>OX403588.1:305000-927441 GCA_948107665.1 Lomographa bimaculata | reverse complement strand
TATATTTCTGCAGAATCGGATAAACTATTTGAATAAAAATGTTTGAAGTTAGTCATAATAACTCACATCAAATTGAATAACGTCCTCATATATTTAGATCGATACATGGACCATAAAACGAAACACTAGGGTATTATTATCTCACCTTTCCATCTATTCTAAGAGCAGACAAAGTCGTGTGAGTAATTGTCCAATGGAAATATGACAATGTAGTTCAGAGAGCCAATTGCCATTTCCAGTAATCCTCCGACTGACCTGAAGATTAGATATAGTAGTGAATAGACTTGACAACTGATCGACATTCAATCGAGTATTGACTAACATGAGTATTGTATGTTCATAATTGTTAAAATGATCTAGAAGATCTACTATCCTATCCATCCAAATGTTGCCTGTAAGAAATTATTTAATGTGATAAGGCTGCCCATTGTACAACAATTAATTAATTTCGATTTTTTTTATGTCATGCTACTTAATTATATTATTGGTGTTCTATAGAGAAATTGTATAGTTATACTACATTGTTGTTGACATTAATACGCTTGATAAAAATAGCACATTATACTTGGCGAAAGGCAAACGAGTGTAAACACGACGTTACGGCGTCAATAATGAACATATTGTGTTCACATTAATTAAAGTCGTGTTGTACACGTTCTGCCTGTTATCAATAATGTCGGTAATTAAAAAAATATTTAATTTAAAATATTATAACAAAGTGTACTTTGATTATATTTTCAAGGTATTATCTTCTAGAACTCACCTACCATCACGTTCAATTTATTTTAATTTTTTTTGGTACCACATTGGTACAAGAAATATATGTCTTTATTTGATTGTTCTTTTGACAATTGGTCTTTAGAGCCAGTCAAGCTAGGCCTATCGTACCACCCTCGACACTTAAGCTTATCAGTGTAAATAAATAACTACCCTTTATCATTTTTTTTTGTTTAGTTTATCTAAGATACACAGAGCATTGCTATTCAGCATGGTAATGCAGCAAACATTTTGGGCACTTTCTCGAACAATTAACTATTAAGATCGTCTAAACCATCGGAAAAAAAATTTGGTCAACCTATTTTTATTTTCTTTTCTTTTAATAACATAAGTTTTTTTATTTTTTTTTACTTTTTGTATTAAGTAAGTAGTTTGGTTAAATCTTTATTTTGATTAATCAATAATAATATTCATGTAGTACATACATATTTATATTGTAAAATTTGTGCTTCCAAAACCCTTTTATTAGGTCAAGTGCCTTTATATATTTTATATTTGATTAAATACATATTTTTTTTCATTTTGATTTGTTTGGACGCTGTGAAAATGAACATACATATGGTGCTAAAATATAACCAGACTACGGCGAACCAACAAGAAGGGTTATGGACCCTTCTTGTTGGATCGCCGTAGTCTGGTAAAACATACAATTCCTTCTATATATTTTATATTAATAAAATTATTAAAAGCATACATAGTGTATATAGCTGTCTGTGCCTTTGGGCCCCTTTTATTATATTTTTGTGTTATTGTATAACTAGCGGTCTCGTTATTTAAATAAAAAAACATTTTTTATCGAATCAAATTGTTAGCCTTAACCATTATCGAATCCAACTAAACACACAAAAAAAAAATTAAAATCATTTCAGCCGTTTAGAAAGAGTTTAAACACATTAATTCATGTACAGAAAGCTAATATATATAAAGATAACGAAATAATTAACTCACTGTTACAAAACACCTGATTACAATGTTTATTGGGATATATTTTATTGAGACACTCCATTATTTTATACTTCCAATCATAACAAACAAACTTTGAAACCTAATCCCTAAGGATGAGTCTAAAAATATCTTAGCTTGGTACAAGAATATTCGGCTAAGCCGCCTTTTCATTGAGCCGACGTAATAGGTAAGTCTTAGGAATTCTAAGAAAGAATACCTGAATTGTTTGTCTGACGTTTATTGAACTCGTGATAAATTGAACATTCATACGTTAAGTAGGTTTATTAGATAAAAAGAGAATATCTAGAAAGCTTAGGAATGTAGGTAGAGTTTTCTTTTAAACAATTTTAAATAATTAAACGCAAGCCAAGCTTAAAAAACCGACTTCACCGCTTTATATTCGGAACCTTGATCAGATTTAATGTGTTGCACACGCAGTATTGACGATAACTCAAAAACTAGAAATCAGAACTTGATCAAATTTCAATGGGATCACATGAAAAGCACCAGCTTTCAAATAAAATCATCAAAATCGGTTCACAATGAAAGAAGTTATGAGGTGACTTTTGAAGTCGGTCAAAAACGAGAACATCGTCAATGTAGTCCAGAGAATACGCATTATTGACGATATTTCAAGATTCGAGCAGTAGTTCTTGAAATATCGTCAATAGAAAGCAACATCTTTCAAAATAAAAATAAATTTTCGATATCGGTTCACGTGGAAAGGAACCAAGAGGAACCTTTTTTGGGAAGTCGGTAAAAATACGAGTTTTTCGATGCGGCTAAATATTGCTTCCTTTATAGTTTTTTTTCCTCGTTTTTTTAAAATCTTAAAACAATATTTGTTGAACGTAAAAATAAGGTGTTAGTGTAGATACATTATAATTATTATCCTGCTGATAATAATGCATTATACATTATTATTAACAGGATTCTTATTATTATTTTACTTGCTTATTTTAATTACGCTTAGCCGTAGTCAGGAATTCGTTGCCCTCGTCATTGTTCACCGAACAGTAGAATCTGCAACTCTTCAAGTCATGAGTGATATCTTATTTTATTACCAATAGGTGCTACATCTTAGGCTGCATCATCGCTTTCCACCAAGTGAGATTGTGGTCAAATGCTTGCCTATGGAGCATAAAAAAACATTTAAAAGTTAATATGTCACCTAGTCTCGCAGGTCGAAATAAATAATTAAAGGTTCTCGTGTACCGTTAATCACCATTAATTTCGTTACTTTACTACGTAGTAACGTAATTGTCTATTTCATCTGGCTAGCCAACCCATGATCTTTAAAGTAAACAGAATATCAGTCATCAAAAAAGTATTGCTTTTGTGAAACAGTTACCATCTAGGCTTATTTTTACCGACTTCCCAAAAAAGGAGAAGGTACTCAAGTCGGATGTATTTTTTCTTTTTTGTTTTTTTATGTGTACCTCATAACTTCTCTCCACGTGAGCCGATTTCGAAAATTTAAGTTAGAAAGATGTTGCTTTCTAATTGGTCCCATTTAAATTTGATCAAAATCTGATCAGTAGTTCTTAAAATATCGTCAATAATGTCTATTTTGTGACGAATAATGCGTACTTTGACGATCTTCTTGTCTACCCGACTTCAAAAGTTACCTCACAACTTCTTTCGTTGTGAGCCAATTTTGATGATTCTTTTTTTATTTGAAAGCTGGTGTATCAAGGTTCCGATAATAAGTGAAGTCGGGATTTTTAAGCTTTGCTTGCGTTTAATTATATTTATTATCCTCGACAACAATCACTGTTCAACATCTCTCTAATGATAATATAGTGTGCGGACGCAAAAAGAAACAAAAAATTTCTTTATTTACGTGATTAGATAGTGTGAAATGAACTCGCAAATCTAAAAAGAAACTAACAGTTGATCAAAAACCCGACATCAGACACAATGCAAACACGAGCTGCACGCTGGACTTAGACAAATGTTCCCCATAATTCCTAACATCTTTGAATTGACCAGCTCAATAAGACCTTCAACTCTCCTTTCCATAAACTAATTTATATCTATCAAAGGGTAGTTATTTGTGGTTTCTAGGGTCAGACGTGACTGGCTGATGTGGAACATCGGTTCGGCGAATGTGCTAAGTCAGGGGCTACTTATCTGAGCCATTACTTGCGGTAAGTGAAAGGCATTTGCATCCCGACGCTTCTTGTTACGGTTATGGATCGGTGGATGACTTCATACATTTGGTTTTGAGATGATTTGCAGCTACAAAGCTCAGTTTCTATGATAGATAGGCATGCATTTGACCACTATCTCACCTGATGGAAAGTGAAGATGCGGCCGAAGATGTGACATGCTTGCCTAGAAGATACCTATTCACTCTAGACTAGATTGTACTGTTCGGGAAACAAAGATGCAGGCAATGAGTTCCACTCCCTCGCTGTACGGATGATAAACGTAGAAGCAAAACGCTTCGAGCGAACCGGAGGTACGTCAACCATATAAGGATGACGTTTGATAGTCTGTCTTGTTGTTAGATGGTAAAAAGAGCAAGGGGGAATTAAATCATGTAATTCCTGCGCACACTCTCCAAAATGCAAACGGTAGAATACCGATAAGCTTACGACCTTACGTCGATGACCGAGACTCTGCAACCTACTAGTTTCCCACAAATATTATGATTATAAATAGATTTAACGTCTAATATCTCAGGGTGACAAGCGCAGTGCGTTGCCGCGCAGAATTTTAACTTGCGTACGTTCAAAACTAAACTGTAATAGGCTAGCGTGACGCATACCATCAGGCAAGCGACTTGCTTGTCTTCTCTCCATTACATAAGATAAAAATATAAATGCAAAAGTTAAATTTTTGGATATTAAATCAAGCCAAAATAACTGAACCAATTAAGCTGAAATTTTGAACTTGGGTAGGCAGACCTAAAATAACTAAAATGCTACAGAATTTTCTTTTTTATCATCATTACGACTTTTTCTCAACATTGAGAAAATCACGGAAGGGAGCTAGTTAAGTAATATTTGGTCCAATGACCTATTAAGCGATAAAGTATGTCTGTCATATTTTTTCTACGAGAGCCGCTTACATCGATGTTTTTTAACTTAAATATAATTATATCACTATATTATTAGTTATCTAAGTATGTTAATGCCTAATTTTAAAGGCGATCAAAACTACGAAGTCCTCTTAAGTTAACTATTGAATAAGCAACGCATAAAAATATTGTTTGTCTGTATGTCGCTTCTTAGTTACTAAGTGGATGTACCAACTTTAAAGAGATTTGTTTTATTTGATAGCTGGTTGCTGGTTATGAAAGATCAGTTACGAACGTGGATGAAAGGGTTTTATTGGGATGGTTATCCTACTTATATTATAAATCCGAACGTTTGTGTGTAAGTGTGTGTGTAAATGTGTAAGTGTGTAAATATGTTTGTTCCCTCTTCACGCTTTAACGGCTGAACGGATTTGGATGAAATTTGGAATGTACATAGTTTATACTTAGGATTAACACATAGGCTACTTTTTAACTTGAAAATAGCGGGCGAAGCCGCGGGGCACGGCTAGTAACTTATAAGTTATGTTTAGGCCAGATAACACTGTTTCGTGAGATTTTAATGTTGCCTCTTGTAAAATAGTTGTGTATTTTTGCAATCAAAATATTTAAATGCGTTTGCTCCTAAAGAAGCAATTTAATATGTAACATCATTTTTAATTATGTAATGTCGCAGGCAAATTCCTACGTCTTAAAACGACAGTTCACAAATTCGAATCTCACAAAGCCTGATTTACGCCCACATAATCACTCTCGACGACGTCATTTATCTTAACACATTTTCTTCAACCACATCTCACATTTCTCGTAAACGTCTGGAACACAATAAAGCATCAAACACATACATACACACAGACCACAATAAGTCCCTAAGCACGTGCTTCAGTGAAAATGTATGGAATTAAATCGTAAAACGGCGTGTTACATTGTATTTTAAAGCGGCCGTTATTACGTGTGATGACGATAAAGTCTGCTTAAATTACACCTTTTGTTACAAAAAGTACGTGAGATAACAGCAAGTGCCATAACAGGATCTAGGTGTGGACAAATGTTATGAAACGGGCAAATGGTTATATAACATTAGGTCTAAGAAACATCCAGCGGCTTGGTCTAGTTATCGAATGCATAAGCTCGAGCAATATATAGAATATAGACTATAGAATATAGATCTAATATCTATTGAATATATAGAATATAGATCTATAGAATCTATAGAATATAGATTGCTCAAGCTTAACGTTAAGAAATATGCATGAAGTTTAAGTATAGGTCATGTATATTTAAATCTTTACTCTATAAAAGTACACGTTTTAAACTGTTTTCTTATAAATACATTTTTTGTTCTTTATTTCTTATAATATAAATGCTTTTTAATTAGAAATTAATAATAAAAATATTGATAAAAAATTAATGGAAAATTCAATTAAGCTTCAAATTCAAATTTTGAATGTCAGAGAGAGGTCCTAAGCTTTCCTTTCCAGCAGTCATGTTTGGGTCATGAACGTGAAATGAAAGAACGTCAAAATGGCAGCGTTTAAAATCAAACCTGATAGCACTTTCGAATATTTATTTTTCATTTTATATTTTTTACTGACAATATATTAATGTAAACAATCGAATAAACACCTGAGTCAAGAGTGAATAGGTACCTTCTAGGCAAGCATACTACATCTTTGGACGCATCATCACTTTCCATTAGGTGAGATTGTGGTCAAACGCTTGCCTATCGGGTATAAACAAAAACATTTAAAAAATACTTCCATATTCCCTATCAAAAATTCACTCGTTAACCTGTGAAAAACCTTTGGAAATGTTATACATATATTGTATAAACAAAATCCATCGACTGCGTAGACTTACTAAATTTTTAACATAAGTATTATGTTTGCAACTACTCGCGACGTTCGTCGTCATACCAATGTTTGACCAAAAGCTAGCAAGGGCCATTTCAAATTGTCAAAACTAACGTGAGGTCGTAACAACAATTATTTTCATCTCTTGTTAGAGTGAATTTTGTATTATTATTGTATACCAAAACGCAACGTGGAGCATACTTTCGCAATGTAAGCCCAAGGCAATAGCCTCAAAATCTCCATTCAACACGTAATAGGTGCACAGGAAATATGAGTAAAGTGGTTCCGGAAGCAGGGAGTGAGGTGGCCGAGGATAGAGAAAACCTCTCCTGCAAATAAATAGCTCTACATATATATTAGTAGAGTTGTTTATGTGGTGGAAGAGACTTCAGTGTTTACGCCTTGATTTTTTGTTCATGTACCAGTAGCAGTCCTTCTAGGTTTTATTATAAGTATTGCAGGATAAGACTAAATATGACTGATGTTTTTGAAATGCCACGAGATTTTATTTATAAATTATTTTGAGTGGTTTTAAAGGTCTGAAAAGGATTTAGTGATTATATGTTAAATACCTAGCTGTAAAAACCAAATAATTATTATCTTAATAATATGATTAGCATCAGGACTAAATAGTAAGAAAACACAAACGAAGAGAAAATAGCTTGAAACTTCAAACTTGATACAATGCATCACAGTTATTTTTAACTGCATTATAATATGTGTATACATTATGTTACCGTTGCGAGTTCATTTTATCATATTTGACCAGTTTTATAGCCCGAAATAAGCGTGGAAGCAGCGAGACCTCTTGCCAATATGACACACTCCATCATCTATATGTTTTTGGATCGCCAGGCAAACAAAACATTTTTGGGTCAATGAGCGGTCATCTTATATTAGATGGAATCCTTTATTCCTCTACCTGCCAATTTGTCGTGCTATAACTGTTTGATACTACTTAGATTGGGGACCTTATAATGAAAGTAGTAACTGAGTGTTACCGTGCTTTGGTTGGCTGTTTCGGTCTCAGGACTTTTCAGGCCAACACACTACTTAACAAATGCTGTCTCATGACTTACAACTGGGACCAACAGTTTAACAGTTGTTTAATTATTTATGTTAGTAAGTAAAGCAAGGCACTCTTCTATCAGTAAGTATCACGCCTGTCTATATATCAACAGTCGCGTGTGACGTTCCCAACTAATGGCGTAATTTATCCTCATTTAACGCATAAAAGCAAATTAAATTTTATGTATTATGTTGGTAGCGCATTTGTTTACCCTATTGCCACAGTGTTCACCGCGATCTCGCGGCGTAATCCCATCGCGAAGAAGAGTACATGCTTGAAACCTAGGTCGACAATTTCGATCAAATGAAGTGAGCGAAAGCCGTATTTTAATCATATTAAAATCACTGATTGTCACGAAAACTTTAACGTTAAATTTTCGATAACCATAGATGATCAACCGAAGCTGAAGAGAAAAATAGGTTGGTTAATTTGCCTCATACGATAATTTTCCGTTCTCTATACCTGAACAATTAATTTCCTTCTCTAGAACAATAGAAGTCCTTGAATTTCTCACGATTTCTACAGAACCCTTAATAAATCTACTATAAATCATGTCCTTCGCCCTAAATCCTGCCAATGACAGTGACAAAGATATTTTAACGTTCGACTTTCATAGTTGTAATGTATTAGCGGCCATTTGTGAGCGAAGTAGTCTCAAGGGCGGTATGAATCAAGGGCGTGGGCGGGAATCAGTTTTATTGGTTTGTATGAATTTGTTTTATGTGGGAACTAGGGCTGTTTTGGGATGTTTGGTTTATCTGATATATAGTAAACTCGTATATGATAGTTTAGTGAGGGATTATAAATTGTAGTAAGTTTTAGTGGTAGTTGGTCGTTTCAAAAACTTTGTCTGACCGTCCGGCTATCTGAGGCTTTTAAAATTGTAACCAAATTAGCTTAATACTCTAAATATCCTATCCTACTAGTATTATAAATGCGAAAGTTTGTATGTATGTGTGTGAATGTTTGTTACCACGTATCTCCGTAACGAATAAATCGAATTTATTAATATTATAGTGTAACTAGTACCATTAATGGTACTATCCGATGGTACTAGTGATATAAAGATTTAAAGTAGTGTCACTAGTACCATCAATAGTACTATCAGATGGTACTAGTGATATAAAGGTTTAATGTTGTGTCACTAGTACCATCAATGGTACTATCAGATGGTACTAGTGATATAAAGGTTTAATGTAGTGTCACTAATACTATTGATGGTACTAGAGATATAAAGTAGTGTCACTAGAACCAATAATGTTACTATCCAATGGTACTAGTGATATTAAGGCGCAGTTTCACACGTTGGCTACAGGTCTAAGTCAGATATAGTATTGAACCGATAAATGTGCGTCAAAGCTTTGATAAATCTATCTAATCCTCTGTTAATTTAAAGCAATGATTGCTAGCTGTAACTCGTTTGCTAACTGCTCAAATTGGATTTATTAGCTATGCTAACGAAGCAATGGTTTAACAAATTGTTTGATTGATAGTGTTTGAGTTTTCGCCCAATATTAATATACTTGTTTGTATTTTCGCCTAGACTTAAAATTAAACATAAATAATAATATAATAGCGGTCAAATACTTGCCTATCTAGTATAAAAAAAAATAGTTATCATTATCATTATGATAAAAAAAGTGGTGTACAAAATTTTTGATTTATAAGTTTTGATCCCTTTTTGTAATCTTATCTGACATTGTTATTTTTATTGAATTAAAAAAAATATATATCATTATGTTTATTATAATCATTTATTCATACCGCCGTACACCGTATCTACTAAAAGTTTAGATAAAAGATTCAGTTCCCTCATTTGTATAAGAATTATCTTAATTAAATTACAGTAAAGAGCACTGAAAATCTGCAGGACAAAATTTCACAAAAACTATTACATAAGTCTGATATAAAAGTCTTACTAAAATAAATTAGATGCTAATTATAATTTCTTTTTATGCAGAATAGGCAAACATTGAACCACTATCACACCTGATTGAAAGTGTCGATGCGGCCGAAGATATGACATGCTACCTGTTCACGAAGAAGTTAGAAGATACCTGTTCACTCGAGACTTGAAGACTATACCGTTAGATAAGTAAGATTATACCGTTCGGGGTACAAAGACAAAGGCAATGAGCTCCACTCCTTCGCTGTACGGATGAGGAACGTAGAAGTGAAACGCTTCGAGCGAACTGGAGGTATGTTGACCATAAATGGATGACGCTTGATAGCTAGTCTTGTAGTTAGTAAAATTATTGAAACGAAAGTTCCTTATCGCGCGTTGCGAAAGGGGGCAAGACGGAAAAAATTAAGACCAAAAGTTGTAACGACACTTTTTGCTATAGTTATAAGCCACACCACGTTCTCGTCCAATCACAGAAGTTAAGCAACGTCGGGCGCGGTCAGTATTTGGATGGGTGACCGCCTGGGAACACCGCGTGATGTTGGCTTTTGCATGTTTCTTTTAATTTTGGAACGAAAGTTCCTCATCGCGCGTTGCGAAAGGGGGCTAGACGGATATTGAACTTCGTTCCATCCGGGTGTCCCATGACACCTCTCAAGTTTTTATCTATAAAATGATGACAAAAACATTTCAGAAACATCACCCTGATTTCCGTCAAAAATACCCAGTTTGAACAACTTTAATCACGGCGTGTTTACTTTAATAAGAGCGAAAAGGGCGAAAAAGCAAAACGAGCAAATCGCAGCGCTTAACTAGGAGCAATTTGCAAATCGAGCAAAATTGCGTTTTCCCAATTACCGAGCAACACAGTTGTCCATATGGGGTGTCTGCGAAATTGGGCTGATCTCATCCCCCTGTAAGGGTTGGAGCACAATGTTAAGGATGTTTATGGAACGGGATGATTTTAATAAAATAGGAATAATTTTGGACGAGGGTGTTATGATGTATAATAATGGAATTATTTATCATTTACATAATTTAGACCGCAAATTAGTATATCGATATGATTTTATAATTATTTTATATGTATACAACAGGGCTATTTAAAGCATGTAACGTTATTAAAAATAAAGGCAAAATATATTTAAAGTCCACAAAAAAAAATGCATTACATACTTTTTCATTTTTGGACGCGTTGGATCAGTAGCCTCTCTGAGAAATAATACTCCATTCCGAAACGGGGGATGGAGCAATAGATAATAAAAAAACAGAGCGTCTCCACGGCCTCTTATCAACGGGTACTTAAGTATAGGCTTTGTATGGTTCAGTTTCTTTAAATTTTGGGAAAGTGTCACGACACAACATGAATGGGTATCCCACTCGTATATTGTCTACCATATGATACTACGTGAATATTCCCACTAGAAGGCACGAAGTAGGTTCATTGCATGCTTTCGGCATGAATAATAAATAAACACATCCAGAAGTTTGAAAAAAAATATTTTTTTCTAAATTGTACCTCTATGGCATTAATTGTACCTCTATGGCATCTCTGATATTGAAAATTTTATATATAAACCTTGATGAGAACTTGAGTTGAGGGCTTGAGTTTGTTTGAGGGCTATGCTCGGAGTTTGTTTGAGAGCTATGCTCGGAGTTTCTCTGAAGGATCGAATCCGGAACCAGGTTATCCAACAAAGAACCAAAGCAGTCGACATAGCACAGCGAATTAGTAAGCATAATAAAGAGAAGCAGAGGATCGTGCTCAGCGGCGTGCAATTGGAGAGGCATATGTCCAGCAGTGGACTTCCATAGGCTAGATGATGATGCAGAACTTGAGTTACCTATACTATAAGCTCGTTGTCTTGTAAGTAGCTTAGTTCTTTTCTGTATATAGTTTTAGTTTAGTTTTAGGACATGTAGGCAATTGGCCCGTAGTTTGAATATGGAAAAAAAAAAAGAACAAAATTAACAATGTGCGGTCTAATACGACGAAATAAAGGCAATTTTGTATGTCATAAAATATACCAACAATTCGCCTTTAGTGACATCAAGAAAATTACTGTATAGCTACATAAACTTCAATTAGCCTCAGTATGCCTCATCCTAAATTTCCCTTCTACCCCTCCCCTCTCCTCCCTCTTCCTCCATCGCAGAAACTTAATCTTACTAGTTTACACCAGATAAAACTTACTGTATGGGAGCGAGGCGCCCTCGATTCGTTGTTGAAACTTCACGGACTGATTTAATTTCCCTGCGGCTAGGTGGTGACTTCAATGTTAAATGTAATAGTGTATACGCTTTAAAACCAGTTATTTTATCTTGCAACTACAGCTAAATTGTTTCAGGAATATGTTGCAGGTTAATTTTGAATCATATAAAGGTGACTTTCTGAATTCAACATAAAATTTACAAATATTATCAAATGTAATATCAAATAATTTAACAAAATGTTTTAAGAAAATATTTATTATTAACTGTGCCCCGCAAAATAGTAATAATCATATTATTATGAAGCCTATGTATATTCCAGTAAGCTACTTACATTTTAAATTTTAGCCTAGATAAAAAGTTCAGATTCAGGGGCCTTAGCCATAAACCAATTCTACTTTCGACAACGCTCGGAGAAACGCTAGAAATGTATGAAAATGACATTTCAAACGTAAAGTTTGATAGAATAGCTAAGTGCTAGCCATAAACCAAGATAGCGTGTCGAAAAAACGAAACTTTTCGTAAAAGTTTAACGAATACGAAAAATTCCCATACAAATATCTAAAAACGGTAGCCATAAACCACTATTTGACAGGCGTTCACGAAAGACGACAATAAAAATGGCGTCTGTTTTGGTCAGCTGTTTTCGAACGTACGGGAAGTGTCATACAATTATAATATTAAATGTGTACACAGACGAAGATACAATATTAATGACGGTAAACGGCTATGAACCTTTCTTTCAAAGGTTTTTAATGATGTGAAAACGCAGTGTAGAACCCAAAAAATGGATTTTATAAAATCAAAGGTAAGAGTACAAACTCTTTACATTTAGTATAAGTAACACCCACCCTTATTGCCTACCCAAGTAAGAAAATGAATTAACATACTTCTTACCTATAAATTGATGTTTGTATCTTTGTACCCAGATGCTGTGCAAGATTCTAGAAGCCTATCATTTCAAGAAATAATATGCTCGTCCAGACATCAAACAAGTTATATACACATTAAATAAAACAGACAGAGTACAAGGTGAGTACTAAGTTAATTTGTTAAAATATTTCAATATGACTATCCATAGAGTTTTTATTTATAACAAGCAATTAAATGTCATTAAAGAAATACAAATTGCATAAAACATATTTTTTCAATTTAAGTAGTTTAGTGTATCCTATATTGAAACAATGGGTTATCAATATATTAAAAACAAGTAATACTTATGAAAGTTTTTTTTAATATCAAGCTTTTACCTTAAAATAAAAAAATATTAAAACGGTATATAATCAGAGAATTTGTCAAGATGAATCAAACGAGCCCATACTCGATAGGTTTATCTTGTTTAGTTCAGAAGTTCCTATGGCCATCTTCCAGCTCCATCATCAGACCTTGGTTACCACTGAAAGACAAACTACTCGTCAAGACGATTCAAGTAAGCCCAAACTCGATAAGGTTGTGTCGTTTCATTGTGAAGTTCCTTTGGCCCATTTGGCTCCATCATCAAATCAGCACCATTTCATCATTATATTGCATTGTCACGCGATTTACACATGTATGCAAAATTTCAGGTCAATCAGTAACCAGGAAGTGGATCAAATTTAATTTGCAAGATTTGCTGACAAACATCGGGACAGGTGAAACTAAATAAAAGCTTGTAAAATAGCTAGTTCATAATTAAATCAAGTAGTATGTATGTATGTAATAAATGAACTTATATATATATATATATATATATATATACAACAGTATCTAATAAGTTCAGACTCAAAATCCTTTTTGTAATAATTGGGCTATTAGTCCGGTTGACTAATTAGTTGATTTCTATTTCATTTCTTACCATTAGCTCCTATAATGATTACCTTAAATTTTGATGATGTGGAGATATGATTCTAAAAAGTATGGTGATAACCCTCTTGGCAAGTCGGATCCCAGGGCTCGATTCTCAACAAGACCAGTAGATTCAGAGTTACCTTTTACTGAGAGATAGGTGTGTGTATGTGTGTTCTGAACATCATCCTATAATACACCATTAAGTGTTCTATAAACCATCTTAATGATAGAATATCATGTCAATCATTTATAATGTTTCACAATAATATGTCTTCTGTTTCAGGTTTCACAAATGAAATTTCACCTTACAATCTATGACTTACTTATGTTATTTTCCAGTATGTAATTTAATAAAAATAAAATAAAATTCTTGTGGTTTTATTCAATACTATAAATTACACAAATTGTTACTGGCGAGTGTCTCTATAATCCAGCTATACAGGCACTTAGCAGACCTAGCGCTGGTCACAGAGAATCACAAAGGCAGATCACATAACACCTATATTTATTAAAATGTACCGCATGTTTGTTAATAATACAATAACTTTTTCACATTTTACTTCACTTATCTTAGTGTCAGGCTGAGTGTAAATGATTTTGTGGAATCAATTAAATATATAGTACTCAATAAAAATAACCTAAACACTCATGCATAATTTAGCTTCCTACAAGTAGAATTTGGGTACCGGAGATTAATACTTATTTAACTGTGTAACCACTCTAACTTGTGACAGCTTTATGCCCTAAAGATAAGGTAATAGAAATAATTAAAAGTTCTTGTAGTTTTATTATATTTAATCAAACCTTTTTAAAATTATATTTACTTAATACAATTTAACACTAATAATAAGTAATATTATGATTATATAATTACATTTAAAGTAGGACATCAAGAGAGACAAGCCATTGCAGCACATGTAGGCCCTTATTATTTATTGACAGATTGTAGTTTCTCAGTTGAAATTAACACTTAATAGATTGGTTATATTCCAATGATTTTCCATGTAATTCAAATTCTAACTGGTGGTGATAAGGCCTGCACTGAAGTCTCGCTGGTGGGTGTAATGTGCATATCCCCCTGCCAGCCACCCCAACTCCTTTATATATCGGAGTGCTGGCTCAATTGTTCCAGTGGTAATGTAAGTCTGCATGATGTCGACTCTGTTGCGTTGGAATGTTCATGTACTTATCCCAATTTTGGATCATATTTTTTTGTGGCCTCACAGTGCAACATCACGTTTTCCAGTTTCATTATCCCGCAGGCAGCCACGACATCAGTGGCACCAGTCTTATACATATGGCTATTTATTTATGCTCCAGATTCTAATAAGTTTTCCTGTAGCATATTTTGTGACAGCACATTTCCTGATGAAAGGTGATACAAAGCCGCAGTTATTATTAATACATTAATTGACAGTACGGCATATGGTAACTTCTATGTTATCCTCTTGGTAGAAATGAGCACTTCTGACATCGCGATTGTTTTCCTTATATTTTTGTTTGGAACGCTTGATTAGTTACATTTGTGTTCGATGCATGGGCTTTTTAATCCTTCACTTGATTGAACAAGACAATTCATAGATTTGTACATGCACAGTCGACGATAGTTTTTCGAATAGATCTTTAATTATCTGCCCTAGGGATGGGATCACAGGTTCCCTGCTTGCGTCTTCTGTCTAACATGATTCATGATGATTCTAATAAGTTTGCCTACATCTTGAAATAAAGGAAACAAATTAATAGATTTTTAGAACAATCGCAGACCACAGAGAGTATAATTATTCCGCCGTATCTTTTGTTTACTAATGTCAATTTCAATCATCGAGTTCTCAATCGATTTTTTTTTTCACTATACGTCATATCGATTATACAAAAATATCTGTTTTTCATTTTTCATTATTATGTTATGTTATTACATTACTATGGTGTAGGTACTATGGTGTGGTATAGGTAATTTACCGAGCGCAGAAAAGTGTTAAGTTTATTCAGGTACTCGGCGTTTATTCCATCTGTCCATTGGCATTTAGCATCTAAACCAAATAAGCTAATGACTTCAATTTACACTTGCTTATCGAGCGAAGCGAAGTCTATAAAGTTAATTTGGTGATTCAGTACATTGCCCGTCCATCCGTCTGTTAAAGGCATTTAGCTTCTAAACCATTAATATCACTTGAATTCTCAAATAACATGAAACGGTTGCCCTAAGCCAAAAATGGCAATTAAAATAAGGCAACTAAAATAAGCGACAAAAATGGCAATACATTTTTATATCTTTTATTCAGGGTACTAACTATAACAATAACGGCTTTGGAGTCGTCCTTAAATCACGTGATGTTTTTAGCAACTTTTTAACCCCTCATATCTTTGGATGGATTTCGACAATTAAGATATCGTTACATGGGTATTTCTAATCAAATTTCGAAATTTGATTCCCGGGTCATTAGTGCTGAGTTATATGCATTAACTAAATAGGTAAGTCTTTTTTTATTTCAATGTCCGCTGTCTACACCACTATTGTTAGAAATCATCTCAAATATATCAATATTCCTAATAAAAAAAATGCTAATATATTAGAAAGATGTTTGTTATTGTCTATAAAAGCTTCTATCTCACAACAACGAATTTATAAAAACGATAACTCGATTTTAAATGTCCCGAAAAAATAAATCATTCACGAATTTTCGATTTCTAAACGTATCGAACGATATTTAGGAACACAACCTAAAATTTTTAGTACCTGGCAACACTCTCAAATGATTCAAACCGAGGAGTTTTGCCGCGAACGTGAAAAAATGGCGTTGTTGATTTTGTATGATTTTCCGTTACGACGTTACATGTATGCATTAAGCATTTTAGTATATTTGTATATTATTTGTTCATTTTATGCGTTTTTGGGAGTAAAATCTATATTCGAAATGTAGCAAGAAATTTGAGATTATGTGCCGGTGTTTATGTAGCTTTAGTTAAAATTCGTCATTCCCTCACTGCATTTAGGAGTGAGAGAATGATTTATACAGTATTCTACAGTTATTTTAGATTTTTATTGATATTTAAAACAGGTAAAATAGCACGACAAAAGAATTTGAGTGATGCAGAAAAAAAAATTTACATTTGTTTCCTCTATAATAGTGTTTATTTGTATTTTCCGTGTTTATATAATATATTTGTATTGACTAAGTACAAAAGTATTCTAAAGAAAAAACTCAACTTCTTTAGAATATAATTAAAATTACATAATTTCCTATATTTTTTTCATGTTTTTTAATATAATATAATAATAAATCATTCTCTCACTTTATTAAACATTTCCTCATTTATTTATTTTCTAATACCTTATTTTTTATAGATAATATACTAAAATATGGAAGACCAATACTTTTTCATAGATCTCCTAAAAAATTTTTTTGATATCTGCAAAAAAATCTAAGATTATCAAAAAAAAAAAAACTTCAATGATATCTTAAATTTCGCAATTTCATGAGAAATACCCATATATATTCGTCCGAAAACCCATGTGTCCACAAATTGATTATTGATACAAAATAGTAATACTTTAATAAAAAAAATAACCAAAACAATCAAGTTGGATACCAAAATGAGGGATATTAAAACGGGATTCTATAAAATTACATAACACATAAAAAACAGGTAAAAAATTCGCAGTCGGATTATTTGAATTTTCTGTTGTTCATTGACTTGTTTTCAACACTATTTCCATTTGTTAATGATTCGTAGAAGGGCTCTGTTTCCATGGCCATGAAATTAATCGAGTCAAATCGAGTGTATATTTATTTAGCCTAGGCATTCCTACTCATTTGATGAATTTGACGTTTCCATGCGCTACCATAGACAAAGTTCCAACTTTTTACAACTTAGAAAGTAGAATAGGCGTTAACGTAAATGTGGCTTATGGCTACCGATCTTTTTTCTCTATTCTACCGAGAGAATAGAGCAATCTCTCTATTCGAATTTTCGAATAGAATTGTACGTGTGGTTTATGGCTAAGGGGGCAGATTGTTTATTGCCTCCATATATACAGTACAAGGTCAAAAGGTATGTACAATGTCTCATATGGACCCTGTCGGGCGCAGCAACTTAAGAGAAAAGAGGACGCAATTTTTAATTATAAAATTTAAATATTATCTTTTAAGTAGTCATAAATTGAGTAGTATGCTTTCGTTATTAATAGTTGTTTTAGGATTTTCAGGAATTTCGTGCTATTTATTTCATTTGTAAGGTCTGCTGGTAGCTTATTATATATTTTTACAGACATGGGCAATGTACTAGCAGAGTGCATCTGCAGTCGAGATGTAGGTATCAATAACCGGTTACCGTGGCGAAATGTAAATTTACTTTTTAACTGTTGTCGAGTTTTATATCAGTCGGGATTATTACGTACAAATTTACAAATTTCAAAAATATATATGCATGTCAAGGTTAAGATTTTATATTTTATAAAATAAGGTTTACAACTGTCAGGCTGTTCAATATTAGCCAAGATACGTATGAGTTTTTTCTGCATAATAAATACTTCAGTCGCAACATTGCTATTTCCCCACAATAGGACCCCATAGCTCAACCTAGTTTCGGTGTGATTGAGTAGCAAACATCCAAACATTTACATTTGTAAAGTAAAAGAAAGAAAAAGAAAATGGATTGGATTACCTGCGTTATTTTATGCTATTGAGTCGTAATTTATTGCTTATTTTTGCAGTGAACCGTAACTTTGAATAACATTTTTACCTCTATATCATCTCGTAAAGCTACAATTTATTTTGACGACCCAGTTGGCGCGGTAGGCAAGTCTCTGCCCTCTGCGCCATGGGTCCTGGGTTCAATTCCCGACAGGGGCACAATTTTCTTTCCCAAAGGCGAACCAGAAGTACATTCAAACACCCTCTCATATATATATATATATATATATATATACACACACACACACACACACACCCAATTTAAATGTAATAATGGTTATTTTGTTCATTCATATAAAACGCCTGTTACTAATAAAACATCCTGGAAACAATAGTATTAAAATTTAATAGTTAGAATATGAGTACCTACTTATTGGTAATTTAAAGTAATTATGTACTGATGTTTTTCCATTTACAAAAAATGTATAGTAATCGTATATTATGGCCTCCCGCGATACAGGCATGCCATAGTGCGGGGACCAACAGTAATTCTTGTACATGTAACTATGTTTTGTTAAATACATATTTTTGTATTTTTGTATTCTGGTTCTGGGTGTGATTGTGTGTGTGATATGTAAATGTTTCCGACAAACCCCGATACAAGTCTTTGAACTCATTGTGGGGCGGTGAGTTTGAATTAATGTATTTTTATTTATTACCTATATTATTAATTTGCTTCTCTCCCTGAAACTTAAATGTTTCGTCTTAAAGGCCCCGTAATAACACTGGCAACCCTTAATTGGACCCAGTCCTGCTGCATAATTAATTTCGTAGTTAATGCGGTTACTAAAACATGAAGGACTTCATTAATTCAGCCAATATTATTTGTATTATATAACCAATAATTACGTTCATTGTGAAATTAGGACATGCTTAATGACATAACCAAGAACAAACTTCTAAAAATGATGATATTCTGCAATCATGTCATATTATAAGACGATCAGATGATAACACTTTAATATTTACCTACATATCATTTTCAGACATATTTCTATATCCTATTTAGCCAGTTTCACGATTGAATGTGCTTTATTTGACAGATTATTTCGTCAAAAAATACGCCTTTTTTCAGTTTATTTTGTTATATTTACGTCGACATAAATCTTCGAACTTAAAGTGAGGCTGTAAGATTGCCAGGAATACATGTTTTCTTTTATTCAGGCTATAAAAGAGATTGGTTGCAATTTACTAAGATAAAATATACTAATAATATACTATAAAATGCTATGAAGCCGCAAAATTAAAATGACCTCTATTTTGATCCTATAAATATATTATTACTCACACGTTCAGTATAACCACACCTTGACCTGGTGTTAAACCTATTTAACCTGAAGAGGTTTTATATGTAGCACCATTTTGTAGTGCTACATTGCTGGTACGGCTCAATTTTCAGTTTTGGGATAAAGAATATGAATAAAATCCTACCTTAGACCTTTAATGTTAAGGTTTAAGCCTTAGCACTGTAACACAAAATTGAATATCTTTTCGGTGAATTAAATACATTCTTATAAATAATCAAACGCAAGCAAAGCTTAAAAAAACCGACTTCACCGCTTTATCATCGGAACCCTGATCCACCAGCTTTCAAATAAAAAAAGAATCATCAAAATCGGCTCACAACGAAAGAAGTTGTGAGGTAACTTTTGAAGTCGGGTAAACCAGAACATCGTCAAAGCACGCATTATTCATCACAAAATAGACATTATTGACGATATTTCAAGTACTACTGATCATATCTTAATGAAATTTTAATGGGACCAATTAGAAAGCAACATCTTTCAAACTAAAAAAAAATTTCGAAATCGGCTCACGTGGAGAGAAGTTATGAGGTAACACACATAAAAAAAGAATACAGTCGAATTGAGTAACTCCTAATTTTTTTGAAGTCATTAAAAATCATTCCAATGGGGGTAAACTAAAGTCACCGACTACTCAATTTTGAGAATGTGTTCTGGCTTGACGAGTCATGAACGTTTTTGTTAATAGCGGTTATATCAAATCAAATTAATTTTTCTGCATAGTTTCTGCAATCTATCATGCACTCTTACTCTTTTCCCAGAAAGAGAATACGCTCTGTGAGAAAAGAGAAGATGATGATAATGTACGTAAACATAAACACATAACACTAAGAAGACACAGACACAATCACATCCAGAACCAAAAACACAAATTATCTTTGAGGAGAAAATTTCTGTTGTCTGGGAACTGAACGCGATACCCGCTGCTTAAAAGGCGGACGCGCATCCAATCAGCCAACGGGCAGTTCAATCAATATCCATGACGTCTAATTGCTAGCTGAAAATGAAATAGTAAGATTAATCCCGTATCTATCTAGTCATCTACAGGAACAGCTAAAAGTTAAGTAATACTTCGAAAAGATTTCTTAAATCAAGCTTTAACCAACTGTTAATAAAAAAGGACTAAAAAGTTATATAACCAGTGAACTAGTTAAAACTCACGAAAAGTTTAATAACAAAAATAGTCAAAACAAATTAAACGATCCCAAACTCGATGGGTTTATCTTGTTTAGTTCAGAAATTCTTTTGGCCATTTTCCGTCTCCATCATTGGACCAGCTTCATGGTACCATATCATTGTATTGTCACCGAAGATACATAAGCACACCAAATCCGGGAAGTAGGTCTAATTTGGCTTGCAAGATTTGAGTACAGATCGACAAACTTTTATTTGATTTCACCTGTCCCGTTGTTATGCATACAGTGATTTAAAAGTAATAAGTCCCTGTTGCCATATGTAGAGGCTTTAAAGGTGATGGAAGGTGACATGAAATGACATCTACTAGTCGGCAATCAAGCCTTTAGGCTTTTTGGAATCACATTAGGGCTGAACCCAAACCGACTACAAATTGAAACGAAGAGGTGTCAAAGAATTATTACTGATCGAAATGTATTGTGGCTGAAATTTTGTACAGAAAATTATTAATCTAATACAATCGTCGTAATCATTGGTATTCTAGAATATAACATCACTATTATGAAATGATACTCAAGAATAGAATTATATAAATTACATAGAATATAAATAAATAATATTGATCAGAAATTGAAGAATAATGACATTGTAGGCTAGCTGTTTGACCACTATCTCACCTCATGGGAAGTGATGATGTGGTCGAGGGTGGTAAACACGCTAGGCCTAGAATGATTTATTCTAGCCACTGGTTTGGTTAATTAACAAACAAACATATTTACACTCACAGTCAACACTAAGTGCAAAGACTTATACCGTGGTTGCTTGAAATATTTACATTACACACACAATCACACATAATATCAGAAGCACAAATGTCCCTTGGGAAGGAAAATTGTGCTACTACCGGAAATCTAATCTTACAAAATATTTTACATTCAATACTAGTATATTATTTCTAAAGGCGAAAAAAGAACGTAATAAGGGCACAATAAGAGCACCTTTATTCTAAACATTAAAATAAGATTTTTAATCATTCTTCTACCTTCATTTTTCAATGCAGAATTTTAACCTCGTTTCGCATTATCTTGCTTCGAGTTTTCCACTTGACCAGCTCTAAAATCCAGCATAACATGCAGAGCCTAAAACATGGATACATATCGCTAAAAATTCAAAGCCTACCCAAGCAGCCGTGATACACAATCTCGACACAGCAAACCGTGGCATTAGATTGACATAGAAGAATTTATTCAAGTTTAAAAAAAAAAAGACATTTAGTTGGAATTAAATTACTTCTTACATAATATGATAGTATTGAATAGGAATACGTTTGACCATTAACTCATCAATGTGATGATAGGATCAACGATATGTGACAAGTCATTATTAACACTAAACTATTTTATAGGTTGATATGTCTAACACGCTGTTTAGCCAGTCATTTAAACTCTACGCAGTAATAAAAAAAGGAGTAGTATGCAAACATTACTATTTCTCTATCATCTCAGTGTGATGAGCGCAGAGCCGCGTAGAATTTTGAACTATTGAAATTGATTGTATAATATATCTTGGCGGAGCTGAACTGTAATAACAATGTAAACGCAAGCTTAGCTCAAAACTACTGGTCATACTTTGATCAAATGGGACTAAATTTCAAATAAAAAAATTACGGTTAAAATCGGTTAACCTAAAAAAAAACTGAGAAAACATACATAAAAATACAGTTGAATTTAAAACCTCCACCTTTTTTTGAAGCCAGTAAAAATTTGGATGGATCTAAAAATAGCAAAAGTGACAATTAGGTACTAAAAGGCGTGTGACATGCCTGCCCGACATGACATCTTTTGGTGGCACAAAATCAAAAACAGCAAGATACAACCCTTTCTATGACCATTCTGTCTCCATCGAAGCTACACAGCAAACACTCTCCTCATAAATATGCGAAGTCTTCGTATCGGCTCCAGCATAAAGGCGTTCACGCTCCATGGAGTTTTCACTTATGCACTATGCATTTATGGCGGACTTTACAACTTGACGTTCATAAATAAACTATACTTTTGCTAGCTCCGCTTTAATAGAAATTATAGATGAGTGAATGTACTATTAAAATATAATATCTCATTGTTAAACTTTACTATCGTGAAATCGCGTGAAATAGATCATGGCAAGATATCAAAGCTTTGATGGCTTCCATTTTAAATCACACCATCAAGGGCTTTCAATATGAAATCCATGGTAATAATTTTGCTATATCACAATTTCTATAATGTTCTACATTACTAGTTTTGCACCTTCACCTACACCAATCGGATTTCCGGTAGCAATCTTTGAAGACCTTTTCAGGCTGTCCTTGCAAATTTTGACCGCATCATCTGACCAACAGCGATATGGTGGACAATCGTATTAAATATACTAGTGATACAAAAAACACCTAGTTACTAATAAGGTACATCAAATTTTTCCAGATATTTTATCGTTTGCAACAATGCTGAGTATTTCAAATGCTGAGAACATTTTTACTATTGGTTGCAAATCTTGCGCCAGTGACTTAACATTTCCTTACAAACTTGCTCTCAAAGTCTCGCAAAGAATTTCAAACGGTTTGCCCACATTTATTAGGGATGTTGCGCACGGATTTCTGATAAGTAGTTTCGGACGCGGATACGGATATTCAGGTAAACATATTTGTGAATTAAAACGTTGGCTTCGATTTTGGCAAAGGACACGCTTGTCGCTTCACTACCGTCGACGAGAAATGCAGCTATGTAATGGTCTTATATTATGATCACGATAACTTTTAAATAAATATATTGTAATACTTATTATAACTTTATATTTTAAATGCAAATTACTATGAGTTTAATTTAATTACAATAAAACACCGGACAAGAAGATCTCTCACATCAATAGCACATACCGTTTTTACAATAAATAAAATTTTAATGTTAAAACTATCGTGAGTATTACACATTATGTTTCAATGTTATATTCGGCTTAAAACATAAAAATTTCGACTTACTTTGTAGTCAACTAGTTTCGGACAAATTAGTTGTCCTTTATCAGGATGAGTCAGACGCGCAATACGAAATTTTCATTTTTTAAGCCGAATATAACATTGCAACATAATAAAATCAAAATCAAAATCTGGAAAGAATAAAAAACTTATCTTGTATCATCTAAAAACATATTTTGTCTAAATGGTTTACGTTTTGTTTCCTGACATTAATGTTTTTTTTTCATTATTAATGTATGGATATTTTATTCTATATATCCTGCTCCTGAGAGCAGAAAGCACAACATCCCTATATTTACCCTCAATAGCTTGCTAAGCGGGCAGTGGTGTCCGGTTTCGGGCACTCCTCAGAAATGGGTAAACGTTCTTTCAATACGATAGTTTTTGCTGGTATTGAGTTACTTTGACAGTTTAGGTCCAATTTTGTTGTCTCTGGGAATGGGGGTGTAATGTACTACGCAGTCGGTGCTACTTCACAACACGATCTGTTGGTGTGGACTTGAGGGCGTCAGACTCATGAAGCTTTTTTTCGTTTTGAGATTTTATTTTGTACAAGCGTTCTGAGGATTTGAACACATCAATCAAAATAAAATAGTCAGGTTCTAGACTCAACAACTAGCTTTATTGGCTGTATTATATTATTATAATCAGGTACAGTATTCGTGTTATTTTTCACCGAAAAGGAAAAGTGTCTCATTAATTGTATGTATCCTATAAAGCAAGTTACAGATATACATAATTTCAACCATACAATAGAAAAGTACCTTACAAACTTTCACTTTAGCTTTCCATGAGAGCTGGCCATTTTAGACTTAGCTTGTGTAGCCACATCATCACTTACATCAGGTTAGATAATAGTCAACGCTAGCCTATCGAAAGTAATTGCGAAAGGGACATTTTGCGAAAGGGACATTATACGATAGGGACATCGTGCGAAAAGGACGTTTTGCGTGCAGTAGATATTTTAGAAAAGGGACATTCTGCGACGGAGCCATTTTGATTCGCTAGTCTATAATAATATATAACTCGAAAATGGCTCGTCCTATTTGAATATTTTTTGTTTATTTGTTCGCCTGTGATAAGATATAAGATTTGTTTTATTAATAAAAAAAATAGGCATAACCAAAGTGATCCGAATTTTTTTTTTATCGCCATTTCAATCGGTGCCGGTACGAAGTATATCTATCTCATCTACTCAGAAAAAAAAAGGAATTTCAAAATCAGTTAACTAAAATTCAGAGCCCATCAAACCTCAAATATTCTAGACACACTGAGTCTAGACAGACGGATGAGTCTATTCTAGATAGCCCGACCTTCATAAAAAATAGCTCATGAAGATTTTTCAACAAAAAAGCGGTACAAAACCGTACCCCTCTAACCCTTTGAGACTGACCCCTAAGGGCAGATTTAGATAACTTTCTCAAAGGCGTAAAGGACTAACTTTGTGAAAAGTAATGAAGAAAACACTCTTCTAAGTAAATTGTTTGTGCCCCTTTTTGATCGGAACTGAATTGATACAAAGGCATTGATAAAAGCCATTTTGGAGGAAGTTTTCACATTTATTATTGGGTAGGTTCGACGATTGTAAATAGTGTAAAGCTTTAAGATTTGTATTTTTGCAGCAACATAAATCATTTAAGATTTAATATAATGTTTGGTGTTAAACACCTAGAACCACTGGAATTCGAGGACAGCTAATGAGATATCATTATTATTGATTTATCGACAGAATTTTTGTTTTACAGGCACGATTAGCAATAAGGCCGCCGATTGTACTGCTATATTGTTATTTTTTCTATTGTTAATTAATTTTTTTCTTGGTGTGCAATAAAGAGTATTTGCATTGTATTGTATTGTATTGATTGTAGTGTTTTCGTAAAAAGCAAGTAATTCAAAGAGAAAATGACCTTAAACCGCCATGGACTCCATCACAATTTTCTTCCCCGTCCACAGGAATAATAAAAAAAACATTTTGAGTCTACATTTATAACGTGTGCTGTCAAGGACTTAAGAGTATTCAAATCACGAGTGAGTTCGCTCGAAGGATTTTACTTCTACGTTTATCATCAAAACGGTCAAGAAGTACAACTCATTGCTCAGTCTTTGTTGGCTACCCATAAAAATGTATTGCTATGCCCATTAGCTCAGTTAGTTGAGCGTTCGCCTTCTAATCAGCAGGTTCAAATCCCGGCGGAAACACAAGTTTTCTCCCCAAGGAAAATTTGTGTTTCTGGTTCTGGTTATGATTGTGTGTGAGTGACGTGAATTATTCCGACACCCACGACACATCGAATTAGTATAGGGCTGTGAGTGTGAAAGAGTTTAAAAAAAGAAAAAAAAAACGATCTATTTGAACACCGCAGTGATATCGATTTCTTGATTCCCTTCTCCAATTAAAGACAGGAATCGTACTATAACCGTTGTAGTTGGCACATAAATGTTTAAGCTTTCAAACAAGATTAACGGATCCCGCTGTGAATGTTGAATTGTAAATCTGCAACTCCCTCGGGTTTCAATAATTCTAGATCTTAGACAAATCTCGAATACAAGCCGTTATAATTCTCGATACCGACTTGAACTAGTGCGAGGGATTGTGTTAGCAGTAGCGTAGTGAATGGAGAGTAGTTAGCCAACTCGACGCCTCCGCCTCTGATTTTCAACTATATGCATTGGTACGGATCGATTGCATTTTTTCTCCCAGAAATATGACTTTGTGTTACCGTTTTGCGATATCATATGAAACTCATAGTGAGGCAATTTTATTATATTAAGAGCGACATACCAGTCTAGTTCTCGGGCATATTTATATGAGACTTAACACTTATTGAATCAAGGAGAGGATAGCAAGGCAGAGCCACGCAGGTGGCATACTGTAGTTACAATATACAGACGGGCAATTCACTTACCATCAGAAGAGCGTCTTGCTTGTCTAACAAAAACGAACTCAAATTATTCCAATAAAAAAGCATAAAATGAATCTGTTATGTGACTGAAGCTTTATGGAAGTTATTATATTCTATTTAAGGTGAAATTATCATACTTACAAATCAATGAATGTTGTAAACACCTGTTAAATGTATACAAAATATAAACACATACCCTTAAAAACTTTCATACTCACAGCCCCACACTAAGTTCGTAGACTTGTGTCTTGGGTGCCGGAAACATTCACATCACAATCACAACTAGAACCAGAAACACAAATTTTCCTTGAGGAGAAAACTTGTGTTCCTGCCGGGAATCGAACCCGATATGTTTAGAAGGCAAACGTTTATCCAAACCAACTATCAGAACCTATACTATGAAATCTGTCATAGCCTCATAAATGTTATATTAATTGAAAGTACCTGGATGACCGAGCTTTGCTGGTTAAAACGACGTTTTCTAAAAATGAAACCTAGCTAGATCGATTTATCGCCTTCGAAACCCCCTGCATACAAAATTTGATGAAAATCGTTGGAGCCGTTTCCGAGATTTTATATATATACAAATATACAAGAATTGGAGAATAGATGTGTAATATGTACACTGTTGGTATTTCTTAAATAAATAAGTTATTTTTATATGATGACATGATCTACATTTAAAAGTAAAACAAATTTTTAATTAAGTTGGAAAGAGTTCAAAGTCCACAAAGTCAAGTTGGCGATTGAATAATATTTTTTTTCAATTCACGCAGTAAAATAAGAAATGTGCTTACTGTTCGTCTTTTCCTATTGTTATAATACAGAATACAGTTCGCAATAGGCATCGAAGCATTGTAACTTCAAGTTATCCGAGAAGCTTACGACTCGATAATGCGCTTCTACTATCTATGCAAACATCGGTGCCGATGGAATCGTGCTCGATTGTCGATATATCGATACACTGTACTATTCTATTCGATAAGTTAAGCGATGTATCGTGTTCAGAGACGGGTCACGTGCTGCTTCTAGGGATTGTAAAAGATTTTTGATAGGGGTGGACTTAATGCTGTTTTGGCTGGATCGTTATATTTGATACCTTAAGTTTGTAGGTACTAGTAGATGGTTCTATAGATTTTTCATACCACTTATAAGCATGAAATTTAACTAAGTGACTGTTGTCTTAAATTCTAACAATGGAGGCTGATATACAACTCAACAAACAAAATTTAGACTTATATTTAGAAGTCAGAATAGGCCAGGACCTTGTGTACTTGAAAACAATTAAAACATTTTTTTTTTAATCTTATGCATTGTTATTATGAGGAAGTACAGCTTTTGCTATATAGCAATACCAAGCAAAACCTGTACAATTGTATTGATGACATCAACATGGTTATATTATATTGTACAGTTTACTATAATAATCAGGTGAAAAAGAATATGATTGGTCTATTACAGCTGATTTATGAATAAAAAATGGCCGAAATACAGGAGATAATATCAGATATGGTATTGTCTTCAATTTAAAATGAAACATTTAGAGACATAATAGACGTAGTCTAATATAGTGGCCGGAATGGCCGGATTCCATTACCGGATGCCCCTTCCCTAAATTTTATGAATTCTTGTTTTAAAGTGGGAAATAATAAGATGGAGCTTTATACGAGTATAGGCTAGTAAAAGAAAATGCCTTTATGAGAGAGCGTAGCGGGTTTTCCTCAGCATTTTTGAGCACGTTTGTGAAAGTGGGTTAGTGAATAGTTATTTTTTATATTTCCTCATGTAACGAGTTTTGCAGCAGTTCCTGGATATAATATGGCATTTTTGCAAAGTTTTCTGCATTGGGGAATGTCTTTTGCACTCTATTGCACCTCATCTCTACACCCAGACATGCACGTAATGTGTCATTGCTTCTACAGAATCCAATTTTACCTAAGTTGCATGATTATTATGCTCTTTGTACGACAATCCATTTTACTCTACAGAAAGGACTGCCATTTTAAAATGTATGCTTTTAGCGGTAGTTATTACAGCAATGAATAGCTACAAAAATCAGCTGAAATAAGAATATAGCTCCATGCCCGAAAAAGATTCACTTAAAATAACAGTCAAGTTTTTAATAGTAAGGTAGCATTTTTAGCATTACTTAATTTTTAACCATCTTCCAAACATGAGGAGGTTCTCAATTCGAATGTATTTTATTTGTGTGTTATCTCAGAACTGATTACTATGTGAACCGAGATAGATTGTTTTTTTTTTATTTGAAAGGGTATGGTATCAAGTCGGTCCCATATAAAATTGTCAATATCTGATCATGGGTTCCGGAGTTAAAGTGACGAAGTCGGTTTTTGAAGCATATTTTGCATTTAAATTATTAGATATCTGTTAGTATGCATTTAGAAAAAGAAGACAACAATTTTATCTTTATTTCCAAATTCATTATTAGCACCTTAAGCATTGATGGTTTTTTGGCATTTTACATAACTGTATAATTAAATCAACACTAACAATAAATCAAAGCTACATTTTAGAAGCTCTAAAGTTATCTTTCTTATAAGCCTATAATTAAAACGACTCCTCCAGAGGTCCTGCGTAAAACTTCGAGTAAGGTTTAATCAACAAAAACTCAGGAGCTCGTGATCATAAAAACAATAGGGGGCTATCAAAGGCCGCGGATCCTTTGTTTAGATGAGGTCACTTCATAAATACCTCACTTGAAGTTAGAGGGATGTATTGTATAGAGTTTTCATGACTTTTCCCCTGGACTGGATGAAATCGGGGTTAGGTTTTTCCGTAGTTGATGCATTGTGTAAGGAGCCATTCCCTCTAATCAAATAAAGTATGATGAGAGGTTTCTCATTGTTTGACCTTAATTATAAGTAAAGGGACATGTTCCTATTGTGTTTGTAACAGATAGAAGGTATTTCAAAGGTACACTAATATTATAAATCCGAAAGTTTGTGTGTAAGTGTGTGACTGTGTTAGTATGTTTGCTCCCGGATTTAAATGGAATTTAGAATGTACATAGGATATATACCCAGGATTAAGACATAAGATACAATTCAAGTCAATAAGACTTGATAATAGCGGGAGAAGTCTGGGGCATGGCTCATATAAAATTCTGCCCCATCAGAAGTATTTTGTCTGTTGGATGTAATAGATATGTATAAAGAAAATATCTAATCGTACCTCCCTATTTAGGTTGGTAAGAATACTTACCGTTTTGTACTGCCCTTTGGCTTAGTTGAGTGAATGTTTGCCTTCTGATCAGAGTTATCGGTCTCAATTCCCGGCGGCAACACAAGTTTTCTCCACAAGGAATTGTTTCTAGTTCTGGTTGTGATTGTGTGTGTGATGTGAATCTTTCCGGCCCCACGACACAAGTCATCGAACTTATTGTGAAGCTGTGAATGTAAAAGCGTTTGCATACTTATTGAACGACTAGCTTTCCGCCTTTTTTCCTCCGACAAAAATCGGATACTTTTTTCAGCTAAACATTTCTTTATACAGTTTATTTCAAGGTCGTCTCTTTTATGATTCGCCTTTATTACGATTGTAAAAGCAGTTATAACATAATTACATCTAAAGTTAACATTATATTGTACTAGCTTAAGTTAGTTTTAAGATCCTTAATGTATTTTCCTTTATTTCTGGTGTACAATAAAGAGTTATCTATAGAATAGCTTAGTGCTACCGACTTGACTTCCGATAAAAGTGTTGATATTGAATTTTAATATGAAAATTGAGCGAAACCCAATTTAATTTTGGTTTGTTGTGACAAAATTTCAAGAGTGCCATAGCCAAATGGCTGAAATACAACAGTAACACAACTTCACACAAATCGGAGCAAAGATGAAGTTTATTCTTTTGTGCATACTCATATTTTTTTGTGCCATCATGCCACGGAGGGCACGTTAGATATTTTCTTCCTTTTATCAACCGAAGACAGCCGTAAGACAGCAGTTATTACGCCATGTTCGATACCTTCAGGCATGTATCTAGCAAATCGTAAATTTCCATATTAAACTTTTCTAGAAATACATCGACTTTCAAAGACCTCTAAAAAGATACCAAACATGAAATAATATATATAAGCCACTCACATATACACAGCTATAGATAAACTTTGTAATTTCACTGTTAACATTACCCTAATAACATGATTGGCCTTTTAAATAAATACTGTTAAAAACTGCAAACATTCGTATTTAAGCTTAATTTCCCTCAATCTCCAACAATTTAAACATGAGTACATCCAATATCCATCCGAATCAAACTGCAATGGTAATCCAGATTTACGAGAACAGTTTGGGAGCCACTGACCCAGAATGCAAAATTGCATAACAGTGGGCCACGTGGCGTGCAAGTGCTAGTGTTGGGAAACGAATCATTCAAGCCGAGTACAAATATCCGGTAAGGTTATTGTGATGGCTTATTGAATATAATCAAATCGAAATTGTTTATGGGTTTTGTTTATTACACATGGGCCCCAAAAAAGCACTCATTAAAGTTAATAAATACTGCCAGATTCGTAAAATTACAGCCTTTAGATACACAGCATCATTAATTAAAATACGCCCATTCTAATATTATTAAAATACGGCTATCACTCACGTCATTTGATCGATATTGTCGACCAGGTTTCGAGCATCTACGATGCTCTTCATCGGGATGAGTTTACACCGCGAGATCGCGATGAAGACTCTCATTCTATCGATAAAAATTTCACTGTTACTAATAATGTTTTAAGAAATAATAGGCTTTGCCTCAATCTTTAATTTTAATCATAAATTTATTCCCTTCAAAGAATAAGGCGCATATTATAATGCGCTATGTAAGAACTAAGACTACTGCAGAAAAAAAAGTAATACCGATCATCGCCAGTCCTACAGCTCCTTATTTTTGAACAAGCTTTGCTTCCTAGACAAAGTTACTCTTGTTAATTTTAGTCCATATATCTGCCTAAATTAACGAAATATTTTAATACCCCCGTAAAATAATGGATAACATAAAATTTAATAATCCATATCTCACGCAACATGAGCTTACAAGCTCTACATTTTGTATCTCAGTAAAATATGGCTCCCCAAAAACATTCTTTCTCGGATACGTGGGAAGTTCGGCCACATCCGTAAATAACCGTAAATTATCCGGAACCGTACATCCCTGGGCGTATATTGGAAAAGTTTCGTCGTTCAGATGCAATACTCGCCCAGAGTCGTCCGCGCATTTCACGCCGCGTATACAGCTTGAGCTCGCTACTCTTTAGGCGCTTGAAGGTAATCGAGAACTATACTTTACAAGTCTAACTTCTATTCTAGATTGAACACTAGCAATCTAGAGATAAGCAGAACATGGGTTAAAATTTGATAGGACAAAGCATAAATATTTTATTTGTGAGAATGGTTTTCAATGTAAACAAGAAGAGACTGAATCCCACAACACCCGTTTCCCGAATTTAACACAGGGTCTTCTTTTATAAACAGCAAAGCCATTCGAATGCCTTACGTGTTTTGTAAAATATCTGGTAATTGACCACAGTCTAAACTGATAGATGTGACCGAAGATATTGTAGCATGATAATGCACCTTTTCTGTACATGATCATCAAGTTTCTTGACCTAGATTTACACAATATATGCAACCAAAAGTATATCAATTATTTTTTGTAACTTCTCAACGTAGTCCCACTAAACTACCAATGACGGCTGCATGAAATTATTTGAGTACGCCACGTCACGAGCCATGCATTGTGAATTGGTATTGAGTTTTCAAACGGAAAGAATTGCTGCAGTTGATGTAAGTCGAATTATTGTATTGAAGTTCGAATAGAAGATGAACTAATTTATAATACAAATACATTTTGTTGTCATAAATACATACCTACTTACACAAAACGCATTCACACTCATAGCCCCCCGTTAAGTCCAATGACTTTTAGTGAGTGCCGGAAACATTTACATTACACACACAGAACCACAAATGCCCTTGGGTAAGAAAATTGTGCTACTGTCGGGAATTAAACCCAGGACCCACGGCGCGGCGCTGAGGCAGACCGGCTCACTGCGTCAACTGGGACGTCACCGAAAACGCTCATATTATACAAATTAAATATTTTCAAGGACAGTACATACTACATACAGTATTAGGACTTTTATTACGTTTTTATAATGAGTCAAACTTAAAACTTAATTAAATCTTACCAAAAATCATTATAACTATAACAAAATGTACAAAACCTAATCTAATAGACCGCTACCAGTTGGCAAAGTGCCCAAAACTTGTAATTAATTCTTAAGTTTTAAGATTATACCTAATTTAACTTTTTGTGATTTTTATTATCTGTAGTAAGCCGGCGTTTGGCCACTATTTCAGGTGTTAGTGTGATCACAGAAGAGTTTTTTTTTACCTTGAGTATGATCGTAATAATACACAAAGAGAAAAATAAAACGGATAGCTAAACTACCAAAAAGTACTCTGAAACAATTATCTAGTAAGAATTACATTTATTACGTTCTTTTTACAAAATAAGTTAGTAGTTACCATTTACCAAAACTTTTAATTTTACTAAATTTTTTTTACATATGTAACGACAAGTTTAATTACAACTTCACAGAAAAAGTCGATATAACAAGTCAATTTGGTAAAATTTATTGAACACCATGTTTGCTTCTAAATATTTATAGTCACAAATAGCAGAATAATGTAGTAACAGTAGTAACAGCAAGGACACATTTTAAAAATGTGATAACCTATGCCTTACCACAATGGTAATACAGCACAACAAATTTTGATGACAACATCTGAAACGGAAGTATTCCCAATTTAGCACAAGCTAAAATATAATCTTGGTGATGGGGAATAAAAATCTGCACTCAGCTGGGCTACATAATATAAGCATTTCAATTTGATTTTATAGTGAAGGTAACTAAGTTACATTGCTATAAATCCAAATCAAAACCGCTCTACTAAACGCCACAAGCAACTTTTCAATAAAAAGTAGAGTAGCTCTTTCGAACCTAAATGTATTTCCAAGTACTAAAACTCGGGCAAAACGGTTACGGAGAGTCATCGACGTGTTCTCAAGTGATTTTTAATGCTCTACCGTGGAAGCTCTACATAGCGTGTGCTTGTATCGATTTGGATATGAGGTAAAACTTCGTATTTCAGTGAATAAAGCAATGACTTCTTAGAAAAAGATGATTACGAAAATATATATTTATATATATAATTTTACTACACGTGTTTATGTCACTGAACTCCTCCTAAACGGCTGGACCGATTTGAATGAATTTTTGTGTATGCATTTGGGTGGCGCCCTGGATGGTTTAGATTCACAAATCAGCCCGGCAGATGGCGCTGCAGGAGTTGCACACGGGCGAAGCCAGGGCGAATCACTAGTTTATTATAATATAATTTATTGTTTTTCGAATCATATACTGTTTAGAATATTGATTTTTTGAAAACCGTCGTCTAACTTTACTTCGTAAGAGATTTTACATGTAACTTCTCAGGGTGATAAGCATAATGCTTTTTCGCGCAGGAGTTCGAATTGTATAAGTCCAATACTATGGGTGGCACAGAACTCTAATGGTCAAGCGTGACGCTTACCATCAGGCGAACAAATTGCAAAACCATACAAAAAAATTATATTTTAAATTCTTAACCGTGGACCAGAAGGTCAGAAAAATAAAACTCCGACAAAAATAATGGTCTTCTTGAGACAACGCGTAGGGCGGTCCTTTCCCTTTAGTGAACATCTATGCTCAATTCAGATGAGAAATCAAGTTGTTATTGTTGCTCTTGAGCATATGACGTATCTTATACACATTGCAAGGATTTTACAACAGGACAAACAAATAATTATTAAAGCAATCATTATTTGTTTGGCCTGGAATAACAGAATAAAAAATCTTGCCAATCACAGGCGCACACTAATCGATGTCTCGGGTCGCGGGTGCCCAAAACATTCACATCACACACACAATCACAAAAAGAACCGGGAATACATTTTGACCTTGGGAAGAAAATTTGTGTTTTTCCCTGGAATCGAATTCGTTACCCTTGCTTAGAAGGCGAATGCGCACCTAACTCAACGTGCAGTTCATTTGAATTTGAATTTGTATCTCCGTACAACTTGATAAGTTACTCTCTTAATACGAGTATAGTGTTTTTGTAAGTATTCGTTTTTATTAAATCAAATGTATGATAAGAATTTGATACGCAAATACGATACGCTATATTAAAATAATACGAGTGTATCTCTAACAGAATAATATTGTAGAAACATAGGTAGAGCATGCGTTCGCTGAACCGTTCAACGGTAGAGTTCGTATTCACTTTGAAATATGATACGTGAGGGTAACGAGGAAGTTATATCGCTCTGACTAATGAAGTGTGAAAAAGAAACGTGTCATTGATATTAAAAAGCATTAAAAATACTTTTGTCTTAGTCATACTACATTTCAGCCACATCGTCTAATTCCATTAGATGAGATTGTGGTTAAATGTTGTTTTTTATTTTGACTTCGCAAACTTGTGCATTTAGCCAGTGTCAAGTAATGATATATTTCAAGTGTATTTCATATTATAAGTCACAGTTAAAGTTAAGTAAAAGAATCAAGGTCATAGTCAAGTCATGGTCTAGTAAAGTGGCAGAAACTTTACTAGAACTTCTATTGGAGTTTTGGAGCGATGGTGAAAATCGTGTTTTTCAACTTTATATGATATGCCTACACTTATGCATTCTTAATCATCATCATCACATTAACATCACACACAAAATCATACCTATAGTCTGTACCGGTTTCACAAATTTCCCAGAGAAAATATTGTGTTTTCACTGGGAATCTAACTGGGTACTCTAGAAGCTAATAAAAAAATATATTTCCACGATTTTGCCCAGTAGTGGCACTGACCAAATTTTTTCCATAATTGGCAAACATTTGATCACTATCCTACTTGGTGTTAAGTGACGATACAGTCGACTGTTTGGCTAGGTTTATAAAAACTAACGTAAAGTATAATTGTATACTAAAACTGTATATCCTTACTCTATTAAAGATAGATAGATGAACTCTTTATTTATCACATAAAGTTTTATATACCAAATATGTAATAACAAAATTAAAAATAAAAACATATTTCTTGTGGTGAGTAGAGGCATTTTTAACGCAATTGTTTCACATAATATTTAACATTTTGTATTTTTCTTACAATTCTATGAATTTATTATTAATGCTTCATTGTATTAATTATATTCAAATGTAATTTAGGCGCTTTACATTTTATCTTCACAGCAGATTTTGTTGTGATTGCACTTGGCAAACAATTTTAGCGGTCAAATTTAATAATTAAAACGTAAACATCATTTTCATCAATTGCAGTGATATTTATTAAACATTTTACTCAATTTTCTCCATATTGAAATCAAATTATGCATAGCCCAGTTCGCTAATTAGCAGTATGATTAAAAACCAATAAAATATTGAACGGTTAGCTCGCGCTTTGCGCTCTCTCAGTCAATAATATATGACGGTTTATTAGATGATATAGATGAAAACTTCTATAGTATATTATATAATTATGTTAAATAAGTTTAATACTTATTATAATACTCTTCAATAATTTATAAAGAACTTTATACATATTCTATTATATAAATAGATCATCGTAAAATTAACGTAGAACTGTCAAACGTCATCCTTATATGGTTGACATAACTCCAGTTTGCTCGAAGCGTTTCGCTTCTACGTTTATCATCCGTACAGCGAAGGAGTGGAATTCATTGCCCTCGTCTTTGTTTCCCGAACAGTATAATTTGGGAGTCTTCAGGTCAAGAGTGAATATGTAACTTCTAGGCAAGCGTGCTACATCTTCGGCCGCATCATCGCTTTCCATCAGGTAAGATTGTGAATCGACAAAAAAATCAATATAATTTTCAAACCCACCCTAAATTTCACGAGATACGGTTGAAAAAGCGACCCTCAGAGGAACCGGACATCCAGACATAAAAAAGCAATTTCACCCAAGCTGAAACGGAGACGCTTCGGTCGTGCTCTGTGCTCCCTCGGCCTATAATATATATAGCCAATAATAGTTTATTAGATAGTATAAAAGAATACTTCTATTAAATATGTTAAATAAGTTTAATATTATATAACACTTCAATAATATATAATCAAAATCGTTTATTCACATGGGCCCCAAAGAGGCACTCATGAAAGTTAATGATTCTACTGTCAGATTCGCAAAATTACAGCCATCTCGACAAGTACCTGGCAAGAAACTCGGCGGCGCATTTTTTCCTTATTTTTTTTAAATCGTTCCTTAACACTAATACATAATTATATAATATTAACCTAGGTAGATCTTTATTATGTAGTCGTTAGAAAGCGCTCGTGCAGTTTGCCTCCATGCATCCTTGTCATTAATATAGTCGATCGTTTTATACTATCTAAGCTTACTTAATTAATGCCTATGTAACATACAAAAACTACTAATATTATAAATGCGAAAGTTCGTGGTAATATGTAGATAGTTTAGGTTCAGGAATAACACATGGGCTCCATAGTACAGTAGTTAACGCGGGTGAAGCCGCGGGGCACGGCTATTAATAAATAAGATTAATATCATATTACAGTTCAATAATATATAAGGAACTTTATACTTTATTATATAACTAGACTAGCGTAGAATTACGTCCTTTCAATCCTTTGTGAGATAGATATCCTAAATGAGGGCCGCAGAGGCACCATGAAACAAACCAAACTTCACCAACATTGTGAAAACTTTCTTATCTCTAAAGTCTACTTTAACAAAGCTGATTTCAAGCTCCACAAGACAGCATTTTGTATGAAAATTTAAAGTAACACACTCGAGTTGTAAGTTTTGTTCCCGACAAGACGAATGTTTGCAACCGTCGAGTGCGGTTGTGCCCTAACTTCATTATTTTGATACGAGACGGAGGTATGCGTTGCAAGGAACAAACGATGTTGCTCTGAATGTTATAAAGCGTGAGTTTAACGACAATTTGTGACAGTGATGAAGGAAATATGCTTAGACATACCTACACGACCTACAGTGTATTTACATTGACTACCCCACAGGGTCTTCAATGTAAATACTAATGAGATTTTTGTAAGAATAACTAACAATAATCAAACAACCCTAAAAACGTAATTCCTGGGTTTGAAGTCCGGCAGATGCACAAATCTTTCCAAGGGACATCGTGCACAGGGAATTTGTGCGTCTGTTTCTGGGTGTAATTGTGTGTGTGTTATATGTAAATGTTTCCGGCACCCATGATACAAGTGTCTGAACGTAGTGTAAGGCTGTGAATGTAAATACTTGTTTGATTATGTTTTGAAATAAAAATCGATGATTTAGTAACATAATATTATCAGTGATGCGTGTTAGGTAACACGTACACGTACACTATCTCTTAAAATAAAAACTATTGCAATTATCAGAAGTTGAAACCATCTGTCAAGATAGGAGACAGATGTAGGGTTAGCACAACTACCGTTTTGTATCCGTCGTAGCATAGCAATGAAATATCATTACTAGCCGGCCTCAGCCCTACGCTTATGGTGACATTTATGCTACGATAACCGTAGCGCATCTGCTACGCTTATGCTACGACTGCGTCTACATAAGCGAATAATTATCTGCCTCCCTAGCCAAAAACCAAAACACTTCGTCTCTATTTTATAAAAAAAAACGCTTTCTAATAATGTAACAGACCTTCAAACTTATATACATAAGGTTTAAAATATCTTGACTTTTTATTTAGCGCTCACTTTTGGAAAGTTACAGACAAGCAATTTGAACCTTTGTTTAGAAGTTTTAAAGTCTGTTATTAAAAGCGTTTCTTTAGTAGAATAGAAACTAAGCGTTTTGGTTTTTGGCTAGGAGGCAGCTATTTATTATCTTATGTAGAAATATTCGTAGCATAAGTGTGATCACGGATTGGTGATCATTTTCTTCGTGGTTTTGTTTGTTTTTATATAACCTAACAATTAATACGCCCAGTAGAAATATAGCTTATAAATAGCAAAATGAACATTATATTATGATAGAAATCAAGTTTTGTGTATTTTTTAATATTTATGTACATAGTAAGTGTTCCAGTTCCAGAATAAAAAAATATTTCTTAAACATGTTATATATCACGATGAAGGTATTTATTACGATAGACACAATAATATAATTGATAATTAAACTCAAGCAAAGTTTAAAAAAACCGACTTCAGCGTTTTACCTTCAGAATCTTTATCTGATTAAATGTATTAAGCCCGCATTATTGAAGATAGCTCAATACTGTTAAGATCTTGATCAAATTTAAATAGGAACAATGGGAAAGCATTAAAAATAAACTACAAAAATAATTCAGAATCGGTTCATCTTGAAAAGAAGTTATGAAGTAACACACATAAAAAAAACAGAAGAATTGAGTACCTACCTCCTCCTTTTTTGAAGTCTGTTAAAATTCCCTAAATTCTCTTACAATATCTTAGAGCTCTGTTCTACCGGCATCAATTTTCCTTCCCAGTGCCAACTGGAGAACATTTATTCTGACACCACCACCGTTGTCTCGATTTGTTTAAGCTTGAAACCTACTCTTGTGGGATAGAAACGTAGTTAAAAAGTTCTGGTATTACAAAACAAGCTGTGTGCCGAGAATTTGCCCATGCATAACAATATATTTTTCGGCACACTGCCGACCAATGAATTTTTGTATTAGGTTAGTAGTTTAGCTAGATCTGTATTTTGATTAATCCTGAATATGTCAAAATGAATAATTTATTTATTAAAATAAATTATAATTAGGTAGCAATTACCATAAAAAATTTAAACATGTAAAACATGTTAAAAAGAAATTAATGTATTCCGTCAACATATTTAGTATTAACAGAATTTTACTTAATCTCTTCTTTTTAATGCCAAATCTTTTTTTTTTTATGCCAAGCATAATAATATAGCCAAGCATTTGACCATTATCTCACCTGATGGAATGAATGTTACGATGCGGCCGAAGATGGAACATGCTTGCCTAGAAAATCTTGAAAACACCCAGATTGTACCGTTCAGGGAACAAAGACGCAAGTAATGAGTTCCACTCCTAAAAGCAAAAAAGAGCCAATTTTGATGAGCGTAGGTTCAAAGGTATGTTTTTTTGTCAAAAAATGCACACTTAATAATTAGCCGACAATAAGGGGATTATAATATTTAAGTAGACTTTGTTCTTTTGCAAGGTCTAAAGTTCTATCTACATATCACATTTAGATGTGATATGTAGAGTCATGCGATACATCGTTGATAGTTCTATATTTTTTGTTGGATTGAAATATATGCAGTACTAGCCGTGCCCTGGCTTCGCCAGCTATTATCAAGTTAAAAAGTAGCCTATGTGTTAATCCTAGGTATAATCTATATACATTCTAAATTTCATCCAAATCCGTTCAGCCGTTAAACAAACATACTTACACACTTACACACAAACTTTCGGATTTATAACATTAGTAGGAAGTAGGATATATCAGCATTACTATGACATACTAATGTAAATTAAAATAGTACATGGAAATTCAGTTTATATTAAAAATTTTAACAAAAATCTGTTCCAACGTCGTAATGACGTACACAGTACGTTCTTACAAACGATTGTACGCAATGATGACGTTGGCCAACACGTCATCCATTGCTTTCTTAAATAGGTAGTTGTTGAGTATATCTCAGCTTATAAAGTTCCTCGACCAATCTAACGACTAAATTGGAAAAAAAAACTTTCGCTATTCTGCTTCGAACTATCTTCGCAAACGTACTATAAAGGCTAGGTCACGCAGTAAAAACTATTCTTTGAAGCGAACACTTTTACGAAGATTGCTAATGATTGGCTGCATCCTTCGGGTAACTTAGACAAAAACTTTTCGGTTCGGGGCTAAAGTTAAAAGAACTTTTAGACCCAGGACTTTGTCGCCTGTACTAACCTTGAACTTGTCAAGGACTTTGTATTATTAAAATGCTATTTTCCTACAACATTTTCTTTTTCTGATTCTACAAGAAGATTTAGAAAGCCATGAGAACTATATCGAGGGGCGAGTAAGTAGGAGCTATCCGCTTTAATGACAAATATCACCCCTGCCGATATCTCTTCACTTCCACGCTCCTTGCGTGGCTTTGCAATGCAATTATCTCCTTGAGACTTAAAGCGTCATCATGTCTTATATACCTAGTAATTCAATCAATTTGAAGCATAAGAATAAACAGAATTTTACTAAGCCTTGAAAAAACTCTCAATTAACACAAATGTATATCAAATGGTTATCTTTCTATTTATTTAATAACTTAAACATCATCTCCTTTTTGGTTATACAATCCAAAACGGACTCACAAAATGCCCTATACCACCTCTATTTGTTGGCGGAATTTCATTTTCGGGCTTGTGTTCCGCTGGAGGTATTATTTATATTCTTCCTACCTCTTAATCCACCATACTCTATAGCCTCTAAGAATTCAGGTTTCCCCAAGGTAATTATTTCAATAATAACCGGAATTGGACCACAAATCCTTAACGCTTTGTCTATACATTTTAATATCAAATTGGAACTGATTTAATTAAACGAATTCAATTATTCAGTAACTGATTTCCGATTCTGTTATTAATCGAAAATTAATTAGTATTCCAGCTCGATTAAACTATTGAAAATTGGGTTAATATTATGAGCTAACTTTTAATTACAGTGTTGTGGTACATCATCATTATCATCAAGGGTGATGATCAACTATTTGTGTTTCTGATTCTGTTGAGATTGTGTGTGTCACGTGAATGTTTCCTGTACCCACGATACTACTCATATTTGATATAATTGTAAGTGTGACAGTGTTATTAGAAATTATATATTTAAAAAAAGAAGTTTAAGCTTGAACTAATCTCGTGAGTAATACACAAAACAAAATCAAATTCGTATACCTATATTATTGTAAGTCATGCGTTTGAGCATAATCTAACTTGTTTGAAAGTGATGACTTCGACGAGAGTGTTAGACTAGAACTAGAATAGAAATTGGCTTTCAAGGGTATCTGCTGGAACACCGTTGGGTGCTTCGCGATAGATTTCAAGAATTACTTCTTTATACATAAAAATATAGAATCTTGTACATCTTGGCAATCTTTTCATTTATTATTACTACCTATCATTTATGTTGCTACTATGTTCTCTATATTTATTTAAACAATCTATAATATTTAATTATTCTTCAAGTTGTTTATAAATTATAGTCTTAATCGAATAATAGAAAAATCGTGGTTGTCATAGTAGACAACCACGATTTTTCCATATTATATAGTCCAGCATTGTATAGTGCGCATAACGTAACTTACGCTTTCATGTGCTTTCTAGGCAGCTAGATAGTTTCCTGATAGTATGGTTCACAGAATATTGAATATCGCATGCAAGTTTTTTGCTATATTGAATCCAGACGTAGAACATACAAGCTCGCTACATACATGCGCATAGCTTCTTCGATCTTGCCCCAAGATAACAACTCATGCAATAACATATATATCAAATCCAAGCCACCTTTAAGGTCCCTATCTTATCATTTGGATGAATCAATCTCAACCTTATACACGCATTAGGTAGGTAGAGTTTATGACAGCGGGATTATGTTAACTTGGACAGTATCAACGGCTTTAGAACAGAGAGAGGTGAGGTGACCCTGTATCTTCTAAGCTATGTTAATTCTACTCATAGGTCACACAAGTCAAGACAGGGCTTAAAGAATTAACTGACAATCCAACTTGCCTGGCCTGAATCGATTTAAAACCACATCCAACATTTGAGACTTATTCTACGCAACTGGTTTCAATAGTAAGGTAAGGTAAATTTTGATAAGTTATTTGGACTTTACAATGTTGTTTAGCTACAATTCAATTACCTATATTTTCTAAAATTATTTCCAAATTCTCTGCTAAAAACCTACTTACTGCTAGCTTCATCATCATCATCCACAACCCTTTTGATCCCACTGCTGGGCATAGGCCTCTCTCATATTCTTAATTCTAGCTTAATTTGACCGAATTTAATATAGCAAAGCTCTCTGACACGTTATGTATTTTTCGTAAAAATACTTAATTAATAGTATGGCTTATACGGCTTGCAATAAAAGTGAGTTTTCATTCATAAATAATTCGATAAATCTACTTAACTTAAAAGTATTGTCAGTTTGTCTCATTCCGGATGATCATAAAATTGAACTGAATTGTCTGTAAAATATATATAATACTAGCCGTGCCCCGCGGCTTCGTCCGCTATTATCAAGTTAAAAAGTAGCCTATGTGTTAATCCTATGTATAATCTATGTACATTCCAAATTTCATCCAAATCCGTTCAGCCGTTAAAGCGTGAAGAGGGAACAAACATACTTACACACTTACACACAAACTTTCGGATTTATAATATTAGTAGGATATATTTTTCTATTTTCACACTGGACGCCATGGAAATCATAAATCGGAAAATGTTTATCGTGTCTACTTTATTAACAAGATTTAGCTGAAAATACTCAGAACAAGACAGTTTGCCCACTACGAGCGTACAATAAAAGATTGATAAAGTTAGTTAGTATTTTTTTAAATATAAACGCTTTCACACTCACAGTTACTTATTTATTAACTCTTAATTGTACATTTCAACAAAAAACAAACGCATTCACACTCACAGTTCCACAATAAGTTCAAAGACTTGTATTGTGGGTGCCGGAAACATTCACATCACACACACATTACACCCAAACCAGAAGCACAAATGTCCCTTGGGAAGGAATTTTTGCTCCTGCCAAGAATCGAACCCAGGACCCGTGGCGCAGAGGGCGGACGCCTGTCCACTGCGCAAACTGGGTCGTTATACAAGTAACGTATAGAGTAACACGGTACAAATAACACATGATGTGTAGAAAAGTATTAACTTACTTACTTTTTGTAACAATCTTAAGCATTGTAACACATATATTAGCCCCGCACTACAACAACAAACAACAAAAGCTTTTACTCCCACACTAAGTTCAAATACTTGTATCGTAGTTGCCGGAAACATTCACATCACACAGACAATTACACCCAGAACCAGAAGCACGAATTTCCCTGGAGAAAATTGTGCTCCTGTCGGTAATCAAACTGTGTTGAGGACAAGGGCTTGCCGTTTGCGCCAAAAAAGTAAATATATAACTAATAATATGTACGATAATCTTTGTAACGTAAGATGCATGAGATGGATCAGCTGTAATAAGATCTTGAAAAATACGAACACTACAGTGAATGACTTAATCAGTAACTTGATGTATTTTATTTTATTTTGTTTTCCCCCAATCAATCGCATTTTGTATTCATATGTCTTAAGTCTGTTATTAAGTAAACATTGTTGTATTTTAATTTGGTCATAACAAGAGATTATTTTAATAGTGTCATATTTTTACCACTTCTTTTATTTATATGCATGCCTACAGCCTCCGCTTAAACAACCATGAATGGTTGACTTTATTTAATTTATTTTAGCGTTAAGTCCACCTTTTCTACCTTTTTGGGCATTAAAGAGTTAAATAATTTTAACGTAAGCAAAGCTTAAAAAACAGGCTTCACTGCTTATATTTTGGATAAAAATTGTATAGGACCACCTCTAAAGTATAATCTACCAAACAAAAAAGAATTTTGAGAATCGGTCTACAAATGGGGGAGAAATCGGTGAACATACATAAAAAAATACATACAGTCGAACATAGTAACATTTCCTTTTTTGAAGTCGGTAATAAAATAAATAAACAAATGCTAGTAAAGAATTATCCTATTTCATTTATTAGGTAATTTGTAGAGAAATCGCACACCTAGTCAAAAACAGTAAAAGCAGCTTCCAAAGCAATAAATGCCTTTTCCACTCTCCTGCAATAGGTATCGGTACAACCATAAACACGGGAAATGTACCAAATCGAAGAAAGCTTTGTAATAAATTAGGACACGTGTATTTAATGCATGAACTCACCTCTGGGGCAAACGTATGAGATTAGAGAACAAGAGGTATAGAAGTGAAATCTTCTATTATATAAAAATCTATGCAAAAACGCAAAAAGGGCCGACATGCGGCCTAGTTGCAGAAAATAGCCCGCGCACCAAGTTATATATTTTGGTTTTGGCTTGATTGATTTCGATAAAATTTATATGGGACCACCTCTGAAGTATAATCTACTAAACAAAAAAAAATATTTTGAGAATCGTTCCACTAATGGGGGAGAAATCGGTGAACATACATAAAAAAAATACATGCAGTCGAATATAATACCTCCTCCTTTTTTGAAGTCGGTAAAAAGAGCTACAGTTCAAACTCAGTGGCGTGCATTGGGAGAAGTCTACATCCAGCAGTGGACCAATACAGGTGATGATGAATACAGTACTAGGCAACCAAAAACGTGAAAGAGATATTTTGTAAATATTACCATAGTTACTATAATCGTAATCGTAAGCATGTTAACAAATTCAGACCCTGAACAGGATATCCTGGAGATTACACGTCTCAGTAAATGCTGTCTTACGACTAAAAACCATCACTGTATGCTCGCGGCTCTAGTAAAAAAATAACGTAGGTAATTTAATAAAAAAAATGTATTACATCAGGATTGCACATAGTTATATTTGTGTAACACGCTATAATCAGTTTTTAAGCGACTTAAAAAAAGAAGGAAATTCTCAATTTCACTGTTTTTTTATGCCTCTGCTTTTTTCTAGGTGAACCGTTTTCTAGGTGGATTTCATTTATTTAATCTGATCAAGTCGTAAAGCGGTGAAATAAGTTTTTTAAGCTTTGCTTGCGTTTAAATTTATAATATAATTATTATTTTAGAAAGTTTTAAAATATACATATAAAATGTAAAAACAAGCTTTCTCCCGTATACAGAAGCAGTCTCGATAATTGCCCCTAATACTCACAACGATATTTGTATTTGCATTTTCTTTTCATGTGTGCAATAAATTGTTCATTTTAAAATTATTAGTATTATATTTTGATATATCTTAAAATATTATCAATTTAGAAACACAGTAGAGGGAAACCTTCTACTGTGTTTCTAAATTGATAAAGGCATAAAGTCCTTTTTTACTCTGAATCTTCTACGTATCGTATATTCTTTGTCCCAGAATTTATGTGTGACATTTATAATTGCTGCGAGCGGGACGCAGGATGCAGTGGAGCGCAGATATATCAAGAAGATGTCGGGGTGCTGGTATGTCTGCATGCACATATATATTTATGTCTTGAAACGGTACAAACTGAGACGTTAGAATTACTTAAATGTCTGCTCCAGAAACTATTTCAGATGATATTAAATTGTACGATGTCAGTTTATTACCGTATTACGACAACACATCATGGAGGGTAATTATTGTAACAGTGTGCGTATGTTAGTATGTTTTCATATATGTACATACATATATCTATGTACCTATGTTTTCATTTATCACTGTACCCTTACAATTTAAATAAATAAATAAACCCTTACACACTCACGGCCCCACATTAAATTCGATAACTTGAATTGGGCGGTGCCGGAAACATTCACATCACACAGACATCACAACCAGTATCAGGAACACAAAATTTTCCTTGGAGAGAAAACTTGTGTTCCCGCCGGGAATCGAACCCGATAATAAATAAGCATGCTTAGAAGGCGAACGCATACCTAACTAAGTTAATAAGCTGTTCTAGGTCTAGGTCGTCCTGGTCGATCATAACTGTTTAACAAGGTTAATTTAGTAAGGCCTGCGCTTGGATGAGTGCCCATTTAGTGGGATTGTCGGAAAGCCGTCGTCTATCACGGTTGATAGTCATAAGATAACAGTCGTTAAGTGTCTATGTCTAATGTCGGATGTCTTAAAATCCTGACACTAGAACTGTCTACTTGTCTATCTGACGTTTGCTTGTCAGTTTGATTTTTAATTTTCTCTTGTTCAATAATGAGTTAAAACGCTTCCAAATTAAAACGTCACTCTTTTTGACGGGACAAAAACAAACAAGGTTAATCCCAGTATTCCAAAGTATTTGTTTAACTGACGCACAAGTTTCACATTAATTAATTACAAACACATGACGTTAACGCTTACGTTTCAGAAATAGCTCACGTATTCGCCCAAACTTCGGCAATTAGAAACACCACGAACTAAAGTAACGATAAAATACGTTACCAGTTCCTCCGGTATAAATTCATTTCGCCTCTCGCCAATCAAAACGCTCGATGTGAACTTCTGAGTGAGGTTCCGAGGGATGGGATATGGTCAAGTCTATGCAAGACTTTCATACATATTCGTGATCAATGCCGAAATACCGAGTCTTGGAACAAAAGTATAAATACATGGTAAATATTCAGTTTAATATATATATATATCGGATATGCGATAATTATGACCTAGTTGTGCAGTGGGCAAGTCCTGTCCTCCAGGTTAGAGACTTGCCCTCTACGCCAATAAATCGAATCGAATTTCCCTTTCCAAAATCTCTTTTGGTAAGGAAAATTGTGTTCCTGTGTTGTATTTGTGCTTCTGGTTCTGGTTGTGATTGTGTGTGTGTTGTGTAAATGTTTCCGGTACCTCGGATGCAAGCCTTTGAAATTAGTATAGAGCTGTGAGTATAAATAGTTTAGCGATTTTTAACACGCTTTTATTACCTTCACATGTATGATTGTAGTTGTGTAACGGAAACTTTGAACATGATTTTCACCCACTTGAAAACGTCGGATTAACTCGAAATTCGGCATACTTATCAAAGACCGATGACATTCAAATTTTTTGAGTAAATAAACAAGCCAAATACGGTGTTCCGGCAGTGTGTTTACCAGCTTCGATCACATCGTCACTTACCATCAGGTGAGATAGTGGTCAAACAATAGCCTGTCACAAATAAAAAAAAAATGCGTGTTTTTTTAGTTTATTTTATATACTTCTTTGTTTTTACAATGATTATGACCTGTAAAGTTCCTAACTCTAGATAGCACTGAACTGTAATGCGAGCAACTTGCTAGTCCCGTCACTTAATAACTTAAAAAGAAGCGCTGAAAAACTAGAACATTGCAACCATGAAATATTCTTTTTTGTATGACGCACAACAAATTTAGACTTATTATTAAATCTTCGAAAATACTCGAAAACCGAAAATCAAGACTTAAAACTACCCCATCTCTATCCACTAAAAGGCGTACATGAGCTATTAGTGAGTAACATAGCTTATATATACATACTTATCAAATTAGCTACGAACATCAGATATAGTCTCCTCGTGTACTTAGGTTAACTAGTGCTAGTTTGTAAGATATTTGGAAACTATTCGTTTCTGAGGTTCGAAATAAACAGAATAAATTAACAACAATAATGAGGCTATGAGCTTTTATTTAGCTTGCACTGTATGTATGTATGTTTGTTCGGGTGGAATCTTGCAACTCAATTTTGAAGCAGATATCTTCAACCGAATGAGCTGAAATGTTGTATTCACGTTTAGTTTGGATGACAATGCATGGTTAGCTGTGTGACGTCATTCTAAGTCCAACATGGCGGAACACACAAAATGGCGGACAAGTAATTTTTAATGCACTCTTACAATATGGGTATCAAATGAAAGGACTTGCTGAGAATTACTCGAAAAATAAAGTGACGTTACTTTAAATCCAATATGGCGGACTTCTAAAAGCTTGTCTTTAAAAAAGTTTTTAACAAGTAACTTATTTACTTGTATTTACATGGGCATTGCAGCTACAGTCAGGGTAAAGTTAGATAGATAGAAAATTATTTATTGCACAAGAAAAAACTGGTACATAGGCGAACTTAATGCCAATTAACTTTTTCTTCCAGCTAACATTTAGTTGTTATGGATTTGGTGGTAAAGCTATGCGCTATAGCACTACTGGTCTTCTGTTCCCAACGGAAGACCAGCTGGTTTTTAAAACTTGCAATATGCTGAGTAGGGTTTTTGGTGAAAATTAAAAATTGCAGATAATTTTTTTTTAATGTTTTGTGAATAATTATTTGTTTTTTTTTTGTGCTCCTTTCGCTTGCTAACATTTTACAAACAGATGTAATTTACCGCATTCGAGTATGTTGGTAGAGCATTTTCTTATGCTCCCTTCGCTATCTACCATTGTACCTACAGATGTTATTTACCTCAAGAGAAAATATATTACCAAGCACCGAAAGGTCTTGCGGTATCTTTGCACAGTTTTACGGTAACGCGAGTTTAGAATTAACATAACAAATATGATGCTTTTTATGACAAATGGAGTTAAGTTATATAACAAAATTCCTAAAACTGTAACTGAATCAGAAATTGAAAAGTTTAAATCAATAGTAAAAAGGGTGTTGATAAAGACAGTTTATTACAAACTCTATAATTATATAAATGACAATGATGCATGAGGCAAACTGCATAAGCACTATCTAGCGAAGGCAATAATAAACTTATGTATTGGAGAAGTAAGTTTTAGATTAAAAATAATGAAAAAATGCGCCTCCGAGTTTCATGACAAGTGTATCTCAAGTCTTTCAATAGTTTATGGGGCCCATGTGAACTAACGATTTTAAATTAAATTTGGGAGACACTTCACATTCCAAGCCTAGCGTCCACAATGTGCGTTACTAAGAAATTCACATGCTCTAAATTAATCTCGAAGAAATATTGCCATCTTTAATGCTTCCTCAATTTTTTTTGTCACTGGTGCATAACGCGTAGAATTGGCCACTTAAATAATAATAACATGCAAATTATGTAACAGGTAAAAATTATATCAGAATATAATAAAATAAAACCAAGGTACTCAATTGTTTTTTAAAACAAACTATATTTTTTCATTGTTAGAAATATATTCAGGATTAATCAAAATACAGATTTAGCTAAACTACTTACCTAATACAAACAGTCATTGGTCGGCAGTGTGCCCAAAATGCTGGCTGCGTTACCTCGTTGCACAGCGAGACTTAATTGCTGTACAAAATACAAACCGGCATTTTGGTCACGTGTCGACTCTTTCAGTCTCCCAGCCAAGTCTTTTTTTGTAACAGGTACAGAAAAGGTATAAATTGATAATAAATAGTCAAAACCCATTTGATTACATATAAGTGGAATACACAACGTTCCCATCAGCCAAGTCCGAGTAATTCAGATTCCCGACGCTCCCGTAAACAATTTTCATAGTTCGAGCATCCGAAGTTTCCCGACGCGGCGGCTCTGACGGGAAACTAAAGTTCCGCGTTGAATTTCAAACGAAGGCTTGAAAAGAATCTGGATGGTGTAAAGTTAGGATAAGACATTCATAATTCATGTTAGCAACTTTACAAATACTTATAATTTATATATGTCATATGCTACTCATATGTAATACAAGTATTAGGTAAAATATTTGAAGTAGGCGTTACTTTATTTCATATAATTTTTTATTATTATTAAATACTACTTTCTCTAAATTCGTAACATTAACGAGTTAAAAATATTATTTTTCAATTAACTGAGTCTTAATTTTTATATTACCTCATTTTAAAACCAATGCTTTGCTTTCAATTAAACACAAGATTAAAAAATAAATTGAAGTAAAATTTGAAAATGTATTATTTCAATTCGTAGTTGTAAGCTACATTCTGTTACAATAGTGTCAATATTATCATTGTATAGTTTATTGTGATTTGATCTATATTGTAAGTGATTGTATGTGACACATCTGTTATTATTTTTAGTTACAAAAATGAACTTCAGCAATAAACATTTATTCTTATTTTTATATACTCGATAGGCAAGCATTTGACCACTATCTCACCTGTTAAATTGTTTACTCATTATGTTTTTAAAAGAAGGACTTAGGAGAATGATTTAGGAAATTCTTTTTGTCGAGAAAAGTTTTAACAATTATGTCTGTCGTTTATTTAAATTAAATCTCAAAGTAAATCTTCTAGCGTCTCTGTCCCATTACTTGAAGTCGGGTCTTTTCATTTTCTGCGTCAATTTATTCTATATTGTGGTGTCGGTGCTGGGACCAAATTTTCTCAATAAACTTACTCCAACGAGAATAAGAACTTTAACTTCTTCCTCGTCCACACTTATCGTCAAACGATAATTACTTGGAGAAAAAACACTAATAAGCCCGAGGTCAGGTTAAAGCGGCGTTCGGAATGTTTAAAACTAAAACGATTATCTAAAACCAGGGTCCAGTATAAGCTGAACGGACCTTAATTGCCTTTGGCTCGAACTGAAGGCGGCTCTTTAATAGCGGACTGTGATTAAAACTGCACACGGAATCTGTCTGAGAGGTTGAGATAAAAAGTTAATTGGTAATGACGTATAGTGTAAACTAACCGTTACCCGCGGCTTCGCTCAATTTTTTCTCTAGATACTTAATAAAAGTCGCTATTCTTTGCCAAATATAACTAAAATCTGCACAGCATTCAACTAAAGCTTCTTGTGTGTCCTAGTATTACGATAAATGGAGAAGCTTAGTGATTAAACTAGCCCATCGCCCGATCGTAATTGATTAACAAATTATTATCTAAATTTTCATTCCTAAGGTTTAAAAAGCCTGACAGATTTAAAAAAATAATCGTTTTTACAGTATATTCTGCAAATATACAAGAATTTAATGTAGCGCCTTAAAGCGAATGAAAATTAAAAGTACAGAATGAACACAAAATACGCGTCTGTCCTAAATTTATAAATAGATTTTTTACTTTTTATCACGTACCAGCGTCAAACGCTGGATGTTAATTATAGAGGGGGATTCAGACATGCGGCAATGCGTGCATCGCGTGAGCACACATTGCAACCGCTGTCAGGAAGTGTACAGTTCAGAAAGAAACTATTGTAGAAACGCTCAGTCGAATGAATCGTCGATTTGTTACGTTCATATGAACGAAAAAAACGACGTCATATAACATTGCGTTATTCCTCTCCATCCAAAGGTTGTCTGAAAGAGATCGCTCTCAGCGGTAAGACCGCCTATTGTTACTTTTATATAATCATTTGCTGTCATTCCTTTTTGTGTTCTTTGTTATTTTGAGGTGTTCAATAGAGAGAGAAAGAAAGAGTATATCTATCTCTTATAATATTAACTTTTGTAATTTTAATTTTTCAATAAACTTGGTATTTTTACCCAACTGCTAAGGAAGGGTTATATTTTTCGCGCATATCTTGTAGGTATGTTCTTGTATGTATACCTAATTATGTAAATTCATTTATTACCTCGTATCAGTCCAGACGGCAGGAGGGATTTTTACAGTAAATGTATCGTTATATTCGGATTTAATGTTTAATTAAGATAGGGGTTTTCAAAAATGGCGGATTTTTGTCTTTTTAACCTTATACATAAATAAATAAAACCAAACTTTTCGAGTAGGGTATCAAAATAATAAAAAAAGAAATTAAAAGGGATTACATAAAATTACGTAAAAAGTAGATTCATACTTCTCGCTTCGGCTTTTTACATTTTTAGTTCATTAACTTGTTTTATCTTCAATCTAAATATATATAACTCAAAGGTGACTGACTGACTGACTGGCTGACATAGTGATCTATCAACGCACAGCCCAAACCACTGTACGGATCGGGCTGAAATTTGGCATGCAAGAAGATGTTATGACGTAGGCATCCGCTAAGAAAGGATTTTGATTAATTCTACCCCCAAGGGGATAAAATAGGGGATGAAAGTTTGTCAATTTTAAAATAAAACTTCTCAACGCGAGCGAAGCCGCGGGCAAAAGCTAGTAATTTTATATTTTAATGAACTTGGACATTTTTGTTTAGTCTAGTAGGTAAATGCTATCTGTACCGCTGTCTATTCACTGTGAAAACGTTTGTGTAACGCACGTTGTGTGTACCGGCCTTTAGTGGCGTTTAATTTTATTGCCGGCGCGGGAAAGATTTTTTTTACTTTGTAGTGGGAAAGGGAAGCGTTTATTTTCAATTGTTGCGGTAGAAGTTGGTTTTCGTGCTACAAATGTCAATTTAAATATAAATTGTAGATATAAATAAACAATTCATTTCGTTGACACCTTAATATTTTAAACACAACTGACATTAAATTACATATAATTATATTTCTTGTGAGCCTTGAATCCCACACTAGAATGACACCTGTGTCGTGTTGTACATACAATTATTACACCTGGTTTAACATTGAAATAAATATGAATATATGTGTTCTTAACATCTAACTAACATACCAGAAAGATATTTTCTAAGCAAACAATAACAATGTTCTGCAACAAATACAATATTAGGTTAAAGTTATTATAGCCTGAGAGATAACAATCCCTCTCCTTATCCTGTCCTAATTGGAAGCTTTTTAATATTGCCCATTTATTTTTAATATTACCTCCAGTTCGTTCTAAGCGTTTCGCTTCTACGTTTTATCATCCGTACTGCGAAGGAGTGGAACTCATTGCCCTCGTCTTTGTTCCCTGAGCGTTATAATCTGAGAGTCTTCAAATCAAGAGTGAATAGGTACCTTCTAGGCCAGCATGCTACATCTTCGGCCGCATCATAAAAATATAAATCATCACTTTCCATCACGTGAGATTGTGGTCAAATGCTTGCCTATTAGGCATAAAAAAAAGTTGATGATTGGCCAATATTGTTGAACGTGTATCACGTATTGACCTTACCCACGGCAAAAGAGTATGGATTATTTTTAATATTTGGTTTCTCTAAAATTGTGTACGATTAAAGCAACGTGTGTGCTACTACAAAGTCTTAATACCACGGGTAGTACACGCACGTGAAAATATTGTTTACCCATAACTTTGTTTTGAACGTACCATCAGTAGAAAAATGTTTAACGTGACCGATTCACAGACTAAAAATCTTTAAATTAAATGATTTTTAAATAACAGTAAGTGAGGAGATAAACAAAACGCATATCTGATGTTAAGAGGCACATCCACCTATTTACATATAATCATGTCTATAAAACAAACAAACGCATTCACACTCACAGCCCCCTACTTAGTTCAAAAACTTGTATCATAGGTGCTGGAAACATTTACATACCTCACACGCAATCACATCCATAACCATAAGCACAAAAGTCTCAGGGGATGGAAATTTGAGCTCCTGCTAGGAATCGAATCCAGGACCTATGGCGCAGTGGGAAAATACCCACTGCGCCAACTGATTCGTCATAAAGAAAACACGAAAAGGACACATTAAGAATGCCTTGCAAAAAATTCTTAGCGAGCACCACAACTTAGCAAATACGAATTCTTTAACATAGTCGCGGGCCACAAGTATCACACATAACATCATAATAATTAATGCATTCCTTAGTCCCAGATAATATATTCTCCAAGTTCATCCATAAACCAGACACTTCAACACGTAACTCACATTTAGCGTTAAAACGGAGCGCATGCATTTATCATATTTTCTGTAGTAGAGGCGAGGCGCATTACCAAGTACCGCCAAGTCGAAACAAAATTAGAAGGATGTGTCGTCATTGTATAAAAAGGTTTAGTATTGGTATTAATCTAAAACTTTGTGTTTTTGTGTGTAGATTTATCACAATAATATTATAAAGGTAAATTTTTGTGAGTGTGTTTGTATGTTTGTTACTTCTTCACGCTTTAAACGGCTGAAATTTGGTATCGAGGTAGCTGACATACAGGCTTTATATCCCGGAATTCCCGCGGGTCCGGAACTTACGCGGGTAAAACCGAAAGGCGCAGCTAGTTTATTATAAAACACATTAATACTCCTTGAGTTCGACGACTTGTGTCTAAGGTGCCAGAAATGTTCTCTCTTTCCATCACGTGAGATAGTGGTCGAATGCTTGCCTATCCATTATTAAAAAAAACACAAACGTTAAAAACCATGCAAATGTATATGGCCGTAAATGTAAGATATGGCTTAGTTATCGGTGAGTTGTACACACCTCTGAATAAAATGAATATACATTTGATGTAGGAAACACCTGCGTAAAATTTCACAACAAGCTTACACAATAACCAAATTATATATACAATCCTCATAGAAATATAAATATTATTGAGATATATAAAAATGTGCTTTATTATTATTAGTACCTGGATGACCGAGATTTAGATGATATATATTCATATATACAATAATTGCTCGTTTAAAGGTATTAGATAGATTATTAAATATCTTTTAATGTGCTATTGTACGTCCGAAAGGAAAAAAAACTGTTGATACTTATTCTTCTCAGTTTTAGACCTTGTACTTAGTTTGTTGCAGTTACGCAATAAAATATTTTTGTTTTATAATAACAGTTGTAAATTTATCCGTGTGCATCAGCCGAACGGAATCCGCACGGAAACTTTGCAAATGGCTGCGAGTATTTGCCTCACAAATATATATTCACATCGCCGGTAGTTAGCAGAGTATTAGGGAACTGATAGTATGTATGGTTAGTCTAAGCTTGGCTGTAGCCGATATTAGGCGAGCTTAGTGCTGTTTGCGGTTAAGAGCCATTTCACTTCAGGTGTTAACTAGAATGATGTATCATCTGCTTAAACCACAAAATGACTGATAAAGAAAAAGGAAAATTGTTTATAAATATAGTAGATTAATGTATGGATCTAACTAATAAATAATAATAACAATGTCAGATAAGATTACAAAAGGGTATGAAAACAAATAGCACTCAAAAATTTTGTAAGCCGCTTGCCGAGGGAAAACTACGCTTCCACGTTGAATAGCGACGCTAATTTTTTGTGCTAAATAAGAGCCAGCATTCTGGTCACTTGTCGCCTCAACTAAACGTTTGGATAAATATTAAAAATTTCGTGTGTACCCGGTCCCACGGACCCAAAGTTTCTACATGGTACAAATGGATTAATTGACTATATTTTTTACAACTATAATTTAATACATTTTGAGAACTATAATAATGATCATTAGAAGCCTCCAGGGCGACTCAAGTGATTAGATCCACCACCAGTGCGTATGCTGACGTTGCGTTTCTGATTCTGAACCGCTCTGATTCAACTTGTTCGATAACCTCGGCAGTTGTTACACATCACTGATCTTAGTTTAATTTAAGAAAATAAAGCTTTCCAGTTCATTTGAAATTATAAATAATTACTGGGATTGTTACTAGGTAGACTCGCAAAAGAGACCTACCACTACATACAATACTTTTAGTACCTAATACTACAATTAACTCAAATTTAGTTTTATTTTATAACGTTTAAAGAAATTACATGTTACGTCATAAGCCAGAACAACGAATACACATATCTTAATCAATTAACTGAACATCATAGCAAATTGAATTCAATGACGTCATGTACCAAATGGCGGTCCCAAGGGCGGATATTATTAAATTTGGTTGAACAATTGGCAATTCCCTTGCTGGGGATAATCCAGCCCTGGATTTATTGCCGGGTTTACAAATTATGTATCATTACGCACAGCCTTAATTGCGCTGTCCATGGTTTTAATCTCTTCGGATTTGGAAAAAGTGAAGCATAATTACAACTTACACAAATTAAAATCACTTTTCAGTAAGCCACCGAATACAATTGAAATATAATAATGAAAGTTTATTTTGTTATTTGCTGGATTTGTTTATGTTAATCAAAATTTAACGAAGTAAGCCAAACATAAATAATGATTAGTTAATAATTTAACATTTATTTGTTTAGACATTTTGGAGTGATTGAGTTACTAAATCATATAGTAAGTTTTCGTATTTTTTGTTGAATAAGATTAACGACAACATGGTAACATTTCACAAATGGATATATATAGCTATTGTTTACAGAGTTTTGCAGAAACCAAGTTAAACATCAATGTTCATTCAGTCAGTCATCTAAGCTAAGCATTAGTGAGCAAACATTACGGTGTTACAGAATAAAGGGCAATGTTTCTAATAAAATTACAAGGAATCTAGCATCAATAAAGAAATGTAACCTCAGTTTGAGCTCAGTGCATTGACGTTGTCTAAAAAAACAATACTAATTTCTTAAAACAACTTCAACACCTTAAAATAAACACATAGCCCATACATATTGAATCCAAGCGAAAGGGCCGGTTCACTCCCTTGAGATGTGATCGGTTGCGAGCTAAATGAGGCGAACTGATCGGTCCATTTCTTGAAAATTACAAGTCCTGGAGTTGTCATGTTTATTTGATGTGAGTGAAATCAGCTGAAATGTCTTATTCAAGATGTCGTTAATTTAATAATATTTGGAGTTAGTTTTCTGCATTATTAAATTTGTAATTTTTTTAAATAGAGATGTAGTTTTAGTATTACATGTAACGATTTACATATTAACATCATAATTATTGGGATAATTTAAGCTGGGGCAAGTGTGTGCTGTGGGCTGTTTAAAATCAGACTATATCAATGCCCGCTATCAATTAATTACTTGATAGTGTGTTATGTAGTCGAAGCTAATATTCGTGTAGTTGATTATATTTTTGGTAGAAGATGCAGTGACAAAGATTGAGAAAGGGATGCTTAGATGGTTTGGACATATAGAGAGAATGGACGAAAGTAGGTTGCCGAAGCAGATTTATAAGGCGAGTGTGAATGAGCAAGTCGGTAACAGGTTGATCTAGGCGAAGGTATCATGACCAGGTCGAAAACGTTTTAAAGAAAGGCCAGGTCAAAAGTACCTGCAACCAAAAATCATGTATGAAAAGACTCATGAATGTAGAAGAAGCGAAAGATGTGCGTCAGGATCGTAGCAGGTGGAGAGATGTGGTCTCTGCCTAGCCCAAGAGAGGCGTGACTATATGTATGTATATATGATTATATTTTGCATAATTATTCTTTACTGTACACACATAAATAGAACAATTTTACAATGAGGCCATAACAAAACACATATTATACGAGGGCAACCTTAACAAATCCTTTAAAATAATCTTATAACTCCGAAAGTTTGTTCAAGCTGTAACGGCTGAACGGATTTAAATGAAATTTTGAATGTACATAGTTTATACCTAGAACTTAAAGCCCAGGAAAAGCCCTGGGGCACGTCTAGTAACATAAATACATTTTTGAGACCTATTTAAACCACAGAGGGATATTAATAATTCAACTTTTTAAAGTTTGGATTTAACATCATAATAATGAGAAGCCACGTCGCTTACAATTACCGCATACAGCATAAGTCAAATGTAAAAACAAGTCATGATAATCAAACTATCACTCCATTCGAAAACTTGTATATTTTGTGAAACAGTACATGGCTTTTAACGAGTTTGTTACGATCTTACTCAAACATAGACCTTTACTGCACCTGATAAAGTCGATATTTAAACACCTGTACTGGAGACCTGCATGATTAAGAGGTCGGAAGTCAATGAGTTATTGGGGATAATGAGGATTATAGGAAACCTATAGGCATTTTTTACCCGACTGCCAAAGAAGGGTTATGTTTTTCAAGCATATCTTTTATGTATGGCTGTATATTTAAAAAAGTCGTCATAACCTCTTATCTTCCAAATGGTAGTATAGTGGAAATAGTTATACGTTAGTAAAAAAACATATTATTGGTTATCTATCGAGTAGGGTATCAAATTAAGGAAATGGAAAGGTAAGTTCACATTTTAAGCAGTCGGGTTTTTTAAATTGTTTTTACACACACAAACAAATCATGTTTGTGAATTGGGATTGGTGGAAAAAACCAAACAATCTCCATAAATTTCATAATCTTATCGGATCTCACGTGGCGCCCTCAAAACATATTCATCTTGATCCAATTTGCTGAGTGGTTTTTCCTAAATTTGAGTTTTTTTAGGTAATTTCCCATTTTTTCACAATTTTCGACGAAAAATAGAAGTATTATGATTCTGTTGTGTGGCAGTCTATGGCATTGTAGCTCCCAAAGAAACGAAACAATTTTTAAATTTTTTGTTTAATAATTGTAACGCAAGCAAAGCTTAAAAAAACCGACGTCATCGCTTATATTTCGGTTTTGGCCTGACCGATTACATACAAAATATACAGTCGAATTGAGAACCTCCTTTTTGAAGTCGTTTGAAAAATGATTTGATTGAGAGCATTCTACTCATTCAGAACATTCAAACTCGTATGTTTGATGAAAATCGGTGCAGCTGTTTTCAAGATAGAACGTCAGAAATATTTCAAAAATGTTAAATTTGTGATTTATGCACTAGTTATTATTTATATGTATATTATCTCGAATATTTAAAGATAACTCAAAAACTACTGGTCAGATCTTGGTCGAAATTTAATGGGGATGCACCGGCTTTCAAATTAAAAAACAATAATAAAGCATTTATAAAAAAGTCGAAGAACTGAATGAGCTAATGGCTTGAGAGCTTCCTGTATTTTACAAATAACCTTTTATACTATTAAATCCATATTTTTGCCTACATAACTAACTCCCTCGCTCTCAAATCGTCGAAAACATTAACAACGACAAACAGGCTTGTTATTCGCAACCACAGGTCAACTCGGCACATTAACGTCGTTAGCAACAAGCGAAAACAATGAATAGTTGCAGAAACTATTATGCAGCAACAGTATGTATCTTGTTATAAGTTTGGCGACGTGGGGCATAAGGAGGGACAATATGGCGGATCAGGATACAACACAATAATTATATGAATGTAACGATATAACAAGAATATGACGACGTGACACGAGGCTGTGTGCAAAATCTAAATTTAGACAATCGTTATTGTCGTATACCATCAGGTGAGATAACGGTTTGACCGTTATCTCACGTTTGCTTATCTAAAAAATAAAAATCATATATCCTAGACGCTGTATTTGAAAATCGGCTTAGGTAGGTCATCGATTTTTACCAAGCGTAGCTAAGAACACTCTTGATCACAAGTTGCTTTTTAAACAGACGAAACTAAATATATTGGTCTATCCGCTTGAGAGATACACACATACATAAAATAACAAACTAATAACATACATAAAATAACAAACCAATTTTTTCTTCAGGGGTTTAAAATACCACCGACGACCTTTCTGGAAAGCGGTTGCACCACACATAGTTTAGAACATTCTAAAACGATTGACATATCAAAAAAGAAAAACAATTTTATATCAGTCAAATCATTTTGACACAAACGTAAACAATCATTTTGATACAAACGTAAACGTTAATTTTGCACACTCCTTCTAAATGTCTATCTCGTCGTGGGTAAAAATAATTACAAGATACTTTTTTTTACATTTTTGTTCCCGCAATCTATATGAATTTAGCCAAGTGATGTATATTTGTATGTATGATTAAGTGTTCATAAATATAGTCTTAGTTACAAGTCACAGTCAAGTAAAAGAGGCTTGGTCCAGTTATAGTCAAGTTTTAAGTAAAGTGGTAGAGACTCTACCAGAACTTAAAGTGGGGTTTTGGAGTGATCGCAAAAATCACTTAACAATCATAATTCGATAACATTGCTCGTTCACGAACTATTTAATAAATAACCAACCATTGTTAAACATTGATACTTAAAAATCACAAGTTTTGTAAAATAATATATTATTAACAACGACATTTCATTAGGATAAAAATAATCAAATGCCTTTTTTAATTTCCACGAAAACGTCTAAACAGTATTATTTTTATATTATAGCAGATGTTTTGACATTGTTGCTCATCTGAACTTCTCAGCAAAAGCTAGCGAAAAGGAATAAAATTATATCTTAATTAAGACTAAATTGATATTTTTCTGAGAACGCTTTACTTAGAGACCAACTCAACTGTTAATTCCGAGAAGCTTTTGTAATCATTCTGAAACAAATTCGTTAAGTTAAATATTAATTAGAAATTCTTCACTAAGAGATCCGTTGCAAATATGATTGCTCACTAAAGTTTGAACCATGTAATAGACATGTTTCTACCCAATAACATATTTTAAGAGTATTTTTTATGTTCTGGTGTAAAAAAGAGAGCATAATACATCATAAAATCAAGATTTCCTGATTTATTTTTACATACCTTTTTAAATTATTATTCGATGATACTGATTTTGCTAATGCTGATCAATAAACTAATGCTCTAATCTGACTTAGACTGATTGAACATTCATATCTATACATGCATCATTTCTTTACACTACCGTGTTTACCATTATAGACCACATCATCGCTTATTATTAGGGGAAGTAGTGATCGCTAGCCTGTAAGAGACATGCTTGCCTAGAAGATACCTATTCACTCGAGACTTGAAGACTCCCAGATTATACCGTTCGGGGAACAAAGACGCATTGGGTTTCTGCAAGGAAATTTGTGTTTCTGGTTCTGTGTGTGAAGTGGAAAATTCAAGTAAAATTTTGTGTTAAAAATTGTGTCTGATTTTCACGGAAACTTAAAATCAAAATCGTTTATTCACATGTGCCCCAAAGAGGCACTCATGGAAGTTCATGATTCTACTGCCAGATTCGCAAAATTACTGCCATCTCGAGAAGAACCTGGCAAGAAACTCGGCGTCGCATTTTTTTCATTCATTTTTTTACAGATGCTAATTGGATGACGTTTGGCAGATCAGATAATTTTGCTCATCTGGCACATATCTGGCAGTAAAATCATTAACTCTCATGAGTGCCTCGTTGGGGCCCATGTGAATAAACGATTGCAACCAGCTAGTCTCCTACAACTTGCATTCTCATCTTCTAATATGGTCGCGTTCTCAAATTGCCGGTTCCCGTGTTCGGTTGCAGTTAGCCGGTTGGCCTGGTGCCAGCTCCGGTTCCTTGCATTCCTGCGGTCCCGTAAATCATCAGCTGGTCGGCCCAATATTGGGACTTTGGGAAGCCGATACGGTTTTTCGGAAGTGTCACGAACGGCGTAGAATGCGGACGTTATAAAATTCATAGCGATTTGAATATTTCAAATGGTTCGTTTTTGGAACTCGGCGGAAGTTTTGGAATGCCTGGTAATCATGCGGCTTTATGCAGAGCTCAGAGTTGTTCCTGATTCATAAATTGTTATAATCATGTTTAAATTTCTACTTTTTCTTGTTGCTTAGTTTTTTTTACTTTCGGTCGTTTTTAAGTAAAATAAGTATGTTTAAGATCAGAGTAAAATTTTTAAATTAAGTTAGTTTGTAATGCAACCTCGATAGTATTCTAAGAAGCTCTTATTGTAGAATTATTGAATATTGATTCATCTTTTTTTATTATGATTATGTGATATTAATCAAAATTCAAGACAATTAAAAATATTTATTAGTGTAACTCATTTCAAAAAAATATTCTCACCCATTGAACAGCGCAACATGAGTTTAACTAACAAAGTTCAAAAACTAAAACCCGACTTCTAGTACGAAACGTCAAACGTCATCCATATGGTTGACATACCTCCAGTTCGCTCGAAGCGTTTTACTTCTACGTTCATCATACGCACTGCGGAGTGGAGCTCATTACCCGCGTCTTTGTTCCCCGAACGGTTTAATCTTGGAGTTTTTAAGTCAAGAGTGAATAGGTATCTTCTAGGCAAGCTAGCAACTTCTTCGGCCACATCTTCACTTTTAATCAGGTGAGATAGTGGTCAAATGTTTGCCTATCGAGCATAAAAAAAATATGAAATGACTTCTTAAAATTTAAAACAAAAACAAATCCTCCTCAGTCGTGCGCTCAATGCTGAGCATGGTGATGGTCCCGATCTTGATCCGTTCTTACGTGGATTAGCTGCCGCTGTGGATGAGCATTTTCCACTGTCATAAGCATATCGTAAGGCCTCGCTCATCTAAACAAAAACTATCTACGTTATAATAAATTCATTATGTGTTACTAGCTGTGCCCCGCGGCTTCGCCCGCGTTAATCACGTTAAAAAGTAGCCTATGCGGTTATCCTAGATATAAGATTAACTTCTTGTTACCGATTATTTGCACTACCATATCTAAATATCGTCGTTAAGTTCGCCTTTGTACCTACATATTAGTAAAGAATTTTCTATTTATCTATTATTAGTGTGACATTTTTGAAATTGTATTAAGGATATTTTATATTTAATACCCCATGAGGACCATATTTGTTCACTAGCCGAGCATCGCGGCTTTGCCCTCGTTTATTAAAATAAAAAGTAGCCTTGGTGTAAAGGTAAAGGTGTAGTAATACTTAGTGGTGTGTATGTGTATCATGCCATAAATCGTCTGCCAGAGAACGAAAGTCGAAATCAGACATTTTTTTTCGCATAAAAATTAAAAATATATTTTTCAAATACTTTTGACAACCCTACAGTTACATGTGCGGACATCTGAGATATTTGTTCGGTACAAAAATAAAAAAAAAATTTTTTGCCAACCCTACGATTACATCTGTGGCGCGTGACCTTGACCTTTGTTATGGCCACCACTGTCTGACGTCTGGGTCCAAAGGCTATGTAGTGTAGAACGGTAGCTGATGAAATAGGGTTGCAAATGACATAATTTTTTAGAAACTTTAATTCATCATAACTCAATATTAATGGTGCTGCCGCGAAAACAGAAGTTCCTGTTAGACTCCATACATTTAGCTAGATGTGTGACTTGAGTATTACTACACCTTTCTGTTACACATTGTATTGATTTTGTTTCGCCGTAGTCTGGTCAAAACAGTTTAAACCACTTTGCCAATATATTTTCACATCATGTAGTACTACGAATAATATGCACTGCATTTCTATTACTATTACAAAGCGCAAAACTGCAGAACAAATAAAAAGTATTCAATAATCTTGTTACAATCAGTTTTACCAGACCGTGAAATTACTAACAATTGAATTGCAGGAATAGGGTTCCGCAGAAAACTGTGGGTAATGTAATTCAACGTAATCTACGAATACCGCAGCTCAATAGGAATGCTCTAGGAGAGCTGACTGCACGAGTGTGCACGCGGTAGCTAAGATATAGCTTAGTGTTTTAGATTTATTGTTAGTTGGCGTAGTTCACATCTGTCTGAGCGAGGGTAACTGGTTTGATTCCCAGTGCGAAAACTGGTTTTCTCCCTAAGGGATTATTTTTCTGGTTCTGGGTGTGATTGTGTGATGTGAATGTTTACGGCATCGGCGACACAAGTCTTTAAACGAAATTTTGGGTTAAGAGTGTAAAAGTGTTTATTATTATTATTTTATACATCTTTATATCGATAGAAGAATTTTGGTGCAAAAAATATTTGCCTATTAATTTAACTTTTTAAAGTTTTTTCCTATAAAAGACCTTTTGGTACATTAATAAATTTGTCTATTAACGTTACGCCTATGTCTTACGTTTAATCTAACAGAGGTATTATTGATAGTTAACAATAGTTGCTTCAAGTGAATTACCCACGAGCAAAGTCACCCCTCCATGGGCGCAGTGGCCCGAAAAAGTTTGCATACGGGCCTTCCGCCGGGGCCAGATAGTGACTGCTAGCGCGACCCTTTCTTGCCCCACCTCGGCGAGGAACTGCTCATGGGGGGGTTGTTAATGAGTTCGAGCCCCACATACCCCTTTCCTTCACCTCTGGGATGGAAGAGACGTGTTAGGCATTTTCCCCACCAAAAAAAAGTAAATTACCCACAATCAGTCAGTACTACATTCAAATATTTTTTTACTCTGACCTATCAAAGTGCTAACAAATATTACAAATCGGCTTTTATATAAAAATATTTTAGTGTAAAAGCTACCATGAAAGCTAACAATCATTTTTGAAAGCAATTGCTTCGACCGGGTGATTCGACAGTGATTTATGCGATGTTCTTCTGAAATCTTAGAACATGTCAAATGACCCGTAGTATTAAATGGAATGAGTCAGATTGTTCTTTCCATTTAACTTGAATACTAAATCTGCTCTTTAGTAATCTTACGAATTGTCCTCGCATATACATCGTTAAAGGTTATCCTTCGTCAACTACCCTTGGCAAATAGAAACAATTTTCTTTTACAGAACTGTGAGCGGCATCTTACCTGTCCCTGGTTCAATAAGAGGCCTCCTGGAGCTTATTTAAATATATTCTAACTATCTCCATTCAGCGCAGATCTTCAATACGCCTTCGTGTTCATTTTGTATGAAAGGGTCCACTCTTGTATGGTCTATTCAGAATGACGTGTGTGAGAATACAAACTTTACTTTTGATTGAAAGGCCGGAAGTATTTTGAATTACTTATGGAGTGATGAAATTATTGTGAGTGTTACATGTTTGGATGTAGGTAAACATTGTCATTAAGTACAATTTTTAACATGAAAGGGGTTCTATGCAGATTAACACTGGTTTTTCAGCTTTTTTATATACTTAACTAATTAAACCCTATGGTTTAAAACTATCTATATATATATATATAGACACACACTTAGTACAAAGACTTGGATCGTGGATGCCAGAACCTTTTACACCACATCAATCTCACCCAGAACCAGATACTCAAATTTCCCTAGTGTTTCCACAGTGAATCGAACCCGATACCCGTTACTTAGAAGGCAAATGCGCTACAAATAACGCCAGCCGGCAGTTCATTATATTTATTCATTTAAATTTTGTATTACCCACTCCGTTGAAACATCACATTTTGAAATTTGGATTGTACTTTTATTTTACGATCTCGATGGGTAGATTTTTATTTGTTCTAAATGAGGAATCGAATCTAGATTATTCACTTGATTACTGTGTTAAAAATTAACCTCCATTACTTGTGATTTTATTTCTGAGGGGAAAATATATTTATTATTATTATTGATATTCTCAGTGGTGGTGCAAATAATTTCTTAGTTTATCCTATTTTTTGCGAAGAATCAAGAAAATAGATTTTTCGAATGAATTGCATAGGTATACGAATTAAGTTGGCAACAACGCCATTTTTCACTTTCGTGGCAAAACCATGTAGTAATTAAGTACAGCTACGATGTCGTACTAGTCGTCGAGTTTTAGTTTTTATGCATACGTTGTCTATCATAAAATTTATAAGTCAGTTTAAAATTCTACATGCCATTATTTACTCAAAATATGTATTAGTACATAATTGCTAAATAATAGAGATAGCAGTTATATAGTGATTGCCGCCTGTTGTGACAATGTACTTATAAGCTTGTTTGTTATCTTTATCTCTCATATGAAATCGATCAATAAATTATTATATATCTATCTAAATACCAATTGGCTCCCCTTTTATTGTATAACGTGAATGGCTAGTCAGAAGTGAAGCGGTTCCCCCTCTGACCCTTTGGTCAAGGGTCAATATTTGTTTGCTTTATTAGCTCTACATTTGCAGTGTACAGGATTCTTAAGAGCTGTTAAGGTGATGTTAAATCATGGCTTCATTATGTTTAGCTTTACAATAAGTCCTATATGTCTGTAGTCTGGAGTCTCTAAAAACAGCAAGTATCATCTAGAAGATACGGTCTAGTTGGAGTAGAGACCAATTTGAGATATTTATGTGCCATCTACTAACACGGGCCGGACCTGCGTAGTAGATAAATAGGTTTTAGTAGTAGTTGCATAGTTGAACCTTTTTTACCTGTTGGCTTAATCGGGTGCACGTTCACCTTCTAAGCAGGTGTATCCAGGGGCTCGATTCTAGGCAGGGACACCAGTATTCTCTCTAATGAAAATTAGCATTTCTGGTTCTGGTTGTGATTGTGTGGGTGATGGCAATGTTTTCGGCACTCACCACATAAATCACCAAACTTAGTGTGGGGCTGTGAGTGTGAAAGCGTTTGTGTTTATGTTTAGTTTATTCCTCCATCAGATAAGGTCTTAACTCCCAAGTATTTAAATGATGATGTTGATGGTATAATTGTTTTTTCTTATAAAGCCATATAGATGAATGGGTTTATAAAAATGGGATGGACAGAGCTTAACGCGTAATGGTTTTTTATTCTAATTTATGAGTATTATCGCTATGAACAGGCAGAGCTGTAGAGCAAAGGATCTCTTATATTCGCGCTACATAATATATGTACAATCACACTAATATTATTAATCTGAAAGGTTGTGTGTAAATATGTATGTGTGTAATTATGTTTGTTTTCTCTTCACGCTTTAATAGCTAAACGGATTTGGATGAGATTTGGTTAACTTGAAAAACGTGGGCAAAGCCGCGGGGCACGCTTTGTCTTAATATAAGTACTACATAGATACTCATCAATTTTAAAATACTACACCGGCTTATTAATACTTAATCCCCGAATTTACTTTCTTCTGCTAACACAAAATATTGTCGATACAATCCCATTGAGACTGCAATACCATTAACGACTTATTCGAGATATTCTTCGTGCCGTCAGACAGGTTGAGCTGTATTATTAGGTTTGTGGATAGGCGAACCAAAACGAAACTGTTGGGGTTACTATACCTATGTAGCTTGTGATTAAAATTGCATAATATTTTTTTCGCTTTCAGACTACACTCTAAGTTCGATGACTTGTATCGTGTGTGCCGATAACGCGCTTTCACACTCGCAAGTGTGTGAAAGCATCACACTCGGAATCAGAAGCACAAATCTAATTTGGAGACAAAATTTGTGTTCCATCGGGAATAGAACCCGTGCTTAGAAGGCCAATGCGCATCCCCTCTCATCTAATGACCTGTTTATTTCGATGTAATTTATCTTTTTATTATTAAGGTATCATAAATGGTTGACTATCCCCCAGTGGGGCATTTCCATGGAATTTGAGGCTCTCTGAACGTTATAAAGTATAATATATACTATTACAGAGATGCTGACATATAGTGGCAGTTTTGAATCCTACTATGAACTTAAGTTTTCACCGAAGGTTAGTAGTAAGGTAGCTTTTGTTTAGGTCCAGTTTTGGTCCAATAGAGCAATAATTATAATAATAAACATCTACGTCAGATTGTACAGATGTAAAAGAAATGATGTAAAAGTATGAAATACTCTTGATTAAAATGTTTTTATTTCATAACATAAAATAAATGCTTCCACACTTTTCCATACCAATTTCAATGACAAGAGTCGTGGGTATCAGAAACATACACATTACATACACAATTATAACCAGTGCAATTTTAAATTAAACAAATAAGATACTACATAGTTAACTATTCGACGTAACTTCACTCCTCTTTCTATTTAAAGCACTTTATCCCAACACCCAGCAAATAAGGTCCGTATCGAACTATTACCGTTTTTAGTCAGTAAACACACAAATAAGATCTACGGACTAAGTCATAAAAAGTCTTCCGGTACATTTACACCAGCATTTGTCACGGGAATTGAGACCTTAGTGTTAGGGTATAAGAATATGTCGACGGAGACTTTGCCTCGCACATTTCTTTGCTGACCTTTGAGTTAGATTTGGCTAGAAGTGGCAGTGATATTAATTATTTTTCAGTAGTTAGCTGTTAGAGTGGTTAGCTACTACCGATTATTATTATTTAAAATTTTGTGTGATTTGATAAGTATTATTTCATTTAACTTTTCGTTTGTGTAGTGTAGGAATATGTATTATAGATATTTAATTTATTTATTTTATGCGCAGTTTAAGTTTTCGTTCTTATGTCTCTATTGTAATTTGGTGTTTAATAAATTATTATCTATCTATATTACCGCTTAAGCGCATGTAAAAGAGCTTGGGTAGCTCAGCGATTAGATAAATAGACAAGCAATATTTTTCCATTCTAAAATTTACAACTTTACTTCTACCTAGCAAGGCTTAAGTTATGACATAAAAATATTGTGTATATAAAGTTCAACAATTAATATATTTTGATTAATAGACAACACATAACACCGTTATAATACGACATCATTTAATTTTGTTATTTTTCTATACACAAATATTATCAGAGACAATTCAGTGGATATTACACAAGTTTTCTCCCTAAGGTGTTTCTGGTTCTGGTTATGTTTGTGTGTATGATGTGAATGTTCCCGGCACCCACAACGCAAGATATCAAACTTAATGTGGGGCTGTGTGTAAAAGTGTTTATTTTTTAAAGGTAAACCTTGTAATAAGACAAGGCTACTATTTATTCAGCTTAACATAATTTCAAAGCCACTGGGCGCATCAACTTTGATATATAACAATAAACAACATTGACGATTTAACATTATAGTTATTAAACTATAATCAATTCAATACATCTAATTATCTTACTTGTATGGGGTATCCATTCACGCTGGGTAATTAGATAGTGGCTAGCATATTAAAAATAGAAAAGGAAGAAACTTCCAAGACACAAAAGATAAAGTTAAATTCATAGTTTATTGAATAAAGAAACTCAAATACAATTGTCACTTCTTTTTCATATACATTTTGCCCCTACCAGTGTCATCAAATATTTGAAATGGATCTTATAACATTTTCATCTTCGGATTTTGTCCGTTTTACAATGAGGAGAGATTTATGAGAGAAGACGTCAGAGTAGAAGTGTGAGAGAGCTATATGAATTATTTACAGTTGGCGGCAAGAACTAAGGTGCTATCGGAAAACCATAAGTCAGATAAACGCTTCTCTGAGGAAAACTTCAACGGAACAACTGTTTCTGAGAAGATCAAATATTTTTAAAACATGTATAGTTAAGCTTAATACAAGTCGACGTCCTTACAAGTGCTAGTAATTCATACGATCAAGTTCAGACCTCTGTGAAGTTAGCAACCAAGTTGGGAAAAATGCTGGTTTTGTGATATCAAAGGATTGTACCGGAAGTGAACCCGTTTGTACCGTTATCGAAATTAGGGTAAAAACGTTGGGGGGGGGAGGGGATAATTGGGTTCAAAATATTTATAAATATTTACAGTAAACTAAAATATTACGGTGTATCTACGGACCAATTGCCTATATTTCCTAAAACTAAACTATAAATATATACAGCAAAGAACCAAGTTACGGTGTTATAGTGCATTCCATTAAATATGCGCTAGCGGCATCGAATGTTACTAAAGCGTAGCAGCATCTACAGCATTCTACGTCAGCTACGGCGTAGCAGCACAACATACTTGAGTACGAGTATTATAAACAACCAAGCTGCCATATAAAAAGTATTCATAAATAGGTTATCATGGCGCTTTTTGTACAAAAAAAATTAATCAAAGACAAATTCACGCAATTTATAACTTTAAAATCTGCTCGTTTACTCTGAAAAGACTAGAAAGCAAAAATCATACTTGTGACGCTCGCTCAACTTCCTGAGTCCCGTAATATAATAGGAATAGACAAGGGTTACAGGATGTTGTATTTTTTGAGATTAAGTAACTTTGGGACAATTCAGAACATGGGACATTGTCCTACTTACAGATTCCGTGAAAACTATTATCTTATGTTTGAAAGTGTCCAAATTAACTATTTTATCTAATGGTAAGCTCCATGCTTGCTTTTAGCATTGTTACTGCTCCTCTGAACTTTAAAATATGAAACTCTAACATGGCATTGGATTGGGCTCCTCTTATTTGATCTTAAGACGGCCATTCTTAAATACTCATGTGACAGTGTTATGTTCTTTTATATCCATACTGGCACTGACATCTCGCTTTTTCATTGGTAATATAGTCATTAAATAAGGACACTGTAACTCGGCTACTCAATACGGCTAAACGGGAAAGAGGTGGTGCCGCTCCAAGAAGACTCGGAATATCTCCTACCAGTCCAATGTGTTCGTTGGTGGAATTTTATCCCTCCGGCCTTGTAATAAGTAAGTATAATGAGGCCTTATGTAAAGCATTTTATATTTACACTTTATATCCTTCCTATGCTAAAAACTCTATGATATGATATGAATCTCATAAACTCGAAAACATAATCATATAAAATATCAAACAAACGCATTCACACTCACAGCCCCATACTAAGTTTAAAGACTTGTATCGTGGTTGCCGGAAACATTCACATCACACACACGTTACACCCAGTACCAGAAGCGCAAATATCCCTAGGGTAGGCATTTATGCTCCTGCCGGGAATCGTATCCAGGACCTACGGCGCAGAGGGCGGAGACCTGTCCATTGCGGCAACTGATCGATGTTAAACAATGAACAAATCTCCAATGTCGCAACAAAAAACAAATATTTCAAATTCAAGCTGCTAATTTAATTGTGTTGCTAATATTCCAAATACAAACATCCCATTCTGATCCCCGTAGTCCATGATCCCATTGTCAGCATCCACTCCTAAAGCTATATGAGTCAAGAACAGTATTGGTACCGAAACTGTAATGCTAAGCCTTTTATATAAAGCAAAAATATATATAATTGTGAAGTGAATATTGTAAATATGGTAGAAATTTAGAGTAAGGAGTCAAGATCCTAAGACATACTCGAAAGTAACATTAATTCTAGCTTAATGTAAGAGAAGTCACGTATACATTGTATACTCAAAATGGCTTAACTGGCAATATTAAGTAATAGTTACATTACGTTATGTTTAGTTACTATAATGGCAAGTGCTGATGAAACAGTTAAAGTTGCTTCTTTTTATGTAAGTTTGTAAATATCTATATTACCTCGTATCTTTCAAACAGCTGGATTCCTGTCGATGTATTCTGGTCGTCAAATACGATTGTTCAAATTGATGCAACGTCGATACGAAGGTCGGTCGGTTAAAAGTTCAGTCCATTCGATGGTTCAAAAGAAAATAAAATCGTAGGATTTCGACGTCAATGTAATAATTGAACCCCGTAATAGACCCCCTGATTCGTCATGTGTCCTTAGATACGTGTTTAAGAAATAATCAATAATGCCGGATTTATTGCGCTAAATTGTAAGTCGTTAATTTTTTTATAACATAGACCATAATTTTAACACTATTTAATTTGACGGAAAGTAAAGATGCGGCCATACATAGAAACATACATACGGTGCTAAAGTGATAACCCTCCTTTTGTTTGTACCAAAGATAGGTAGAAACAGCGCACTCTTGTAACTACCTACAACTTTATTTTCCATTTCAATGACATACAGAATACAAACTTCTACAAACCCGAAACAGCCGATATGAACCCGAAAAGTTGAATAATTATGTACGAATCCGGGTCGGGTCGGGATGAATGAGTTTTCACAATGCGATGTGTATGAAAACTTTGTCAATGGAAAATGAACAGGTCATTTCATTAATGGTACGGGCACAGGGAGTTGGCGAGTTATTATAGTTTGCAAACATGTTTACTGGAAATTACCAAAACAAGCTCTACCTGATAGAAGTAGGGACGTGGTGTTGAAGTTTAGATCATTTGTTTAATTTTGATATTCATTACATTTTGACTTGTAACGAGAATAAGCTAACGAATAGATTGTGTGAACACAATCCAATCCTTTTTCTTCTTCTAAGATAATAAGAGTAAAAACAGAGTTTGAATATGCCAGTTCACAAAATAATAGTCAACCATGTCCCTGCTGTCTTAACAAGGAAACCTAAGTTTTGAGGCAAAAGTGAAAATTATGGTCGTCGATTTTGTTTAATTTTCAAAACATGTGATTCTTCAAATGTTAAGTAACATTGGTGGATTATTAACAATTAATAGTTTTTATACGTGTAGGAATGTAGGTAAATTATACAAAGTTGAAAAACGTGATTCCGTTTTCAAACCAAAACTCCAATTAACACTGGCTAAATGGACATACTATAATCCGAAGCCAAAAAAGACAAAAAAACCAATCATAACTTTAACTATTAATTTGTTGTGTTGTCCAATGTGTCTATGAGTAAGTTTCGTGACTGGTGTTTAGGGTACAGTTGTAGCAAGATTAAAATCTTCCAAACTTTTAACAAAAGGCACCAAATAAACTGCAAGCCAGAATTTCCAGTTCTCAACAATAAGCACCTACTCCAAAATAATTGCAACCCAAATCAGCAGCAAATCACCCTTTCTATGGCATTACAACAAACCCGAGATACATCAGCACAAATGACTCTACAAGCCGCGAACTTTCGCTCATCTGGCGTTGAATTAGGGCTACAGTCGATAAATAGAAGTATGAAAACTTCATAGCCGTTACTGCATACAACTGTTGACTCTGCTGGGGTATTGGGAAAGTCTTTGATTTCTCAGCAGTGGGTTTAGCAGGAGCACGAGTTTTTCATCCCAAGGGATAATTGTAATTCTGATTCTAATACCGATTGTATGAGCGATATATTTGAACGGCAACACGAGCCTGTAAATTTAGTCAAATCAAATCAAATCAAAATCGTTTATTCACATGGGCCCTAAAGAGGCACTCGTGAAGTTAATGTCTCTACTATGGAGTACTCTAGTATTGAGGTATGAGGTATAATCTCAAGGTACCTTTACTCTAGACTTGAAGACACACGTCTTCAAGTCTTGAGTGAAAAGGTACCTTCTAGGCAAGCATGTTTCATCAACGGCCGCAGCGTCACTTTCTATCAGCTAAGATAGTGTTCAAAGACTTGCCTATCCAGCATAAAAATAAATTACTGACTGTGTTTGATTTACCGACTTTAAAAGAGAGATGTTATAAGTTAATCACGTGGATCCGTGTGTTTTCTTTGCTTCCAAACGGATAAATCCATTTTATTGGTTGTTATTTTATTTGAAAGCTGACATGATTAAGCTTTGCTTGGCGAAAATCGGTACAATTGCTTTTCAGGCAGGGCGTCGGGGATATTTCCAATATCTTGATTTTACTTCTCTCCTAGATTGTTGAAAAGTTCCTTAAATGTACATATTTTTTTATAATTCGAATATTAGCACTATTATGATTCCTGTACTTAATCCTTATGAAAGTCATCGTCGGACTTTAAATAAATAGGTAGTTAACAGTGACTTGTAAAGTAAATTAAAAGCCCTTGTACTGATTCTAAACAAAATGTAATGTGAAAAAATGTGCGATACTACTATATATTCGTGAATGTGACACAGCCGATCAGTCCCCAGGAGTTGACATACTCCACTTTTACACTATGACCCACCAAAGTCACAAATTCATACAATGTGACAACGCATTAGGGTGCGCGCACAGTGCACATTAATCTTCGTCACTCGCACTAATTAGTTCCTAATTCATAAATGCGTGACAAGTGCGACGCGATTCTACCGACATGGCCGGTTTTAGCCGCATTTATCGGATTTTACCGGATTTATCTTGTTCCGATGCGGTTTTAATTGGTATGGGATTATAAGACTATTTCATTTAGATTAAATGATGATGATGGGATTAAATTTGTGTAAGTCGTTAAACTTGTGACATAAGATAAGTTGGGCTTCGCTCATATTTATCAATTTAACACTTACTCGTAGAGAAATTGATATGTTACTTATACTTGTCAAGTAATAGGTCATATCAATATACAATTAATAATATTCTATCAATTTACATACAAATTCAACCTTCATATAAATATTAATTTCTAATTAGTTTATCTTCATAGGCTTTTACGATGAGATTGTAATATATATTTTATGATAATGAATAATAATAATAATTGGTCTAGTCACAGCTTGTTTGTACTTACTCACAAATAATTGGCTTTATAAGTTAAACTACTTATTATAATTTTAGAGTATACATGACTGTAATGTTTTATGGTGTGTGTGATAATTTTATTAAATATTACAAATTTGTAGTAATAGTTGACTATAAGTACTAAGGATGAATGAATAATTATTTATATTGATAGACCAGCGTTAAAATATCCTTTATTATGTAGGCAAATGACGTGGTTGAACGTTGTGAGCATGCTTGGTCTAGATAGAGATTGTTTTCAAATTTTTTTTGTGCAAATAAAATAAAATTATCGAGATAGGAGACCAATCTACGGTTGTTAAATATGTGATTGCTAGTGCCCAATACTATCAAGATTTTATATAAATATTATTCCATATTATAGCTTCTAGATTACAAAGACATAACAAGTGTGTAAGAAAACACCCACCGTTCTTAGATAGATCACCTTCGAAGCACAAGTACATAGTCATCTCACAATGTAGCCTCTTTACCTCTAGATACTGTTATTGTTGATTACTATTTGGGGGCTGAGTCACCCACGTCCGTAGGAGGATACCCCTTAAGTCTGACTCCCTACACGTGGTCCCCGGGTGGTGCTAATCAGATGACTTTTGAGAGGTGGTAGAGCATTTTGTGAGTTGCTCGCCTGGCTTGCTACCAAAGTAGCTTACCACCATCAAGTTGAAAGTCTGCCGCCAAGCCAAATACGGTACAAGGGACGTCATCCTATACCTGAATCAGGTATAGGATGACGTCCCTTGGAGCTCATCCTTTATCACAAGAATAAGATGATACATAAACTTATTATATAAGAGGTTCTGTGAGTTGAAGATCTCACTAGTCTGTCTGTCTGTCCATAATTAGCCCCCGTTCTTCTGCTTTATTGAAAAGAAACAAATTTATAAATATAATTTAAACGCAAGCAAAGCTTCAAAAAACCGACATCACCCCATTATCTCCGGATCCCATGATCAGATCTTGACAATTTTTATGGGAATAACTTTACACCATATCTCTTCAAATATCATCATCAAAATCAGTTGACCTAGACAGAAGTTCTGAGGTAACACACAAAAAAAAATACAGTCAAGTTGAGAACCGCCCTTTTTTTAAAGTCGGTTATAAATCCAAATTATTATTGATGAACCTGCTCAAGAAACTCCACGAGAATGTGTTGAGAAATGCGACCTACAGTTCTCTCTATAGGTCACATTTCTAACAACCCGACATCCACAGGACGTAAGAAAGCATTTTTGCTTAATCTAAAACGGAGACGCTTCAGACGGTCAGTATTCAGATCTAAAAATTAAAGTTAGTCAACATTGGCAGCGACAGTCCTCTCGACGAAGACTAACACTTTTCACTAAATCAAACAAGAAAAAGAATAGTTCATTAGCATTAAGTCCCGCCAAACCTTAATTACCTCTTCCGCGTCTACATTTGAAACTTGGTCACGTAAAAAATGAATTCAAATTACAACTTTTAAAGAGTCAATTTAGGGAGAGCCCGCTTTTAATTAAGAGAACGAATGTTTCCGGGAACGGGAAAAGTACGAGACTTGAGGGAATCGGTGAAGAGAGTGGTTATGATTTTTTTACCTAAATGTAAACTCGTGATGACTTATTGTCACTGTAATGTTCTTCCCTTTAAGTTGAGTCAAGGTATTTTTTATTTTTATTAAAAATCGGTACAGTCGTTTTAATGATAGGCCGTTGAGTTTTCCAGTTTTTTACTCGATATCACGACCTAAGTTGGCTTAAATTTGGATTCGAATTCGTCACTCCAACAAAAAGGATAGTATTTAAGATGGTAATAGACATTTTCGCACATTGGACGTACTGTTATTTGGACTAATACACCCCGGAGTCACATATCTTACTCCAGTAAACATTTGGCATAAACCCACATTCTTAACTATTCACAATTAAAATAGGTACTTTGTACAGAACCATAGCTGTCAAAAGCGTTATCAGCCGCCCGATTAGCCACAAAGGGGCAATTGGCAGATTTTTAATTAATATCCGTGACAATGGATGGGCGATGGTTCTCGTGACACTCTGATTGATGGAGCCGCGGAGTCGCCGAGTGAACGCCATTGTCATTTTGCTTCACCATTTGGTGAATGGAAAATATTGGGGGGTTGTTGGTAGATGTGTTTTCGTCTCGGTTTAGATGGATGGATTGGTGAACGCTTAAATGTTTTGTGACACAGGTCCTGGCTCGAACGGATGGCGTGCTGCTGATGGCGCTGGCGCAATACAGTGGTACAGTGGTGACCGCGTTCGCCTTTTCGCACGCTGATCTTTTCGAACCACATGCGTCCTGCGTGGCGAAGTCGTATGTGCATAATAAATACTTACCTAAAAACACTCTATGTTTAAATTAAATTATGATATGAAAAATGGATATTTCACCACCCAAAGCGATTACTTTCAGACAACCTTTTGACAGAGAGGAGATTGCAAAACGATTTGGGAATTCGGTGTAGTAAACTTCTTTAAACTAAATTTTATAAAATTGAATTACTTAAAATTTATTAAATTTATGATTATTAATATACCATCACTAGTAGTCTGCAAATAACCTAGTTTTGTACGACGTATTTATAAAAAAAAATATTGTGAATTTGATAAAAGTATGAGTCAATTTAAATTACTTATCGTCAACATTATGAAATAAAATGCTAGTTAAAAATTTGTTGAATGTCTAGTTGTCATAAAAACAATATAATTATTCAAAACCTAAAATATTTACTTTTTCTGATTTTTTCGTTATCAATTTGATGTCCAAATAATCAAAATGTACTAACAGTTATTAATATCTCAATATATTTTTCAGTTATTTATCCAATACCAGAGATCAATAAATAAATCATGCTCATAGAGACCCGGAGAGGTTATAAAAGCCATCTGTCATTGTCTCTCGTCCGCCATGTTTTATTTATCGTTTGCCGCCATTGGCGAATTTGGCGGGAAATCCCGCAGGGATGGAGACGATTAAACTCCGTTTTATTGTTGTAGATGATGTGTTTGGAGTTTATTTTTAACTAGGTATTTATTGTGCTTTCGCGTGTAGGTAAAGATTAAAATTCAAAGACAGTAACTTACTACCCCTTATAGAAGAGTTACGACTGGAACTGCAGATGTTATGAGCAGACGTGACAATAACCATTAAGCTAATAAATACTTGGTCTTATCATGAAAATACCTCACTTTTTCCCTTCATTAAGAGATGCGAAAATACAGTTTTTCGCAACATTTCCCTTAATAGTTCGCAAACATCCCTCACTACGTAACTCACAGATCGCCTCTGAAGTAACACTTCAGGAAGTTACATAATTACACCCTCGCTAGCGGGAAATATCCTTTTACTAATGGATTAAACAACAAATAACTGTATAAAAAGAAACATTAGATCTTCACACAAAATAATATCATTACAATGTTCGTACACAGTTAGATTTTCTATGCGTCGAGGTGTGGCTTTTAAGCCTGTTTAGTTCTGATGCGATAAGTTCCGTTTTGTTACGATTACGGAAGAAGATACATTTGAAGCGGTTACTTTGGCATTTATTGTTTTGTGGTTTATAAGAGCAGCCTCGAACAGTGGTGTATTGCAAAGAAAATTTATGTATCTATAATAAAACGTTAGCAATAAAATGTATGTTCTCTATGGCAATTTTAAAGTGTTGCGTGTAGCAATTTTAATTTTTCCACACATTTTTAACAAATTTCACAACCTAATAATCCTGATTTTTTTATTTGTTTAGATCTTGCCACTTACTCATTTAAACATAAACGCTATCACACTCACAGTCCCACATTAAGTTCGATGACTTGTGTCGTGATTGCTGGACATCACACACACAATCACAACCAGAGCTAGAAACACATATTTTCTTGGAAAGAAAACGTGTGTTCCTGCCTCAAATCGAACGCTATACCCCTGCTTGGAAGGCGAATACGCACTCAACTAAGCCATAGGTACAACAGCTGATATGACAAGCTAGTTGAATCTATGTTGCAGAGCCTCATTCATCAAGGTAAGTTAGCTAGACTATCGGTGTTTTATCATTATGTCGATTCCCTTGATATGACAAACTGACAAACGTAATCTATTTATGGTAGATTTACCTTATATCCACTCGAAGCGTTTTACTTCCACATTTGTCATCCGTACACCGAAAGAGTTGAACTCACTGCCCTCATCTTTGTTCCCCGAGCAGTATAATTAGTGTGTCTTCAAGTCTAAACTTAATAGGTATCTTTGAGATACGCATTCTAAATTTTCAGCCGCATCATCACTTTCTATCATGTGAGATAGCGGCCAAATACTCACCTACCTGTGAGTACTCAATGCTGTGAGTGTGAAAGCGTTTATGTTTTTTTATGTTTATGTTATGTTTCATATATATTCATATATATAGGTAGCAAGACTATTGGTATTCTATCGCTTACTTTTTGGAGAGTGTGCTCAGGAATTACATGATATAGTTCCTCCATGCCTTTTTTACCATCAAACAACAAGACAAACTTTCAAACGTCATCCATTTATGGTTGACATACCTCCAGTTCGTTCGAAGCGTTTTGCTTCTACGTTCATCATCCGTACAGCGAAGGAGTGGAACTCATTGCCTGCGTCTTTGTTCCCTGAACAGTATAATCTGGGTGTCTTCAAGTCTAGGGTGAATAGGTATCTTCTAGGCAAGCATGTTTCATCTTTGGCCGCATCGTCACTTTCCATCAGTTGAGATAGCGGTCAAATGCTAGCCTATCTAGTATATAAAAAAAAAATTTTACCTGGTATACAACGACCAGATGCTCAGTGGTTTGTTTTTTTGCCGCAAAATCGTTTTCCCCATAAACTTAACGGTTTAACTGAAAGTTTCACAAGCTAAGATTAATAGCCAGTGTTAAACTAGAAATCCAGTGTTGGCCAGTTAGCTCATCTCCCTAATGACTACCAACTAGTTGCCAGCAACTGGTTTTAACTAAACACAACTAGTTTTAACTAGTAGCGGAGGTACTCTATTTTCTAGGAAAGTGGTTTGGTTCAGTTTGTATATACTGCTCAGTATCTATTCAGTACCTAGTATTTAGTTGCTGATTGCATCCATAAAATTTCATTAAAGAATTAAAAATCTTTCAAAACATACAACTAAAGACGATAATATGTCAAATGCATGGCTTAAGATAGTAATGCAATGTTTTGGATACATTGCGCGAAAGCTCTACGATAATCTGAATAAAGCTTTTGTTTACAGCAAAGGTAGAAGATAGGAAGTCAATGTGTCGCTCATTATCATGGTGTGACCAAGAAGCATCTGACATTTAAACTGCTCCCTAATACATCATAACTCCGCAGTTATTTGCGTGTATGTCTTATAAACCCAAGACCGGTCAATTTCCGATGGAAACATAAGTTTTCTCCTTAAGGGAAATTTCTGTTTCTGGTTCCGGCTCCTACGATACAAATCTTCGAACTTAGTACGGGGCTGTGAGTCTGAAAACATTTAAAAGTTTTATGTTTTATCTCAATACTACCATCTGTAACAAATGGCGAGGAATATTTAAAAAATGTTTTGGTGGCAATTCTATTAAATAAATAAAGAAATTGTATTGTATTGTATGCTATCTACCTACTTGCCTATATATCCTTAAACTAAACTAAAACTATAAATAAAAAAATATATCTTATATTGATACGGTCACTATACAATGTTGTTAGTTAACTAATTAGGTAATAATTAATGACAAAGTTGTTGGGTAGATGCTCCCACAGATAGGTACTGAATAAATTAACTTACTTGGTTTTACATTAGATCTCACAACTTTGCAGCAGAAGCAGAAGAACAGCATCAGAAGAACTGCATTGCGGGACTTACATTTTTGTATGTTATGTTTTTGATGAAATGTAAAATTTTATTAAAGTCAACAACCTAAACAACATAATTGAAGGAGTGACCGCAAAGCGTCTCCGTTTCAGCTTGGGCAAGAATACTTTCATATCTCCCAATGTCCGGCTGTTCTCCTCTACAGGACGCATTCTTCAACCGATTCTGGTGAAATTTTGTAAGCAGGTTCAATAATTAAATTGATTGTTCTATAAGGCGGAAATACCTAAAAAATATATTTCAAAAATGCTCAAGGTCTTCAGCGAGCATAATTATTAGTAATATACATACAAAGTAAAAGTATTCGAGCCCTCCGTTCACAAATATACAAATAAAACTACATTTTGTGTTGAATTAATAAAACAACGAAATAGTTGAAAGCAATATTTCAATGTTTGCATCATATTTTTAACAGAACACCCAATATTTAACAGAACTCTCGTCGGATAATCTGTTCTCGTTTAATAAACTACGAGCATTGTCCACTGTACACAACTAAAATCTGAACAGAAGTTGGGTACAGTATACGTGCATCAGCAGCGACATACATGTTTCAGATTTCACAATCCTGATGGTAAGTGACGATGTAGTCGACGTTGCAGCAAGCTTGCTTAGAAGATACAAATTCACTTGAAGACTCCCATATTGTACTTATCAGGAAACACCGACTCAGGCAAGGAGTTCCATTCCTTTGCGCACCGCAAACGGTTTTCACAATGAATGTGGAAGCAAAACGCTTTGTCTGTACTCGTATGTTGATGTTTGTGATAATGAATGTTTACCATATATACAAAACAGTAGTAATTATTCTAACGCATTCAAACGCATTCACACTCACAGTCCCACACTAAGTTCAGACTTGTATCGTGGGTGCCGGCATCGAGTGATTCTTTATTTATCCTAAAGCCATTGTTCAAAATTGAGTCGAATTTGCGTGCTGTGTTACACTGTGCACAATGTTGAACCGAAGCTGCGAAGCCCTGAAATTAAAACGCAAGTTTTTCCACTCCTTTAGCAAGATAATTATCGTGGAAGAGAAAACTTGGAATTCCTATTTTTGTTGCGATGTTGCTTGGCTTCTGATACTAATGGAAAATTATGTTCCAGACAGTGAGATATTAAGTCAGTAGCTTTTTGAATGGCTGGATTGTCTTGGCGCGATATTCTGCTTGCCTTTTTGAGTACACGTGTATGATTGATGATATTTTTGTCTAGAAACATATGCAGCTTAAACGTATTTATAATTATTATTATTCATGCCTAAATGATTTATTTATATTGTGGCTTAGTATCAACTAGACACGCGGATTTGGACCCAAGTGTGATCAGTTGATGTAATTAGAAATTTGTTACCTTATGGAACAAACACAAGATTTTCTTCAACTGGATAAATATAAATAATGCATGCAGTGATGGAAAGGATTCATAGCTTAAAATAACGTATTATCCTTTTATATTTATTAGATTTTTGTTATTATTAATTTGTTTTCATTGTTAGTAAATTGTATTTTTTTTTCTAATTTTGACTAATTACCTTATCTGACATATTATTAAATATGACGAATAAATAGCTTTACTATCCCTGAGTATCATAGGCTATGTTTTGTTGGGATAAAAGTAAGTTATTAGTTAGAGATAATAATATTCGTAAGACAAGCCGGAGAAAAATTTACTAACTTTCCGCTTTATCGGCGTACGCTGACTAAACAGTTAGACATAGGTGAATATAATGTATGGCAAAAATGTTGGCCTTCATGAGTTTTACGAAAAAGTTCGCGACGGCAAAAATCTAAATAAAAAGCGGCCTGTGTTTGGTTGGCTTTTTGAGACATTCAGTATTTATCCTTATCAAATAAACCTGTTTCATCGGCTTACGCAGTTTACGTAGATACAATTTGCTCTTTACTGCATATAATTTGGACATATAGTCTAGGAGAAATCATTAAGTTTATTTGAGGATAAAAACGGTGGGTCACAGAATGAGTAACAGTTGTCATGGAATCCGGCATACTTCTATGTTTTGAACCGACTTACATAAGAAGGAGGATACAAATTCGACTGTTTTATTTTTGTTTTGTCGGTTATAACTTATCATTGAACTTTGAACTGCCCGCTGGCGTAGGTGGGCGTTTGCCTTTAAAGCACCGGGTTGGATTCCCGGTGGCAACACAGGTGTTTTCCCCATGGCGAATTTGTGTTTTTGAGTATGTTGTGAATCTTGGATGTTTACGACCCCACGAAACAAGTCATTGAACTTAGTGTGGGGTTGTGAATGTGGAAGCGTTTATGGGTATGTTTTTTAATATTTTCTTCCGCGGCGCGGGCGATGGGTGCGCGTTCGCCTTCAAAGTAGTGGGTTCGATTGGCGGTGGTAATTTACCTAGACGATTTCTCCCCACGGGAAATTTGTGTTTCTGCGTTTTGAGTATGTTGTGAATGTTGTCTAAATATTGGATGTTTAGGTACGGCCCCACGCTACAAGTCACTGACCTTAGTGCGGGGCTGTGAATGTGGAAGTGGTTATGCGTATATTTTTAAAACAGGCGACGCAGGGTGGGTAATTTTGAATTTTGAACTACCAATTGGCGTAGATGGGTGCGCGTGTCTTCAAAGCAGCGGGTTCGAATCTCGATGGGAACACAATAACAAAAGATTTTCCCCCACGGGAAGTTTATGTTTCTGGTTCTGGGTATGGCGTGAATGTTGTGTGTGTTGTGTTAATTGTTTACGACCCCACGACACAACTTATAGTCCTTTAGAGTGGGGCTGTGAGTGTGAAAGCGTTTATGTGTAAGCTTTTGTTTACCCGGGCGACGCCGGGCGGGTCAGCTAGTTGACTATATTTTCTAAAACTTAACTGAGATTATATATAGCAAAGACCTAAGTTACCTACAAGACATCGAGCTTATTGGAAACAATAGTGCTCGTAATTAGCAGGCAATAAAAAAAAATAGAATACAATACATTAGTCATAAAAAAATTTGAACTAGAATTTTAAAACAGCGTGTTGCACACATAATCCTCAAAATGTAACTTTTACGTGCCACTGTAGAATTGTTGCAACATATTATCACATAACAACAGTTGTTATACTGCACCTAGACATTTTAATGTTCTTCAAGCCCATTAGCCACATTGTAGAGCGATCATTTTCTGTAGTACTAGGAGATAAAAGTAGTCAGCAATTTTAGCATGAATTTTTGGTTTCTGATTGCCTGAATATGTCAACCTTTATGACGTACTATTTAATAATTATTTTTTTTGGATTCACAATCTGTGTTGCCTTAGCCAGAGGAAATATATCAAGTTTATTTTATAAAACGAGCCCAATTCAAAGTCAAGTAAAATAGTCATGGTCAAATAATGCCTCAGTAGTGTGGTAGACATTTTACCAGAATTTATATTTTAGTTTTAAGTCAGAAAAGAAAATATCCGTTTTTTAGTTATCGTTTAAATAAATTTAGAGAGTACTCTATTATCCCACTTTTTGTAATAACATTGGTATATAATACTATAAGAATCTTTGACTCAACATACTAATTCTCTGTACGTAGTAGATTTAATATATAAAAATATATTACAATATTTTTGCCAGGGTTCCATTAAGGTGGTACAATGGGGGACGAAAGTTCGTATCGAAAGTTCTTTATTTATGAATTTAAACTAATTGAAGTTAGTATTTGAGTACCTAGTTCATTTAAAAAAAAAATGTTATTAATATTTTTGGCAAGGAGTGCATTAAGGGTGTATTGGGGAATTAAAGATCATATGGGAAATGTTAGTGTTGCAGTTAAGTGATGTAAATTGTATCTAAGTATTAAAATGAATGGTAATTTATTAAATGTATTTACAATAAATCAGAAATAGTTAACTTAATAAACGCGGGCAAAGCCGCGGGGTTCGGCTATATTAAACAAATAATTTTACCTGATTAATAAAACCATCGCTGTAGAGCACAGTTAGTGCTTGAATAATTTATTAATATATAGCACCAAAGAGAATGAAAATTTTTCACTCTGTTATTGTTTTATGGCACTTCATTTTGTAAATGGTGTATAATAAAGTTGTAACATGCAAATTTTAATGGGGTGTTATTACTGGCATTACGGTGCCATGGACGTACCTTCATAATTAGGGGGTGAGGGGTGGCTTGCTAAATTTGTGAAGGCTTGTGAGTAGGATTGTAATTTCTACGAATAACAGGTATTTTTAAGAAATTTGTGTGAAAGATTACTAGGTAATTTCTTAAGCTTATATTACTATTCATTCATTCATATTCATTTATTCATTGCAGTGACAGGAACAGGTACTGTATAAGTAATAAACATAAGCGCTTTTTTGAACTACTTGATGGCTAAGTTGGGTGCGAGTTTGCCTTCTATGCAGATATTGGGTTTGGTTCCCGGTGGAAACACAAGTATTTTCCCCAAGGGAAATTTGTGTTTTTTGTTCTGGGTATGATTGTGTGTGTAGTGAGAATGTTTTCAAAACCCACGACACTAGTCATCAAAATTAGTATGGGGGTGTGAGTGTAAAAGCGTTTAAAAGTGTTTTTCATACACACAGTCTCACACTAAGTCCAAAGATTTGTATAATGAAACTTCCAAATAAATTAAAGCACATCGGTTCTTTTTTTATTGTTCATTCACACTAATAATTGTACACTTCAGATTTTATTCATTTATTTTTTACCGTAGGAACAATTATGGAACACTTGGTCATGTCTTAAAATCTCTGCACAATTAACATAAAATTTAAAATCATTTGAAGAAGCGGCTATAGAAGCGTTGTCAAGAAAAGGGCAATAATAAAATAATAACATAATAATCTAAACAATATATCGTAGTAGCTGTATAGAGGCTTTGTCAGAAAATAAAATATACTAACAATAAAATTAAGTAGTGACACTAGTACTTAGTCACTGTAGTTGTACTAATACGTAACTATCTAAGAGCAGCTGTAAAGTGGCCTTGTCAGAGATTACATAGTGTCATGCAGCGGTACAGAGTCTTTGTCAGATTAACCTAAGATCCTAAGTTTGTACGGAGCTAGACAACACCCATGCATTTTTGTCATCAACGTAATCTTTATAATTGTAATAAGCTTTTTTTATTAAGCAGATTTTAACGTTAAAATGTTGTTATACCTAACCTACATTATTTTGTGCGCTTGACACGCTCCCTGGGAGTAGCTGCTCCTAGCGCCCAGCCCAGGCAGACTGGACAGTCCAGAAGGCCAGATACCCACCACGGCCAAGAGGCCAACAGAGGCCAAGTGGAAGGACTACTTGACAAGTAGTCAACTTAATTTGACGTCTTCACAACAAATTAATAATATTTTTCGTGGTGCTTGATGCCTTGTTACGCACGAGAACATACAAATTATTGTCCCAACAAAATACTGTAGGTAAAAAATCTGTCTCTTATTTCTCATAATCTCGAAATGACAATATTATTAAACGAAAGACAAAACATATGGCAATGTATAAATCTTGTCGCACCATCGTAGTACTTTATGGTCCATAAATGTAGGACATTATGGTCCTTGGGATAAAAGTATGTGGTCCGAAGATTACCCATGGCCATTATGACAATGATTTGTAGATGCGGATATGCTTAATGACAGGAAAAATATGTTTAAGGCGACTGTGAAATGTTTCGCTGTTCTAAACAAAAACCGAAAAACAGATTAAAAAGCGTATTTTTTTTTTTTAAAGGTACCTTTGCCAAATTCTAGCCAAAACTTATTAAATAACAGTATTTACGGGCTGATTTCCAATTTTTTCTGAAACTTAGCAAATCAATTAACAAATAAACTTCAGAATTAAAAAAACCGATCTCTATCTCCGGAACCCTTGATTAGATCTTGACAATTTTAAAATGTGATCAATTTGACATTATATTATTTATACCCTTTCAAAATAAAAATAATAGGTCCAGCCGCAAACAAGTAATCACGAAAAATACACAATACAATAAACCTTCTCCTTTTTTGAAGTCGATTAAACATAAAACTCTATCAATAAAGCCAAAAAGCTCCTTACACGGCATTGATTTGATAGATATGTTCAGTGCATCATTGTCTCTAAATCACGAAACTAATTCGCCAAATAAGTACCAGCATTGTGATTTTTATATATTAGACTAGCCATGCCCCGCGGCTTCGCCCGCGTTTATCATGTTAAAACGTAGCCCATGTGTTAATCCTAGGTTATAAGCTATGTATATTCCAAATTTCATCTAAATCTATTTAGCCGCTACATGAAAATAAACATACTTACACATAAACTTGTGGATTAATGATATTAGTGCTTTTATTTGAATCGAGAGCATATAATATAATACTAGCCGTGCTACGCGGCTTCGCCCGCTATTATCAAAAGTAACCTGTGTGTTAATCCTAGGTATAATCTATGTACATTCAAAATTTTATCCAAATCCGTTCAGCCATTAAAGCGTGAAGAGGAAACAAATATACTTTCACACTTACACATTTACACTTACTTACACACAAACTTTCGAATTTATAATATTTGTAGGATTATCTCTACTTCTGTTCTACTAGCTGCGTCTTATAACAACCGAATGTCTTTGAACTAACGAAACGTGATAAATCTCCAGATGTACAAAGGTTTCGGTCGGACCTTCTGTTCGCCAATCCGCTATAATTCATGTATATTATTTGCCGATATAAGATCTGAACTCTCGATACATAACATTGGATTAGTGTTGGCACTATACAATGTAGTCTTAGTATGGGCGCTATGGATAATATAGTATAGACTAGACTATACCACCTTTACGTCTACTATACGTTCTACTACATCTATTTACTATTTCTATTCTATTGTTTCAGACAAAGCAAATGAATTTATTAATAAACAGTACTGCTATTCATAACCTATAGAAAATGTGAGAAAACCAAGTTGTCTTATGTTCCGTGGCAGTATAAACAATCTATGGCAGTATATAACAACTGAGAAACGCCAATACTCTAGCCTCACATAAAAATATAACAGTAAATAATTATAAGTGAAACCTCAAGTGGTTTCCAGTCGAAGAACGTCTACATGGGAAATCTGTCTTTTGACCACGATACAAGTCATTGGACTCAGTGTGGGGCTGTGAATGTGAAAGCGGCTATTTTATGTGATTTTATTACTTTTCTCTACCTTCAACTATCTTTATTGTTATTGAAAAGAGTAAAATATGAGGAAGATAATGAGTATACAGTTTTATATACAACATACAGTTTAAACTAAACTAAAATTCTATATGTCTATAAATACAATTTTCATAAGTATTAATACCTACTGCGGTCAAAGAGAATAATAAAGATACAAATTATTTTTTTATGTATGGACCATTGGATGAAAACGAATGTCGGTGAGTGCATCGTGTGTGTTTGTTTTGTTAATAAAAAAATCTTCTTTATGGAATTAAACAAAATCTAAATTATCTCAAAAACTTTGATCCTACCCTTGTTACGAACGTTATCTAAATATTATCTGGCCCGAGATGCGTATTTCTAACCTGCTCTTACTGTATTAATCTGTATTGAGATACGATATCCATAAGTAATATACATGGGAGTTGTCTATATGCGGGCTTATTGAATTATGGAGGCTTTCTCCGTCTGTAATTTGGTTTGGTTCGGTTTAAATTGTTATGGACATCGCAACTAGAATATAATTCGATGTTACATATAGTTAGATTATAGAGAAGATCCTTGTTACTTGTTAATTAGGTATATGAACCACATTGCAATTGTTATGTTATTTTAATTATTTCGTAAATCCAACATAGTTACATGTACCTAATGCTGTTGAATTTGTGTTGTGTCAGCCAGAAAAGAATGCACAATAATAAACTTTGTATTTACAGGGGAATAATAATTATCAACCAATTAGGGGAATAATAATTAAAACGCAAGCAAATCTTAAAAAACCGACTTCATCGCTTATATTTCGGTTTTGGCCGATTTCGATAAAATTTATAATGGAACACCTCTGTAGTATACTCTACAAAACAAAAAAATCATCAAAATCGATTCATAATTGGCGGAGATATCGCGTAACATACATAAATACAAAAAAAAACACACAGTCGAATTGAGAAGCTCCTCTTTTTTAAGTCGGTTGAAAAGGTTTCATTGCATTGCGAGTATATTAATTTTACTGGATATAATGTTTCAATAACTTTATAAATATTTAAAGTTATAATCATAGCAATTCAGAGAGGCAATCCCATCAGCATGATGGGAATCCTACCCGCTGGTAGTGGCTTAAGCACTTGAGTTATCTTTAAGCTCGTTGGATTGTCGGTAGCTTAGGTCTTTGCTGTATAGATATATATAGTCTTAGGAAATATTGGCTATAGGCCCGTAGATTTTAATAGGATTGGATTTGAATTAAAAAAGTTTGAGTTGTATTTTTGTATTAAAATGCAAAGTTTATACGATTGTTTTGTTGAGTAAGTAAATTGACGAAAATACAGTGAACTTTGTGTATATTGTTCAGCAGTTCAGCTTTTTTTTTGTATTATTTCAAATTCATGGATCAGTTTTTAAATAAAAACTGTAAAATTATGGAAGGGTGTATCACTTCAAAAGAATGAATAAAATATTTGGATTTACAGGTCGAAGGAATTTAAATTTTATAATCTAATAATGTAAGGGATAAGATGGGTAGTTACCTTTAATTGTGAAAATCTTCATAATAACATAGTAATTTTTTTATACTCAGAATGCGTTAATTGTAATTTTGCATGCTGCTATTTAAGATCTTTTGCCAAAACATTGTATAGTAGCTAGAAAATAATAATTTCAAACGTTATCTCTACAATCTTGGCTATAATAGTCAAGATTTTACACTATTATTATAGCCGTGCCCCCCTGCTTTATAAAAAAGTAACCTATGTGTTAATCCTAGATATAACCTGAGTACATTCCAAATATCATCTAAATCCGTTCAGCCGTTACTGCTTGAAGAAAACATAAACATACACAAACTTTCTGATTTATAATATTAGTTTGATATAATTATTTTTTATTACTTAAGCTTACGAGTACAGTTTGATTTTTATTGTAATATAGAGCCAATGCTGTATCTTATTTGCCAATCAAACTTATATAATAAATCTGAAAATTTGTGTATAAGTACCTATCGATCGGATCAGTAGTTTTTGAGTTATCGTCAATAATGCGTGTTTAATACATTAAATGTGATCAAGGTTCCGAAGATAAAGCGGTGAAATTGTTTTTTTTAGGCTTTGCTTGCGTTTAATTATCTCATCCGCCAACCTTTCTATGAAATTTTAAAATTATTATCATTGAACTGACATACCCGAATCAAGGGCAAAGTAATCAAGACAGACAAGAGGCATGACCCACAAAAGCCACCGTGACCTCTTATTTAAATATCATTTAAGTTCACAAACTATTCCAAATATGGAAATAAAGACCGTGCCTTATATAGGCTTCTAAAATAACCGCTCCAACTGAAATTGAGTTTCATAATTAAGTTTCAAGAACTTTCCTTAATAGATTTAATTTTATAAGATTGAATTCAAGTAACGATAGAAATTTCAAATTAATAGTTGGTTGTTGAATGTATTTGCACAAATTAGCATTGTTAGTGACTTAGAAAAAATATTCATAAACTTGAATAGGTTTATTTTAGGCAATTCAGAAATTACTTAGGTACTCTAAAGTTTTGAAATTAAGCGATTAATAATTATTTACATTATTACAGTTTAATAAAAAAATTAAAACGTCTAGTTTCAGTTTAAAACTATTATATTACTAAATTTGAACTGCCCGTTGGCTAAGTTGGGTGAGCGTTCGCCTTCTAAGCAGGGGTATCGGGTTCGGTTCCCGGCGGGAACACAAGTTTGCTCCTCAAGGTAATCTTGTGTTTCTGGTTCTGGTTGTTATTGTGTGTGTGATGTGAATGTTTCCGGTACCCACAACACACGTCATCGAACTTAGTTTGGGGCTGTGAGTGTGAAAGTGTTTATTATTATTATTATTTCAAGGCACCTGGGCCGGGTGCAAGCAAAAATTTTATCTATATCTTTCTCTACATCACAAGTTTGTGTGTAAATGTGAAAGTGTATCATCATTTTGTTTCTTTTGTCTTCGTACTGTAACGGATGAATAGATTTGGATAAAATTTTGAATGTATACTTATACCTAGTATCTAGCTTATACATAGGCATCTATTAAGTTAAAAAGAACCCGATATGTCAAAGCTACCTCTTGACTTAATAGACGCGAGCGAAGTTGCGGGGTATGGCTTGTAGTAGTACAAAATGAATTAACTTTCCGCGTCTGTCTGTCTGTATATAAATTTTCTCACTCCTCTTAACACCATCAGATTGGTAATTTTTACTAAAGTGTATATATGACTTGTTAATAAATGTAATGTAATGTGCAATGTGTGTGTGATGTGAATGTTTTTTGTTTTTTTGTTTGTTGAGCCCCGCGGCTTTGCCCGCTGATGATGATTAAAGTAGCTTATGTTCTAACCTGAGTATAAGCTACCTTTATTCCAAATTTCATTCAAATCGGTTAAGAAGTTACGGAGATACTTAACAAACATTGACACACGCACACTCACACACAATATTTCGCATTTAAAATATTCGTAGAATAAAACCTAAATAAGTTTTATGTAAGTAGAATTTGTAAAAGTTTTGCGTAGAGCTTCGGAGCGGAGACAAATTTAACAAATCAAAGATCACAAAAATCGGTTCAGTTTTGCGTAGAGCTTTTAAGTTCTGCTATTCGGAGCCGAGACAAATCCATCAAATCAAAGATCATAAAAATCAGTTCAGCCGTGCTTGAGTGATATAATTAACCTGACTAAAAAGTCAGGTTAATTATTCGGTAAAAACCGACTTCACAAAAAAGGAGGAGGTACTCAAGTCAACTGTTTTTTTAAATATATAATATATTAAATAGATACCCACATACCTATAGATATTTTGATTAAATGTTACATAGATGAGAAAAGTGCGCAACAAACTAATGCAAAAAGATTCCAAAAAGTGAGCAAAGATCAACAATTCAAAATCAAAATCGTTTATTCACATGGGCCCCAAAGAGGCACTCATGAAAGTTAATGATTCTATTGCCAGATTCGCAAAATTACAGCCATCTCGAGAAAAACCTGACAAGAAACTCGGCGGCGCATTTTTTTTCATTTTTTTTATCACAATTTGTATGAATGGCTAGAATAATAGACAAAATCAGAAAGGGGGCAAGCAGCCAACAGGCCATTTAGATTTAATTTGGTATACCTACATATATGGTAAACAAAGAAATACCAAATTTTCTTTTCTACCGACTTCACAAAAAAGGAGGAGGTACTCAAGTCAATAGTATTTTTTAAGTGTTTTACCTCATATCATCGTTCCATGTGAACCGATTTTGAAAAAAAATTCTCGTTTGTTGTTTTTTAATTGGTCCCATTTAAATTTGATCAAGATCTGATCAGTAGTTTTTGAAATATCTTCAATAATGCGTGTTTAGTACATCTAATCTGATCAAAGTTCCGAAGATAAAGCGGTGAAGTCGGTTTTTTACCGACTTCACTGCAAAGGAGGAGGTACAAGTCGTTTTTTTTTATGTGTTTTATTACCTCATTATTACTTTGTTCCACGTTAACCGATTTTACATCAAATCTGATCAAAGTTCCGAAGAAAAAACGGTGAAGTCAGTTGTGTTTTTTTAAGCATTGCTTGCGTTTAATTACTTTAAGCTATTCTTGCGTTTCATTACTTTCGTTTTTTTTTATTACAGACTAAGCAAACCTTTGAGCACAATTACACCTGATGGAAAGTGACGGTGTAGTCTAAAGTGGAGCAGGCCTGCTTAGTAAATAACTATTCACTTTGCTTTTCAACACACCCAAATTGTACCCTTCGGGAAACACAGACGACGGCAAAGCGTTCCATTCTTTTGCTGTTCTATAAATTAACGAAGTTATTTCTTTATAACGTCTTCTTTATTAAAGAAACACTTTTTAGAAAGTCACAACACCCTTCCTGGAATTAAATGCTTTCTAACAACGAGTAGAGTCGTATGACTCACGCTTACAAACAACGAATGAAAATAAATTACATTTTTCAACAAAGTTTAAACGTAAAGTTAGCAGTTACAGTTATTACTCATAGCTGGGTGCAGAATTGCAGTTTCAAGATATTTTATAGTATATTTAAGTTTAGAAAACATTGTTTTGAGCTTCTTGAAAATATTAGAGAATATGTTTATTTGGGATGCATTATGACGGGAACTAGCCAGATATTAATAGCGACCCGCCCCGGCTCCGCACGGGTATAATTTAGATAAAAATAAATTATTTATTTATTTAAGAAACACCAACAGTATACATATTAATTTGATAAAAACTCACGCACATTTTGAACTATGAAATTAAAATTAAAACGGGAATTAGCGATGTCTAAATGAGCACTGTCAATGTCACGGAGCAGGATAGTGCCCTTTTTCACCAATCGTGTTTCGTCTCAGCGAGTTCCTCTCACTTATGCTTGATGAAGAGGTCATATCTCGGCTTGCACAATCTGTCTCTGTACATTTTTACACCAAGTGCGGTTAAGCATGGCCTAATTAGCCTCCAACGTAAGTGCTTACCTAATCCAGACACTGATTAAACCGTTTAAAATAGACGTATGAGGCACATAAACGCACAGAATTCTCAGGGTGAGAGGGAAATTTTCTGTTCCTCGTTACTAAAGTTACAGTACGAGTGACCATAACTTATCTTAACACCATCTCGAACCATATTCGCTGTGTACAAGACTCGCTTCAATCTCCGAGAGAACAAAATATGCATTTTCTCCGTTGTAACAAAAAACACCCATTCCCAGGCATTTTGCAGATATCTCGCCTCTCTCTATTGTACGGTTACTGCTCGGGGGCTACCATAAACCTAAGATTTACAATGATTCTTTTAAAGCGAGAAAAGTATTCGAAGATTTGTAACAGCTACGGCTGCTGTAGGGTTACTAATGACAGTCTATGGTCTGAGATCGTCCTTTTTGGGATGTATCACAGCTTTGTGTTCATAAAGTATGTCACAAATGAAAAAAAAAAAAATATTTTGTTCTCATTCCGTAAGTAGACGGCAAAATATTTTTTTGGCCCCCACTTACATTACCCCCTTAATATTATTTTTATATACCCCCTTAGTAATTGAAAGTTCCCCTTTTTTAAGTAAGTTTTAATACTATAATTATATCATTTTAATGAATAAGTATCATTTAAAAGATCATTTTAATTTTAATATTTGGCTGTGGGCTACAGCTTTACATATTCTATGCAAATTTGAAGTTATTTGCGAATTAGAAACTAAATGCATCTGTTAGACGGACGAACAGACAAAGTGATGAACCACCTAAGGCAACTAAGAGATCTTAATTTGCTCAATCAGAACCAGCTTACAACGAAACGAAGGAAGAACATAATGTGAAGAACCAAAATGGTCGTGACTTGACACGCTGGTCGTAACTCAGCGTTATTGTCAAGTATTATAGTAACACTCTTACATATTAAAACAGCACTGTAATTACATGCGTTTGTAATAATTAATAAATAAATAAAAAAATCTAAATAAAAAATCTTGGCCGTGCTATTAGTAGTGATTTTACTTTTATTTTAAAACTTGACTTATTTGACCAAAAGAGAGTGGGCTACCTTAGTAGGGTGCCTATTTTCCCCAAGTTTATTTTATTGTGTGTAATCTCGCTGGTGTTTCATTACCTTCTCTGCTCCCGTGACTTTATTACTGAACATTTTTATGTAAAATTATGTATAGTGTTTAGGTCAAAAACCGTTGAAATGGAGCTAGGTTTTCTAAAATGGTGCGTTAAAACCAAATATATCGTGTAAATATGCTTTTAAATTCTACCCACGCAGGAATAGTTAGTAGCGAGTCAGCCTCCTAAGAAGCGGGTATTGGGTTCAATTCCCGGTGAAAGCTAGTATTTTTCTTAAGGAAAAATGTGTTGCAAATTGACGGGGGTCTGGGAGCGTGAAAGCGTCTATGTTTATATAAGTTTAATTTGTAAGTTTTAAAACAATAGATTTAACGTACAGTACAATACAATACAAAACATTTTATGGTATACCAAAAAAAAAAATTACAAATAAAATATTACAATCATCGTGGTATTACAATGGGTGGTCTTACCGCTTAAAGCGATCTCTTCCAGACAACCTTTGGATGGACATTTACAGAAGAATGAATACAATAAAAAAAAATAGAACATGATTATTCACACCTACTCTAGATACTAATACATAAATAAAATACACTTATATATATTACACTAATTACACTAATAAATACACACATGAATACTGAATCCAAATAATAACTTATAAAATAATATCATATCGACGCATGTTGATTTAGTAAGACAAGTGCACTTGTCACTTAGTAATCAACTTGTTCCAACGCTCCTGTAAAAAGTGTTCGGTTGCAACAATCACTTTAACTACTTTACTAAAAATAAAAACATCAGTACCTACAGTAAAACCAGGATTACTTCACCGCATGTTATTTCTCTCCCAGTGACAATGTTACAGAGTTTTAACGCTGCTTAGTTCTACAGTGCAGTTATTTACACCTTTGTGTTAAATGTGAGATAAGTTCTGGGAGGAAATGAAAATGTCTTCGCGAATGTTATATTGTGTGGAGTAAATGTGCAATATTTCATAAAATATTATGTAAAGTTTTACTTGGAAGTAGGGATTAAACTTAAAGAAGTTTTTATATATGAATATGTAGGTGCTTACATTCTGTGTCTTATTGCACTTAGCAAACGAACACATCTAGAGAATAAGTGGATCCTAAAAACTAGTTTTTGTTGTACTTCTAGAGAAATTAGATATTTCTATATTCTATCTCTATATTTGAAAGAATGTCACATACTATGAGTTCGCATGGTTTCATAATTTTGAGTTTAGTAAATAAATATGACGTCATTTGTTTCGTTCTTAACGCCGCAGCTTCTTAAATACATTAAACTGTTGATAAAAATAATTAAACGCAAGCAAAGCTTAAAAAACCGACTTCACCGCTTTATCTTCGGAACCTTAATCAGATTCAACGTATTAAACACGCATTATTGACAATAACTAAAAAACTAGTAATCAGATCTTGGCCAAATTTAAATGGGACCACATGAAAAGCACCAGCTTTCAAATAAAAAAATAATCATCAAAATCGGCGCACAAAAAAAGAAGTTATGATGTAACTTTTGTAGTCGGTTAAAAACGAGAACATCGTCAATGTAGTCCACAGAATACGCATTATTGAGGATAACTCAAAAACTACTAGTCAGATCTTGATCAAATTGAAAGGATCTATTGGAAAGCAACATCTATCAAACAAAAAAACAATTTTCAAAATCTGTTCACGTGGAACGAAGTCTTGAGGTAACACACATAAAAAAAACAGTCGACTTGAGTACCTCCGCCTTTTTTGTGAAGTTGGTAAAGAAAATAGTCGAGGGTCACAAGTACGTTAGAATTGGAGCTGATTCTCAAAAACTGCTGCCAAACTATTGAAATCCTCAATACACGTTTCGAAACACATGTTTTAGGCATGACGTAGAATTTTTTAAAAGTTTAATGTGACTTTACTACCCAAGAAAAAAACATAGTGGACAGTTACGTAGCGAAGTACGTGGTGGCAAATCAACGAGAGAGAAAATATATAGATAAAGCATTTATCTCTAAAAGACCTAAACCAATAGAAAGTTTAAGCAGTTTGATCAGATAAACACTCAAGAATCTATTTAAGGCACTTCATAAGACAAGCGGGTATAGGGTAAATAAGTAGGTACTGAGCTACTGGATAGAGTTTAACAAGTTTGATTTTGAGTTACACGCGAAAGGTTCCCGATATAATGAAGAATTATCATCATTATTATCATCATAAAATCCAGAACTATGAGATATCTATCGATATTTTTTTTATTACCTATATATTTAAATTTTTTATTACCTATGTAGTTTATTATTTGTATAGTTAGTGACATAACTAAACTATATTGATTTATCAAACGTACATTTTTGCAATTCTTTTCTAACCTACTTCAAAACCTATTAAAGTTATTTTAACTGAAACAATTTAACCTTTCATTAATTACATGATATTATTGAGGTCCTGCACTATCCGTACTACAAGCCTGGTAGAGATCGCTATTAGTGATAAGCCCGCCTGTTGTGAACATTACGTATACGCTTGTTTGTTACCTTTGTTTTATCTCATCTTATAAAGTGGATCAATAAAGTATTATCTATCTATCTATCTTTACGTATAAATTGCAAATATGAGCGATGTCTATAATAAAATCCACAACAAACTGACTATTCAAAATATAATACCTAACAATATTGATCTCTATAGGTATATATGGGGGCACTCCAATCTGATCCAATTGGACGACTTATTTGGCGCGGTGGTCAAGTCTCTGCGCTGGTTCTGGGTTAGATCCCGGCTGGAGCACAATTTTTCTTCCCCAAGAAGATTTATGCTTCTGGTTCTGAGTGTGTGTTTGTGATATGTAAATGTGTTTCCGGCAGCCACTATACACGTCTTTTAACTGAGTGTGAACCTGTGAGTGGATAAAAATAAAATTGCAACCACAATCAACGTAGCCAAGTAACTTTATATTATAAAACAATAAGTAACATAATATTTGCGACGTGTTTAGCCTTTTTTTTATGTTAATTAGGCAAGCATTTGACCACTATCTCACCTGATGGAAAATGATGATGTGGTCGAAGATGTGACATGATTGCCTTGATACCTATTCACTCTTGATTTGGAGACTCCCAGATTATACCCCTCGGGGAACAATGACGCAATGAGTTTCACTCCTTCGCTGTACGGATGATGAACGTAGAAGCAAACCGCTTCGAGCGAACTGGAGGTATGTCAGCCTACTAAAAACTGATATTCTTAACTTCCATGTAAAATGAACCTAGCATTCTTCTCTCCTCTTAGTTTTGCTGTGCCCTGAAGGGTCTATAAAAAGCTTTGCTTTTAAAAAACACCTGTTTGTTACTAATATAGATTGCAATGAATATAAGTATGAAACCGTGAAGAAATGTTCTCGAGAACTACAGAATGATACCCAGTGTGCAAGCGCTCTCTTAGCGGGCTTTATTTTCAATCTATCTAGAACAAGCTTGTCGCCTTAACATGCCTTAGTGGTTTCTCGTTTGTGGGGTGAGGAACCCTGGTAAAAATGTTCAGATTAGCAAGTCAAATGTAAGCTTAGTTTCTTTATTCACTGGAGATACTGGGAGCTAGCTTTCTTGTCGATTGACTTTGCCTGCTTTATGTTCTATTTGGAATGGCTAATGAGAAAGCAGAGCTTGAAATAAATTAACTCGAGTGCTTTCAATTCTTTGTTCTATTCATTGTAAATTCAAATTCACAATTAATTTTGAAAATACAATGGCAAATGAAAACATCTTTTGAAGACCGAGATTTTTTTTAATGCGGGATAGGCAAACATTAACACTTTGTTTTCCCCTTGGCTATGACTTCTGCATAGCTTACCAGCCTCATGTGTAAAATGTATCTCCAAGCACCAGGTGATACTCCATAAAAGCCATCCTTAAGTTGTCGAGCTTCCTTTTCGAACACTAGGAAAACACAAAAATTGAATGTTGTAACATCATTCTGTTTTTTCTATACTTTTATTATATAAAAGTTGTCTTTATCTGTCTGTGTTATTGTGTTGTGTTTGTTAATAAATAAAATAAATTATGGAGTTTCTAATGTAAAATTATTCACATGGGCCCTAAAGAGGCACTGATGAAAGTTAATGACTCTACTGCCAGATTCGCAAAATACAGCCATCTCGAGAAGAACGTGTCAAGAAGCATTTTTTTAATTATTATTTTTAAATCATTCTTAATCTCTAATACATAATTATATTAACCTAGGTATATCTGTATTATGTAGTCGCTAGAAAGCGCTTGTGCAGTTTACCTCCATGCATCCTTGTCATTAATGTAGTCAATCGTTTTATAATAACCTTTTTTATGAATGAAGCCAAGCTATACCAAATTGTTAATAAAATAATGTTGTACGTATTTAAAAGGTTTTATTATGCAACCCGTTAATCCAATTGATTACTACAAACTCCGAGGGGATTTGCCAAATTAATTCTACTACAGCAGTACAATATTCTAATTATCAGTCCATATCGCCACAGAATAACTAGTACCAATGCTCCGGCTGGCGTGCGGTAATCAATATGTAGGCAGACCGACAGCTGATAGATGTTGCACTTAATTAGTTATAGGATTAACGAGCTCCGGACAGGGTGCAAGTAGGGGTCAAAGAGCTTTGAGCAGACGCTTGTAAGATTATAATGGTGGAAAATGTATATAGCTTTCGGCAATACAGTTGACATAAAAATATAAAGTCTTTGTTCTATACTATGATCCTGGTTATCAAAATTTTTTATGTCATTAAAAAAGCAGACGAGTAATACTGATGTTAAAAGTCAGGCCTATCTATGAAAAATTCTTATAAACGTTTTTACACTCACAACCTTACACTAAGTTCGATGACTTGTGTAATGGGTGCCAGAAACATTCAGATCAAACACAATCAGTACCAGAACCAGAAAGCCAAATTTTCCCTGGAGAGAAAACTTGTATTCCTGCCGGGAATCAAACCCTATACCACTGCTTTGAAGGAGAACGCGCACCTAACTAAGCCAAACGGGCAGCTCGGAATATATGTACCCTTTATTGCTAATATCTTCAGAACCCTGGTTTACTTTCGGCACTCAGCCCTTTCAATAAATATACCTGGCCCTGTAATGTGCTCATCTTCCTATACTGGAATCCAGTTTTAAGAAAGTGTTCGCGTCGCGATTTATCCCGCGATAAATCTGCTGATATCGTGAGTGTTGTGTGTCGTGATAATTATTTCTCACAAGACCAAGTGCGGGTAGTTGGAGACAATACTCGCCCTTTTCCACGCTGACACCCGCATTCTCCAGTCTTCTCGAGACCATGGCCAATGCAACTTGGCCGAAACGTCGAGATAAATAAAAATGGTTTTTAGCGCGATTAAGTCCCGATTTATTACCTAAACTACATCTTCCTATAGCTTAAGGTGTGATATATTTTATTGCTAGCAATCACACTACCTTTTCAGGCGAAACAAGTTCTTCTTGCGCAGTTTTGCTTGTCGATTGTTCAGAAATGGGCTGATACCGCTCAAACTGGACTTCTTAACTGATAGTTGACAGAGTTTCGACTATTGAATCATGGTTCTGCGAGGTTATATATGTCCCTCTTACACTGTAAAATGCCAATGGATGTTATTTTTTTATTACGGACACGAATGTGTTTGACCACTATCTCACGGCTGTAATTTTACGATTCCGGTAGCAGAGTCATTAAATTTCATGAGTGCCTCTTTGGAGCCTATGTGAATTAACGATTTTGATTGATTTTGATGGTAAGAAAATTCGGTCAATATTTTAGCAAGCGATAATTGTTCTTTCCTAAATTTATCAATATAGCTCTGCCTAGCATGGCTTATGCTATAAACAAAATCAATATTTTAGCAGTCATAAAAACAACGTCAAGGCTTTATACAAAACTTTATCAAAAATCGGTCTGTGGTAACAGAGATAATAATTATATTTCGTTTCAAAATAATAACATCCTTAATATTGTTTAAAAATTATAATGTAATGTGTGCACATACATCCACACGCTTAATAACAACAAGAGATAAACAGCTTTAGAAACCCCTAACACAAAAGCCAAAACCCTAAGAAACAAAATTACGAGGTTCCTCATTATCTAAGTATTACATTAGACTCTTTAGGAAAATACCCTAAGGCCTACAAGCTGCTTACGTTCTCTTTCCAGTTCATAACAAGATAATCTGTGTGGATTATCCGATAACCTTACAGCCAAAATAGTTATAAGAACGGCAGCCTAATGCTTGACTACTACTAATGCTAAATCTGTTTTAAAAAATTGGTTGACTGAAAATGTTTTCTATAGTTTAAAAGAATATTTCCTTCCTTAAAAGTTTTTTGACATAGCATGAATTTAATATCTCTGTCATTTTTGTAGTGTTCTTTATATTTAACAAACTAATTATAATTATTGTATCTTATTCACCATACATTCCAAATATCTATAATCTAAATAATGAAAATTTATATGGCTTGTATAATCATATTTTGTGACATTGGACGCCCGAGATGGGTCAACTGTAATAACATTACCTGCAATAAGAACTCGCGAATACTAGCACTACAGTTTTAGCTAATAAAGAATTATCTTATCTTATCTTATCTGTAAGAGATAAGTTTTTAGTAAAGCTATATATATAGAACATTACAATTTCTGAAATTTCATAATACGTTGTTGACCTGATCACCACTTCTAGCGGTCAACTTAAAAGACTGCTGACTAGCGCATTCTTTAATGTTTAATATTTTCCTGTTGAACCCAATGTTGTATTAATTATTATCTTTTATTTATCACTTAAGCAATATTGTATCATTTACGTTAACTTGAGAGGTGGTAGAGCATTTTGTGAGTTGCTCGCCTGGCTTGCTACCAAAGTAGCTTACCACCATCAAGTGGAAAGTCTGCCGCAAAGCCAAATACGGTGTTCCGGCAGTTATCCTTGAGAGCCTGCGTATTCCAGGTCTAGTGTGTTTACCAGCTTCGATCACATCGTCACTTACCATCAGGTGAGATAGTGGTCAAACACTTGCATGTAACAAAAAAAAAAAAAAAACCTTTTTCTTAGTGAAGTCTTTAAGTAGCAATTATACTAATAAACTGTGCTAACGTTAAGCTAAAATTACAACGATTTTAGTAATGTATTTTTTTTTATTATACATAATCGAATCTATCTAATACCTTTAAACGAGCAATTCTTGTATATATGTATATATATAATCTGAATCTCTGAAACGGCTTCAACGATTTTATAAAATTTTGTTAATATTTGGCGGCGATAAATCGATCTAGCTAGGTTTAAGTTTTATTAAATAATTTGTCAAAAAAAATCTTAGCAAAGCTCGGTCATCCAGGTACTTATATATGTACTTATAAGTGGAAAATTTTAAATGGCTTTTATGACTAAAAAACAAAACAAAATTCAAAAATCGGATAGCAGCTTTCCTAAGTGATTCCATGTTCGAATTATTGGCTGTACCACGCGGATTTGCCCATATTTTTTACGATAATAGTATTTGATTACCTAAATACCACCATCAGTTTGTCTGGAAATCTTAAGTATATGTTAGACACTATACACTCTCAAACAGAAATTTTAGCTTTCAAATCGTTTATAGAACGCCAATATAATGGAATTACAAAATCAAACAAGGGATTTTTGAATTGGTCCGATTTGAGAAACTGAATACAAAAAGTCAACATCCTTCATTTCATTTTCAGGCTTAAGATATTTATTTCTCATAAAGAATAACAATTCACTTGCTTGAGAAATACAATGTATCTTGATTTATACTCGTGAGTGTACGGACTATTTTGACAAAGATTACATGGAGAAAAAATTGGGACAGCTAGAAGACTTAAGATTTCAGAATCGTATTTTCTAGGATAAATTATAGTTACTACATTCTTTTTATAAAATAAGCTTGTACCAAATAATTTTGTGACTGTTACTAAATAATTGTCACATATAGCACTAGAATGTTAGTAACAGTAACGAGACAGAGATTTTTGGGGGCTGAGTCACCCACGTCCGTAGGAGGATACCCCTTAAGTCTGACTCCCTACACGTGGTCCCCGGGTGGGGCTAATCAGGTGACATTTGAGAGGTGGTAGAGCATTTTGTGAGTTGCTCGCCTGGCTTGCTACCAAAGTAGCTTACCACCATCAAGTTGAAAGTCTGCCGCCAAGCCAAATACGGTGTTCCGGCAGTTATCCTTGAGAGCCTGCGTATTCCAGGTCTAGTGTGTTTACCAGCTTCGATCACATCGTCACTTACCATCAGGTGAGATAGTGTTCAAAAACTAGCCTGTCACAAATAAAAAAAAAAAAAACCTTTTTCTTAGTGAAGTCTTTAAGTAGCAATTATACTTATAAACTGTGCTAACGTTAAGCTAAAATTACTACGTTCAAGGATACGAGTAATTACATAAACCGTATTGGACTTGCGTAATTGTACAATAAAAAATAAATCCTACTTCTGTGATTTGACCAAAGTCTTAGGAACAAGTGTGAAAATCCTATACCTCTAATCGCTTTCGCCAGCGCATTCCAGCTATACAGGATTAGCCGAATGGCTGCCGACGCTAAGAGCCTGTCAGATACTGTGATTAGACGCCACGAAGTAAGAGGATTTCCGGCCAATAGTAGAAAACAAGGCTACATTTTAAGAAAACATTATTGTGAAGATAAACTTCCTCGGTATCGATCTGTATTCTATTCGAAAGTTGGGATAGTTATCCGTTTGCCACGTCATCATAATAATTTGGCTAATTGCATGATTTCAAAAGTGTTGTGCAGTGCGTATTAATATTTAACTCATAAGTTCTATGTATCACTAGTATCAGAAATGCCTTTTATTAGGTATACCAACAACAATTTAAAAATCTTTATGAATAAATATTTCATTACACATGTGACAAACCATTGTCACATTTTGAAGAGATAGCGATTAAGAGAAATGTAAATAGACATTAAGATTGGAAGACGAACATTTTTTTATGCTAGATAGGCATTTGATCACTATCTAACCTGATGGAAAGTGAAAATGTGGCCGAAGAATTAACATGCACGCCTAGAAGATACTAATTCACTCTAGACTTCAAGACACCGGGAATGTACGGATCGGGGAACAAGGACGCAAGCAATGAGTTCCACTCCTTCACTGTACGGATGATATATGATATAAAATTCATCCTCTACCAAATATACATTTAAAGTTAAGTACTTAAATCAATCTTAGGACTGAATATTAATTTGATGCATACTAAATATGTCAAATGTTACCATGTCCCAGGAATTACTTCGTAACGACTTCCTTCCGTATTTACCGTTCGGAGTACCTGCAATTCGCTGCAGTTAGCTTGGGGATATTCAATGCTTCCGCGTGAACGTGCCACTTCCAGCTCTAATATACGATCACGGGGAAGTAAATATACTAGAAACGCACACAGTATTTATTTTTAAACTAGCTGCGAGGCAGCTTTGCCTGCGTTGATCGAAATAAAAAATAGGCTATGTGTTATTCATCGGTAAGCTATGCCCCTTTTATACAGATTGCAGTTACAGCATGGTAACGGAATATACCCACACATATGCACACACATTTTTAGATTTTTATTACAACTGCAATACCTGTCTACTTTTTTAATTAGTTTAAGCTTGTAACCAGCGTGATTGTTAGATAGATATATAGATCTCTCTTTGTTTGTTTATTAATATATCTTTAGTGGTTTTGCTTTCAATAATCGGGATAATAGCCTACCTACGCCCTCTGCCAGACTAGACGTAACGAACTTTCATTATGCACATTAAGATAAAGATTTAAGATATAGCCAGATTACGGAGAATATATCGTATTCAAAATACGTTTTACACATTTTTCAAACTTTGAACAAACCTGACGAATCCATATATATATTTGCAAAGGCAATTACTTACAACGAGTAAAACATGAACCTATATCCTGAAAACAGCATATATCGGTTTGTTCGCGCGAACTTATTCAATGCTTCTGTGAAGCCCCGCTTCTAATGTATGCTTGCTATGGACCTAACGGCACTGGATGAGCCTTCATTGTTCTAGAACTTTGTGTAATTCAATTTAAATTTATTTATTTCAATTAAAACGGCAAACACCAATTACATTATCGAAATCAAATTAATACAATTAAATAAAATACAATCTAACGATGACAATAAGATCATACAACTTAATTTAATAACATATAAAAATAAAAAATATGATAATTATACAATGTCAAATCAGAAGTTCGTCCTGTAATACAAATGTCAAAAAGGATAATCAAATTATAAAATAGTCACATTGAGAATAAATAATAATAATAATAATAATAAACAAATACGTTAACAATTACTTTGAAACAAGAGGTTTATATACAAACATATTTTAATCGTTTAAGTTGTAAACACTATGTTTGGAATGGAACAAGTTCCAGCAAGTAACAGTGGAATAAAGAAACTATATCTTACATGCGTGATACCTACTAATATACACAAATTTTCGGTGCAGTCGTGTAATGCTGATTTATCTCTCTCCAATTTCGTCATCAATTGTATGTATAAATATGTAATGGAGTTGTTAACAATACCATCTCTGAACTGATAAGATAAGACATGGTTACTACATTGATATGGGATTAGGGCGCTGTAATTCTGTCTTAGAATAGCAATAACAAGGTGTGAAATAATAATATTATTCCAGTAGGAAACTTCTAACTCCTTGCGAGCTCAGTGACCATATTCGCAAATGCACGCGCTGCTGCCCCGAACGTTTCACAAACATTCTGAGGTGACCTACTCGTGCTGTTACTCCGTGTTATCTGCAGTTGGATATTTGATATTTGCCCTAACTTGTACAACCTGCACGAGTATTTACCACAAGTAGGGTCACGTAGTACGTATATACGTCACATTAGAGCTAAACACCCCAGCACATAAAACATCCTATTGTAGGTTAAGCAGATGAAAAGACGTCGTAGCCAAAATTGGCATAAATGATTATTATTATTATTTGAAGAGAGTTATCTAACTCATATTGAGAATTAAGGGAGTCTGTTAGTGTCCTAACTTTAATAAGAGGCTGAAATGAATAAGATTCTCAATTTGATGGTGTAAATGATGTTGTCTAAAGTTTGTTGTAAGTGAGGTTGTAAATAAAGTTAGGTAAATTAAATTTAAAACACCTTCCTTATTTTATTATGGTATGGGCTTGTATGGAAGAGTGGGCAGTATTGGTACGCGTCAATTTATTGAACGTAATGGTAAATTTAATTACCAGTTTTATAGTGCATTTTGTATGTTTATCTATACTAATATACTAATAATATTATAAAGGGGTAAAGTTTGTTTGTTTGTTTGTTTGTTTGTATGTAAAAGGTAATCTCTGAAACTACTGATCCGATTCTGAAAATTCTTTCACCAATAGATAGCTACACTATCAGTGAGTGTCATAGGCTATGTTTTGTCGGGATAGAAGTTAGTTATCAGTTCGAAATAATAATATTCGTAAGACAAGTCGGAGAAAAATTTGCTAACTTTCCGCTTTATCGGCGTAGGCTGACTAAACGGTAAGATATAGTTGAATACAATGTATGGCAAAAATGTTGGCCTTCATGAGTTTTACAAAAAAGTCCGCAACAGCATATATCTAACATGTATGTATAGCTCAGAAAAAATACTTTTCTTTGTTAAAAATCTGAAAAAAAAGCGGCCTCTGTTTAGTTGGCTTTTTGAGACATTCAGTATTAATCCTTATCAAAATAAACTATTTCATCGTCTTACGTAGTTCATGTAGATACATTTTGCTTTTTACTGCATATGATTTGGATAAATAGTCTATGAGAAATCGTGAAATTAGTTTCACGGGAGTCCGCCCGTGAACGGGACGGGTCAGAAATGTACCGACACGTACTACGAATACCTGCACATAAAAAATAGCGGCTTCTATTTCGTTGGCTTTTTTTAAGTATTTAATATTAATACTTATCAAAAAAATCTATTTCAACGGCTTACGTAGTTCACGTAGATGCAATTTGCTCTTTACTGCACATAATTTGGACTAGTCTAGGAAAAATCGTTAAGTTTATTTGAGGGTGAAAACGGTGGATCACAGAATGGAACAGTTACTGCGTAATCCGGCTTACGTCTATGTTTTGAACCGACTAATATAAGAAGGAGGATATAAATTCGACTGTTTTTTTTTGTTTAGTCTTACCATTGAACTTTGAACTGCCCGCTGGCGTAGTTAGGTGGGCGTTTGCCTTTAAAGCACTGGGTTTGATGCCCGGTGGGAACACAGGTGTTTTCCCACGGGAATTTGTGTTTCTGGTTTTGAGTATGTTGTGAATGTTGTGTGAATCTTGGATGTTTACAGCCCCATGATACAAGCCATTGAACTTAGTGTGGGATTGTGAATGTGAAAGTGTTTATGGGTATGTTTTTTAATATTTACTACCCGGCCGACGCCGCCCGGGCGGGTCGTTCCTGAACTTTGAATTGCTCGCTGGCGTAGATGGGTGCGCGTTCGCCTTCAAAGCAACGGGTTCGATTACCGGTGGTAATTTACCTAGAAAATTTCTCTCCACAAGAAATTTGTGTTCCTGGTTTTGAGTATGTTGTGAATGCTTTGTGAATCTTGGATTACGGCCCCCCGATACAAGTCATTGAACTTAGTGTGGGGCTGTGAATGTGGAAGTGTTTGTTTGTATATTTTTTAACCCGGCGACGCCGGGCGGGTCATCTTTTGAACTATCTACTCGCGTAAATGGGTGCGCGTTTGCCTTCAAAGCAGCGGGATCGATTCGCGGTGGTAACAGAAGTTTTCTCCCTACGGGAAATTTGTGTTCCTGGTTTTTAATATGTTGTGAATCTTGGATGTTTACGGCCCCACGCTACAAGTCACTGAACTTAGTGTGGGGCTGTGAATGTGGAAGTGTTTATGTGTAGATTTTTTTACCGGGCGACGCAGGGTGGGGAATCTTTGAACTTTGAACTACCCACTGGCGTAGATGAGTGCGCGTTCGTCTTTAAAGCAGCGGGTTCGAATCTCGGTGGGAACACAATAACAAAAGTTTTTTTTTCCAGGGCCAGTTTATGTTTCTGGTTCTGGGTATGACGTGAATGTTGTGTGTGTGGTGTTAATTGTTTACGGCCCCACGACACAACTTATAGTACTTTTACAGTGGGGCTGTGAGTGATAAAGCGTTTATGTGTAAGCTTTTGTTTACCCGGGCAACGCCGGGCGGGTCAGCTAGTTGACAATAATTATCAAAATTAAACTGGTGCCACCTAAAATTTTACACATAATAGTTAATTGGACGATTACTTATCATTTTCAAGCATAAAAAATATGGGCAATGGCGTTTGTAAAAAGTTCGTACGAGTTTAATTTAAAACAAAGCCTTATTGAAAGAAACATAGAAGTAGGTTTTGGCCTTACTCCAACAGAGTAGCTAAAATAGGCAAGATGAAAAAATCCAAAGAAAAGAAACAAACACATAAATTAGTCCGGAAACCAATCCTATCGTCAACGTCGACGTCCAAACGACACATAAAAATACTTAATTTTCAAGTTACAACTCAACACACCCATGTTCATTCTACAACTGAGCCTGAAGATCGCATCAGTCATGCAAATGGCGGTCATAAAGTCGAAATTAAAAACCCATGCAGATTCCTTCAGACACCAAAACTTTGAAATATCTTAACTTCGCAACTATGATAACTGAAAATGCAATTTATTCCGGCTAGCATAAGATTCAGTTTGTATTTCTTGGAGATAGATTATTTGAGTACAGGCTAGGGTTCCCAGTAACCACAAAAAAAAACTGGCTGCTAAAATCTGCTAAAGTCAAGCTTTTATGGACAGACGTTTTGGTAGAGTTATAATTGGTTATGTTTGGTAGACATAACTAGTAATAGTCTTAAATGTTACCAGTATCAAGTAAAAAAATACCTTATATTATAACTGTATTTTATTTTAACGTCGTTTTTTTCTGATAGCTTATGTGTTACTAACGTTATTAACTCAGTGAACCTTGTTAACACAATTAGGAATACATTAGCTAGTCCAAATTACAGAGTCTCGGCCATCGACGACGTCAGGTTACCAGCCTAACAGTATTCTATCGTATACATTTTAGAGAGTGTGCGCAGGAATTATACGAGTTAATTCCCTCATGCGCGTTTTACCATCTAACGACAAGACAAACTGTTAAACGTCATCGATATTATTATGGTTGACATACCTCCGGTTCGCCCTAAGCGATTCACTTCCACGTTTATTATCCGTACTGCGAAGGAGTGGAACTCATTACCCGCGACTTAGTTCCCCAACGGTAAAATCTGGGAGTCTTCAAGTCAAGAGTGAATAGGTATCTCCAAGGCAAGCATGCTACATCTTCGGCCGCATCTTCACTTTCCATCAGGTGAGATAGTTAATTGTTTGAATATCGAGCATAAAAAATATATATAGATGTGGATATTATAAGATGAAAAGATTCTATTGTATGGTAGCCCTAGCTGTGTCCAGACATAAATGAATAACAGAAAGCCGAGTCTTGCCAAAAGTGGCAGAAACTCGATACATTAAAATTCATAATTTCGTCGGAACGGAAAGTTTTGGAACCAATAGGATTATTGGATCCACCCTGAAGGGATGCTAGAGATACAGTTTGAGGTGAAACTTGTTGTGAGGTTTCTTGTTACCTATCTTCGAACATTCAAGATAACATCTTGAGATAGGTAAGCACAAAAACTTCGTCAGGCAAGTACATACCCTAAGACAAGGTGGGTCACTAAATAATAAGTTTTATATTCATTCTGCCGTCATAAAGAAAACAGACGAATCTGAATTTTTGACAAAATTGAGTTATATACGAGTACATCGTCGGAATCAGGAAAAATAGACGCATGTATATTATTTTATTATTTTAAAATAATCAAACGCAACCTACTAAATATTACTTTTAATTTAAACGCATCTGCTACAAGTCGTAACATGTACTAAATAGTAAAGACATTTCAAGTATATACATATAAGTCAAATTTGACAAAAAAGTAAATGAGGTACGTCTTTTTTCCTTATGACGGCTTATGATGCCATACCATAAATATATTTATATTTATAATTATATTATGAATATTATGAATATTATGAATATTTATATTTATAAATTAATTTTTTTATCAATTTCAAATATCTTCATTGCATTTCACATAACAATTATTAGGGTCTTAAACATAAAATTTTAGTTCCTGCGATAACTGCAACTTACGATTATATGTTTATTTTATTTTTACAAGTTTATTGTATTAAGATTGTTCAATTAAATTTATCATTAATGTATTCTAGAACTGTATAATAGCGTTTTGTAACCAGTAAATGTTTCAATTGTTTAGTACATTATTTTTATTTGACTTCGTTTTTCTACCGATTTCACGTCACATTTAAATTTGATCAAGATCTGATCAGTAGTTCTTGAAATATCTTCAATAATGCGTATTTAGAACATCTAATCTGGTCAAAGTTCCGAAGATAAAGCATTGAAGTCGGTTTTTTTTTTGCTTTGCTTGCGTTTAATTATTATTGTTTCATGTAGGTGATTGTATAGTTTTATAGACATCTCCAGCGGGCTAATATGTGCTAACAGCAGTTTTTAAATCGGTTGTTTTCTATACTTCGCGGAGAGTATTTTGCTAATTTAAGACGAACTATTTTAACATGTTCCTTCCAATTATATTACTATATATCTACACCTAGAAATGTAAACTTATTTACAGTTTTGTGTTATTAAATGAGGGCATTTTTGGGGGGGCATTTTTGATGTGGGTGAAATGTTATTATTATTGTTTTACTGAAATTTATATCCGAGTTGTGTTCTTGTAGCCATTTTACTGTTTTGTGAACGATAGAATTGATCTTTTCATTTATGTTTGAATATAAAACTCTACTGGTTGTAACCCACGGCTTTGCCCGCCTTAATTAAAAATCCATTATATTTATCTGATATAACTGTTAATCTAAACCATTCTTGAATCCACCTGAAAAAAATATCGAAATCGAGCCTTTAAGGAAAAAAATCAGTCACACACAAACGCACAGAAGACTTATAATCTGTAAAGACTATTTGATCCCCGCGGATTTCGATCCCCCCACCCGCGTAAATAAAAAACAACATTATTTGTCGAATTGTGAATCTAAGCCATTCTTGAATCTACCTGAACACTCACAAAAATCTCATTAATATCGGTCCAGCCGTTTAAAAGGAGTTTGGTCACATATACACGAACAGAAAAATTACATATATAAAAAGACTAGCGGACCCGTTAATTTAAAACTATGTCAAGTTTTAAATACTGAAAAAAAATTTATGTTTTTTTAGGGTATAATTTAGACGGCCACTAAAAACTCTAAACGGTTACCAAAAAGGATGATTATCTGATTCGGTTCTGTCACAGGAACTTTTATTTTAGGAACCGTAATTTGCTGACCATTTATCCATTTTGGTAACCGCTTAGAATTATTTTGGTAGTAAAATAGGTACTTTTTTTGGGCGGTGTTTAAACACAAGCCGTTTTTTTTTTACCGGCAATGTAAGCTTTTATATAATAATAACAACACAATAAAAACATAAAAACAAATTATATTCATATTCCTTATTATAACCTTGCCTTAGAAAATGGACCTTCAACATATTCCCAACCATTCGTTTAACTTAAATTACGAAAATACCATCCGCAATAAGTTCAATAGTATCTTTTCACAACAAATACTACCACACATGGCCATTGCCGTGTATATGAATGTAAAATATCTAACTGTGACAAAGTTCTGACAACTTACGAAGGAAGGTACGTCGATTTTACACGGATACCATTGTGTGCAGTTTATCGACAAAGTTATGTGATTTAGCTCAGAAGGCCGAACAAATAAATGGAGTGATTTCATTCATAGCAATTTACCGAACATGAATGACGGATACGTTGAAGTTAGATGGAAATTTATAAGTAAATTGCATGTTATTTTAAAAACAAGTAATAAATAGTGTAACCGTATACGGACCGTGCGTGTCAAATTGGGTTTTTTTTAAACTGAATTCACAAAAACGTAGGCTGTTTTTAATTTATCTACATATATATTTTTTTATTTGTTTTACCTCATAACTTATTTCTATGTAAACCGATTTCGATGTTTTTTTGGTTGAAAGCTGGTGCTTACCATGTAGTCCCATTTAAATTTGATCAAGATCTGGCTAGTGGTTTTTGAGTTATCTTCAATAATGCCTGTTCTGTGGACTACATTGGTGATGTTCTAGTTTTTATTTGAAAGCTGGTGCTTTCCATTGGTCCCATTTAAATTTGATTAAGATCTGATCCTAGTGATCAGATTTTGAGCTTTCGTCAATAATGCGTGTTTAATACATTTAATACATGAATATGAATATGAATACATTAAATCTGATCAAGGCTCTGAAGATAAAGCGGTGAAGTCGGTTTTTAAGCTTTGCTTGAGTTTAATTATATACCGCCATGGGTAAGTAGTGCACAATACTGCAGGGGGTGGTTTGGAATCGACAACTGAGCAAAAAAAAAAATTTTTAATCGACTGACCTGCATGCAGTTCAGTAGTAATTGTCAAGTAAAGTATGGCCCTCCGTAGACAGCCGCTACAACAATAGCTTCCAGAGTAGGTGAGTGCTACGAGTGCTACGGGGTCATTGAACTAACATGTGACGAGAGGTCACATTTCAGTGTGACCTCTCGGCGGTTCAGGAATTAATTACCTAAGAAGTTGAAGCTTTTTTATGCTAAATAATAATAATAATAATTATTTGCCATTCTCTTAACAAGTTTTACATACTGTCTTTTTTTAATGCAACTCGCTTTAATTTGCTTGCTTCAAAGCTAAAATGTGGATAGGTAATTATAACATAACACCTCATTTTAGCTTTGAAGCAAGCAAATTAAAGCGATCGGGGTCATTGAACTAACATGTGACGAGAGGTCACATGTTAGTTCAATGACCCCGTAGCACTCGTAGCACTCACCTACTCTTGAAGCTATTGTAGCGGCTGTCTACGTAGGGCCATACTTTACTTGACAATTACTACTGAACAGCCTGCTGGTCAGTCGAATAAAAATTTTTTTTTTCTTTTTTTTTTAAATATGCTCATTTGTCGATTCCAAACCACCCCCTGCAGTATTCTGCACTACTTACCCATGTCGGTATATACTTAATATGAATCTCAATTGATGGTGAGTGATGATGTCGTCAAGAATTGTAATCAAGAATAGAACTGGTAATCTGATGACAATCTATTTCTTACTTATCTTTATCGATTAGTTTTAACGATGTAATATTAAGTCAGTTTTTTATGTTCGCCATGCAAACAATGTAGCAGTCGTTCCTATAACTCAATGCAGCTCGCAGCTGGTAGTTTGGAATGGATCCTCTCCGCCCCTCCCTTTCTCTGTAAGGCAATCTATGGACAAACCGTCTATGGACCCCGGTTGTTGGCTTGTACACAAAGACTCGTACAAAGAGTTCAAAACGCGTGCGCTAGATTTTGTTTTTCAATTCCACCTAGGTCTCATGTGACCCCGTTTTTGAACCAGCACTACGCTTTAAAAATGAAGTCACGTCGTAAAATGCATCTTGCGTGTCTCTTGTTCGGTGTCATTAATTTTAAAAATCCTTCATACTTGCACAACAAATTAAGATGGATCTCTGAAGATAAGCAGTGTTCTAGAAGGCATGCTTCCCAGCAGCTTTCTATCCCGCGACACCGCACCACGGCTTTTAAAGGTGGTTTCTGCTTGCTGCTACAAAGTGCTGGAATAACTTGCCACCACCAATAAGAAGCATCAAAATCTTAAACACTTTCAGAATTAAGCTAAGAAAGTTCCTGATAGATGCGCAGAGGCAGCACGAAGGTATCAATGCTGACATTTCCTTTATATAATAAATTAATAATTAAATCATTGATTATTATAAAGCATTGATAACTAAATCTGTCGGAACTACATTGTCTTGTCTCTTTTAATTAGCGTACTTTTTTTTTTTTTTTATACTCAGCATATGTGGCAGCATTTAAAGGAATCACTTATTTATTTTTTTTTATTTATTTTTTAATTGTAGTTTGCTCAAAGATTGTCCTGTTTATATAATTTTGCTTGTTTGTTGTTCATTTTATACACATGTAAATTTATATACTTGTGTATATGTATGTGTATATTTTATATTATTTAGACTTATTTTATTTATTTATTATATATTTATTGTATTTTTATATATTTATAATAATGTAATATGATATCATACATATATATATATATATAAATATATATGTGTATATATATATATTTATATTTTTACTGTTTTAGATCCGCCACCTCTGGGTTGTGACTGAAAATCAGCGCCTATTGGCAATAATGCTGAGTCACGACCCTTTTGGCACTTTTTTTTTTACTTATGCCTAATTACCTTTATAAGCTGTTTTTTATTGTCTATTTCATGTTTTTGTTGTTTGTTTATCTTATCCTTAGTGCCAAATAAATGTATTTCATTTCATTTCATTTCATTTCATTTGCAATGGGGACACGATTAAGATAAAAGTAGGTGATTAATTGGGTTGTTTTGTCTTTCTCCATGTTTGAGGTCAAGAGTTGTAAATATAGTAAACAGTCACGGAATCACAAATGTCTTGCTCCTGAACATATTTTTAATACGAACTCTGGTTTATCTTATACCCTGGAACTAATAGCAATAAGTCTAGATTTATTTTCTGACGAATCATTTACGACCGCCACCTTGCCGGTAGTTTGCTGACGTCACACCCGGACGACGGCCGATATTGCAGCGCCTAATTGACTTTTAGACTCATCCATGTTTCAGTAGGAACGGGCTCAGGGACTTTTGCTAAGTATCGTAAAATCTACTATTACATATTATTGTTTGATTGAATAGTTCGTTAATACCAAGATTAAGAGTTTAATAACAAGATGTGAATTAATTGCACTGCTCTGAATTAATTATAGTAACAAGTTTATGTCCTTCAAATTCTAAACACTAGCCTGCGAAAAATGTGAACCTACTTTTCTGTGATTTTATGTAATCCCTTTTAAATTTCTTTCATTTTATACCCTTCTATAGGTTTGGTTAAGTTTTTTAGTAACGTATTACCAACCAAAATTCCGCCATTTTGTTATTATTTCAAACATTTATAAAAAGACATTTGGGTTTTTAAAACGAATATGACTAAAACCGAAATCCATCCAACCTTTGGAAGATACGGGGTCATAACGAATTTGACAAATATATATAGTTACATTTATATACATAGGTACTCAGTGACAATCTACTTATATAGAAGATACGTACGAAAAACATAACCCTTCCTTGGCAGTCGGGTAAAAAGCAGCTCTTATCCGATTTTCAAACAATATCCTTGTCATTGATACATATACTATAAAGTCAAACACATTAACATAAACACACTCTTAGACAAGCACGTATGTACGTATGTACACACGAGACAATTCGCTTTGGAATATTTGGACAAAGCAGGTTAGCGAATAGGTTGAGATAGACAACTGGAACATCAAGAAGCTATAGCAGCCTCATGTAGATTACGGACAGTTTACTGAGGTACATTAGGGTAGATAATTATTATACTGGTTCTGAATATCCTTAACCTAAAAAACAAACGCATTCACACACATAACCCCACACTAAGTTCAAAGTGTCGTGTGAGTATCGTGGATGGCGGAAACATTTACATCACGAAACACGTCCCTCGGAAAGAATATACGTTATGCTCTTATAGGTAATCGGACCCAGAACCGGTGGCGTAGAAAGCAAATATTGGTTCACTGCCCTAACTGGGTCGTCTTTGACTTAATATCAATTTTACCTATTATGTATACTTACTAAAACACTTTAAAATACTTTTAACTGGGTAACGCCAGATTTCTTGTCCTCAGTTAAAAGCACAGAAATTTTAACAACATCTATATTGTCACCAAGTTTACGTGAGCTTGATGTTTTATATTTAAATGATGCCTTGAATGCTTGGAATTTAGACTGCCCAAACAGTAGCCTGCCAAAAGACCCTAATAAGCAGAAACAGTGGGATAGGCCGCTTTGTGAACTGGAATGGAAAAATATCTTAGTAACATCTAGTATCCTCACAGAGCTCGTCTTTTAGGTTGTTTCACGCTGGGAATCTTACCGTCAAATCATTTAGGATCATTGCTGGACAATATAACACATTCCATATATCCATTTCACTGCGCATCGGTGTTTCTTATGTTGTTTCGCACTGATATATATGCGGTGAGAGAGAGAGTAGACTGCCTCGGTCATTATCAGCTTTCGTGTTTAAGAAGTGCTGGCCGTATAGCTCGCCACAGTTATTTGAATAATGTTATCCGTCGGGCATGAGGAAGTGCAAATATCGCAACTATTTTAGAACCAAGTGGTCTCATGCGGGATGAAGGCAAAAGGCCTGATGTAATGACAGAACGTGATGAAGTCCATGGAAGAGGAGACGGCCTTTGGTTAATGCTACTTGCATCGATAATTTAGCGCCGTCTCATCTCTCAAAAACATCACAGGATCCAAGTAGTGCTGTTTCTACAGCTGAAACCCCTTAAAGGCGCAAATATTCAAACTTCGTTAGAGGCTTTATATTTGTGCCGTTTTGGGGTGGAAGTACTGGGCTCTTGGGGATCGTTTGCTCTAGAAATTTACAAAGATTTGGATGATTGAAAGAGTCAACTCGTGACCAGAATTCTGGTCTGTATCTTGCTCAGCACCTAAGTCTTGCTATACAGCGGGGCAACGCAGCCAGCATTTTGGAAACATTTCCGACCCGTTATGATTTATTTTGATTATTTAGTTCATTTCATTCTCAAGTTTTAGTTTTAAGGGATTATAATATTTGTTTTTATAACAGCTTACTAGAAAAGACTTTTACTTATTCTTGTTTGGCTGACCAACTCTAAGGCGAAATATAGTCGAAGTATTCCACCTAGAAATAAAATATAATGCTGTCTGGATTTAAATGGTATTTCAACAGCTTTCAGCTTATCATATATAAGCGTATTCTATAGCTTTACGGGTGCAAAAAGGATTTTTATGCAAATAATGAAACGCAGACAAAGCTTAAAAACCAGCTTTATCTTCGCAACCTTGATCAGATTAAATGTATTAAACACGCATTATTGATGACAACTCAAAAACTACTGATCAGATCTTGTTCAAATTTAAATGGGACTAATAGGAAAGCAACAGCTTTAAAACAAAAAAAAATCAAACATTTTCAAAATCGGTTCACGTGGAAAGAAGTTAAGAGGTAAGACCTAAAAAAAAACATACAGTCGAATTGAGTACCTCCTCCTTTTTTGTGAAGTCGGTAGAAAATGTTTAGGCATACCTACAATTTTTCATTTAGTTCAGCTTAGTTTGTACCTACGTACACATATAACACTTCAGTGATTCCAGGCTCACTTCTCTAATATAAAGATCAAGGTAAAAAGCTAAGCTTCGAAGTCCAAAGCTAAAAGAACTGACCTCTTCGTTTGATCCTGAGTCCGTGCCACTTCACCTGGAGTACAGATGAGGTGGCAGACCGCGTCGTTTCAACGGGACGGCCGACGAAAATGAGGAAGTGAGTTCAGACGCTCATTCATTTCGACGTAGTCGTTAAGACGAAGCTTTAAAGTGAAAGAACTAATTTATATAGCCGTGCTCCGTGGCTTCGCCCGCTATTATCAAATTAAGTAGCCTATGTGTTAATCCTACATATAAGCTATGTACATTCCAAATTTCATCCAAATCCGTTCAGCCGTCATAGCGTGAACATACTTACACACAAACTTTCGGATTAATATATTAGTAGGATTAGTAGGATGGCAATGATATATTTTTTTTTTTTTTTTTTTTTATGATAGATAGTCAAGCATTTGACCACTATCTCACCTGATGGAAAGAGAAGAGAAGTTCTTTGTAGGGCAAAAACCCTTTTTACAGTGTTAACCATGGACCTGAATGTAATATGTACATCTCGTGTCACGGTGTTTGTGGTCGCACTGCTTGACCAATTTTAATGAAACTTTTTTTGTATTCGATAGGTATGAGAATAGGTTGTAAAGTATTTAAACCTTCTGGTTTGTGGGGGACCCCCCATGTTTTAGTCCCGATTTTGATATTTTTTATGAACTATATAAAAAAAGGTTTTAGTATAATATTAAAGTACTAGGCAACCATAAACGTGAAAGAGATAAAACACTTTTTCTTTACATGGCATGGCAACGCCTGCTGGATACTGCTAGTAATAGTAATATATAAATTTATATATATACTGCCTTCTCCTGTTCTTTTTCCACTAAATATGGTCGATATACTCTGCTTGTTTTCTAATTAAGAATATTTGTTGTAAATCACCTGAGTATTGCTCATTAATCGACTACGGCACCACGTACGTTGACGTTGAAGAGACTTATTTGAGAGCCGAAGTCCTACTTCCTACTAATTTTATAAATCCGAAAGTTTGTGTGTAAGGATGTTTGTTCACGCTTTAATAACTGAACGGATTTGGATGTAATTTGGAATGTACATAGATTATGCCGTTAAAGCGTGAAGAAGGAACAAACATACTTACACACTTACAAACATTTGGATTTATAATATTAGTAGGAAGTAGGATTTGTTTTATAACTATGTTCAATCCATGAGTTACTTACATTGATATACCCGCGCTAGGGCTGTACATTTGTATTTGTGCGTTTATGACCGAGTGTAGTTATTTCGTTTTTCATTTGCAGCCTTAACCCGACGTTCAATTGAAATGAAAGTTTATATTAAGATTAACATGTAGCAATGTTTTTTTATAAATACCACCGACGCGTCTATTTGGAAAACAGTTTTTACAAAAGGTAAATCGGAACACTCTCAGTCAAAACACCTTTCAAATATTTACGAGTGAAAGTCGTTTCAAAATATAAATATTTTTCAGCTTATTTATGTTCCTTAATAATACCTAAACTATTTGTTAATAACGTGGAAGTTTAAAAGTAACAACTCTGTCCTATTTTGTTATATCTACATGGTTCCCTTACCTACTCCGACCCATTGTCTTTGATGTAAATTGTGTTATTGTCTTGTAAATTTGGAACTAATATTTCGTGACAGTTCCTAACTGTTAATTAAGATTCAAATAATTTGCGACTATCTCAGTAACAATATTTGCCGTTCCTTTGGGCTTGTATTTATTTACTAGTAGAATTTTATCTTTGAGGAACATTTTTGAAGCTAAAACTTCTTATGGGAGGGCTTTGAAATTCTGATCTGACTGATTCTGATTTGACTGCAACTGAAAGAAAATACACATTGCCGCTGAATACCTTTTTTAAGTACAAAAGTTTGTGAGAGTGTGTGTGTGTGTATTTGTGTAAGTGGGTATGTTCGAAACTATTTGGATAATATTATTTTAATGAAAGAAAGTTTAGGTCCAGCCGCTTAGATGGAGTTAACTCACATACACACGTACAGAAGAATTATATATAATTATGAATATTGTTTGCCAAATTTAGTGTATAAGCGTTTGTTTTCAGAAGTAAATGTAAACCTATATCACACATGTTCGCATTATACGGCATTGCACGTGATCTAAATGTTTCCTACACCCGCGATACAAGTCTACAAGTCAAAACTTAGTGTGGAGCTGTGCGTGTGGAAGCGTTTGTTTAAAAACCCGACAAAACCATCGTCGTGGTATATTTGAAAACTGCGAACTCTACAAGCTCTTAGCATCCAGCATCTAGTTTTCCAGAATTTTCCACGCAATGTTGTAGAGTATTTTGCATTTTGCTAGCATGAATGCATTCGTTTACGTAACTATCCAACAACTTGCTCGTTTTTCGGTTAAAAGCTTTCCGCGCCATGTTTCATGATTTGCTTTGCACTTTAGCGACAAAATTAAACATCTCAGTACACACTTAGTAGGGTTTTGTATCAAGATTGCTTGTTTTTGTAGCACCAGGCACGAGTACCTAAAAACCTGTCCACTCTTATAAAGATCCGTGGCATTAGAGATGTAAATGTTTTTGTAAATATGTTATTGCTAAGTAGGAAATGTAGGAGAGAAATTTCTTTATCCGAAGATTTTGACGATTGAAGCTACAAAACAAAATCTTAATTTACACAAAGTGCAAGCGATTTTTTTGTTTTACATAGAACATTTCGCACCCACGATATATTTTTTTGGTATTCTGTGAGTGTGAAAATTTTTTGTTTTTTTGTATATGTTTCATGGTGTTTTAGCTTTAATGCTCGGAAATAGTATTGTTTACATAATATAAGAAGTGAATTGCTTACTCAGTTTTCTCAAAGACATTAAAAGCAATGCTATTAGTTTTGAAACACGGAGAAGACCGTTAAAAATCACTACGTGTTAAATATTCATAGATCGCTTTTTTCTATTAAAAATTGTTTATGGGTACTCGTATATACCAACAAAAATCGCTTGCTTTATATCTGAAGCTTACACAATAATCATTATTTATAATAATTAAACGCAAGCAAAGCTTAAAAACCGACTTCACTGTTTATATTTTGATTTTGGCTTGATCGACCTTTGAAGTAAAATCTTTCATAATTGGCGGAGATATAGCGTAACATACAACCAAAAAAAAATACACAGTCGAATTGAGAACCTCCTATTTTGAAGTTGGTTGAAAACTACTAGTGATTATTTATTAGGTATGATAGTATTCAAGTTGACATAAAACCAAAGTCTTTCAAGTTGCTAAACATAAGTAATTTTAAAGCCTAATAAGCCTAAATAAGGTTTTTTTAAATACGCTCGACTAAAATAATCTTTTAGCAACAAAGAAGACAAACAATATTAAGCCAGTATTTCTACAAAAATACTAACAGACGTCGCCGTTTCCTTATTCCCACGTAATGTCGGCGATAAATCGGCGCGACAAAGGGCCGACAATCGGCGAGACTGGCCGACTTTCGGCGAAACTGGCCGTAATTCAGGTTTATAGCACGATAGTTGCCGCTCGCGACTTCTGCCGATAGTGGCGTTTTATTGCGGCCGCGGGAGATTGCTTGCAGTTTAGATCTTGTACAATGTATAACGTTTGCTGTTTGTAAACAATGACATCCTAAGAGATGACTTTTTAAAATGTATTCTGAGTTTAGTTGTAAAAATAGATGTGTTACAATATTTATTCCAGAGATAGCTATAATTCTGCGAATTCTGCAGTAGAGTAGAGACTTTCACGAGTGACTCTTTGGGGGCCCATGTGAATAAACGAGTTTGAAATGATCCATTATGGTAGAACATTTTTCATGCTTGCCTGAATAAAGCTAAACAAAGTACAGTTGCGGTTAAACACACTCAAGTACAAACATTTGTCGCCAATGACTGAATGGTACTCCGGCAGTTGTTTTTTATGTTAGATAGACAAGCATTTGACCACCATCTGATGGACAGTGGAGATGCGACCTAAGTGTAGCATGCTTGCCTAGATAACACACATACGTCCCAGACTTGAAAACTCCCAGAGTACCGTTCAGGAAATAAAAACGCGAGCAATGAAATCCATCCTTCACCGTACGTATATTCTCTAGTGAGATGATATTCTGACTTATATACTAATTTTCATCCAATATTCCAAAATTAATACTATTATTTGTAATGTTACTTATTTGATATCCACATTATATAAATATTTGTACACCGGAAACGGTAGAGTATGTGAAACTAATACTATGTCCTACTATTAATTACTTACCATACTCTGACAAATAAATACATTTTGATTTGATATAATAAACGTAGAAGCGAATCGTTTCGAGCGAACTGGAGGTATGTCAACCATAAACGCTACCCTTGACATCCTGTCATATTCTAGGTCCTAGAATCTAGGACAAACTTGTTTACCACCCTTCGACGACGTCATCTCTTACCAAGAAGTGAAATAGTAGTGGAACGCTAACATAACAGAAAATAAATAGTTAATCTATACTCAGAACAACAAAGTGAAAGGTAGAAGATCATAGATATTCATCAGGACATTTCCACGTCAGCGCCTGAAATTAACAAACATGTACCACATGTACATAAATCGGCGACTTTATCTCCTGTCTCATTGGCCGAGGTCCAAATCTGTTCGTCTCAGGCCAAAGTGGGACCAAAGTGGGGCCAAAGTGGTCATAATACGTTTACTTAGTAACTGAGGAGATTGGGCGGCCCTGAGGCTTTCAATTTGCTACTTGGCTTAATTTTATTTGCTTTTAAGGACAATTAACCTGTATATGGAATGGGCGAGGTATAAGGCTAGGGCTTGGAAAGATCTTGTGAATCTATGAGGAGACTACGGGATCCTGTAATCGTTATGCTAAGCTAAATTTACTGCTCAATCTTTTTAAGATTCTTAGTTAAATTTGTTTTCAACATTTCGACATCACGCTTAATTTTCAACCGACTGCGTCTACATTTTGCCTCATACAGAAAAACTTTGAGGTTAATTGCTTATAACTTTTTTTCTATAATAATAATGGTTTGGTTATATCTCGGGACTTAATCGCGCTAAAAACTATTTTTATTTACCTCGACGTTTCGGCCAAGTTGCATTGGCCATGGTCTCGAGAATACTTCTTTCTTTCTTCTCGAGACCATGGCCAAAGCAACTTGGAAAACGTCGAGGTAAATAAAAATAGTTTTTTAGCGCGATTAAGTCCGGAGATAATTACCTAAACTATGTGTTCGAATCGCGAAAGTTTAAAAGTTACAATAATGGTTTGATTTCTGTATTTGTTTTTCAAGTACAGGTTTATGTAAGTGTTATCAAACTCAATAGGTTTTCTTGTTTTGGTCAGAATTTCCTATGGCCATCTTCCGTACATCGGACCAGCTCCTTATCGGTTATCGGAAAGTGGGTCTAATTTGGCTTGTAAGATTTGATTACAGATTGCGACAGATATACAACGGGCCAGCTGAAACTAAATAAAAACTTGTAAAAAGCTCCTGTTGCTAGTGAATTGTATATCTGTATAATGTTCTTAAACACAAGCTATTTTGACAAGGCTCAAACAGCTATCTGCTACAAAAGCTCTGAAGCTGACGCAAACAATCTTACCTTTCTTTCAACAAGACAATGGCCTATTAGAACATAACTCTGGAAAAAAATCACAATTTCCTTCAACCCTCCGTTGTAAACGCTCCACAAAATCCCTTGCAATTTCTGTGGGCATTTTTATTAATTTTTCACGGTTAAAATCTTAACGGAGCCTTGACGTAAATCGTCTTACCTGAATTTTAATGCGGACGTTATTCAAAGGATCTCTTTCGTATTATTATCCTTTGAAACTCCACTACGAGGTTTTGTTGTGAAGTTGAAAAATTGCTTGACACAGCCTAAAGAAACTTCGAAGTAATGTGGCGAGAAGTATGCAGAATGTCACGGTAGTTTTAATGTGGTTTGCTAAGCTGTGGTCAGCTTTTCATTGAACAAGTTTATTACATTACGTGAATCTTTCTTGTTACTTGATGATAGGTCGTTTGCAAGCGTTCATAATAATATCATTACTTACTAACCTGTGGTAAAGCGATGGTGAGCTCGAAGGTAATAAACACTCGTAGAAAATGATAAGGATTGCGGCTGGAATACCATTGAGCGCTTTTTGTAAAAGCTAGATAGGCAAGCCTTTGACCACTATCTCATCCGATGGAAAGCGATGACGCGGCCGAAGAAGTAGCTCACTTGCCAAGAAGATACCCATTCACTCTAGACTTCCAGTTCCCAGAAGACTCCCACATTACACCTTTCAGTGAACAAAGAAGTATATAGGAAAGATAGAAGGCAGATTTTTGTACTTGAGGATGGTAACCTGCAACTGTGCAAGTATGAAAAAACAATCAAGGTTAGGCAGTACTTCACACCGGGGCAGCTTCTTAATTTATATCAAGCTCAAGTCCGATTGTGTATTGAGTACTGCGGCCACCTGTGGGATGGATCCGCTAAGTACCAGCTTAAAGCTCTTGAGTCCATCGACCAGCGAGCAAAAAGACTCATTGGCGATGATAAGCTAGTCGAGTCCAAATTGCATTTGAGTCTCGGTTACCGACGTAAGGTCGCAAGTCTATCGGTATTCTACCGTTTACACTTTGAAGAGTGTTCGCAGGAATTAACGAGCTGATTGTCCCATACCCGTTTTACCATCTAACAACAAGACAAACTGTCCAACGTCATCCATATATGGTTGACATACCTTCAGTTCGCGCGAAGCGTTTCGCTTCCGTACAGCGAAGGAATGGAACTCATTGCCCTCGTCATTGTTCCCCGAACAGTATAATCTGGGAGTCTTTAAGTCAAGAGTGAATAGGTACCTTCTAGGCAAGCGAGCTACATCTTCGGCCGCATCATCGCTTTCCATTAGGTGAGATTGTGGTTAAACGCTTGCCTATCGTCCATAAAAAAATAAAAGAACAATCGTATAATTGATGTTGTGTACGGCTTGAAACACGTCTAAAATTTCGACTTGCTTTGTAGTCGAAATTTTAGACAATCGTTTATTGGTAGGTACATAAAAACCCATAAAGTACACAATTGATGTTTTATAGCATTTACACAGACGAACAAGTCGCTTGTCTGATGGTAAGCATCACACTTGCCCATTTCAGCTCAGTGCCACGTAAAGTTTTGAACTATTACAAATATGCCGAAATCCTGCGCGCCAAAGCACTGCCCTCGTCATTCCGAGATATTATATGTTAAATCTCTTTAAGGCTGTAATTACACTGGAATTATTACCGTTTAATCCGAAATACAGTAATGTTTGCACACTACTGCTTGGCGGTTGAATGTCTTGTAATGGTGTGGTACTGCCCCAGGCGGAGTCTGCAGGTGAGTCCTACCGTTTCATGATAGGAATAAACACAACAAAAATGCTCTGCCTCTGTTAATATTAGAAACTACCGGTAACATAACAACTATTTATAGGTTAAATAATTTATATAATACGTATTGTACCCCAAAAATAGAAGAACTTAAAAACATCAATAACAGACGAGAAAAAAAGTAATCAAACGGAAAACGCCATTCGAGAGTGCTCTACTGAACAAGAAAATAAATTTATCGACAAAGATCTATCGAATTTCGTTTCAAATAAGCCGTCGCCTCAAAAGAAGGTCGAACCGTTCCCCTTTATCTTTTCCGGTATAATTTTCAAACTAAACATTTTTTGGAAGGTGTCGGGAGAACTTAACCCTAATTCGCGGAGGCGGCCTTTCGACCTTTGTGACGCACAAGTGCGTTCACGCTCCACTCATGACGCCTTGGGACGCTCGGAGTCGCGAACAGGCGTGAGTTGGAACGATATAGGCAAACAGTATGAGAACTCTATATCCTAAATATAGATGCTACTCTTTTCTAATATTGATTGCTATACCCTGCCAGGGTCTATATATCTAATAACTGTTAATTTATTTATTTTTACATCTTTTTGATTACTTATAATATAGTAGACATTCAACAAATGCGGACGAAGCGTTTTGCTTTCACATTCATTGTGCGAACCGCAAAGGAATGAAACTCTTTGCCTGAGTCGGTGTTCCTGATAAGTGAAATATGGGAGTCTTTAAGTCGCGAGTGAATAGGTATCTTCTAGGAATCTTGCTCCATTGTCGACCATATCATCGCTTACCATCAGGTGAGATAGTGATGAAAAGCTAGCCTATCTTAATTTTTAGAAAAACTTATGTCGCCAACTGTAATATATTATTAACTTTAATGAATGCCTCTTTAGAGCCATAATATGTGTATAAACAAATTTAAATTTAAAATTATTATCTACTATTTTCTTGATGTGCAATTAAGAGTTGTGTTTGAATAGTGAATAATTTTCATTCAAATATTGAAGATTCGTGAGTAAAATTTTTATAACAGATTATAAGTAATTTCGAGCATACTATATTCATAAAGCTATTTCAATTTTTAAACAGTTCGAATAAGTTAAAATTTCATACAACGCCACACGTCAGATATGTAATACTACAAGTTTTACTTTATGGAACAAAATTATTTGTCCTTTGTACTGCGTGATTCTTCCAGAACTCTCTAATTAAATAACGCCGTGTTTCCACACCTGACGCAGGCACTGTAGGGTTATTTGCAGAAATAATTTCCAAATCCTTTGTTATTAATGTCGAGATTATTCTGTCGTTATTAATTGTGTTCTGTGTTGTATAAACAATATTAAAATCTGGTATGACTCAATGAATTTTTGTTTATCGTATGAGCATGATGTAGTTTAATTATAATATAGACAGAACAGTTTCTACATGCAGTGAGCAAGTCTATCTTCTGCGTAATGAATCCGGGGTTCGTTATCACCAGGAGCATATACTACACCTCATAACTTCTCTCCACGTGAGCCAATTTCGAATTTTTTTTTTTAGTTTGAATGATGTTGCTTTCTAGTTGGTCCCATTTAAATTTGATCAAGATCTGATCAGTAGTTCTTGAAATATCGTCAATAATGCCTATTTTGTGGACTACTTTGACGATGTTCTCGTTTACCCGACTTCAAAAGTTACCTCATCACTTCTTTCGTTGTGAGTTGATTATATTGATTATTTTATTATTTGAAAGCTGGTGCTTTTCATGTGGTCCCATTTAAATTTGATCAAGATCTGATTTCTAGTTTTTGAGTTATAGTCAATAATGCGTGTTTAATACATTAAATCGGGTGTCATACTAAATATCGACAGTTCATTTATTTCGACAAGTTACTTACTTCGAAAAAATATATTTCGACAAGTCATTGCTTCGACTAATCATATATACGACAAAGAACAGTCAGACAAAACTAACTTCGACAACGCACACTTTAGAAAGACCACTACTTCGACAAACCCTGCTTCGACGTGCACTTGTTCGACAGATAAATATTTCGACAAAAACATACCTTCGACATAATTCTGCTCTGAAATCCAATAAAACTAGAGAAGAATTATGTCGAAGTAATGAACTGTCGATATTTAGTATGACACTCCGTTTAATTATTTTCCCAAGAGATATTAGTGTGTCTGATTGTGGGTGTGATTGTTTGTGTTTGAGTGAAGGTATGACACCCCGTTTAATTATTTTCCCAAGAAATATTAGTGCGTCTGATTGTGTGTGTTTTAAGTAAATGTTTCTGGCACCCACGAAAAATAACTTAAATACAACTGAACGGCAAGCTATGTTGGTCTTGTAAATATGTGCATCTGCTTTCTAAGCAGCAAATGTCGTGTTCGATTCCCGGCTGAAACACAAGTTTTCCCAAAAGAAATCTGGGTTTCTGGTTATGTGTGTCATGTGCATGTTTGCGGGTATGCATGTATCTACAATACAAATCTTCGATTTTAGTGTGGGGATGTGGGTGTGAAAGTGTTTATATTTGCATCAAGTTAATAATGCCTCAAAATTCCATTCGTCTAAGCGGCCATTTTATCCTAATCGTACCAGCTTTATTAACACTTTTGGGATAAAAAAGTTGTCCAAACTCATGTAGGTACTCATTATTTTTACCCGAGCTGCGTAAACTGGTTAAAACCAGTTAAAGCTCGGGTGATTACGTATTCGACAGTCGATTACCACCGCGTCCGTCCCCTGCCTTCACTGTTGTCCCAGCTGCCCACGGCCAATCTATAGACAGTATGGAAATCTTTACGTTGAATGATGAAAGCATAGTTGATATATTATTTATATTTTTGAAAATGGGCTTAACTAAATCAGATTAATATTATAAAAGCGGAAGTTTGTAAGTGCGTTTATATCTTTGTTATTTCTTCACGCAACAGCTACACCAATTTTGGTGAAATTTGGTATGCAGGTAGCTAACACCTTGCATTATCTCATAGGGTACATTTTATCACGGAATTCCCGCGGGTTCGGGACTTACACGGAAGCGAGGCGCAGCCAGTTGTTCAGTAAGTTTGTGGATTGTTTGAGAGTGCACATACTGTATGTTTACCTTTCGTCACACCCGAGGGACGTAGAGGCGAGTCAGTGTCATGTAAAACTAATGGATCGAAATTGTCTTTCCCGCGCTCGGTCAATATTTATGGTCTCGCATTGGTTTCGATGCGAAACGTATATATATTTTATTCATTTGAGGTCTGGTTTTATAGCTGACTTGATTAGTCATTTTTAAGGTTATTCATCCTTGTAAATAAGTTTCAATGTGCGGCGGCCAAATAAATAATTAAATATATTACATCGATACATCAATTTATTTTAGCAAGAGGTGTAAAAATTGGCCGAATTTTTTACTCTCCATACATTAAAAAGAGATAAATATACAGATGAGAGCCTCGTCCCATTATCTCGGTTAAGCTATAAATCGTAATAACTCGTACCTATTGCATGAGAACTATAATTATTTAGAATAAATAAATGTATTCTATTACATGTACTGTAATAGAATATTAAGTATACATTTATTTTCCTTACAAGATAAGTCCACGTAACAGTGGTGGTACTCTATTACAATGTTACGTAGTTATTATCATAGTCTAATTTAGTAAAAATAAATTATATTTGTTAAGGTATTACCATTATTTTGTAAATATGGTAATATTATTATTTTGTATACTCCGTAGGCCAACTCTACTGTAGCACGTGTCGCAGGACATTTAAGACCAAATTCGGTCTGGCGAGCCATATTAGGGCTCATTTTAGAAAGGGAACTAATAAGTAATTTCTGGGGTCGCCGTCATCGAAATCGATGAGGAGGACTATATACATATATATATAAATATGGTAAAAATATATTTTCTTTTTTTAGAGCAGGTGTAAGAACTAGAGAGTTTTAATAGACCCAACTCAATTATGCCTCTGGATTCCATTTATTTAGATTGTATCCTCAAGTAAATAATGTCGAAACAAGAAAGCTTTACCTTTAGTTAATATTGAATGCGACAGTTTTTAGGGGCTAAAGTAAAAATAAACAGTATCATGCGAAAAAAAATCCTTATCAAGCTGTAAAACTGAATAAATATAAATAAGTATAATCTTCGGTAATGTAATTTTATAACACATTTGTGAAAATGGCTTGTACCATCTTAGACGATCATAAACTTGGACACGGTATCCGAATTGACGAAAAGTTTTTTTTTCTTACGTTGAAAACCCTGAGAAGTGGCATCTGTGTAATTCTCTCTTGCTGTTCGTAGCACTTCACACTAATATTATAAACGCGAAAGTTTGAGTGAAAGTTTCAAACATATATTTGTTTCTCTTCACACTATAATACCTTAAACGATTCGGATTAAATTTAAAATAGACATAGCGTATACCCATAAACATAAGCTACTTTTTGTCCCGATAAATATAATATTACATTGATTTTTTAAAGATGAATGAAATATTCCGAAGATTATTATTACCAGTGTAGTCGGTTTTGCGATAAATAAAATAATTCGTTACATAAATTTCTCTACACACAAGATTTTACAGAACAAAGTTATTTTTAGCAGTAACAAAACTAGAAACAAAAAATACTCAAAATTATAGTTGTAAAAAGATATAAAAAGTGATCATACTTGTAATCTTCACTCAAGCACCCACTTCTTCCAAATTACTTTCAAGCAGAGACAGAATAAATGATGGACCTCTTTCCTTTTGTGTCTAGTAATTTTACCTAGAGAGAACATTTCAAAAATATCATAAGCAGTTCTTAATTATTGCTATCTCCATTAACCTAGATCTTTCATTAAAGCCTCTACAAAGGTCAAGGGTGAAAAAGTCTAAAAATACATTACTGTCACCATCAGATTTTTTAATTGTCCGTTCGGGCTCAAAGACCGGCCCTTCTACCGCGTTAGGTATTTAGGCTATATAAACGAGTACAATTTCGCTCAATTCACAGGCCATTTTAGTATCTATTTTCGTTAAAATAGGGGTTGATTTGTTGAGTATCAACATTTAGAGGGTTAGTTTACAAGGGTCTAGTCGTAACAAATTATTTCTGATGGGGTTCATGAGAACCCTGAAAATTTTAATGTGTATTTTCAAAATTGTTTCGGTCGTAATTTCGTTTGTATGTACTTAAGAACATGTTTAAGTCGTACAATCGTTTTGAAACAATTTTTAGTATACAAGTGGTCCGTAGAATCGTTAATCACCTCCAACCAGAAATATTTGGTCATCCATCTCTATAATAATGATAATTATATAGTCGTTCGCGACGAACTAAGATTACTTGCTTATAACTTTTTTTCAAAATAACAATTGTTTGATTTCTATATTTGTTGTTCAAATACAGGATATAACGGATATTATACGTAAGTTTCAGCGTTCAGTGTAAAGCCTTTAGAGATAAACCCCGGGACAAAATAGGTCTAAAAACAGTGTCTTTGGTAGCCTACCAAATCGTTATTTTCCAACACAGATTTTTTATTAAACCTACTACTACTCTACTTGTCAAGTCCTTTTCAATAATACCCCACAAGGGTAAATAATATGCCTGATTTTTTTTTGTTAATATTTCTATAAGTTTACATTTATAGATGAACACAATAATTAAACCAAGCAAAGGTTAAAAAAACCGACTTCACCGCTTTATGTTCTAAAACTTGATCAGATTACATGTATTCAACACGCATTATTGACGATAACTCAAAAACTACTGATCAGATCTTGACCAAATTAAAATGGGACCAATGGGAAAGCAACAGCTTTCAAATAAAAATTAAATTCTAAATCGGTTCTAGTGGAAAGAAGATATGAGGATCACACATTAGAAAATTAAGCATGGTGAAATATTACTTCAACTTTTGAAAAAAAATCGGTTAATTTTCCTGTCATTTTCAATGTATCTTTTTCTCATAAACTAAACAGAATAAGAAAATAGGAGTTCTTCTCTCATGTTTCTATCACTAAATTCTTTATAATTATCTAAAATACTGAAGCACGTCCGATTTTGAGGTCTCATAAAACACTGTGTAACGTACGGATCCATTTTTTGCCACTGTATTCTGTATCTGCATTGTCTGGATCAAGTTATTTTTACTGTATTTTGAACTAGTGTGTAACCACAGCCGGGATAAAAAGTGAACATGTTCTAGTTTAGACTAAACATTCGTATTTATAATATTAGTGTTATATTAGACAATATTTTTAAATCTTGTGACAAACTGACGACCCAGTTGGCGCAGTGGACAAGTGTCCGCCCTCTGCGCCGTGGGTCCTGAGTTCGATTCCCGACAGGAGCACAAATTCCTTACCAAGGGATATTTGTGCTTCTGGTTCTGGGTGTAATGTATGTGCGATGTGAGTGTTTCCGGCACCCACGATACAAGTCTTTGAACTTAGTGTGGGGCTGTGAGTGTGGATGCGTTTGTTTGTTTGTTTGTTTAAACTATTTTGCAATATTTCGCAATAGAATTCTCGTCCAACTCCTTTTTGCCTCAATATTTTTACCTTCCAGGAAAATATTTAAATAGTACTTACTAACTTCACAGTTTTTCTCTTCAAGAATTCCTTACAATTAGTTCCAAACTGTATCCGGACAAGGCATCCGAATTTAAACAAGTGTCAGCCGACATTAGTGTTGTAACTGTCAGTATACCCTCGTCTGTCCCTGCCTCTCAGTCCCTTGCCCTGTCCCTCAGTCCACTGTTCAGTTCTGCTTGATCCGTATAATCGAAATAACTTGGGAACAGTCATCACTTTGCATTAGAATGGAAAATAAAGTAAAAATTAATTATATTTTCCTCGTTTTCTTAACAAGTATTGCGGATCAGAACTTCTATAAGCCGGCAATGTCAAAGAATATTAAGTCTTTTTCGAATCTGTCGAATTAGGTACAAACGAGCGGAACTTTTTTCTGGAAACCTACAAATAAAGACGATTTATTTGTAGTTGAAAAGTACATTATCCTGCGGAGGCGAAACATCGATCTGCCAAAGATCTAAGAATACCAATCAGTATGTTAATAGTAATTACTTGTAAGTGTATATTACCTTAACCGATATCTAACTGGACATTCTAAATTAAAAAAATATTTTGCATAAAAAACCATGACTTAAATAATGTTTTTTTAACGAGCAAGAGACGATACGCTCCACTGATGGTAAGCGTTGTCAAACTAAAAATATAATTTTAGTTATGTTTGTGAATAAGCGATTGTGGCTCAGCGGATCTTTAGCAGTCGTAATAACGGCGAAAAACAAAATTGTAATGAAAACAAAACATTCAAAAATCACTTCGAAGAAATTTGTCATTCTCCATCCCGCACTTCACCAGCGTGGTTATACCTAGCCTAAGCTCGACTAGTCTATAAGGACAGTTGACAGGTAATTAACATCAAAATATAAAAAAGTGTAGTGAATCTTCAGAAATTTTAAATAGCAAAAAACGCACGCCATTGGCAAGGATTATTAGTGACGTCAATGTGGCGGACATTTAGACTATTCAGAATTTTCTGTCGATTCATTACACTTTTTTATATATACATTTATAATTCGTTTTAATTAAAAAATTAAATCATTTGAATAAAAATATACTATATAGATATACTTATAAGATTGTAATTTTATACCGGAATAAAAAAAAAACATAATATATGTATTTAAATACCATGGATATTCTCTATAGTCATACTGTCTACTGACAGACAACACATGAGCCGTCGGTTTTAGAAACATGTTATAATATAATGTTGGTCATCGTGATGGATGCCCGCAATTATGCCATTAAAACAGTTTATGAGGTAGTCATGGAAATGATTTAAGGCTTTGCCTCACCCATCAATTAAAATGTCAAATTTAATGTCAGCCTTTAAAAAGATTATGCTGATGAAATTAAAAATATACTTGTCAAGTCTTTATGTGATAAAAACACTCGGATTTATAGTTGTTGAGAAGGATGATATTTATTTAGATTGGAAGTTATAAATCATATTTACAAATAGGAGTCGCAACAGGCCACTTAATTTAACCACATTGTCAATTCTTCACATAAAATTTAGTACGATAATGACCTTGTTTACGCATCTTGTAAATAATGGTTTTGTCTTGTATTGGGCTCGATTTGAAAACATTGTCAAGGTATTACGCAGTGAAATAATTTCTGAAACCGATTTTTATGATTCTTTTTTTATTTGAGAGCTGCTGCTTTCCATGAAGTCCCGTTTAAATTTGATTAAAATCTGACCAGTCGTTTTTGAGTTCTCCTCAATAATGCGTATAACTCATTTAATCTGATCAAGGGTTCCGAAGATAAAGCTGAAATGCCGATTTTTACAGCTTTGTTTTTTATTTGGCTTCGCAATTTTGTGACTATAGCCAGTGTCAACTAACAATATATTTCAAATGTATTTTAAATTAAAAGTCCCAGTCACAAGTCAAAGTCAAGTAAAAGAGTCAAGTTCCAGTTATGCCCCAGTAAATTGGTAGAACCTTTACCAGAACTTTCATTGGAGTTTTGGAGCGAAGGCGAAAATCACGTATTTCAACTTTGTATGATTTGCTTACACATATGCACGTTTACTAAGTATTAACGGTTAACAATCCACCGTTATTACACATTAACACTTATAAATAACTTAAAAATATTTGATTGAATAGTACTAATTAATTAATTTTGCTAATAATAGAGTTATTATTTTATTGCACTACACATAATATTATATATGAACACTGGAAACGGTACATTATGTGAAAAGAGATGACTCTGTACTAACATAAATAAAATGTATACTGTCTGATAAATAAATACATTTTCATTTTTATTTGCAGAGATATTATATTCATTATTTCCAATTTGACAATTTATGGTTTTGCATTGTGCCAGCACTACTCGGTTGAGTGGAAAAAATTGTCCGTGAATGCACTGAGCAGGAGAAAAAGTAGTACTTTGGCGCATCGGACATCACATACCTTTATTAATGGGTTGAACTGCAGATCTAATATCAAACTGTACCCCTTCAACAAGCAGATACCAATTATTTTTTCCAAAACAAACGCGCTCACACTCGCAGCCTCACAATAAGCTCTAAGACTTGTATCGTGGGTGGAATAAACATTTATATGATACCCAGAACCAGAGGCACAAATGTTTTTGGACAGGAAAAAATCTGCTTCCAAGACCCGCAGCACAGAGAGCCTGTCCTTATATATTGGCTTTGTAACGATTTTTAAATGAAATTACCTTCGGCTATTCTTCAACGTTACATATAATCGGTGAAAAGCAAAATATACATGCATATTCCCTATTATGAAACAAACACCCGCGCTGAGTCAATCACACAGTCAAAAGCATTCCGTAATATATTCGTAGGGATGTCTCGCACGGAGACAAATTTCTCACACACCTTTTCCATCAACTCCGAGACACCAAAACTTCTCACCTCTGATTACAAATTGACACGTAACAGCTATTTATACAGTTTGGTAATTTAACAACACTGACATTATATTAGTCAACCGCCTTATGGCAAGTGACGAGGGTGCACGGTTGAGCCATTAATTTCCATTTATACAGACTGACAGCGGATCGGAACGCTGTTGTGTGGAGACCCTGAAAATTTCGCTACAATGTTTTGCGAGTGATACAATACACAATGTGTTTGACTGATATTGGTCATTGAAAACTTGTGAGACACTCATCGAGATAGGAGACAGGCTACCACAACTGAAAAAATATTTTTACTTTTTTTGTATCTTACGGTATCATTATTACCTCATTTCTTTTAACAGTTCACTGCATGTCCCCTTTTTGATTTTGTGATATATAGTTTTTCTGGCCTTATCAAATGATAATCAAGGTTTAATCACCCTGGCACCGTTCGCTCATCGTTTATGGCTCTTTTCTACATCAAATCGTAGAATCAAAAATAAGGCTGGTGCTGCGGCTAAATTAGCAAAGATTGTCAATATTAAGGTTACCGAAGATATCAGAAAAAAGGTCAGCGATTGGTTTGAAAATACCTATATAAATCTACACTAATATAAAGCAATTATTTAAGACAACAAAATATTTATTTTGTTATTTTTTATTTGTTAGCTGTTTAAAACTTATTCACATGGCATCTTCCCAGCATTCTAAAATCGTAAAATATTGTAATATTTAATTTATTTCTTAAGCTTGCAATTTATTTATTTAGTACATTTTTACAAATATAGCAACAGGCTCAGGTTTTTCCTGAATTCAACCGAAAACCAAATTCTTATTCTTCTCTTAAATTGTATCTTATTCCCAATATCTGGAGTCGGCTCCTTGTCTGTCTTCTCCATTTGTTTCTGCTCTACGCAGTCGAAACGTCTATTTCTCTTTCCCTCAGGTCCTTTTGGACCATTGTTAGCCAGGCTGGTCTTCCACGGCGTCTTCGTGCTGTCATTAGTAAGTCTAGGGCTACTCGTTCCATGTGAACTTCAGATATACCATCGTCTGATGTAATATACCATCGTCTGATGTGAATGTTGCGTACTCTATTAAATATTGTGATACCAGCTGCTGACCAGCGTAACATGTGCATCTTTGTCGTGTGAAGCTTCGACCGGTATAATTGCAGTGTTTTACAATTTGCCTTTAAATTTTATGGGTATTTTCTGGTCTTAAATTATCTTCTCTTAAATTATATCAACATAACAAAATATCATATATTATAATATGAACTGCACGCTCCAATTCAACTCATCCTCACTACACTTAACCCTTTAACTACTGAACCGTTATGAGAAGTTTCGGGTTCGATTCCCGACTAGAAGTGACGTCTCTATAATTGACCCTTTGGCAGTATTATCGGTAATATGTTACAAACAAGCGTTAACATGTGTGGGCAGCTTAATGACACGTGTTGGTACTTGTGTATACACAGAAATATACACAATACAGGTAGATATATATGATATAGTAGGGTGTACCTTACAGTATGGTACTGGTATCTTCTAGGCTAGCATGCTTCTTCTTTTGGGAGTATTATCTTTGTCCATATTCGACCATCGTCACTTACCTCTTGCGATGCAAGGAGGAGGTAGCCCCTACGACGAAAAGTGCACTCCCGTAAAGATCGTTTTTAAAAATAGTAAAATGTCTCAAAAGATCCTAGACAGTGTTTTACGAGAATTGAAGAAGAACAACGCTGACGTTATGTCCAAAATACAAGGATTAGAAGACACAATTAAGGAACAAGGCGTCATAATAGGTAAACAAAATGCCACTATCGCGAGTTTGAGCCAAGAAATAGCACAATTAAAATCAACTATTGGAGGTATGCCGAGCCAGCTGATCGCAGTACAAAAGCCAATAACCGCGAGCGCTCAGATGACGTCAGCGCCTACGTCGCCGCCGTCGCGACGCACGATTCGTCAAGTGCGTCGGGCAGCGAGTGTAACGGCAAGTCTCACCGCTGCGACGAAGAATTCGACCAATGAGAGCAAGGACATATCGGCAGCCGTCGACATGACATCGCCAACGATAACCCCCGAAGTAAGCATGCCCGAGGCGAGTTCTCCACGAGCTACCGTGAAAGTTTCATTAAGTCAAAAGTCAAAAAGGTCAGTCTCAAAGCCAATTCCAGATGAAATTAATATCAATAGTTCTAAAATAAGTCCAGAAACTGAAGAGGGTTGGAAAACGGTCGATTATAAACGCTCATCCAAACGCAAGGTGGTCATCGGGACAGGTAATACTGATCAAGAGTTACAGACAGTTGAGCGAATTAAGCTCATGCAAGCATGGTCGTTCAAGCCGGACACAAATGAACAGACCATATTAAATTATTTAAATAATATAGCTAAAAGTAGTGAATACACAGTGGAGAAGCGAGAGATAAAATCCGACAGTCACGCTGCATTTGTAATAGGCTGCCCCGAAAGCCTATACGAGCGCATATTTACACCCGATGCTTGGCCAAAAAATGTTAAGTTGTCGATGTGGTTTCGTAGTAGGCCCCGTGTTGACCGGGGCGAGAAAGCCAATGATAGCACCGCAAAGCACGCGCCACTCGTTAAAGCCGCAACTGTCTCCCGATCAAAGTCCTCCTCAGTCGAACGGCGCCCGGCCGCAGGAGCGCGCGCCCTCGAGTGAACGGATAGTTGTATGCCATCAAAACATTGCTTCGATTGATCGTAAGACCCAAAGACTACAGGTATTATTAAGCAGTTTTCTTGATTGTTCAGTACTTGCCATTTCAGAACACTGGTTGACAGAAACGAAGCTCAAATGTGTTCATATAAATGGATACACCCTTACGTCTAGTTTTTGTAGAAAAAATAGCATGCATGGCGGTTCGTGCATATATGTAAAAGATGGCGTGAAAGCCGTGGAAAATTTAGAAATAGTAAAGCTAGGCACTGAACTGTATTGTGAAATATCAGCCGCAGATCTCATCGACTACCGTATTACTATCATATGTATATATAGGACCAATCTTATTAGCGCGAATGAATTTTTCCCTTACTTGGAACGCCTGTTTGATAAAATTAGCGAGCTCGACTTACAGGTTCTATTGGTCGGCGATGTTAACATCAATTGCATTGGTGAGATAAACGCTGAAATAAAACGACTGTGTGATTTGCTGTCGGCCCATAACTTTGTTAATCTAGTAGATTTTCCCACTCGTGTGACATCACACAGCTGCACCAGCCTTGACCATATGTACAGTAATTTGGTGGTAGATTCCTTTTTGGTCAGCCCTGTTACCACTAATCTTAGTGATCACCTAGCAGTTCGTGGTGAGATAATTTGTTCGGGATATGACTCTAAGTCTACGCGTGAATCCGTAATGTGTAGAAACTACTCCCAAATGAATAGATATAGCTTCATAGGTGCAATCGAGAGCATAGATTGGGATGAGGTATTTGGTCGCTGTTCATCGAGTGAGGCCCTGACCATGTCCGTAGTGAATATACTAATTAACAAATTAGATGCATGCTTTCCACTAAGACGCCTGATTAAAAAGAAAGCGCATTCATCATGGGTAGATGACGAGATAAAAAATATTAAGTTTTTATTATTTGACACTATAGAACTATGTAACAAGTGTCCAAATAAGGACATGCTAAAGCAATTTATTTATGATTTGAATAAAAAGTACGATGACTTGCTAACTAGCAAAAGGAAAAGTTATTACTCAGGGATTTTAAATAATAATAAGAATCCTTCAAAAGCAATGTGGAATGTTGTTAACGAACAGAGAGGGAAACTTAACATGTGTAAAATAGACTTTACGGACGTTGTCAGGAATGCACTCGGCGAACATTTCAGGACTAAGAAGGATGCCGTAGATGCCATGAACCTGAGATTTGTTAGAGCTGCGTCCGCATGTGGCGCGCCGCAGGCGGACCTTGCTCAAGTGCAATTCGCTCTGAGTCAGTCGTCGCTACCGGCTGACCGCTCACTGCGGCTAAGAAGATTTACTTCCGATGAGGTATTCAACATTATAACCAAACGAATTCCAGCTAAACCATCTAAGGATATCTATGGCATATCCATGGAACTTTTAAATATAGCTGCCAGGCCGATCGCCCCCGTTTTGGCTATGCTTTTTAACCAGTATTTACAGGATGGAAGTTACCCTAGGTGTCTTAAGCTAAGCAAAGTTACTCCTTTATTTAAGGGTAAAGGGAAGAGACAAGAAATCGACAACTACAGGCCCGTATCTATCATACCTGCTATAGCCAAAGTTTTAGAGAACGGAATCAGCACTCGCTTGGTTGATTATTTGTCCTCAACACATGCACTATCCGATCGGCAATACGCTTACCGAGCAAGTCGGTCGACAACATCGTTGGCGCGAGAAGCAGTACGCCTCATCATGAGCGCCCGAGAGAGGAAACAACATGTGCTACTGCTCTGCTGTGACCTCTCAAAGGCGTTCGATGTAGCTGACCACGATGTCCTCGCGACAAAGATGCGTCATTACGGGATAGAAGAAAAACCATTAGCGATCCTGAAGGACCTTATGCATCAAAGGTCCCAAATAGTGGTAGGTGCGAATGAGAAGTCTGATCCGCTAATCACCACTATGGGAGTCGCTCAGGGCTCGTCAGTGTCGAACATACTCTTCTCATTACTTTTGAATGATGTTCCAAGTGCTATTCATGACGCGGAAATATTATTGTATGCAGATGACGTAGCGGCAGTAGTTACGGCGCCTACAGCAGACCTTCTTGAACTGAAGTCGAATAATGCCGTGGCTCAATTGGCGCAATGGTTTAGACACAATGGACTAGTGCTCAATATAGCAAAAACACACTGTATACAGTTCAATTTGTCAGGCCGCTCGCTGAAACCGCTTAGGGTTTTTGCCAACGGTACAAAAATTGAACAGCTGACTTCCACCACTTTTTTGGGATTTGTATTGGATAGCGGTCTTACATGGGAATCCCACATTCATAAAGTGTGTGGGAAACTTGGTGGTGCATGTTTTGCACTTAGCCGCTTAGCCAGGATTCTGCCCAAGGAGGCGGTGAGGTCATGTTATTTTGCAACAGTGCACTCACTGCTTCAGTACGGGGCGGAGCTGTGGGGACGAGGTGCAGATGCAGTCCGAGCCTTTCGGCTTCAAAAACGAGCTGTTCGAGCAATAGCACGTATCCCAAGAGATACCTCTGCCAGGCCGCACTTCGAATCACTGGGAATTATGACATTGCCATCTATTGTTATCCTCCAGGTTGCTGTATATGCACGGATTAACATAGACAGCTATGATAAAGTAGGTGACAACCACCGATACGAAACTCGACGAAAAGGCAAGCTTACATCCATAAGTAGAACATTGACTAAGTCTGAAAAATTGACACATGTTATGGGTCCGACAGTGTATAATCGTCTGCCGGATAATATAATTAAAGCGACCAACCTGCAAATCTTCAAGTCAAGGCTGAAACGCTGGTTGATCAAACAGTCGTTTTATAGCTACGCTGAATTTCTGAATGTGACTAAAATAAATGTGTAATTGTCGTAAATTGTAATAATATAATCTATTAATCTAATTATAATTTTTAATGCCTATGAATTTATTATGTATGACATTTGTTTTTATTTTTAATTATAATAGTGCTATTTCTCTTTCTCGTTGACGTGTATGGAAAATATGAATAAATGAATATGAATATGAATACCAGGTGAGATAGTAAAATGCTTGCCTATCGAGAATAAAAAAAAAGATGAGCTTTATCTTCGTCTAAGCCTAAACGCATTCACAGTCCCACTCTAAGATCGAAGACTTGTGCCGGTGTTGGAAACATTCCCGGCGGCAACACAAGTTTTCTCCCCCATGGAAAATTTGTGTTTCTGGTTCTGGTTGTGATTGTGTGTGATGTGAATGTTTTCGGTACCCACGACAGAAGTCATCGAATTTAGTGTGGGGCTGTGAGTGTGAAAGCGTTTATGTTTTTTTTTTTTTTTACACGCACACAATCCGGAACCAGAAAAACAAATTTCCATTGGGCATTCAATTTTGACTGTAAAATATGTTTTAGAGAAGTTCTGGTAGTCTAGTTATCCCAAATGTTTTCTCCGTGCACCCACGGTACACTGAAATATCACATCGACATTAAAAAAAATGTACCAACCCTTTTTTCACGTCACATAGCGAGATTCCTATCGCACATCATTTCGTGATAGCATTTAGGTACGTCGTCGCGGCGCAATCAACGCCACATTTGCGTGAACGCCCGCCCTCTACCCTCGCAGGGAAATCCTAAACAAGAGAATGGTGTTTGTTTATACTGTGTATTTCTAGAACACGATTCGATCTATATGTAGAACTGTATAAATTGCTTAAAAAACTTGAGCTTTAATTGAGGTACAGGTCTCAAGCACAGTATACATTCAGCTACGGTTTAGTCTAGTACTAAATTGTAGCTGAAACATATGTATACTGTACTTGCGATCCGCCCCGGCTTCGCCCGGGTGTGATAAATAAAGAACCGCTAGACTGATTTTGTGCAAACTTCACATAAACCATCTACTAAATAGTCCGAACAAAGCCTAAACATTTGGTTTGGATAGGTGAGCCTGTTTTTGAGTTATAAAATTACAACGAAAAGTGGCATTGATTTTTATATATATAGATCTTTAAACGAACAATTCTTGTATACATATATATATATATATGTGTGTGTAATCAGGATCTCGGAAACGGCTCCAACGATTATCATGAAAGTTACAGATTAGGAGTTTTTCGGCCCAATGGATCGATTTATCAACGTTCCAGGCCCGAGAAATGCTCGGTTCCCAAACCGCATTTAAAAAACCGGGTTGAAGAAACTATCAGCGCCATCTATAACGCCATGACCGATGTAAAAAACTGTTTCTACTCGACTCTAGATGGAGCTTATTCAAACACATTCTACCAAAAACAAAAACCGAGCAAAGCTCGGTCATCCGGATATCTAATATATAAAATTCTCGTGTCACAGTTTTCGTTGCCATACTCCTCCGAAACGGCTTGACCGATTTTGATGAAATTTTTTGTGTTTATCCGGTATCTATGAGAATCGGCCAACATCTATTTTTCATCATCATCATCATCATCACTTTTCATCATTATCAACGTGGGTGAAACCGCGGGGCGCAGCTAGTTATATATAGATTTGAGATCTGTAGAAGAAACAAATGATGCAAGCGATTTGAAGTCGTGAAATCATGGCATTGTAAAACATCGGTTTAGTAGTGTTAGAACTCTTTTGCAGAGTCCGCCTGGGACAGTACCACACCTTAGCCAAACATTCAACCGCTAACCAGTAGTGTGAAAACATACTATGTTTCGGATTCAAGGACTGTTTCCTGTAATTTCACAAGGCATAAAGAGATTTTACATGTAATATCTCAGGGAAACGAGCGCAGTGCTGAGCCGCGCTGGATTTTCAATCGAAATTCAAAACTCTAGGCTGCACTGCACTTTAAATGGCAAGCATGACGCTTACCATCAAGCAAGTAACTTGCTTGTCTAATTTCTTATTTTTCTTCGGCATAGGCTAAATACAGCGTTGAACATGATAGCGACATCGGATGTGTTCAAAGCTATGTCCAATACAAAGGAGATGTTTCAAAATTGAAGGAGCCTGGGCCAGCACCTTGTTCCATATACATACATATAGCTATACAATATTGTAACCGTTTTTAAATGTTTATTTTCTTTACTTTTATTTCGTTTTAATGTACATTTAAAATATCTTGGTACATTGATAGCAACACAACACAGTTACAAATGGCGGATTGCGACAATATTGAACTGTCATTTTGACGTGTCATTGATAATTTATTGTAAACAACATATTAATTCTAAAATATTTGGGTTTCGTTATAATTATAATAGGACTATAGAATATGTTACTCGATTGAAACTCAGAACAGAATGCCATTCAGTATCTTCTTGTCATAACTGCCCCAAAAATAGGGTTACGTATTTAAAAATAATAATTTTAGTGTACAGCTGTAATCTTCTGCAGATTAATTTATTTGTATTTTTAAGAAAATGCAATATTTTTCCCCTATTTTTCCATGTATGGTACTTACATAGTGCTGGCCCAAAATGAGACATCTCCTTTCATAAAATCCATTAAGCCATCATACACCTTTAAAACTGATTTATATAATAATGTGATGATATGTAAAAAATACAAACAGCTTTACAAGAGTATAGATTGCAGGGACAAATTAAATTAGTGAGATTGGGTATGACACCATCAGCGCGTTACACTTTTTAGTTTATTTTTTAATTTATATCTGAAAAACGCTATTTCGATCGGTTAAATTGATACTATCTCACGCCGCGAACATCACGCACTTCGTTAAAATGCAAATTTCTGTACACAACGACAACACTGCGACAAACCCAAACAAACCCAGCTTTTCAACACAGTAAATACATATTCAGCTGTTTTTTACCCGACTGCGCGGCCCAAAAGAGAGTAATGACTAATGAGTCTATTAATCAGTCGCGGGGCACAGCTAGTGCTACACAGTTATTGTTACTACATATTTAAATATTTGTATTGACAAAGGTTTGGAGTCGCAACTTCATGGTCTTGAGTGGAAATTAAAATATTTAAAATATTTCATTCTTAATCCTTATCCTTACTAATACTATAAGCGCGAAAGTTTGTATTTGTGGATGTTTGTTAATCTTTCACGCAAAAGCTACTAAATGGATTTTAATGAAACTTTACAATAATATAGCTTATACATCACAATAACACATAGGCTATAATTTATAAAGATACTAGCCGTGCCCCGCGGCTTCGCCCGTTACTATCAAGTTAAAAAGTAGTCCATATATGTTAATCCTAGGTATAATCTATGTAAATTCCAAATTTCATCCAAATCCGGTCAGCCGTTAAAGCGTGAAGAGGGAACAAACATGCTTACACACTTACACACAAACTTTCGGATTTATAATATTAGTAGGATTGGTAGGATAATATACATGTCTATTTTTTTTTTTATGTTTTATAGCACAGATGACTTAATGAAAATAAAAATAATTTCAAACATTGAAATAAATTATGTTGACATGTTCTTTATGGAAATTACTATATATTTCAATTTTTATTTGGTAATTTTTCATTTTATCAATGTATTTTTAATTAAAAATCTCATTTTAGACCTTACAATATGACGTGTAAACAAATGTTTATGAATAAATGAGTATTTGAGTATTCTACATTATAGATATTTAAATATATAATATATTAATAAAATATTCCTACGTTATCCGTTAACTTTTTTAACGTACTATAAGCAAGCATTAGATCACTATCTCACCTGATGGACAGCGATGATGCGGCCGATGATGTAGAATGTTTTTCTAGAAGACTAGAACTATTCACTCTTGACTTAAAGACTCCCAGATTATACTGTTCTCGGGAACAAAGACGCGGGCAATGAGTTCCACTCCTTTGAAGTATGGATAACACACGTAGAAGCGAAACGCTTTGAGCGAACATGTGGAATATCACAAATAAATGGATGAAGTTTGCCAGTTTGTCTTGTTGTTATTAGATTTCCATGCTCTCGGCACTTGACCAGTCTCTATAGAGACGCGGAAGAGGCGTGTCAATATCGGTATTCAGGTGCACATGTCCTCAGACCTAAAGCTGATATGTCATCAGGACCACTGGCCTTGTTCACATCCAGATTGTGAAAATAATATTTGAAATATGGCGGCTGCGGAGGCGGCTGCGGAGCTAGTAGTGGCTGTTGCTGTCCGTGCATAACAATACACTCTCACTGCACGAAAATATGCTAAGTGCCACAATGTGCTCTACCGTGCTGTTAAGTGCTAATAAATGTAAGTATTTTTTTTCCAAACTCATCAAATAATAAATTCACCGCAAACAAAATCCATTCAATCATAAAAATCATACTAAATACACTTCCAGTCCATAAAAGTATACACTTGTCGCACGCAAACCGCACTCGCGAGAGCACTCCGGACTCTCCAAATTCGCAGTTCCTGCGGTAGTAAACCCTCCGCTTTACGTGCGTGACTACCAACTTTGATAGTCCATTAAATTTGCATCGGACACATTTATACTTTTTTGCGGCTCGCAGTGTAAAAGTAAGGGAGTAATGTGCAGTAAAACGGGGCTGTAAAGCTGAAACTGGTCGTTTAATTACAAATAATGTGAGGTTGGGGTATCAATTTGATAGTAGCGGTTTTAGATGATGTCGGCGGTATTTAAACGGGTAATTATTTAATGATAACGTGGTAATTGTTATTGACCGAACGAAGCTAGGTCTTTAAGTTGACTTGGATTGTTCAGCACTTTGTCTTTCCATCCGTCTGTCAGAGGCATTTAGCGTCTTAACCATACAAGCTAATAGCCTTAAATTTTTAGGGAATATTTAAAGCTATTTTGATAAATTTAGAAAGGAAAAATTGTCGCTTGAGGCGGGGTTCGAACCCGCAGCCATAGGGTGTCATGCCCTATTGCTTTAACGGCTAAGCTACTCAAGCCCTGCCTGAAATTAATTAATTCAGCGGTTACACCAATAGGGCATGACACCCTATGGCCGCGGGATCAAACCCCACCTCAAGCGATGAAAATAAATAAAATCAATATGGAAAGCTATTACCCAAAATATTAAGAGGCACAAATTGTTTTTTGCCCGTGTGGTATCGCTTAGAAGAGTTTTACAATTAGAGTATAAACCGTTTTTCATAAAAAAAATATGCTGGAGATTAATAATTGGGTAGGCCACTAAAGATCACTGTTAAAACAGTAGACATAGATATTAGACATAACGCATGTATGTTTTGAAACATACATGCGCTATGTCAGGAGCACAACGCCAGGGAGTAGTATTTGTAATATTTGGCATCACTCGCGGCATTCTATCAGATCCCGTCCCTAAAGAAAATTAAATATAAACAAAATTCCAATCTCAGCTGCCACCTGAATTGAGCTTGGCATAACCCGCCTGCTCGTTCTGACGCGCTCAGAATCCAGCATGTTAAAAGTGCATCAGCGTTGAGCTATTTGCCGCATCGCGTGACGCAATCATTCGCTTATTTGCATCAAATTCTCTATAATTTTATTGTATACCCATGCAGTCGGAGGAAATAATTTATATTGAACTTCAGAGAACTGAGAATTATGAACCTGCGAACTATATTTTTAGTGTATGGATAAATGTACTTCTCTACTCATATATTTCGATTCATAATGTGCCTAATACAATAAATTCATCAATATAAAATGCGTGTTCAATATTACTAACACTTATACAATATTTATTATGAAAACACTTACCGAATACTTATTTTAAGTTACGCGATAAAGTACTTTATGCAATGTGTGCGAGCACGCGGGTTACCTATGCGAAAGTTCGGTGGAGACTTATCGATATTTTGTTACCAATACTCACTCAAAATCTGCTGTACAGTAAGGATAAGCGACTTTCCCCTTCTATTCTATAATATTATCTTTAAAAGATCTGTAATTGCCGAAGTCGTAAATTACTTACGCAATAACCAATTATCTTGAATGTTTCAATTAAGTTGATAATTAGCTAATATAACCGTTAATAAAACAAAATCTACGTCAATAACTCCAAACTATGAATTAAACCTATAAAACGCCATAAACTTCCTCCAACGAAATATAACCACCAAGTAGTTGATTTAAATCTACCCTCATTTGAAAACCCAAAGCTTGGCTTTCTTAGAAAAGGAATTATTTGAAATAACGTATGATTAGACCTCGTAAATTGGACTGTAATTCTAAAGCCAAAGCTTTTATTTCGAATGAAGAATGGCTACAACAGTGTACATGAACAATAAACAGTAGGCCACATCCGGTCGCCGATTACAAGTTCCGGTTGGCCGGTGACCCACCGGAAGCGACGGTGTAACTGTTTTCGCATAACTTTTCTCTGGGTGCGAGCTGGGAAATGTGGATATTTCATTATTAAATTAGCAACTGGGATTGCCGATTGATGCAACATAATAAAAATAAACTGAGAATTCGAACTGCTTGGTTAATTGGTGCGCATTTGCCTTCTAAGCAGAGGTCAATTCCCACAGGCGCACAAGTTTCCTCCGCATGGAAAATTTGTTTTTCTCGTAGTGGCCAACCACGACACAAGTCATCGAACTTAGAGTGGCTGTGTGTGTGAAAACGTTTAAAAAAATATACATTTTCAAGTTGCGGCCCCAGTTACCTTACCGTAAGTTTCTTTCTACGGTAAACATAAACTTCTTATCTAGATAAGATATAGATAATCTTTAGAACAATAAAATAAATATTATTATAAATAAGATTATTAGACAAGATTGGAACCAAATGCTTATTTCTTATAGCATTAATTTTTGATTGAATAAAATGATTAAGCTTCGAGGAGCAGTATCTATCACATGCAAAATGATTTATCGTTTTTTATTTCATTAAACTAATAATATAGCACACTTGGAACATCAAATATATATCTGATTTGTCATGGCTTACTATACACACATTTATTTTAATGATAAGCATTCTGTTGGACTCTTTTGCTGACTCCTTCTGTGGCAGTACTACACAATTGCCAGACATTCGGCCGCTAGCTGTAGTGTGCAAACATTACTGTAATTCGGACTGTATAGCAATGTTTATTAAATGTGCAAAGTGAATTAAAAGAAATAAGAAAGATTATTAACATCTAATATCTCAGGGTAACAATCCCTGGCCAGGATTTAGAACTTTTTATGTTTGAAATTCTGGGTAGCACGCAACTGCAAGCATAATTTACACGCTTGCTCATCTCGTCTCTCAATTACGTAGAACAAAAATCTATAATAAACGTCAGTATATAGGGGAAAAAATCACCTGTCCTTAATGTCTGTCATAGTGCGAGGCATTGTTTAATTTATAATAGCTGCTATCATTCAGTAGCCTGCAGCACAGTCGTTTACCACCCATGTCTTCCACCGAACGGTGTTTTAGCAGCTATCATAGTTCTCAAAAACAGTGTAGATACTTATGACAACAGATGAGATTTGCCAAACGGTAGCCTATGTTTAAAATAAATAGTATTCCAAATTGAACAGGTCTGCTGAAGTAGCACAGGTTTATTCAACTTTCAACATAATAAAATTTCAATACATCAAAATAACGGTGAATTTTTTACACCAATAAAATAAAACAAACAAACGCATTCACACTCACAGACCCACACTAAGTTCAAAGACTTGTATCGTGGGTGCCGGAAACATTTACATCACACACACATTTCACCCAGAACCAGAAGCACAAATATCCCTAGGGAAGGAATTTGTGCTCCTGCCGGGAATCGAACCCAGGACCCACGGCGCAGAGGGCGGACACCTGTCCTCTGCGCCAGCAAAAAACATAATATATTTTTTAGTATTCAGTATGTCTACAGATAAAATTTTCGTCACTCATTAAAATACCGGCAGGCTTTATGGTTCATTGATCTTAAATACTTCCTTTCTTGATTAAGCTAAAAATGTACAATATAGTGTTTATATGACATGCGTACAAGGGTACCAAGTTTCATATTGACTAAGTAGGATATTAGTAATATAAGGCTATTAGTATTCTGACTATCGCTCACTATCCAATCCATCTCAAAGTAAAAATAAAGAGGTAAAAAAGATTTGTGATTCCCATTATAAGATCAAGGCTAGCGATAACCAACTAATTACAGTTGACCGATGGTTTTGATACGTTTCTAGTTCGTTTACTCTCTGCCGTAAACCGTTTTACTCAAGGCTTTTCTTAATAGCGGCTATTAGACACAGTATAATTTTGCAAAGGGGTTAATAGACCTTTATTAAACTGCCCGTTGGCTCAGTTGGGTCCACGTTCGCTTTTTAAACAGCGGGTTTTCGGTTCGGTTCCCGGTGGAAGCACAAGTTTTCTCTTCGATGGAAATTTGTGTTTCTGATTCTGGGTGTGATCAAATAAACATTTTATTTGACACACAAAGTGCTATGCAAAAATGATAAGTAAATATTCTGTTATTGTCTTTGGGACGCAAGCGCTCAATCGCTTAACCACTTATGTTTCAACTATATTATTATATGAAGAACTCAAAATGAGGTCCTTTAAATAATTAAAAAGAAACCTATATTTCCCGAACCCCTACTCCAATCATCAACGTAAGGTAAATCGAATTACAACAGTTGATTCCCGCATGCCCTTTCTAGAATCGGACCGCAAGACGAACTGACCAACGTCATCCATTTATGGTTGACATACCTCATGTCCGCTTCGAGCGTTCTCGCGTTTTGCTTATCATCCGTACAGCGAAGGATTGGAACTCGCTACCCGCACATTTGTTCCCTGAACAGATACACAGTTATACAATAAATATTTTTCTATTCTGAGAACCTCCTGTTAAATAGAAGTCGGTTAAATAGAAGCAGTGTAAAACAAATCAATTTTAAGTAAAAATCTACACCAGAATAATAATATGAAGCATAACAGCTATTGCTTGATACTATCTACAAAAATCTATAAAGATCTATTAAATTGGGAGCATTTTAGATAAAAGCAAATTTCAACAACGAACTAACCGAAGTCGAAACCGAAGCAAACAAAACGCACAGAACGACCGTTTATAAACGCTTACCCGTTCATTCCTATCTCGATTTTTTTTATTTTCGATTCAATAATGGCGGCTTTGGTACTACAAATTGCGGGTACGCGCGAACAATTGCGCGAATCCAACACTTTAGGTACAAAAAACTCCAATCCTGCGGCGACGCTAAATAGAAAACTCATAAACCGCTTACGTTGTATAGAGAAATTTTATTTTACCCTTATTTTGTAGGAGAGCGGTGCAAGATAGGCAATAGGAGCGAGTCGTGCAAAATTACCAGTATTTAATGGTCTAAATCTAAAACTATGACAGATAAAAAAAAAGTATAATAATATTAAAAATATGAACACCCTTGCGTGAAAAGTGAACATTAAATAAAAGCTGACAAGAAAAAAACAAGTCCTGTAATCTAAAATTCTTGAATAACTACACCATTGAACAAATTACTTACATGTTTGAATTGAATGACGTTAACTCTTCAATTTTTTATTTCATCAACTTCTAATTTAAAATGTTATAAAAAATTGTTTTACATGATCAATTTTTACAACAAAAAAAAAGAGTCATCAAAATCGGTTCGCTAGAAAAAAGTTCTGAATTTACACTTAAGAAAAATACAGTCGAATTGAGATCCACCTCCTTTTTTTGAAATCGGTTAATGATTTTTTATCCGTTTACGCTTTGAAGGTAAATTTCTGACATAGTAATGCAGCCTCTTGTAACTTAAAGTCGTCAGAAACCCAATCGTTGGCGCCGCCAGATAGAAAGCTTCTATTTTTGTTTAAAATTTCATTTCACTCGATCCTCTTGGACCATCGGCAAAACGAGTTATTTTAACCTTGGATATTTTTTCGCTGTTTACTTTTGACAAGACAGTTATGGTAGTGATTGATTTTTATGCTTTTATGATGTGTGAATGGTTAATTCGAGAATTGGTCAATATGCATCAAGATGTTTACGCCATCCTGCGAAATGAATATTTCGTTTATCATGGTTGGTCTATTTGAGAATCGGCAATAGACATTTTAAACACGTTTATACATTTTAATCAGGTTACTTACATCAGTGTACTAAAAAAATATGTCAAAATAATCCTTTAAATTAAAGTATACCTTATAATAGCAAATCTTTCAGATAATCTCTTTAATTTGTTTTCATTCAAAAGCTAGAAGCAGCTTAAGTCATGGTTAAATTACTAATTCCGTCGAGTTTCTTGCCAGGTTTTTCTCGAGATGGCTGTAATTTTGTGAATCTGGCAGTAGAGTCATTACTTTAATGAGTGCCTCTTTGGGGCACATATGAATAAGCGATATTGATTTTGAATTAGCCATATTTGGGATACCGGGTAATTAGAATAGAGACATTTGTAAGTATAAATCTAGCCGTAAAAAATATACGTCTACAATTTTTATTTGAATTAAAAAAACATTGGAAATAAAATTTTAAATAGCTACTAAAGCCTCTTGATACGACCTAGAAACCTTAATTCCTACCTGGAGAGGCAATAACAAATTAATTAACAGTAACGAAGATAACTAAATTTCCAAGCTAATTAGTAGAACTAAGTATAAAAAAACAAACCAACTAACCCATTCACACTCACAACCCCACACTACGTTCAAAGACTTGTATCGTGGGTGCTGGAACCATTCACGCTACACCCAAAATCAGAAACCAAAATTTCCCTAGGGAAAGCTTGAGCCCCAACCTTGAATCGAACTCGATGCTCGCTGCTTAGAAAGCAAACGCTCACCCGACCAAGTCAGCGCTGAGTTCAAGCTATCTACAGTTATTGTTCTACCTCATTTATCAATTGTTTAGAAACTTATTTCCGATTGCACTCGTCGTGTTATTGTTACATCGCACCCTCCCGCACCTTGTTGTATTGTTTCATTATCGCATTATGCCAGCCGCTGTTATTGTAGTGCATTGATTGTTGATTGCAGGATGGAGCCATGTAGGTAACTAGCTTCATATACTAGGCTTTCTATATAGGTATTACAACATAAACATAAACGCTTTCGAACTAACAGCCCCACATTATGTTCGATGACTGGTGTCGTGGATGCCGGAAACATTCACATCACACACACAATTACAACCAAAAGCACAAATTTTCCTTGGGGAGAAAACTTGTGCTTCAGCCGGGAATCGAACCTGATACCCCTTAGATATGCTTAGAAGGCGAACGTCACCCAAATAATTTGACGATATTTTTGGAATCAAGCAAGTGACGTGATAGTATGTTTCCCACTTGTCCATCACATTTTGATATGCCAACCTACGAATAAATGCGTAGATGTCAACCTATCAATATTCAATTAAATTCTTATTTTTATAACTTTCTATGGTAATTAAAACTACACAATAAAAGTTATGTTCCTAAGATTACAAACTTTTTGTTTTATGTAATATATTATTTAATACCAGTTTAGCCCCGCAGCTTCGCCCGCTGATGATGATGATGATTAAAGTAGCCTATGTCCTAACCCAGAGTATAAGCTACATTTATTTTAAATTGAATTATAATCGGTTAAGTAGTTACGGAGATACTTGGTAACAAATATTCACACACACACACAAACTTTCGCATTTATAATATTAGTAGGATAATGATAAAGTCGGCCTAGGCAATCATAACTAATAGACTTGTTTAAGAAATGATCACCTAGGCCAGGATGTATATGGAAAAGTGACTATTTAATGGATTTTCAAATGTCAGCGTGATTTGGAGGGCATGTTAAGCCGTCGGTCCTGATTGTTAGTCGTATCTCCTGACATCAGGTCTGCCCACTAGTTCATACGACAAGCAAGCAACTACACTGGGACAAATATCTCGTTGCTGTTACTAACACTATGTGTGGCAACTATAATTATTAAGTAATAATCACAACATTATTTGGTAATAACTAGCTTATTTTGTAAGAAGAACGTAGTAACTGTACTTTTGACAAAATAATTAAACGCGAGCAAAGCTTAAAAAAACCGACTTCACCACTTTATCATCGGAACCTTGATCTGATTTAATGTATAAACACGCATTATTGACTATAACTCAAAAACTAGAGATCAACCTTGATCAAATTTCAATGGAGCTACATAAAAAGCACCAGCTTTCAAATAAAAAAAGAATCATCAAAATCGGCTCAGAACGAAAGAAGTTGAGATAACTTTTGAAGACGGGTAAACAAGAACATCGTCAAAGTACGCATTATTCGTCACACAATAGGCATTATTGACGATATTTCAAGAACTACCAATCAGATCTTGATCAAATTTATGGGACCAATTAGAAAGCAACATCTTTCAAACTAAAAAAAAATTTCGAAATGGGTTGGAACGTGGAGAGAAGTTATGAGGTAACAAACATAAAAAAAGAAAATAATAATACAGTCGACTTGAGTGACCTCCTCCTTTTTTTGGGAAGTCGGTAAAAAACGTGTTTCTGAAAACTTTAGTGGTCTAGTTGTCCTAAATATTTTTCTCCGTGTGAAATGTGTCAGATAATATAAAGTAGAAGAATTGTGTAAATCGAGTATTCATATTGATATAACGGAGCCATAAAGCAACTTCATACAAATTACAAGTTCGTGGCGCCCGTAAAGACCAAAGTTAGATGGAGTTAGTGCATCGCTAGGCTTAACTTTAGATGGGTATTCGATACCTGCCGCTTCTGTAAACTAAACAGCTTTGGAAAATTACATTTTGATGCCCTTCTGGAGTGATACACATATTACAAAGGTGTCTGAGGAAAGCTAAGCGATGGAATAAACTGACGAGATATAAGATTTTAAGCAGACGTGGTCACTCACGCTAGAATTATTGTTATAAATGGAATATTTACCATGTATCGTAATCTTGGCTTTTTGTAACAGTGCCAAAAATTTAATATTGTCAAAATTTAAAAGTGCCAAAATTTAAAACAGCGATCCAGTTGGCGCGGTGGACATGTATCTGCCATCTGAGCCCTGGGTCCTGGGTTTAATTCCCGGCAGAAGCACAATTTTCCTTCCCAAGGGTGATTTGTGCTTTTGGTTCTGGGTGTGATTGTGTGTGTGATATGTAAAGTTTCCAGCGCCCATGATACAAGTCTTCGAACTTAGTATGGGGTTGTGATAATAAATGCGTTTGTTTTTGTTTGTTAAAATGTCGGAGTCCTACATTTTTATTGATTCACAATTAAATCCGATAAATAATGTATTTTATTTCACCGGAAAGTGCACAAACGAAGACGGGCGGATCGCTAGCAAATTTTAAAATCAAAACTCTTACACAGTTTACTCAATGCCTTATTGCTGCTTCTGTTTCCACTGAAAGCTGTTTCGCCTCAAATTAATTGTCAACACCTTCGTCCTTAGTGTTTGGCTTTCCTACCTAGTTCATGGTCGGCACAGGCAACCGGACATTTTCACTTAGAAACCGCACGACAACGACCTGTTAAATAGATTTCTAGACATCTAACATACAATAGCACACAATTTCTAGCTTCAGTTGAATGGAATATTGCATCTTCGCAATGAATACGACTCAGTCGTTGGCGCGGTGGGCAAGTCTCTGCCCTCTGTGCCGTGGGTCCTGGGCTCGATTCCTGGCAGAAGCTCAATTTTCCATCCCAAGCGAGATTTTTGCTTCCGGTTCTGGGTGTGTGATATGTAAATGTTTCCGGCACCCATGATACATGTCTTTGAACTTAGTGTGGGGCTGTGAGAGTGAATGCGTTTTTTTTTAATGTCACTTATGCTATTGTTTACAATATAGGATACAGGCCCCTTTGTAAACATTTTTTTCTTATATAAACTCTTCTTTAAAATTCGTACATCTTAACAGCTCACTACAACTTTGAACTGCTCGTTAGCTTGGTTGGGTGCGTGTTCGCCTTCTAAGGGGTATTGTGTTTGATTCCCGGCGGGAACAGAAGAATTCTCCCCAAGGAAAATTAATGTTTCTAGTTCTGGTTGTAACTTTGTGTGACGTTTATGTTTGTTTACAAGCCACCAGCCAGGTAACACAAACTCAAAGCCAGTAAGTAACACAAAAAGGTACAAATCATACAATATTAAAATAAATAAATGGGTTTAACACATCCGTGTATGTATTTCTTTACAAAGTAATTAATATCTATATACGGGCCCATTGCCTATATTTCTTTAAATGAAACTAAAACTTAAAAGACCAAAGTTACCTACAAGGCACCTAACTTATAAATAAAAATATATACATGTGTACCCTTATTTTTTTCTGCTTATATGTTTTAGAGATGACATATTAATTTAGTTAGTTTTAGCGCATGTTGAGAACGCATCAAATAGGATGTCCATTTTTTCGCATCAAATGTCCATTCATCCTATATTTTTAAGCAAATTATCGTTAATTTAGATAATAATATCCTTTAATAAGTGCAATAGCCAGTTTTGTACAGCTTTAAATAAAAAAAAAATATACCTAGTAATAGTCATAAAAATCTTTGCTTTTTGTCATAGGCTAGCGTTTCACCACTATCTTACCTTATTGTCAGTATTATAGATTTATATTTATATAGGAATACAAACAAAAAATCTTTTATCTTTTGCAGCTGAATCAGATAGAACTTGGTCGAAAGCTCGCTGAATTTCATTGAGTTGAAACTTTTTCTAATAAAGCCGGAAGGCTATTGGGGCTACTTTTTGCAGTTTGTGGTTCAAGAGGCCAACTTTTGAGAACACTAGGGAAAGTAACAGTCTGTAGTTTGGTGGTGAAGCAATTAGTTAGGGCTTGGTCTAAAGATTTCGCTTGGGAGAGGAAAAATGTTACTTTCATGCTCGTGAGATACTATAATCTTTAGCCTACGGTCACATTTTATGTAGTTTTATAATAGAGTAAGTTCTTTTATATTTAAGTAGGTAAAAGTAACTTCTAGTAGCGACAGTATTTAGTCTAGTCTAATAGTTCTAAAGTACGTAGCTACTCAAATAACAAAATGATAAATACGTAAAATAATGTTTTTTGTCAATGTAAGCGTATAAACCGATTTGACTAAACGTATTTTTTTATTTCATAGAAACTTGGAAATGGGTTCTAACAGATTATACTATTAATAGAACTCCTAAGGGGTGGGAATACTTTACCTTGAATAACATTTAAGGACATAAACAAAAAACACTTTCATCACCATCATCGACCAAAAAATCATGTTATCCAAAGCCGTGACTAAAAACACTATTAACAACTAATACATAATAATGAAATTATTAAAATACTACATTAACGTTTTCACACTCATAGCCACACACAAAATTCAAAAACTTGTGTCACGTATGCCGGAAACATTCACATCACACCCAAAAACACAAGTTCTCGTTGAGGAGAAAACTTATGTGTACTTATTTCAAATAATAAATATTTTTTAAGTTAGGTTTTTCATGAAACCAGAGCCCTAGTCACCAGTCACATTCAAAGTCAATTAAGAGAGTCTTGGTCAAGTATTACACTAGTAAAATGGTAGAAACTGGACTATATAATTTACTTCTTTTGGAGTTTTGGAATGAAAACAAATATTTCACGTTTCCAACTTTTCATGATGAGCCTACATTTATGCAAGATTGAGAACTATAATAAAAATTAATAATCCACCATTATTACAACATACAAAATCGACAACGATATATTTACACTTTCGTGCCAAAACTCCATAGAGTTCCAAATGTTTCAATAGACATTTTCTATGAAAAATCTAAAAAACACATACATAAGTTCGCCTATAAGTCATACACATACACAAGAAGTATTTTCAACAAATACGTAAATGAGGTACATTATTGGACAAAGAAATATCTCCACAACGGACAAAGAACTCTTGTACCCGCTGTAATTGGCTTAAAACTCCAATAAAAGTTAATTTTAAACGTAATTGCAAAGAGTTAATTATCTTTAATTGAATGAACGTATTGTGGGAGTCTCTGCGACAATGAACGAGTAAACTGAATGAAATGAACGAGTTGAACGAGCGTTCTCGGATAGGTAAGCTGAATGATGTATTGTGGTGATTCTATTGTACTCGATCAGACATAGGTTCCTAATATTTCATATTAAATATTGTTATTCAATAAAGATTTAGGTACGAAATAAAAGTACCAGATACACAATTTTTCCTTTGGAAAAAACTTGTGTTCCCGTCGGGAGTTGAACCCGATACCGCTTAGAAGGAAAACGCGAACGCTCACACAACTAAGACATAAGACAGTTCAAATACGGTTTACCAATAATTCTAAAACCAGTACAAGTAAAGTCCCAGTTTTACCACTAATGGTAAAAGTACGCGTATCTGAGGAAAAGCTAAAAAATTATATAAAATCTCAAGCTACTTGGTAGATTAGTAGCGTAGGCGGCAAAACAAATCAGTAGAGCTTTGACGTAGGAATACAAACATCAGAATGTCAAGTGAATCGTCCCGAAAACAAGTTACCTAAACTAAAATAACTTAACTTAAACTTAAAACAATATCGATCAATTGCAACAAAATCGCCTGATGTTAAAACAATAGCAATACCCTTACCTGCAAGAAGTAACAGCGTCAGAATGGCTGGGAAATGTTCAACGGTGTACAGTGTTTAAAGATATAGATCACGAGCTCTAAAGGGTAGAGAAATACAAACTGTGAGACTTAAAGAAACTTGGTATTACAAATCTTAAACAGCTGGTTCCCTGACGAAATACATAATATCTATTTTTACCGACTTCAAAAAAAGAGGAGGTAGAGCCTGCGTATTCCAGGTCTAGTGTGTTTACCAGCTTCGATCACATCGTCACTTACCATCAGGTGAGATAGTGGTCAAACACTAGCGTGCCACAAATAAAAAAAAAAGGTACTACGTTTGACTGAATGTATTTTTTTTATGTATCTTCACCGATTTCTCGACGACTCCGACCCCATTTGTGGACCGATTCTCAAAACTATTTTTTTGTTTGGTAGATTATACTTCAGAAGTGGTCTCATATAAATTTTATCGAAATCGATCAAGCTAAAACCAAAATATAAGCGGTGAAGTCGGTTTTTTTAATCTTTGCTTACGTTTAAATCATCATATTTACTTTCGATACAAATAAAAATTCTTTTCATAAACATTACCTACTTCTCAACATGTTACAATGTATCTACTAATCACACTAATGCTATAAAGGTGAAAGTTTGTGATTATGTTTGTATATTTATTACTCCTTAACGGTCGAACGGCTGTACTAATTTTGATAAAATTTAGTGTGGAGGTAGCTGACATCCTAGATTAACACAAACCTAGGTACTTTTATTCCCGGAATTCTCGCTGACCCGAATGAAATTGGTTTATGACCCAAAAAAGAAACTAAAAAATCACCTGAAAAATGTATACTAAAATAATTGTTGCTCTATAGACTACGAACAAAGCAACATTGAACATAACGTCTCTATCACATCAGGCTTAGGCTGGTTGTTGACTGTCAGTCAGTCAATCAACGACACGCGCGACGTTTTTACACGCTTTATATTAGCTTCACTTGTATTTGTTTGAAAGTATGTTTGTAACTGACTCCTTTAGACGCGATTTTGACCCACTTTAAACGGCCAGATTTCATTCAAACTTTGTAGATCTATCGAGGACCGAAGATAATACACTAAGATAAAGCGAAATGAATAAATCGAATACCGCCATTTCATAAACAAAGAGATCAAAATACAAATAAAACATAACATTAGTTTTTTACATTTGCGCCATCTATACAATCTGTGTTTACTACTAGTTTCAATAGCAATCTGGTGCTCGACTTACATTTTCTATTCAGTACTAGGAAGCGCTAGTCTCGTTTCCACTTTATTACTTTCTTACATAGTTTTGCTACTTAAATATAGATGGCGTTGAAAGCTCACTCCTAATTATAACGTAACTTTATAAAATATATATCGTTATGCTTATTTTACACGCTTTATATAAGCGAATTGATTTTAAAGTAATTGTAGTTTTAAAAAACTAAAAAATACGCTTTTATAGAAAATTTAACTAAAAAATTAATAATAAATAATAGTTAAAAAAAACTAAAAAACACGCTTTATATAAAATTCAACAAAAAAATAGAAAATAAATTTTGATTAATTTAAATTGAAAATAGTGTGTACTTTTTAAGATATTATTAAAATAATAAATCTTCTACTTATATCTGTCAGAGAAATGTTTATAACTATTGACTCCATGCACCCCACGCTTTTTTTACAATGTAATATATTTTTTTTACACTATTTTCAATTTAAATTTATTAAAATTTATTTTCAATTTTTTAGTTGAATTTTATATAAAGCATATTTTTAGTTTTTTTTATTTATTATATAAATATATAGAATACAAGTACCTATAATAGGTAACTATTTCTTGTGGAATGTCACTAAATATTCGTAGTAAAACAGCCTATTGTTACATAGCCTACTGCACCGCTCATAATTACTTATTCATCAAACGCTCCGAAACAACGCGCTCCCAAACTTTTCCACCTCGACTAATTAACGAACAAGCTCGTTACAAACTCGAGTAGGCCTTGTTTGTTGTATTATATCACACTTTGGTTCACCGAAATAACGATACCATTATATCTACATTATCTTAATGACTGCAGCTTAGTTATATCATTATCTCTGATCTCTGAATAATAAAGATGGCAGGTCTACGCAAAAAGTGTAGCCTCTAGGTTGTACTTTAGCTTCTAAATCAAATTTTATCGTAAATCTGATATTAAGATATTTTTATTTGTAAATTTATAGACTTGATATACCTAGATAAATTCTTAATTTGCACGCCAAAAAAATAACGCTTACAAAGAAATCTTAAATATAACATAGGAGCACAAAGGGCGGTCTTATCACTCAAAGCGATTTCTTCCAGGCAACCAAAGGGAGATGACAAAAATATTACAAACAGGGACGGTGGTGTATAATATAATATAGATATACAATATAGATAATATAGTAGACAAAGAAATCGGCAAAAGCTAGTGTTTCATAAGCGTTTAGTAACCACTTATAAGTCACCATTAACAGAATCATCTAGAAAATATATATTCTAAAAATTGTAGTTATAAGAACTAACTGCAAATAATAGGGCGTATATCATGAAAATAATTCGAGTATAATAGCCAAAACAGGAACCCTAAAAACTAAGTAGACGTCACTTGCGCTCTATTGGCCACCTACAAGGGAATTCCATTTGGTTTGGCTGGGGGTTACCACAAGCACCGACGGCATGAAGGTGTTTTGATCAATAACACATCAATGTTACATGGAGTACTCCCTCGCTCTCTCTCTCTCCGATAAACACTTATATCTCGTTTCAAACATGTACGTGCAAATACAAATGATTTAATTCAGTTTTGAAGCTTTAGGTCTCAAACCGGGCAGGGCTTGTTTTTTGGGAGCTTGATAACAACAGATAACACAAAAATTTTATAATAAAAATAACAGCATGATTTTTAATCTGTGCTTGCTTGTCGTATAGACTAGTGAGCAGTCCTAGTGTCAAGTTTTTTCAGGCCGTCTGAAAAACGCATTTTTACATCTGTGAGAGATCTGAAAAACTAAAACTGATAACGTCATCTCTAAGGTTTTAATTTTTGTCTCTCTATTTTGGCGAAGGAACTAAATAGTAATATAAGACTAATTCGACGATCTCCATTCTAGATTGTTTCTTTGTAATCTATATGTATAAAAATCAATGCCACTTTTCGTTGTTATTTTGTAACTCAAGAACGGGCTCACCTATCCAAACCAAATGTTTACGCTTTGTTCGGACTATGTAGTAGATGGTTTATGTGAAGTTTGCACCAAATCGGTCGAGCGGTTCTTCATTTATCACACCCGGGCCAAGCCGGGGCGGATCACTAGTATATTATATATGTATTGTTTTATTCTACTTTTTACCCGACTGCTAAGAAAGAGTAATAATTTTCACGCGTATCTTGTATGTATGTATTTTTGTACATTTCTTTATTACCTATCGTATCTTGCAAATGGTGATATCGTTATATTCATCTAAAAAATCAAAGTGCCTTTAAATCGGTCGGTTTTATTAGATAAATAAACGCAAACAAAGCTTAAAAAACCGACTTCACCGCTTTTATTTTTGTTTTAGCTGAACCAATTTCGATAAAATGTATATGGAACCACCTCTGAACTATAACCTACCAAACAAAAAAATAATTATCAAAACCGATTCATAATTGACGGAGATATCGCGTAATATACATTTAAAAAAACATACAGACAAATTGAGAACCTCCTTGTTTGAAGTTGGTTGAAAATAATTAAAAAAATAAACCAAACCATTCTTGGGAGATTCAAAGGGGGATTACATAAATAGTAGGTTCAATATTTTCTAGGTGGAGTATAGTAGGACTCCCGAAACGTACCCGTCTTCAAAATGCGACAATGTCGACAAAGAATAACGCCAATTTTGAAGTAAAAACTTTGTGGCGCGGAAGGGAAGTCATAACGTCGACAAAAGATTTTATTCGTGCTTTTATGCCAGGAGGATGTTCTTGCTGCTTTTATTTTAGAAAACTTTTTTGAGTTAGCTCGACTTTATGTTTGTCTTACACGAGTTATCACTCTTAAAAAAGAGCTAAGTAGTTAACTCAATTGAAGAAAACTTTTGAAATTATATCGAAATATGTTTAAAATTTGAATGACCTAATTTGATAACTTTCTAGCAAAAATAGGGATCAAGGGGTATATACTACCATATTACGACGCAATTACTTTCAAGATTGAAAACTATTTATTTGGTAGTCCGGTTCGTAAAAGTTATAGAACCAGCTGATAGCACATGACGCTAATTTTCCTTCACTACAAAATTCACCAGCAGGAGAAGAGGGCGAGGTAAATGTATGCTTTTGATTGGCCGATACAACAGTTGGCAGCTATCAATTGCGTCACAGTTGCGGAACGACCAATCATATTTATTTAATTAATGCTCCAAATAGCAAATTGCTTTCGTCAGGGGGGCAAAAGATAATATCTCAGCAGATGGAAAGCGACGATGCGGTCAACGGTGGGACATGCTTGCCTAGAAAATATCTGTGCACTCATAACTTTACTTAAAGGCCTAAATAATACTTATCAGGAAACAAGAAAGTAGGCAGGATGTTCCATTCCTTTGCAGTTTGCATAGTGAAAGTTGGTTCGAATCGAAGTCTTATTTTAGTACTCGCCTTGTTGCCCGATAATGGAAGGAGACTGGAGGAATTAAATCATGCAGTTCTGTCGATTTATTTATCCATCTCCTGCTAAAATAAATTTGTGTGTCGTCTTAGTAGTAGGCAAAAGCACAAGATGAAAGTGTGTAAAAACCGTACTAGTACCTTTGAATACTGAACCCTAAAAACGTATAGGCCTACTTTAGCAGGAGTGAGCACTTAGTGCTCGCAAGTCACGCATTTATTTTCCAGCATATCCATCACTGGTTCGTTTTGTCGATCGCTTAATTTATTTGGCGCGTGCTTGAAACAAAGCGGCTATTTGTTCGCATTATTTGGCTGCTGCCATGATGGATCGCCGGCTGAGTCGGCTGACAGCCAGTTCTCGTGGACACACCCCGGTTTGATTGAGTGCTGACTCCTGTGGCGTGAGCTTGTGCTTTTGGCTACTTATGTATGTACCTGCTTCATTACTTTTATTAACGTTTAGAGTTAATACTATCGTCACGGGTTTGTATTTTTCTTCCAGACAATCAAAAGCACCGACTTTTAAAAAATTAAATCTCTTTGATGCTTATTTTAAGTAAATTAATCACCCAAAACATTGATTAAGTTAATAAGCTATAATTTTCATTGTCATTAGCCTAATATTTTCTACTGCTGGACATAGACCTGTCCTAATAAACGCCACAAAATCAAAACTAAAAACTTTTTTAGAGCTTTTTTACATAACCAAAATTGGCATTGTTGTTATAAATACAATACAATACAAAACACTTGATTGCACCAAATGAAAGTACAATGAGACTTATCGCTAAAAGCGAGATTACATAGGTTGGTGTTGTGATTAACTATATATTAAAAATAATATATATATTTTTAAATACATATTACAGTAATATAACATACTTAAAAACAATTCGGAATAAATAAAAGGTACCTATAAAATACAGTAGTACTATAAAGTACAGGTAAATACAGTATTTGAAACTTAATACAAGTCAGAGATGAAAACATTATATCAAATCAGTTGTTTCAAGTGAGATAAAAGTTTTTAATCTTCAAATACTAGAAAACAATTAATAGAAAACAAAAAAAACATACAGTCGAATTGAGAACCTCCTTTTTTTAAGTCAGTTGATTAGTTTTAACAATAATTACCTTTCTAATTAATATAAAGATATGGTAATAATTGATTATATAATATAATTTACATCGGATGCATGAATAAGCATTTTCTAAGTATATAATAAATGATGATTACAAACGAGCACAAAATAACAATAACTATAATCCCTTACTTGTTATTACAGCCGCCCACACGAGGCTCGAGGGCCGTGTCGCACTTATTTATTATATTTAACAATATAACATGGGATATCGTTGAGAGACCTTCGCATACAGATATGAAGTTTTTTTTTTTTCAATAATTTACAGTGCTCTGAAATAAAGATGGGTTTTAATTGCACACCCATAGACTAAAAACAAACGTTCAAAACACAGTTTCATAAATTGAAAGATGTTCAGTTTAAAATATTTTATCTACAAGCTATTTGAGTTTGTTCAGCACTCGCAAATTGCTATGATTATATTATTTCATCCGATAATCAGACAGACAGTTACACTCACTAAAAAAACATTCAGACCTCTCCAAACTCATCTACATTACGCAACAAATTATACAGAAACCCTGAACTGCCAAGCTTTATAAATACAGGTCCATCAGGAACCCTCTAGTACCCATTTATTTCACTGGGCAAGTAGTTAGGCGTGCTAAAACAACAGATTCATCCACTCAACAGGTAGATAGACTAGACCACAGCACACCTAGCAGGACAGCTTAGCACCACACCACCACTAAACTGAAATAGCAGACCAGTCGTGCTACTCACAGCGTATTTATGTAAGTAATTGCCAGGACAGGACATGATTTAGCGCTAAATGCCTCTGGCGGTAAGCGTTTCGTCCTTTTCTTTGCGAATAAGACGGTTTTGTTGGATTAGTAGGTAATGGAGGGTCGTCTTGAGACTTATTGTCGTTCCAACACTCGGTTTTCTAAGCAAAGGATTACTAATACTTAGGCTGTATATAATACGCTGCCCGCTGACGTAGTTGTTATCGGGTTGCAATTATCAGGTTCGATTCTCGATAGGTAAACAAGTATTGTCTGAAATTTGTACTTTTGGTTCTGGGTGGGATTGTATGTGTAATATGATTGTTTCCAGCGCGACACAAGTCATCGAATTTAGTGTGGGGTGAGAGTGTGAAAGCTTTTATGTTTAATATGTTAGTAGCATTTATTTATACCCGTAACTTTAACTCATGCTTGTTGCATCTCCGTACAACAAGTCTTCTGTAATACCTAATTATGCTTTGGCTGTAAATTTGGGAATCTGGCAATTAGTCATTAAAGGAGATGTTTCAAAATTGAAGGAGCCTGGGCCTGCACCATGTATCGTATACATATACATATAGCTATACAATATAGTAACAGGTTTAGAATGTTTCTTTTCTTTACTTTTATTTCGTTTTAATGTTCATTTAAAATATCTTGGTACATCGTTGATCGATAATATTGAACTGTCATTTTGGCGTGTCATAAATTATCAATGATCATATATTGTAAACAAAATTTTTTTTTTGTACCAATTCTAAATTATTTGGGTTTCGTTATAATTATAATAGGACTATAAAATATGGTACTCGATTGAAACTCAGAACAAGAGTGACATTCAGTATCTTCTTGTCATGACTGCCCCAAAAATATGGTTAACATATTTAAAAACTCACTCAATAATAATTTGAGGGTACAGCTGTATGTAATCTTCTGGAAATTAATTTATTTGTATTTTCAAGAAAATGCTATATTTTTTCACATACAGGTACATAGTGCTAGCCCAAAATGAAACATTTCCTTTCACGAGTGAACTTTTAGAGTCAATGTGAATAAACAATTATTTGATTTAATCTATTTGATGGCTTAATTTATTTGATGAAATGTAGTTTTTTTTAAACTTAAAACTCAACAACTAAAGTTCAAAATTACATAATATATCAATGCCTCTAAGCACTTGACATAATTGTAATAGCAATTCACGGAATCACTTAGATTTTGTTGCCTGTAACAATTTGTAAGGCGAAACAAACTTAATACGGTTTTAATTTGCCTTACCAACAATGCTGTACATTTTAAGTAAACCTTGACTACAAAAATACGTTAGTAAAACTTGCCAGCACAAAAATGTTTTATTAGACAAGTTTTTATTGTATCTGCGAGCTGCGCGACGTTAGCAAAGAAACTGTCTAAGCAAAATCCGAAATAAGCACAGAATTAACGTACAGTAGCGTAGTGCGCAAAAGTACAATATAATGCCTAAGTGGACCAAGTGACGGGAGGAATGCTTTAACAAACGTAACAAATCTAAGCTCTATACTTTTGGGACATTTAACTATATAGGTAGCTACTATAGAGTAGGCGCATTCAGGATACCTATTTCATTTTTTTATCGCGTTGGAATTCTATCGATTTCATGGTTTAAGCTTTAATAACGTAAGTACTTACTATAGATAGTTACAGTAGTTGTAGATATATAGAGATTGATATACATATAAAAGGATATATCAATCTCTATATATACTAATCACACAGAAAAGGACACACAGTGTATATAACAATTTAAACGAATAGTTATAAAACTTTTCATCTAAGTAGCATACCATAAATCTACTAATTAATACAGACCGTGTTCATTACACGGAACATTGTTTTGATAGGTATGGGCGAGAAGCTAAAAAAAGTATGCTAATCCTTTAGTAAAAATATGTATTACCTATATGCCCAAAAATAATCCAGTCGTTAGCAAATAGCTTAAAAACCTTAATTTGCTTTGTTTAAATTATTTAGAAATGAGCTATTAGTGAAGTAGTTTCTTCTTATATATGAGATTCATTTTCATGTTCAGTGAGAGTATTTGTAACCTTCGATGAAAAAGAGAGTATTATATGTTTGTAGTGAGTATCTGAGTATCTGTCTGTAGCATCGTAGTTTCCAGACGGCTTCACCAATTTTGATGTAGTTTTGTTTTAAGTTTTCAAGCTACCAGGGTCACTTTCACTATAAATTATAGTTTTGTTTTGTTTGAAAGGTGACTTGATCGAGAGTATTTTTAGATGTTTGATGAAAATCGGTTTCCAGATCCAGAGGATTCCGGAGTGTCGGGGGTATATTTAAAATTTAAATTTGCCTGTGGTTAATTTTAAATACATCTAAGCAGTAAGTATCATATATCTATCACGGTAAACCTGTTGTAAAGTGAAACCTCAAGCAATAAGGTTGACTCATTCCACAGCGAGCCATCCGCTCATAACTTGGCGCTGACCGTCCAAGAACCTACGAGAGGCATATGAAGAAAGTTTCCAAGATCCCTCGTACATTCCTCAACTCGTTAGAGCTCGGATCGCCTTCTGCCAGCCTGACCTGACGGCCCTGTATTTTGACAAGTTCTTATTGCTTTTCTTCGAGACTTGCTTCGTTTAAGTTTAGAATCTAATCGGCTAAGAAAGCGAATGTCTGATAAAAATGTACATTAGAAACATCCAAACCCCTTCAGCTATTGCAACGTCTTATAATGTTTATACTAGGATTGCATACTAGTATAATACATAGATACCACAAGGTTTGACGACCCTGCTGGCGCAGAGGGCGATTTCCACGCCGCGAGCCCTGGACTCGATTCCCAATAGGAGCACTATTTTCTAAATCTTCTACGCAAGCATGTGACACCTTCGCCCACACCATATGAATAAAATCAAAATCCAATTAGTTTATTCACATGAGCTCCAAAGAGGCACACATAAAAGCTAATTACTGTATTGCCAGATTCGTAAAATTACAGCCATCTCGAGAAGGTCTTACACAGATACAAAGGTAGATCTCACACACACAAAAACATACACATATCTCCCTCACACATATTAAGTGCACACCCAGAAAAACTTTCTTTAGTTATTTAAATCTGCTAATCACAATATTATATCATTTCATAATCTGAATTCTAATAATTGTAACAATTTATATTTCCACATAGCTGTAAGTACTAAATACACGACAGTTTTTGTTATGATTATTTTAGATTTTTGTACGAGTAAGTATATAATTTATGTATTTAACTCGGTTGTCACATTTTTACTCAGTATATATAAATCTAGCAGAATAAGTTAAATTTAAGTTACTTATTAGCCTAATCTTGGCTAGATTGTAACAAAAATAGGGAACACTATCGTGACCTATAATAGAGAAAAAAAAAAAAAATGTTTACTCAGTAAACACCTTTATCTGAAGCAGGGGCACATTGAAAAACAGCGCTATGCAGACATGTAAAAGTTCAAATTACTAACACAGGAATTATATTAACCTAGGTATATCTATATTATGTCGTCGCCAGAAAGCGCTTGTGCAGTTTGGCTCCATGAATCCTTGTCATTCATATAGTCATTCGTTTGGTAATAAACTTTATTATTAAATGCCCGTTTTATTACTGATTTAAACTTTCCCAGTGGTAATTCAGTTACCATTTTACGAATTTTATTATAAAATCTAACCCCATTTGCCATTAAAGATTTATTCGTTTTGCTTAGTCTAAATGCGCGCACCATTATTTTATGCTTATATTAAGATTGTGTGCGTCGCTTCTTTATATTTATCAATATTTCTGCGAACAATGCATGATATTTTCAAAAATGTGTAACTAACCATCTTTAGTTATTTGGTAGGTCTTTAACTGCAAAGCTTAATTTTGGGGTTTATATCGAGTTGAAAGCCCAACTAGCCGCCAAAAAGCTGGGAAGCCTTGCAAAGGTGAGACAGTACTTCACTACAGAACAATTGCTCGACCTGTAAAAAGCGCAGGTGCGGTCATGTATGGAGTATTGTTCTCATCTTTGGGACGTTTCAGCTAAGTAAGCTTGTGGTTCTTGAAATTATTGAGCGAAGAGCCAAGAGCGATCAGTTGACTGATGCAAAACTCCGGAGCTTAGGGCATCGTCGCATGGTGGCGAGTCTCTCGGTATTTTATCATCAGGTGAGATAATGGTCAAACAAACAAACGCATTCACACTCACAGCCCCACTCTAAGTTCAAAGACTTGTATCGTGGGGCCGGAAACATTGACATATCACACACACAAATACACCCAGAACCAGAAGCACAAATATAAATAATATAAACAACTGCCTATCTTGAATAAAAACAAAAAAAAAAAACATAGTTTACAACGATGTGCTTAAAAATGTGTATTATCCCTTACCTCCCCGTCCTTTGGAGTATCTCTGTCAAATGAAGACCGTCTAGCCGCGATAAGTTCAATTTGCGCCCGTCACGTACGCGAGGGTTACGTACATTCTACAAAAACGACGCGTTTTCTAGAAAAATTGTTCAATTGTGGTCTATAGACGCGACGCGTGATTGGACTGAAGCTATAAAAAATCTCTAGCAATATAAATAATGACTGTTGTCACTTGGAAACAGTGATTTGCAAAGAATAAATAGGTATATAGCTTAGTCTCGGGCTGTGAGCGTGAAAGCGTTTATGTTTATAATTATAGAATAGAATATAAATTTATTTGTATTAGTCACATCAATAATTAGTACGAGAATAAATATGAAAATTAAAGACTTAAAACTACCCTAATCATTAATTATCAAACTACTATTTCACTTCTCTGGCCGAACACCAATATTGTCGGCGGAAGCGAATTGGATGCAAATTACGGACCTCACGGCTCCAACTTATCTAGTTTACAGTGGTACTTACACTACTTACATATTCTACTTCAACTGAAAAGCTTGTTATTTACCATTACTATCACCTACAACTCTACATAGTCAAAGTCGCTTTGCGAGTCTGTCCGTATAATTATCCGCTAACTTCTTAACCACGTGTTATCAATATCTAGCAGTAGGTACATAAAGCTATTATAAAATAAAAGCGCATTCTCTGACCGGTACCGTGAAAGGTACCTAAAATTGGTAGTCTGTGGTCGGTCATTCGTTTCACACATGAATTGTATACTCTTTGGTTAATGTAATTCTCTATGATTTTGGCGGGAAAAGAAATGAGAGGAAGTTGAGAAAATATAAAATGTAATTGCTGTAATTTCGTAATTAATAGTTTTATTCGAAGTTTTGTCCAAAGAGAGGCACCGGACGACGGATTCAGCGTAAATTATCAGCACACTGCTCCTAGTTGTTGTTGTAAGGAAGACGATACTTTAATACACGCAACAGATTTTGATGCGGTTTTCACCATTAGTTAGATAATTTTTCACGGAAGAGTTATATATACAGTCAAATCTAATTAATTTTTATGTAAGCAAAATAAATTAATAATTATATTTTACTAGGCAACAACCAAAAAAATCGAAGAATTCTAAATTGGTTCTGTGTGGAAAATGCTATTTTGTATTACTTACTATATGGCATGATTCAACGTTCAGGTTATCTAGTATACATACATATATATATATATATATATATATATATATATATATATATATATATATATATATATATTGCAGCTCGCTGGCTTAGTTAGTTGTGCGTCTGCCTTCTAAGCAGCTTGTATCGGTTTCGAATCCACAAGTTTTTCCCTCAAAGGAAAATTTCTCAAAGGCATTATTGATATAATATTAAGTGTGGTAAGGCCCACTGGAGTAGTTGCTTATATAACAATGTCTGCTTTCTACGCTACCTGTGCCAGGTTAATTAAATAAAATCTAATCGGTTGACTATGAAGCACGATACCATATAGACTATGACGATACCTATACATTCGTGACTTGAAGGCTGACACTCGAACACAACAAGCGACAAGTCAGTTGGAAACGAGATAAACGGGCTGGAGGAAGTTCTTCAGTCCTCAAACTAAGTTAGCCACTGTGAACAAGTTACCTAAGAAGCTACACTGATTCCAGGACCTAGTTTCAAGTTATCGACGAATTCTCGTCTCTAGCCCGTCCGTACGTGATAACGGCTAACTCCCACTAGTTCTAAGTACCTATCAATTTATGGATTATTGCATTATTACCAGACTGCTCAGGAAAAAACCTAACTCAGGTTTTTTGCGCATATCTTGTAGGTATGATGTATGTATATTTATATTTTTTTTTATTCCATAGTATCTTCCAAAAAGCTGGATGGATTTCAACAGGTAAGATATCGTTAAATTCATCTTAAAAATCTAAATGTCCTCAGGTTGGTGTTTGAAATAAAAAGCAAAGTAGCGGATTTTTGGCTCGACACATATCGAGTAGGGTATCAAAATGAAATAAATTAAAAGAGGATTACATAAACAGTAGGTTTATATTTTTCGCATTCGGGTTTTTTTAAATTTTAGTACATTTGACTTGATTTATCTATGATATTTAAATGCTATTTGAAATATAACTACCACTTAGGGCCGATTTTTCGATCCTTAGATAAGCAGACAGCGTTTATTACTCGACTAGTAAAAAACAATATTTCTACGCATCAGAAGTACCTATTTAATATTTGTAAGTTTCAAAAACACAGAAATAATATTTCTATGATCCGTTGAGAACGTAAAACATATATCTATTTTAGTTCCAACGAATCTTAAGATCAGTTGACAACAATTATAGATAATTTATATTGGTTGCAACTGATCTTGAGATCATTTGGGAACAACAGTTATGACGACTGATACTATGATCCGTTGGGAAGTATCCGACCATCGCATCGGTTCGATGATAGATGGAACTTTGGCGCTGGTAAAAGCCCGGCAAATGATATTGTTGAAGCTGGCATGGCGGGAAATTCGGCCAGAAATTTTATTGACAGTTATGAACAACATCTTGCATTCAAACGTAAGCATGTAGCGAGACGGATTGCAGATAGATCTATAAGTGTACCAGTATTAAAAAAGGGGCTGGCCCTCTCTGAAATTCTGACTCCCATACAGAAATTACTAGATATCAAGCGCGCTCTTTGATGTTATCACACGTATCTAAAAAATATGTTTAGTATATATGTGTATAAATATAGGTACATATAATTATTATTGTACTCAGAGAACTCGGTATTTATTTACTAAAGTTCTAGTTCTAGCAAAAGTGCAATTATGTACCCAGCCGCGGTCGCTGTGACGACTACATAGTTATTTCAAATAGATTTCAAAAATCGTTTGAATTTAAAGGAAAATTCACCAAAATATACAGACACTATACAAAAGCTAGATTAGCCGCATTCAGTAACTCATTCATTACCATTCAGAGGCCACATTAAACAGTATTTCATTGTAATTCACAGGCTTCGCAGCAGACATCCAAACATACTACTACAGCATGGCCTTTCAAAGTATTAATTAAACGCCCTCGGAACGCCAGAAATTTTCAGACCGAGCGACTTTGCAGTCCGCAATTTGCTGCAATTTTAACTAACGAAAGGCATCTGCGGGCGTGATGACCGCCATCCATCATGGCGGCCGAAAGTCGGCCGAATGATATGTTAGTCTATTTGTCACAGCTTCAAACAGGACAGGATATCTACAAGTATGAACATAGTAAAATACGTATATATTACCTAATCAAGAGCCTACAGAGATCGGCATCGTCGCATGGTGGCGAGTCTCTCGGTATCCAACTAATATTATAAATGCGAAAGTTTGTATGTGGGTAAGTAAGTTTATTCTCTCTTCACGCTTTTACGGCATAATGGATTTGGATTAAATTTTAAATGTAAATAGCTTATACCTAGGATAAACACTAATGCTAGTTTTAAACTTGATAATAGCGTAGCATGGCTAGTTGTACAAATTGGGAGTCTTTCAGTCACTAGTGAATAGGCATCTTCTAGGCAAATATGCTACATCTTCGACTGCATCGTCGCTTGCCATCAGGTGGGATGAATAAAAAAAATGCACTGTTTATACATACAACTCCTATAACTAATAGTTATTTTTTGCATTGATTTGTTTAATGCTCGATAGTCAAGCATTTGATCCAAAAGTTGGTGACCCCAAAAAACTAAAAATCATCTGAACTTTAAAACTGGGTAATCACAAAAGGCGTCGGCCTATTATAATCGCATCAAAGAAAACATCGCGGCTCAGTGAACAAACGAACCTGAAGAATCGTTTTTCGATATCAATAGGTACCAGGCGGAGATGAAAGGGTTGTCGCCTTTGGAGTCGCTACTCATTGGAAAGTGTTGGAATAAAATAAGATCTTAAGTAATTAATCAGATAAGTAGATACATTAGCTTCTTTGGCGCCTAAATAGAAATATGCGAGAATTAACTTATAAATATACTCGTACGTTCAATTATTATTTTTAATGTTTTTATAGCTATAGAATTACGCCTTCTTTTTTTATTTCACGTGAAAAAGCAGCCAGTATTCTGGGCACCTTTCTTTCGGCTTAGAATTTAGCTTAGTGCTTAGTGTTGTCAATGATCGGTTTCGATTATTTTTTAATCACCAGCATCAGTGGAACTAATTACAAAAGTGTAGTTCCTTTTGACAATATATTGCTAGTTGTAGCGCGCATCGAGATAAAAAACAAACCTAGGGCTTGTTAGCTACAAAATCCTAGGTAGCGCGTATTTCAGGCATAGTGTAGGCGCGAGGACTGGCTGTCAGGAGCTGAATGTCGGTGTATTTTTCGGACAATCTCTTGTAAAATCTATCATGAATGGGAAGGGACATACATTTTCTATATACAACATAATGCATAATCAATTTTGAATTTAGAACTTTCTTTCTGGTGGAATTCCGCTCGGCCCCGACAACTTTTTCAATCGATGTGCTGAATTTGCACTAGCTTCAATAACGGTGAAGGAAAATTTCGTGAGTAATCAGCATGTCCAAGAATCACAATTTGAGGAAAAATGTTACAATAGATGGTCGTATCGATACATGTGACCTCACCACTTTTCAACATACTGGTGATACTGTTAGCAAAGTAGCTACCTATATCTACGTACATCATCCAATAAGAGGGCGCGAGGAGCCCCGATCGAAATCTATTATGAATATAATTATAATAAAAAATGGAGAATTAATAAATTGTGTTCTCTAATTAATTACTAAGAACTGCCCGCTGGCTTTAGTTTGGTACGCGATCGCGTTCTAAGGGGATATCGGGTTCGCTTCCCGGCGGGAACACAAGTTTGCTCTCCAAGGAAACTTTGTGTTTCTGGTTCTGGTTGCGATTGTGTATGATGTGAATGTTTCTGGAACCTACTACACAAATTATCGAACTTAGTGTTGGGCTTATTAGGTTACGTGGCCACGTACAATTGAAAATGTATCTCTCTATTTTGTGGTAGGTTATAATTGTATATTTTTTTTTACTTTCGTAAATGTATTATGAGAAAACCGGATCAATTCGAGCTTTATTCTTCAAAAGTACAATACTTCGGGAATAACTTTCGAAATTCAAAATAATGACAAAACATAAAATTGCTTTTCTCATAAAAACTTGTACGAAAACCATCATGTACATACTACATTTTAACGTTTCAATAAGGAAATTCACTTGTAATAGTACCTACATACGAAATCGGATAAATTCCGGAAACATGACCTTGTAAGCCCTCTCCTATGTTTTGTTGATAGGACGTGAGTTAGGAGATTTATCCGCTAAATGCGCATAGACTTTTTTACCTTCTTTTTTGAAGAACCTTCCTAGTGGCAAGATGAGTCTTGTCCCCATAAATATTGCTATTTTTACAAGCTTTTATTTACTTTCACCTTTCCCGTTACTCTCGGTCTGTATCAAATCTTGAAGGTTAAATTAGACCCACTTCCCGATGTCCGACTGGATTCATATTTGGTGTTACCTACTTTTGTATATTCGACGACAATTCAATGATATGGAACCATAGAGCTGGTCTGATGATGGATACGGCAGATGACCATTGGAACTTCTGAACTATAAACAAGATAAACCTATCTAGAAGCTTGATTTTCAACCGACTTCAAAAAGGAGCTACTCAATTCGACTGTATGTTTTTTTTTTGTATGTACGTTACGCGATATCTCCGCCAATTATGAATCTATTTTAATGATATTTTTTGTTTGGTAGATTAAACGTCAGAGGTAGTCCCATATAAATTTTATTGAAATCGGTCAAGCCAAAACCAAAATAAGCGGTGAAGTCGGTTTTTTTAAGCTTTACTTGTATTGCTTGTCGTTATACACGAGTATGTTAGTCCATTAATATATGATGTTTTTATTATAACATTAAATAACGTGTGAAAATTCCTAGGTACCATATTATATCGTTGTCTTAGACCGCATCGTCGGTTTCCATCACGTGAGATTGTGGTCAAACGCTGGCTCAGTTAGTCACTAATTTAAAACATATGCGTTTTAGTTTGAGAGTCAAATACAGTAAAAGAGTTTTTTTTTAATTAACCGACAGTCAATGTATTGAAACTGTATATAACGTTACCTAAACAGCGTCCGATACATGTAGGTACTAGGTGCAGGTGAGTAGACGACGTAATTGCACGTCGTTGTTAACATGATTGAGGACCATTTGCTACTGAAAGGGGGCACTACGACTAATAAACTTCGGCCCTAACGAAGTACGCAAACAAATGAACCTAACAATATCTATATGTTCTGCACAAGCACAATTTTGCGGAGCCAAAAAAATATACGAATAAATCAAAATCAAAATCAAAATCGTTTATTCACATGGGCCCCAAAGAGGCTCTCATGAAAGTTAATGAATCTATTGCCAGATTCGGAAAATTACAGCCATCTCGAGAAGAACCTGGCAAGAAACTCGGCGGCGCATTTTTTTTCATTCATTTTTTTTTTTTAAAAACATTCCTTATTTCTAATACATAATTTTCTTAACCTAGGTATTATTATGGTCGCTAGAAAGAGCCTGTGCAGTTTGCCTCCATGCATCCTATCCTCAATATACTAGGTATATGGATTATTTAGTTAAAAATTTAGTCACCACCACCAAGTAATTTCAAGTTTAAATAATACTATAAATTCTACTTCTGTATATTACCTAATATAGGCAAATAACAACAATGACATTATTTTCGAGTAACACCTGAGATCGACGAATGGGATATGCGGAAAACCAGCCTTGCACAAGCCCTTAGTTTGTGCAGTCTTAGCGCTGAACATATTCCAATTGCCAAATTTTCTTCCATGGATTTTTTTTTTTTTGGTTTGTGTTCCATAATTGTGATTGTTTTAAATATTTAGCAATAAAATGATTTCTATTCTATTCTATTTCAATGCGTAACAGCATATACGTTTTAGAAAAACATCGTTTTCGCTAAACAAAATTACATAACAAATTAACGATTTTACGCCACCAACAGCCACCACTTTTGATAGGTGACCAACGCCACACACCACCCATGTAAACCACGAGTACACTAACGCCACTGAGTTAGGTACAATTATATTATAATTGAACGCAAGCAAAGCTTAAAAAAAACCGACTTCACCGCTTTATCTTCGGAAACCTTTCAGATTTAAAGTATTAAACACGCATTATTGACTATAACTCAAAAAATAGATATCAGATCTTGATCAAATTTCAATGGGGCCACATGAAAAGCACCAGCTTTCAAATATTAAAATAGTCATTAAAATCGGCTCACAACGAAATAAGTTATGAGGTAACTTTTGAAGTCGGGTAAACGAGAACATCGTCAAAGTAGTCCACCAAATAGGCATTATTGACGATATTTCAAGAACTTCTGATCAGATCTTGATAAAATTTTAATGGGACCAATTAAAAAGCAACATCTTACAAACTAAAAAAAATTTCGTGGAATTCACGTGGAGAGAAGTTATGAGGTAACACACATAAAAAAAATTCAGTCGACTTGAGTACCTCCTCCTTTTTTGGGAAGTCGGTAAAAAAACCACCAAGCGTCGTCACCCCAATTCTTTTTGTAGCTAAAGTAATACAAACCATAGGTTTGTCTCCTACCTCGTGCAAATACAGACCGGGCGCCGCGGTATCACCAAAATATGTAGTTTTGTTATGTAAAAAAATGTACTTTTGTTAGTACCTATTTGATTAATGAATTTCTACGTGAAACATTTTAAATTCAATGTTTTTGTTCTTAAGTAGGCTACACGAAAGGCAGCAGAGGTTTGCAGCTAAAGTTCGTTACAGGTTGCACCTGAAACTTCGCAGTGGTAGACCCCCTGGGTCAGCATCTGCGACTCCGCATTGAGTTTTTGCATGGAGAGATTGAGATGTAGACGCTGAATGTAGTCGATCGATGTTAAGAGACTGAAATAGGTAAAGGTCACAAGAGGTGTTACGAAACTCACTAAGAATGATGTTACGTCATTAGTCACGAAAAATTAAGACGTCATGAACCTACACAATATTTTGAGCTGAAATGAACCTGCGTATTCAGTAAAAACAAAAGATTTATTATTTATACAATAATCTCATATAGGATGATGGAATTGATGGATGTAATCTAAATAAACAGAATCTAGAAACTTATTGGTGAAAGGTTTTTTTTAAGTTTTGGCTTCGCTATCTTTTGCATTTAGCCAGTTTCAAGTTACAATAAATTTCAAATGTATATCATATTAAAAGTCCTAGTCTTTTGGCAACGTTAAAGACATAAAAAAAACGTTCATTCTTTGATTAAAAATCAGAAGAAAGTAGTAAACATGTTTTTTATCATTAATCCGATGCGTTCGATTTTGTGCGGGGCAGGGCCGGAATCAAACCAGTATTGCTACGTCGTGTTACAGTGTTCAACTGACAACCTGCAAAATGAGAGCGAGTGCGGCAAAACGCAAAAATGCGTTCACTCGCTCTCATTTTAGTTGTCCACAATATATTCTTATGTGAGAACTATACTCCTACATATTATGCCAGAAAGGTTGATAAGTCCACCCATTGTATATAGATTTAAATAGTAATATTACTTTTTTATTGTACTTTATTTAATGCAACAATGAGTTTTGTATTTTACCTACTGTACTCCATAAAAAATTACAAATACCACAATTTAATGTTAATAATTTGTGTTCCTAACTGTTATGTAGTACTCAGTAGCTGTGTGTAAGTGTAGGCTTCGTGCCGAAACAATGTATTGATTTAATACTTTCGTATCTCGTTTGAATACCATCCTTGAAAGCGGTTTCATTCCAAATCGGCGAAATAAGGAAAACGAAAGAAAGGCACGAGTAGCGAATTTCAAATAATTTACCACGGAGTAAGTAATAAAGCGTTCTGCTCCAAATCAGTTAGCGGTCAAGCGGTCACATTAGGGGAAGATTTACAGCCTCCCTACTGAGGGGATAGGTATTTTGGGTCAGTGGGATTTGATAATAAATAATAACATTGTCTTAGGCTATATTGTGATTAACATTGACAAGAGCGATTTTCAGCTCTTCTATTCTTGGAGAAATAAATTACTTAATTTTAAAAACCTTGCATTACTGCACAGTAACCATGGCATGGTGGCACATACAATGGATAAACTAAGTGTCACCATGTAATTGAATGCATAAATAAAATTTAATATCTGTGCTCCTAACCATTGAGGAGTTCCCTATTCGAGACCCAACCGTGATTGCAGCAACAATGTCATGGTACCTATAATTTAAACGCAAGCAAAGCTTAAAAAATATAGCTTCATCTCTTATAATCTCTCCTTTATCTTCGACTCTTCTAATTCCCTATTATTAAGGTCGTCAGAGAATCTTAAGCTCAAAATTCCCCAACACACAACCACATTCTATGACAGCTCCTTCACTGACGAAGCTGTTCGACTGTGGAATAAGCTTCCTATTGAAATTAAAAGAGCTCAATCATTGGCAATATTTAAGGACTCCGTCAAGATACATTATCTTGCAGGTCAAACATAATAATACAAATCTACTTTGTTGTCATGATTTGAAGGTGAACATTCTATTTGTCACGCAAATATGTATAATAGTTATGTATTAGGTTTATGTATTCTATATCATAGTTTAATTAAGGTATATTATTGTTTATGTATATTTATTGTATTTTCTATATTATTATATTTATACAAAACACCGACGTCCAATTTCATTGTTTACTCCTCTCCATCCAAAGGTTGGTTTAAGAGATCGCTCTTAGCGATAAGACCGCCTGTTGTTGCACTTTTTTCTAGATTATTTGTTGAGGTGTTCAATTAAGTGTTTATCTATCTATCTATAATTGAGGATAACTCAAAACTACTGGTCAGATCTTGATCAAATTAAATTGAGATCACTTTCCATCAGGTGAGATGGTGATCTAATGCTTGCCTATATAGAATAAAAAAAGAACATGACAAGCACCAGCTTTCAAACAAAATAAACATTAAAAAAATACAGTATAATTGAGAGCCTCCTCCTTTTTTAAAAGTCGGATATAAAGAACCATATTCCAGTCAAATACGTCCTATCCATAGTCCATATATACAGCATGTAATAACAGCTTTACTAGAACTCCTATTGGAGAACTAGAACTCGTGTATTATATAATATCTATCAAGCTATTGACGGTCAATAATCCACCATTATTACACATGAACATTCATAGAAACACAACTTTTCGAATATAATGCAAAAACCATTTTTTTAAATTTCGCGGAAAAACTTTAAACACACAAGCACTTGCTAGTTCCATGGGCGGGACGAGGGCCAGCTTGGCCTGCTGTCAATGTCAAATTATCAAGTCACGAATGTCAAATTAAATTGTCTCATTTTGATTTCTGTCAATTTATTTTCTCGTGAAACGGCGGTGCAGCGCGTTGTGTTTTATTAATTACATTATTTCACCACATTTTTCAAGTAAGTACCTACACAAATATTTAACATGTTTCGTTATTTCATCAATTATAACAGTTAAAACTTATGTGTATATCAAGTGACGAAAACTGAAAATTTTACCGTGCGCAAGATAGTCTAGAGATAGTGAATGAAGAATCGTCTAGAAGCTAACGTTATTTTTTATACCACGACACGACACAGTTAGCTGATGAAACTTTAACGATTTGTCACGACATTCACTTCCCTGCAATTTACTCGAGGTTCTCATCTCCCTGGTTCTTTATTACTTATACATTATTAGGGTAGTTAGGATAGGTATTTACTTCCAAGCATGCCGGTAATCTATTGTAACCACGACTTCCTAGTCTGAACCGGATTTTTCCTAACGTGTTTTCCCGATTAATTATTGAAATTTTTCCGAAATAAAGGTAAATGATGCAAGAAGGTTGCAATGGTAGGAAGAGAATGCGTAGTGACTCAGAAGGCGAAGTCAATGGAAATCTAGCTAAAAAAATTGTTTTGGAAAGGTAGGCATTTGAAATATATTTCAAGCCTGTATGGTGAAGGGGCATGGCTGTAGAATTGTTTGAATAAATAACTAGGAACGGGATTTATAGGCTTAATGCCTCGAACTGCCTGCTGGCATAATCAATTGCTTGTTTTATTTCTAAGCAGCTGGTATCTGGATTGATTCCCTGCAGAAACAAGTTTTGTTTCTAATGAAAATTTAGTTTTCTAGTTTGGATGTGGGTGTGTGTGAAGTGAATGATTACAGCACTGATGACACAAGTCATTGAACTTGTGTGGGGCTGTGAGCAAGAAAGTTTATAGAATAATCGGCTGATGTATGTACCTAATTGTCTTATTATTATTGCTATGAATGCAGCCAATTAAATATCTTGAATGATCCACATAACAATAGAAATCATTTTTTTCTTGACTTTATATTGTGCGAGTTGTGAGTGGGGCTGTGAGTGTGCATGCATTTTTTTTTTTTTTTTTTTATTTGTGACAGGCTAGTGTTTGACCACTGTCTTACCTGATGGTAAGTGACGATGTGGTCGAAGCTGGTAAACACACTAGACCTGGAATACGCAGGCTCTCAAGGATAACTGCCGGAACACCGTATTTGGCTTGGCGGCAGACTTTCAACTTGATGGTGGTAAGCTACTTTGGTAGCAAGCCAGGCGAGCAACTCACAAAATGCTCTACCACCTCTCAAATGTCACCTGATTAGCACCACCCGGGGACCACGTGTAGGGAGTCAGACTTAAGGGGTATCCTCCTACGGACGTGGGTGACTCAGCCCCCAAAAATTTGTTTAAAAAAATGTGTTTTGTTTGTTTAGATTGTTATGGACTTATTTGCATTTGGTTTCTCGAGATGGCTGTAATTTTGTGAATCTGACAGTAGTCTTGAGTGCCTCTTTGGGGCCCATGTGAATAAACGATTTTGATTGATTGATTGTTACTGGATGATCTGAAGTAGGACCCTAATGATTAGTTTAGTTTACCATTGTCTATTAAACTCACCTTCAATAGTATAAAAATAAAAGCTGTAAAAGATTTTACTCTGTTATGACTAAAATTGGATACACATATTAATTGGAAACCTCATAATATACAAAACATAAGATCAAAAATTTCAAGATTTATTTATGCTTTTCGAGAAAAAAACAACCGACTTCTGAACTGCGCTTGCCACCTACTACGCTTATGCTTATGCCTGGCTAAGCTATGGAATTTTACTGTGGGGAAATAGTACAGATGCGCCTACTCTTTTTACTGTACGAAAGAAATTGATTTGCATTCTAGCTAATATCGAACAGACTGAAGCTGACCTGAGACTGAGCTGCCTACCCTATTTCCAAAAATATAACATTTTATCCCTGCCGTGCATTTACATATTCGAAATATGCAAATTTGTCAGAAAATATCCTGACTGAAAAACACCCTGGCCGTTAGCTCAGGCATGGAAACAGGCTAATGCTGCCATCATCCTAAACTACATAACATTCAACGAGCCCTTTTGTAATCTGCATAAAAATATTTAATAAATTATTTATCTAACCTAATTAAAAATGAATCCAAAGATAATGTATTTATAAAGCAGTTAAAAAAAATCTTATTAGAAAAAACCTACTTTACGATAACCGATTATATGAAAGATACTTTGTGATCAATCAATAAAGTCTTATTTTAAATCCAGTACCAGATATAGCTATTATATTATTATTGTAAATGTACCCTCCTCTCTCCTTAAAACTATGTTAATGTGGAAGACTAGCTAAAGCTTTTCCGACATAATTTAAATGACCTAAACAATAGGGGTACTACTAAATTAAAGGAATGCGATATACTGTTATGTCCTGTAGTTTATATGTATTTGTTTTGTCTTATATATCACTAAGCAATATGTTGATAGTAACCCAAGACATCTTTTAAGTGTATCGCTTTGCTTATGCAGTTTATTATTGACTAATTAAATAATTATAAGACAATAGATTGCATGATTGGTAAGGTATCTAGAATCGATTTTCTATTTAGCCTTTAACTGCATGAACCTCTGCATAATTTCGAAAATTGCAAGATTTGTTGTACCTACTTTTATTTTTTGTTTGGAATTAAAATAAGTCAATCTAAATATTTTTCACATTGAGGGTAATGTTATCACCTGGACCTATTTTATAAATTCTTGGGTCATTTGATATGTCCTAATCTTGCGAGTGTCTAAAATGAGCCCTAATATGGCTCGCCAGACTGAACTTGATCTAAAATGCCCTAAGACACGTGCTACAGTAGAGTTCACCTGCGGAGTTGTATGTGTAGTGTAGGAGGGCTTAGGTCTCTCTTTGCATAATTGGCATTTTACGTCTAGAGTCTGAAGGTGATTTTCTTCAAAAATCTTAATCGTTCTATAGACGTAAGATCGCCAAGATGACCTTTTGGAAGCAAGCTCCTCCCAACGATCCGGGTCTATACCGCAAGCGTCCAGGTGTCTTACACATCTTTGTAGTGCAGATGTTGACCGCCGTGCTTCCGCTTGCCTTGTGTCATTTCCTCCAGTTGAGTAAACGACAACTTTAGATTACTCAGTCATCCATTCGGATGTTGTGTCCACACCACCTTAGTTGACGTTGCATTAGGAGAGTTAAAATTCAATATGGCGACAACCAGACGCCATTTTGTAAAACAATATAAAATCAACGTCGAACTGTGTTTAGTAGGGTATTATTGATAAGGTATTTGAAAATTATCTTAGTTTCTCTTATCATATTTCATTTGACTTAAATTACTATTTAGGATCTATAACAAATCGAGGTTTGTAAGCAACTCGTCTCACTAAAATTTTCAATACTTATTATAAACCAGACGACCAGTTGACGACCCAGTTGGCGCAATGTACAGGTGTCCACCCTCTGCGCCGTGGGTCCTGGGTTCGATTCCCGGCAGGAGCACAAATTCCTTCCCAAGGGATATTTGTGCTTCTGGTTCTGGGTGTAATGTGTGTGTGTGTGATGTGAATGTTTCCGGCACCCACGATACAAGTCTTTGAACTTAGTTTGGGGCTGTGAGTGTGAATAGGGCGATGTGGTCGCTAAGCGACAAAGCCCTTCAAATAAACCTGTGATTATTAAGTTCTTATAATATACACACTTACTCACAGCCCCACACTAATTTCAAAGACTTGTACCGTGGGTGCTGGAAACAATTACTTGTCACATGCACAATCACACCCCACACATACAATTACACCCAGATCCAGAAGCACAAATCTCCCTTGGGAAGGAAAATTGTGTACCTTCCAGGAATCAAACCCAGGACCCACGGCGCAGAAGGCAGAGACTTGTCCACTGCTCCAAGTGCATCACCAAATAATTAACAATGGCGTAATAAATAACACGTGTGCACATTCAGGTTTTTATTTTTTTAGTATATAATATTGCCTTGTTGTCTTAGCTATGCCCACCTGATGTTACTCAATAAGTACCATCCTATATACCAGTACAGCTTGCTGCTTTTTGGGTATCGCATTGGTACCCCAATACGAATGGCATCTCAAGTAAATCCTACTCGTGTTAAAGGAAGCCTCAAAACTTCTATCTTCTAGAGAAATTCCCAAGTGTCAGCTGCACGATGACGATGGAACACAAATGCTACTGTCGAGGCGATGAGATCACCAGCTTGGATCTCAATAAGCCGGAACATCTCATGCCCATGATGAGGCCTTTCTCCATGAGGTTACCTTCTCAATTTCTTGTAGGGTTTGATGTAGATTAGAAAGTAATGTATTGATAGAAGTATACATAACTCATGGTGTAGAAATAATTGACGCTGACAATGTATGTCACTTCAGCCCTTGATTAGAGGTGTCTCTAAATTAACTCAGGGTCTACTATGGGTGATTATTGTTTGCAAAAAACTGATTATTGATTTCGTTTTGTTTCCTTCTATACATTGTAGTAGTACTTGGGCAGTTCTAAGAAAACAATAGGAAACCAATTTTGTACAAACAGCTAAAACTCATAATATACTCGATAAGTACTCGATCAAGAATACCAAAAGATTATTTTGATCTTTGGTGCATCATGTGATATGTTGTATATGATGCTATCTTTTTAACATATACATGTATACCACAATATGTAAAGTACCTAGTTAGACTATAGTAGATGACCAATTGACCAAATTGTAAGCAAACTTAGTTGGTTTTAGGTATGTACTGTAAAGTTTCATTGAGTTGTTTAGTTGTAACCGAGTTTCTAGAGATATCTATTTTAGAGTAGAATATTTTTTTACTACCTTGGGATTTAAATTACTTAACTAATTAAGTAAGTAGGTAATCGAAAGGTTAGTACAATTATGCCAATTTATTGAAGCACTCGAGTTAAAACAGTTGATTTATACTTATGATACTTGGAACTGTATATACAATTACAAAATATGCATAATAATAATAAATATCAATATATTATTTAATAAGATAATGTTTGTAGTAGGAACTAGTAGGCAGCCTTCTTGTTTTTAGGAAAGAAAACTAGCATTTCCACTTCCCTTCCTTCCAAGGAAACAGGTGTGCGAGACTCAAACCCACTAAAAACCCCCCTCGAGCAGTCTCTCGTAGCCTAGTAGGATTTAGCAGGCCACCTAAAGGCACTCGACATGGTCATTCGATTAACAACCGGGACCGATGGCTTAACATGCCATCCGAGGCACTATAAACTTCAATTGAAAACCTCACTGAAAGTCCAATCTCTGGCCCGACCGAACATTGGTTGACCTTGTCAATCAGTTACGTTCGACTGTTAGACCGCGCTATGATAACTAGGTACTTTTATCTCTTTTTCTTGAACTTTGTTACAATGTTAAGGAAAACCATTTATAACTAACTATAGCTATAGTTATTATATATTTTATTTATCTATTATGAGGATACATATATATAACTGGATTCTTTATTCCTACAGCTCCATAAGTCCATATTTTACTATACATGTGAATATATTACATAGTTATATACTGATTAATTATTTTGCCTTTCTGACGCATCTCGTGTAGCAGCTGTTAGCTACAATTTTTTCCATCAATATTCATAATTTATTCAACAATGACAATCGATTTTTCTTCACATCTGTTGTCTCTCAGGCCGAACGTCGAGGACATGATATAAAATTGTAACATCAGTTTATAGCACTCATAATTTTCTGTATTATGATCTCCAACCTTAGTGAAGGCGACTGAAACTACAAAATGTTAACGCAATCTTAGACAACGAGTATTAATCGTGCTTAAATGAAAATCAATAAAATCAATTAATAAAAATATCTCCAGGAAATCTTAAATATAAGTTAATAAAAAATACAGTCGACTTGAGTACCTCCTCCTTTTTTGGGAAGTCAGTAAAAAATTGTGTTTGTTGAGTTATTGATTGTAGTCTAGGAGTCAGTGTCCAAATTATTCATTGTACCTAATTGAAAAAAGTAAGGAAGTTCGAATAAAAGTGCATTTAATAAATTTTGGTTTAAAATAAAATAATGACATCACTTGACTATACCATCGAAATAGATTTCTGCATAACTGTATATTATTTCTACTGAGTATATTGCTTTATTACATGATAAACCAAAATTTATTTATCAACTCATACATTATGATGATAAAATGATAACTACAATCATGTCGATAATGATATGTATCCTTTTGCCTAAAGTCACTCGGTCTTGCAACATCAAAGTGAAAACGAGTTCGAATATATTTTTGTTTTTTGTAGCACATGTAAGTACCTGTCAATTAATTATATCTACAGTTGCTTTAACCTCCAAAGCAATTAATCACATTGTCGGTGGCAATAAAATGTGAAATACTGAATGCCTACTTTTATTATAAGTGATTACGAATTGAAATAATTTTTCAGCGAAATACGTTGAAATGTCTTTATGGTGCTGTCAGTGCGGCGAAAAAACTCCTCACACTACAGATGTGCGCAGAATTACGGTCAAAAATCAGCGACCGCCATCTGTACCCATTACCATCCCTACATCCAATGACAATGATCAGCCGAAGTATGTAGCCCTTTATAATCCATACCAATTATATAGGTCGGTACCAGTGAGGACTATAAAGTAATCTGGTTACGGTATACTTTTATCACTAGTTAAAAGGCTTGTGACAGTCGCCGAGGTGAATAACACATTTTTATGCACTTGTAATTGATGTTTTGAAAGACCAACCATCAGCATTCAAGTTTCGTTGATTATCACGTCAAGAAGCGGTGTGTTATGCAACTTGTCAACACAATCAACTGCACTTATTTATCGCTAACCGGTTCTCACTTTGGCCTCCGTAAAGGCTTCGTAATAGTGGTGCATTGCCCTGCTCCGGTTTCCGTCTATTGCATACACAATGAATGAGCAGGTTTCGTCGAGATTCCGATGACGCACTTGGAAATCGGACCTTGGTCCTGGACTGTGATATAATCTCGATCGTGATTCAAGTTGGAAATTAACTAGTATGTGTAATAATAATTAATTCTTGTTTAATCGAGTGACGCAGTGTATTGGTAGTTCTCTGCCAGTTTTACGGATTCGTGCGCTCAAGTCCTGTCTTTGAATTTTCAGCTCAAATTCCGAGCTTTTTCACAAATATGCGTAATTAAGTAATACTATCGAGAGCCAATTAACAAAGTTAGTGATATTTCCCTCGTTGTTCTCAGGGTGACGAACCTCGAAGCCATTATCAAAAACATGTACTCTGCCGGAATTCTGACGGAAACGCTTTTCCATTGTGGCGAAAACTTTTTAGTCAATATGTGGAAGAAAACTGCCACTCTGAATTTCGATGTCCATATAATAGTTCCTAGTCGTATTCGGACAAATCTGGGTTATGCCTTCGGCCAAGATGGGTGCGACGAAAAATTTAAATTTCGAGATTTAAAAATTAGATTGGAGCTTAGGTAGTAGGTATTCATGTAGTTAGTACCTTATCAAAATACTTAGTACTGATTGACGAGTTATCGCATAAATCCCATCCAAAGTAGAACAAAATTCCATTGCTATCAATACTTTAAATGTGAATTATCTATATATATTCTAGAAACAATTAAATTATCCAAGCTAGGCTTACACTACCTAGTGATATCAGTGATCCGATAACTGGTTCGATGACGTAATCGCGTGGTCTAATGTAACGTTAAAACTTGATTTAAATGTCTAGACATGATTATCATGCGTTTCAATTGTGTAATTATATCTAAAATAAAATGTACTGGAATGTAAACTCAACAAATTTTTAAGTCTAGGTGATATCATCGTGCGCAAATTCTGATTACAAAACTTTTCAATGCTCTGTACTCTACATGCTATTATTAATATGGACAATAGGGCTATGGAATGTACGAGGCTTATGTTATCGTAAGTTGAATTAACAATACTATCATAACAAAGCGTTATGATGTATATATCTATCTATCAATTCACTCTCAATCACATATATGTCATAGGTACTGTGGTTATTTGCCGTTAGACGTGATCCCTTTCTACACGTTGTTAATATTCACCTCGGGATCATATCCAAACAAATAATAGTGAAGTGTAAAACTTCTAGTGATTCTGCATAGCCGCCTCCATTCTCCATCACAATTTACAGTAACCTTCACCTCTCTGACCGATAAGTACCTCTTACACAATGGTGTGCCGTGGCCTGAGAACATTCGAGACGCTCAGTGGAAACATTTAACATCACGAATATGCCATTTTTATGTTCTCATTGTATGCTAATTAATTTTCATTTGCCTTAATTAAAATTTAATGTTTCCTTTCATTCTGTTCGTGTTAATTATATGAAATTAGTTTACAAATTAACTAGTTACCTGGCGCAGGTAACGATGTGTAGGTATATGTACTTAAATTAAGTAATTTACATGTACCTACATTCCGAACTCATACCAAAAACCAATGACATATATATGTTTATTTATACTGTAAACATACGTGTAGTGGGGGTACTTGAACTGAAGTATTTCCATTATATAAGTATTCTACAGAATCTTTATATCTGAATACTTTTGTAAAGTGACATGTACTTACACGGTAGGTCCGTTTGATCTTGCTAGTGTAGAGTTTATCTCTTATTGACGTGCTAAATTAGTTTCTAGACCTGCCAGTAGATAACCCACTGATAAAGTAGTAATTTATATTGACGCTTGTATCTTATCCGCTTAGTTATTTCTTGGCGTCTTTAGTGATTATTTGGAAAAGGTTGGTTTGCCGACAGATAATATGATACCATTATTATATTCATTGAATTATATTTTATTGTCTGTACCTTTCGAGTTCTACTAATAGTTAACTAAAGCGAGTTTTATTTCTTTAACATTTTGGAATTATTTATCATGCAAACAAGCTGAAACAATCGGATAAAGCCGTTTTGACTATACCGATTTCATATTGAAATAACGGGCTGAATTTCTATATTGTATCGAATACGTCATCCTAATTATTACGGAATATATAGTGTTCTGAAGAACGTTGTAGAACTAATAGGTTAGAACTAGAATCAGGGTCTCGGCTTTCTAGTATTTTACAAATAACCCTGAATTTAAATTTGTTTCTTTCTAATAAGGCTCTCGCAAAATAAGCAACTTTATTATAGTACCACCCCTTGCCAAGTGACCAAGCCAGATTAAACCTTATCCCCTTGTAATAAAGTCTTAATACGTTTCAGTTTCAACGTCATGCCGCTCCAGCTGACCAAGCCCGCTCCGCAGTGGAAGACCACCGCCGTAGTCAACGGCGAGTTCAAAGACATCGCACTGTCCGACTACAAGGGGAAATATGTGGTTCTGTTCTTCTATCCACTTGACTTGTGAGTACCTAGTTAAAAAAAGCGTTGCCTTCTAAGTTGCCTTCAGTCACAGTGGTATCGCGTTCGATTCCCGGCGGGAACATAAGTTTTCTCCCACGGAAAACTCCACGACATAAGTCATCGAACTTAGTTTGGGGCTGTGAGTGTGAAAGCGCTTGTTTACATCCCCACGCTTAGTATAAAGTATTGTATGGTGAGTGTCACTTACACAATCACATATCACAATCATATCTGTAACCCGAAACACAAATGTCCCAATTTGCTCATGCCGGGAATCGAACCTATAAACCACAACGCAGAGGACCTGCCCACCGCGCCAACTGTGTTTTGGATGGTCGTGGGATTATATAAATAATTTAAAGCGTGTATTTATAACGCATATGGGTTAGCCTGGCATTCTAAAGATTTGGCTCTTGGACTTTGTTAATTTTTTATATTTCTTAATCTATATAGGGACGATAAAGACCTATATTGATGTTCCGCTTGGGATGTATGTTTAATATTTATGAAATATGTTTTATATAAAATGTCATGTTTTAGGTCAAAGATTAATTAGTGGAGATACTAGATATATTTCGTACAATATATATACAATCTTATATAACGTATAATAAAACGTGGTCATGAGTAAATACACAACTATTGGACAGTGATACGTAGAAAACGACCGTTCTAAAGTTCAAGGTTCATGAGGCCCATACAACGAAATCATTATGCTAAGTAGTATATGTATTCGTGAATTTCTAATACAAATAAAACATTTTAATGTAAGTACCTATGTATGCTATTCTATTTGTTACTTATCTTTGGACCTTTCCAAGAACACACCATCAAGGCGTCTTTTAAACAATAAAAACTAAATTAAAATTGATCCAGCTTCTTCGGAGTTACGATGCCACATATAGATACGCAGATATACAAACTTTAAACACGCCTAGTTTAGTTTCGGGATAGATCAGTGTAATATTCTGTTTCAGTCAAAATCAATTAAAATCGAGGCTCTCTTGCCCGACTCTTCTGGCCAGATTCATAAAATTACAGCTGCAGTGAATACATTAACATTAACATAAACGCTTTCATACTCACAGCCCCGTACTAAGTTCTATGACTTGTGTCGTAGGTGCCGGAAACATTTACACACACAATGACAACCAAACATAAGATATCGTTTCACGTTTTCAGTACATTCGTGTGCCCCACCGAGATCATCGCGTTCTCGGAGAAGGCGGACGACTTCCGCAAGATCGGGTGCGAGATCATCGCCGCCTCCACAGACTCGCACTTCACGCACTTGGCCTGGATCAACACTCCGCGCAAGCAGGGTGGGTAACACTACCCCTTCATCTTATATCTTTAAACGAGCAATTCTTATATATATATATATGTGTAATCAGGATCTCGGAAACTGCTCCAACGATTTTCATGGAAGTTACAGAAAAGGGGTTTTTTGGCCCAACTAATCGATTTATCAAAGTTTTAGGTCCGAGAAATGCTCGGTTCCCTAACTGCATTTGAAAAACCGGGTTTAAGAAACTATCAGCGCCATCTATTACGCCATGACCGACGTAAAAAACTGTTTCTACTCGACACTAGATGGAGCTTTCTGAAGCTACAAATTCAAACACATTCTACCAAAAACAAAAAACTGTGCAAAGCTCGGTCATCCGGATATTATACTTTATACTTGCTTAGGATAGCCTTTGACCTATAGGTTAATCATTATTTAAGTCGCGACTGAATAGACATAGACACATATTCTGTCTGCTTTTATATTATGATAGCCAAACATTTGACCACTACCTCACTGATATAAAGTGACGATACGATGAAAGATGAAGCTCGCTTGCCTAATAATGTAATATCTTAGTGTGTTTTATTAAGTCTCTCTCTGCAATGTAATTAAAGTAAATAGCGACGCTACTGCCATAAGGTGCGATTCAACACGCTGCCTGTCTAAAATGTAGTAGTGTATGTGGAGCCTAGCATGACTTGGAAGTTAACTCAGGTCACTCAGTCACAACCCAAGTAACTCAGTCACAACCCAAGTAACTCAGTCACAACCCAAGTAACTCAGTCACAACCCAAGTAACTCAGTCACAACCCAAGTAACTCAGTCACAACTTTAGTCAAGCTAGTTTAACAGTTGTCTGTCCTGACGTCACTGACGGCTTGCACGACCACACGTCTGGGGGGTAGTCTTTGTGAGCAAGTTCACCCCTTTTTGGGCGTAGTGGCCCGGTTTCCACTCAGGCCTACCGCCGGGGCAAGACAGTAACTGCTAGCGCGACCCTATCTTACACCCCCATCTCAGCAAGGGACGGGTTACGGGGGGTTTTAGTGAGTTCGAGTCCCACACACCCCTTTACTTCACCCCCGGAGAGAAAGACAAGTGCTATTTTACCCCACAAAAAAAGGTCATGCTTGTTAACAGTGGTCTGACCTGACCTTACATAGCTGTTGCAACCACCCAGTTGGTATAAGGAGTACCGTTACCTTTATTATGAAGAAATTTTTTTTAAAGAGCTCATTCCGGTACTCTAATTATTTAAAGTTCTGGAAGGCTCTGTAAGTGTTATATGCAAATAAACACCAACCGAATGAGTAGCTTATTTCATTTTTATTTAGCACAGACAATATTCAAGTAATGTTAAAAACGCCTTCGAGTAAACAAGTAACATTTTAGAAAGTTGTTTTAAAAATAGTTCATCATAAAAAAAGGACTTAAAATTTACATAACCAGAGAACTTGTCAAGATGATTCAAATGAGCCTAAACTCAATGGGTTTATCTTGTTTTGTTCAGAAATTTCTTAAGTTTCCATTATCAGCCCAGCTCCATGGTACTGATGAGATAGTAGAGCAGAACAGTTTTTCACGAGATGTAGTATTGCGAATTAGTTAAGCTAATAATAACTTTTATGAGTGCTCTTTGAGCTTAAGCGAATAAATTATGAAATCTCTATTCAAAAATCATCAAACGGAATCGGATCAAAGAAATTTGCTGTACATTTGTTTTAGAGAATTCCATTGATATCTTATCTTTGCGTTAAATGGCGCAATGATTGTGTATTAGATAAATAATAAAGTAAATGATTTTTGTGTAAAAAAAAAATTCAATGTCCGGCTATGCTAAGCAAAAATTTTGTTAAGAAACAAGCACCTGTTTGAGTGCTTAGCAGTTAACTTTAGAGTGGGGATCTCGGATGGTCTTGTAAATTTTAAACCACTAATGTTTAAAATTTAGTGGTGTTCCAAAGACGCAAGGTCTAATCTCCATTGGAGATAAAAAATACTTATATCTAAACTTAATTGATTTTTTGTTATGCCGTCTGTACGCATAGCTCACACAGAGCTAATTAAAAATAAAAACGACAATCCATATTTTTTACTACTTTTTTTTCAATGGCGATCTCGGCCCCACGAACCTTCCGACCTTAAGCGAGTGAAGCGACACATACAATTTTTGTATATTATTTTTTTAGGGAATTTATGTTCTTTATTTCGTTTATTTAACTTAATCTCTACCCACACAATAAAAAAACTGGTGTTGTTGTCAGGTGGTCTCGGGCCCATGAACCTGCCGATTCTGAGCGACAAGTCGCACAAGATCGCGCGCGACTACGGCGTGCTCAACGAGGAGACCGGCATCCCCTTCCGCGGCCTCTTCATCATCGACGACAAGCAAGACCTGCGCCAGGTCACCGTCAACGACCTGCCCGTCGGCCGGTCAGTACTCTACTCATGTACATACACTACTGTACACTACTGTACACAAGCAAAACCTGCGCCTGGTCACTGTCAACGTCAGTACTCCCCTCATGTACATACATACACTACTGTACACTACTGTACACAAGCAAGACCTGCGCCAGGTCACCGTCAACGTCAGTACTCTCCTCATGTACATACACTACTGTACACTACTGTACACAAGCAAGACCTGCGTCAGGTCACCGTCAACGACCTGCCCGTCGGCCGGTCAGTACTCTACTCATGTACATACACTACTGTACACTACTGTACACAAGCAAGACCTGCGCCAGGTCACCGTCAACGTCAGTACTCTCCTCATGTACATACACTACTGTACACTACTGTACACAAGCAAGACCTGCGTCAGGTCACCGTCAACGACCTGCCCGTCGGCCGGTCAGTACTCTACTCATGTACATACACTACTGTACACTACTGTACACAAGCAAGACCTGCGTCAGGTCACCGTCAACGTCAGTACTCTATTCATCTATATACACTACTGTACACAAGCAAGACCTGTGTGTTTCTGGTTCTGGTTGTGATTGGGTGTGCGATGTGAACTTAGTGTGGGGCTGTAAGCGTGCACGCGTTTACAATACTGTACAGTGTACACTGATGTACATTTTTGGTGTTCTACAAAATTGTTATTTTGCCCCTTGACTTAGAAGAGTGCGCATTCGCTTCTGAGGCAATCCAGCTCCTCGATAGCACAAGTGATGTGACAGTGTATTATAGTGAGTGTTATTAACAAAGAACACAAGAACAAAGTGTCTTCCCTTTAATAGAGAGACTAAGAAAAGTGTTATTGGACACATTCTTAGTATACTACTCTACTTAGCAGTTTAGGTCAAATTAAATTACTTATTAGTCTTAAGGCTAGATCGTTATTCCATTGGAGTGCCGAAAGAAATACTTGTGTCATTAAAAAAAAGTCGCACTCTTAAGCACCCCATAAAGTTCGATTTCCGGCGGCAACACAAGTTTTCTGCCCAAGGAACATTTGTGGTTCTGGTTGTGTTTGTGTGTGTGATGTGAATGTTTCCGACACCCACGGCACATGTCATAATAAACATAGGCTACATTTTAACTCGATAATAGCGGGCGAAGCCGCGGGGCATGGCTAGTACATAATGTACCTACAAAAACCTACATAAATAATAATGATATGGGTAAGACACTAAAGGACCCTGACAGACGCTAGGACGGACAGTGCTGAACACAAATCAACTTAAAACCTTGCTCAGTCAACTATAAATGATAAAATTGTGTCGATATATATATATATTTATGAACATAGGACATACATTAAAATCGATAATCTCTTCAAGGCCAATTTTAAAAGATCTCAATATATCACAAACGCCTATCATAGGATTAGTGAAATACTAGAATTCATTTGTAATTGAGTATTGTATTCTTATCACTGGCATTATCTCTCACGTATACGTAAACCTTGTTTCCCGCGACTTAGTGTCGCACGCGATTATGTAGCCTATATATTATCTTTTAGCCTATTTATGTCGTAAGTCGCGGTGAGAATGCCCGTTGCCTTAATTAGTGCGCAATCGCCTTCTAAGCAAGGGTATCGGGTTCGATTCCCGGCGGGAACTCAAGTTTTTCCTCAAGGAAAATTTGTCTGTTTCTGGTTGTGATTGTGTTTTTGATGTGAATGTTTCCAGCACCCACGTCACAAGTCATCCGACTTAGTGTTGGACTGCGATTGTGAAAACGTTAAAAACAATGTATGTTTGCTAAATCAATTAATTCTTTTGCGTAAAATCAAATGGAGCCTTTGTTTTTTTTATATCTCTGATTGGCTAGCGTTTGACCACTATCTCAACTGATGGAAAGCGATGATGCGGCCGGATATAGCATGATTGCCTAGGAAATACCTATTCAATCATGAATTGAAGACTCCTACATTATTCCGTTCGGGAAACAAAGACGCGGACAATAAGTTTCAATATTTCGCAGTACAGATGATAAACATAGAAGCTAAATGCTTTGAGCGAATCGGAGGTATGTCAAGTAAACATAGATGATGACAGGTTTTCTTGTTCTGAGATGGTTAAAAGGGGCTTGAAATGGGGGAATTGTCTGATTTAGTTCCCTACACTATCTAAAATGTAAACATTAGAACACTGAAAGTTCCTACACATTTTTATAGTTGTATAAATAGGCCTAAATGCCTGGAAAAGTATATTTAGTCCGTCGGTTACATTATCAAAAAATATAGGACATGTGCTTCCTTTTGTCAAACAAAAAAAACGAAGTGCGTTGAAATTCCGCGTGTAAAAAGTGTATAGAGGCGTTTTACGTCTCGAGCTTTCACTCTCGAACTTTGACGCTCTTTGTCATTATTAATTTCAATTTATTTGTTAATTAAAATACAAGCCCAATAGTTTTTAATAAATTAATCTTTGACTCGTGTATCTTCAACTTTCAGATCTGTAGAAGAGACTCTGCGACTGGTTCAAGCGTTCCAGTACACCGATAAGTACGGAGAAGTGTGCCCCGCCAACTGGAGGCCCGGCGCGAAGACTATCAAACCCGACACCAAGGCCGCACAAGAGTACTTCGACGACGCCAACTAACACGCTCACTGTGCTCGTCTCGCTTTCTCTTATAACTAAAGTTGAAAGTTAAAACGAGACAAAACATTTAGAAGTAACGATTTCTATAGTCATTCGGGAATTGTGACTGTATGTTTGAGGTTGTGTGTTGAATTGAAATGATTACCAGTGAAAAGTAGAGGGATGAAAAGAATTAATATTTATGATGTAGTGTCAGTTTTAACAGCAGTATATGTAAACCATTTCTTCTCTTAGAGATTCAAAGGGTTAGACTTAGTTGAAGTTATATTTATGTCCCAACCAATTTGAAACTTTAAACTAACAGAAATAAAATATGCTGAAAGAGGTTTGATAGTTACTGGATTTTCAACAATATTAGCAATTTCTTTTGAACTCATCTATACTAATATTATAAAGAGGTAAAGTTTGTTTGTTTGTTTGTTTGTTTGTTTGTTTGTTTGTATGTAAAAGGTAATCTCTGAAACTACTGATCCGATTCTGAAAATTCTTTCACCAATAGATAGCTACACTATCACTGAGTGTCATAGGCTATGTTTTGTCGGGATAGAAGTTAGTTATCAGTTCGAAATAATAATATTCGTAAGACAAGTCGGAGAAAAATTTGCTAACTTTCCGCTTTATCGGCGTACGCTGACTAAACGGTAAGACATAGTTGAATACAATGTATGGCAAAAATGTTGGCCTTCATGAGTTTTACAAAAAAGTCCGCGACAGCATATATCTAACATGTATGTATAGCTCAGAAAAAATACTTTTCTTTGTTAAAAATCTGAAAAAAAAGCGGCCTATGTTTAGTTGGCTTTTTGAGACATTCAGTACTAATCCTTATCAAAATAAACTATTTCATCGTCTTACGTAGTTCATGTAGATACATTTTGCTTTTTACTGCATATGATTTGGATAAATAGTCTATGAGAAATCGTGAAATTAGTTTGTATCGTGAACGGGACGGGTCAGAAATGTACCGCCACGTACTACGAATTCCTGCACATTAAAAAATAGCGGCTTCTATTTCGTTGGCTTTTTTTAAGTATTTAATATTAATCCTTATCAAAAAAACCAATTTCATCGGCTTACGTAGTTCAGGTAGATGTAATTTGCTCTTTACTGCACATAATTTGGACCTATAGTCTAGGAGAAATCGTTAAGTTTATTTGAGGGTGAAAACGGTGGATCACAGAATGGAACAGTTACTGCGTAATCCGGCATACGTCTATGTTTTGAACCCACTAACATAAGAAGGAGGATATAAATTCGACTGTTTTTTTTTGTTTAGTCTTATCATTAAACTTTGAACTGCCCGCTAGCGTAGTTAGGTGGGCGTTTGCCTTTAAAGCACCGGGTTTGATGCCCGGTGGGAACACAGGTGTTTTCCCACGGGAATTTGTGTTTCTGGTTTTGAGTATGTTGTGAATGTTGTGTGAATCTTGGATGTTTACTGCCCCTTGATACAATTCATTGAACTTAGTGTGGGGTTGTGAATGTGAAAGCGTTTATGGGTATGTTTTTTAATATTTACTACCCGGCCGACGCCGGGCGGGTCGTTCCTGAACTTTGAATTGCTCGCTGGCGTAGATGGGTGCGCGTTCGCCTTCAGAGCAGCGGGTTCGATTACCGGTGGTAATTTACCTAGAAAATTTCTCTCCACGAGAAATTTGTGTTCCTGGTTTTGAGTATGTTGTGAATACTTTGTTAATCTTGGATGTTTACGGCCCCCGATACAAGTCATTGAACTTAGTGTGGGGCTGTGAATGTGGAAGTGTTTATGTGTAGATTTTTTAACCGGGCGACGCAGAGTGGGGAATCTTTGAACTTTGAACTACCCACTGGCGTAGATGAGTGCGCGTTCGTCTTTAAAGCAGCGGGTTCGAATCTCGGTGGGAACACAATAACAAAAGTTTATTCCCCACGGGCAGTTTATATTTCTGGTTCTGGGTATAACATGAATGTTGTGTGTGTGGTGTTAATTGTTTACGGCCCCACGACACAACTTATAGTACTTTTACAGTGAGGCTGTGAGTAAGAAAGCGTTTATATGTAAGCTTTTGTTTACCCGGGCAACGCCGGGCGGGTCAGCTAGTTTAAAATATTTGTCTAGATTCACACACAACCACGCCTTGCTATCAACTGCTATTAGCTCATAGTTATCACAGTGTGCTTCCTTCCGCGGACCAAAAAAGTCCGTCGAAGGAAACGCATCGTCACTTTACAATATTTTTTGTATGTCTTTTGTATGGGATGGAGTGTCACCGTTAACGGTCGAATCTCAGTGAAAGTATGGTTGGTTACGACTATTCAATATTTGACAGATATTCGCAAATGAGTGTGTCAGTAGATACGCAAATTACGAGAGTGAGACGGATAGTTGTTACACAACTGCGCTTCAAATGTTTCGTTGACAGACTATAATGTACTCTCTAAGACATATTTTAGGCCGTCTTTGCGGTGGCACTTCTGCGAGTATAAAGCATATTATCTATAATACCTATTTATCATATATAGATTGTGTCAGTTACGTCAAGCTGATGTAAAATTGCTTGTTTTTCATAGTTATTGAATAGTCGCTAACTGTTCGCCGATTGTAAAGACAATAAGTTATGTTATTTTGATATAATCATGTCGCATTTAGTTACTTCAGTATTTCACGGAGATCCTAATGTTAACCTTCTATCGAGGCTGTAATAAAAGCTGTGTTGGATTTAATGCGGTCGTTTTATTTATACAAAAACATTTCCCTACAAAGAACATAATACAATAGTATTGTTGAGGATAGTCAAGTTGTGTATACGTTGTTTAGGAAATATCACCGTTAAAAACTTTTTACTTACCTTGACGTGTTGCCATGTTGTATTGGAAATGGCCTCGAGAAGACGGGAGAATACGGGTGTCAGTTGCTACAGTTACAGTTACTTAAATTACGTAAAAACAAACCAAACAAAAAATAAGCTGAAGACATAATTCTCGGGTAGAGTAAATTCTTTTCTATGATATCATTCGTCTAGTACATATACGTATATGAAATAATTTTCAGTGTTTTGATACTGCTCGTTAGCTTAGTTAGGTGTGTTCGGCTTCTAAGTAGGGGTATCGGGTTCGATTCCCGGCGGGAACACAAGTTTTCTCCCCAAGGAAAATTTGTGTTTCTAGTTCTGGTTGTGATTGTGTGTGTGATGTGAATGTTTCCGTCACCCACGACACAAGTCATCGAACTTAGTGTGGGGCTGTGAGTGTGAAAGCGTTTTATATAAAATGGCGGAACGAAGTGGTTACAAAAATACATATTAATATTATTTGCATGAGATTTTATATTTTTTTCCCATATATTTATGTCTTTTTTTATTTGACCACAATCTCACCTGATGGAAAGTGTTGATGCGGCCGAAGATGTGACCTGATATGATGAATATTCTAAGAAGGCATCATTTATCCTATCACACAGATTACGACGATAATGTGTATTTATCTGTTTTTATTCTGAATGCCGAGTAAAACGGTTACAAAAACACGTGTTTTAAATTTTTTTTTTAATTTTTTTTTTATTATAAGCAAATGTTTGACCACAATCACACCTGAAGGAAAGTGACGATGTAGTCTAAGGTAGAGCACGCTTGCCTAGTAAATACCTATTCACTTTACTTTTGAACACAACACCAAACACACCCAAATTGTACCTTTCGGGACAGACGACGGCAAAGCGTTCCATTCTTTTGCTGTTCTATAAATGAACGAAGACGCGAAACGTTTCGTCCGAATGAAATTCAGGTAGGTATCACCGTCTTAATAATATTTTTAAACATTATTCGAAATGGCTGAAATTTCTTTCTTTTTTACGTTTTAAATTCCCGTATTTCAAACCATTTTGAACAAATGACAGAATCTAAATCGACAAAAGAATTCCATAACTATATAATTCGAGATTAGATACCTCCACACAAGACAAGAACACCAGACAAGAATCGGTTGAAAACTGTACTAAAGGAGAACAGCCGGACATGCGCTATAGGTATACAAAATCATTTTTGCCCAAGCTAAAACGGAGACGCTTCGCGCTTGCTAAGTCAACAAGTCAATCTATATATTATTTACTGCAGCACTGGGTACTTGTCGCAATCAATCACTACCTACCTACCTATGTAAGTATGTATTTCTTCTAGCTCTTGATATCAACATACATAGTTACTAAGTAGCTATGCCTAACTATTACTTTACTACCAATCTCTAGTGATAAAACTATGACTTGTAAGTATATGTACCTACTATCTAGTATCTACCCACGGACAGTAATACCATAGTAGAAACAGTCTCTGTTTCTTCTATGGTAATACGACCGCACTTTGGCGGCATCAAAATTAAAAGTCATCTAAATATTCTCAAATACTGAATGGGTATTTGGTTACTTATTTAATTATAAACAAAATTATCAAATTTCGAAACGCTTTGAAAAGTCCCGCTCGAGTCGCACGCGCTGCTTCGCTCAAAATATAAACACACCAATGTTTTAAAACATCATTGGTCGAAGTTTTGAACTGAATAAATTCGTCGGCCAATCACAAATCACATTCCTGTGCAAGCCTTGGTGTCGGGAGCACGCGTCCGCGACAATAAAATATAATAAAAAGTATTCGATATAATTTAAAATGGGACTCCATGGATTTCAAAGGCAATACAGTGATTACGGGAGTGGAAGCTCAACTAGTTCGGTAAGCTAAATTATTGCAAAATAATAATGAAACTACTCGCGTTTTATCGGATTGTTTATATTGCGTAGAAACATGTGCCGACTTGTTTAATTTTTTGTCGAACCCTCAAATTGCGGCTTTGAGTGGTCGGACTTTTTGTTATCGACTCGCACTTGATTCGCTGAAGGATTTATTTCTATACAAAGGTAATGTCGAGTGGTTTTTGCCGATTAAAGAAAGAAATAGTTTGTTGCTATTGATATGGTGGGTTTTATTTTCGAGGGTAGACCAGCCAAGCGACGACGCCAAAAATGCTAAAACACGATAAGAGGATAATGAAGCTTGTTGTTAGTAATAATATATAATTGTGCTGTTTTGTAGGTATATAAAGTAGCTATACTTAGATACTGCCTTAACGTAGGTATGTTGCTTACTTATAAGTAGGTACCTAGCTGTAGGTACTATCGGTAAGACCGTAACTAGTTAAGTTGATAATAATTATTACCTAACTACCTACTTCGAACAAAGTACTAATTTAGTCGCGAAGCATAGAAGTTATTTTATTTTTACCATTTATGAGCTAAAACTGGTACATTATTATCATTATGAAAACTTAAAATCATAATATATTACATACTTACAAAGCTTCTTCTCAAAGGCTACTGTCAGTAACTAAGTAATTATATTAGTATACCTACCTACCTAAATCGATTTTATAAATGAGATTTAACATTATTAACATTTAAAAAGATGGCCGAGGTAGGTATAGGTGTACCTAGTAGGTTTTTTTTTATGTTTGATAGGCAAGCATTTGACCACTATTTCGCCTGATGGAAAGCGACGATGCGGTCGAAGATGTAGCATGCCTGCCTAGAAGATAGGTGTATAATATACAGGTGTCATTTAAATTAGTTCATTATTGTAAATTCAGTCATAGGTACTTACTTACATAATTATTTATTGTTTAAAATACGAATCCGAGCGATTAAAATATTTGAAAATTAAAACTATCGTGAGTTTTACACATAATGTATGTTGGCATTTACTACGTGTTTGAAGCCGTATACAACATAAATTATTAAAATATTTATTTGGGAGGGAAAAGGTAGGGCACAACAATGTGGTTTATACTAGCCGTATAATAACTTGCCGTGCCACGCTATTATCAAGTTATAAAGTAGCCTATGTGTTAATCCTAGGTACAATCTATGTACATTCCAAATTTCATACAAATCCGTTCAGCCGGTAAAGCGTGAAGAGGGAACAAACATACTTACACACAAACTTTCAGATTTATAATATTAGTAGGATTAGTAGGATATAATGGGCTATATTTTCTAATACTAAACTATAACGATAAGTACATATAAAGCAAAGACTTAAGTCACCTATACGACATCGAGCTTATAGGTAACTCAAGTGCTCAAGCCAACTACCAGCAGACGCTACCCGCTCCCATCTCCCATCATGCTGGCGGCATTGCCTCTGAATTGCAATGCTAATACGTTGAGCCAAATAAGAGCCAGCATTTTGATCACGCGTTACGATACGATCACGTTGAGGCGACCGACGCGTCGCCTCAACCAGGCGCGCACAGACAGATTTTTTTGAAAATCTATACTAATATTATAAAGAGGAAAGATTCGATTGTTTGTTTGTTTATTTGCATTGAATAGGCTCCGAAACTACTGAACCGATTCGAAAAATTCTTTCACTGTTGGGAAGCTACACTAAGAATATATAATTCTTGTTTATATTATGTACAGTAGGCAGGAATACTGAGATAGGTTTTTGGTTTTGGCTCCGCAATCTATGTGTTTTTATCTCACGGTCACGGTTAGTCACGGACATAAAAAAAGTACGGACATAATACCGCATACAAAACGTGTGAAGCGCCTTAGGTCCTATAATTTCCGCTTGTCATAACGCGAGCTACACGCGCACAAATAAGACAATCGGTACCGATACATCTAGTAACTATTTAGTTGTCTGTGATAGTTTGCGGCAAGATGAACGCACCCACAGATATTTGCATGCTTCACTCTAAATATACTATAACGAAATGTATAAACACAAATATTATATAATATTTCTTATGTAGTATTTGTGTTTATTTCTTATCTGTCAACAAAACCTAGCAGTCCTCCTCTCTTCTAAGATTATTGCGGTGCTGTATATTACTATTATTATAGATTGCAATAAATAAATCAATATGAATAAGATAAATGACGTTACGTCCATATTACTATTTCTTTCAAGTCCGTGGCCAGAGTTAAATGGTCAAATATTTCAAGTGTATTACTTCAATGTGGCTTCCTAGACAAAAGTAAAGGTCAAAGTAAAAGAGTTCGGTCATAGTCATGTCCTAGGTACCTACTAAATTGTTTCTTGCCAGTGTCGAGTATAAGTTACCTAAGGAGCCTAGGAATCTAGGTATAGAAATGTGTAGAATTGTAGATACTTATAATATTATTGTTTTATCTCTTCCAGTCTACATCATGGCTTAGCCAAAATCCAGCGAGATGCCAGCTCGGTGAGCAGACGGATGGACTGGATCCTAAGTCATCCAGCTACCTAGACTGTAAGTTTTTACACTTGATAAAATTTGGCAGGGGAAAAAGAATAAACAGCCGTTTTCAAAGTCCCTTATTAAATTAACTATTAAACGACTTTAAAAAAGGAGAAGGTTCTATTTTCGACTGTATGTATTTTTTTTTATGTATGTTCACCGATTTCTCCCCCATTTGTGGACCGATTCTCATAATTATTTTTTTGTTTGAGAGATTATACTTCAGAGATGGTTCCATATAAATTTAATCGAAATCGATCAAGCCAAAACCAAAATATAAGCGGTGAAGCCGCTTTTTAACCGACTTCAAAAAAGGAGGAGGTTCTAAGTTGACTGTATGTATTTTTTTTTTGTTCACCGATTTTTCCCCGTGGACCGATTCTTAATTTTTTTTTGTTTTGTAGATTTACTTTATCCTGCATAAATTTTATTGAAATCGATCAAGCCAAAACCAAAATATAAGCGATGAAGTCGGTTTTTTAAAACTTTGCTTAAGCAAATTATTTAAGCTTTGCTTACGTTTAAATAATTTTGTTAACTAGGTACACAATTAAGATTAAAGTTTTTTGTGACGGAATGATGTCACTTTGGGTTCGGTTACGATTTCGGTAATTGACCCCAAAACGGTAATCTATTGATTGAAAATAATATATAGGTACGTTCGATATTTAATCGAATTGTACGGTAAATGAACTACCGTATCGTTATACTGGAATCGCGTCTCTTTGATTTTAACCGGTTTTTTTTTTCATTTATTTATTTCGAAGACGGCTGCACCGATTTTGATTTAGTTTATTTTTAGTTCAAAATGTGACTTGATCGGGAATGTCTGAGCTTAGTTTGATACCTATTTATTCTTGACTTGATTCCCAGATTATACCGATCGGGGAACAAATACGTGGGTAGTTAATGAGTTCCACTATTTCGCAGTATGGGTGACAAACGTAGAAGCGAAACGCTTCGAGCGAACTGGAGGTATTTCAACCATATCTGTTGTTGTAACTTTCAGTAGTGATGGGTAGATGCACTCTGGATGACGTCATGCGCGAGTTCCGGATGAACGGCTCCGATCAGCCATACAATCCGGATGAAGACAGGGTATGGACCTTGCAGCCAGGTGAGATTTAATATTTTTTATTTATTATTATCCTCGTATATAAGACTCTAACAGATTAAAAAATATATATAGGAGGAACCTATTTTTTTTTTAATCTAATTTTTTATAAATTTCTTTAATAAATTGTGCAAAATGTAGACGCATTGAAATCTACGGTTAGAGATTCATTTATTGCTCATAAAGAAATACATTTTCACTTATATGAGAACATTTTTAAACGAAAAGTAAGTAGTTTAGTGCTTCGACAACAATTCAATTTCTTTTTTTTTTTATGGAAATAAATTTGTAGTAAAACGTGTGGATGTGTCTAAATCTAAAAGTTTTAAATTTAAATCAGGAGTATATTTTTTTTATTCAAGGTAAGCCAACGTTTGACCACGCGATGATGCGGGCGACGATGTAGCACGTTTGTCTAGAAGATGCTTATAGTACATATTGTACCTATACTTATGAAGAAATACTTATTTAAGTAGAATTTAGGCAAGGAGTTCCATTCCTTAGCGGTTTGCATAATAAATGTGGAAGTAATTCGCTTCGTCCGCATTTGTGGAATGTCTACCGTACAGCGGTGTCGCTAAGCAGACTCTCTAGATATCCGATGGTATAATGCGGAAGGGGGAATTAGTTTGTGTAATTCCGTTTTCTTTGAGTATAAAAGAAATATTAGTTGTCTATTCAGGATAAAAAAATCGAGAACGTAATAAAATAGCCATAGATTAGAGTCTATGGCTATTTTATTACGTTCTCGATTTTTTATTTTTTTTTATTTTTATTTCTTTGGTACCCTTTTTGTAGTTACAGAACCAGAAACACAAATTTCCATCGGGGAGAAAACTTGTGTTCCCGCCGGGAATCGAACCTGCTTAGAAGGCGAACGTGCACCCAACTAACCAACGGGCAATAAATTATAAAGATTTTGCATCTTCTTTATTTACTCAATGACGTTATGGACGCAACATAAAAATAACGTAAAGCAAACTACACTAAAAAGTGAGAACAAATTTAGCAGACGAGGCGTGGGGCGCGGGTCCGGCGTACAACCGGCAGAAGTCGTGGCCGTCGGCGGAGCGGCCGCCCGCGCGCCGCCTCCCGCGCCCGCGCTCGCTGTACGACGCGAGGCCGCGCGCCGCCGCCGCCGCAGACGAGTTCGTCACCTCCACGCCCGTATTCGACGGTCAGTCTATCTCTTCACCTGTGTTTGATGGTCAGTTCACTATGACCGTATTCGACGGGCAGTCTACCTCTGTTCCCGTGTTTAATCGTCAGCCTGCTACGACCGCATTCGTTAGGCCGAACTTTACGGTTTTAGGCTAAATGCTCTTCTTGGCTCCAAACTGCATGGTGTTGGAGCTTCAACTTCCAAACAAATGGAGTGAAAGCTCTTCGGTCAGTTAGTAAGGCACTGATTTTGTGCATGTAAAAAAGGTGATAGTAACTTAGTTTCTTTACAGGTTCTTCAGGGCTCAATCAGTGCTAATGATGTAGGAAACAAAGCGGTATGGTATAGAAATTGTATGAATAGAACCTGCCTTAAGATCTACGGGGTAGGCACAGTCAGAAACGTGCGTGTGATATTATACGTATATTCGTCTATGCTTATAGTCGTCAATGATTGAGTCGTAACGAAAACCCGCTTTTAGTACTGTTTTAGTTTCTTTTTTTATACTCTCATCGAATAAAAAACTCAGTCATGTAAACGAGAGCTAATAAATGACATGAGTTAGATATGAGCGATCGCTTTTATAACGACGACGGTGTAAATATCTAAAAAAACTTTATACGTAATGAGTCGGGCCTGTTCACAACTTAAAAATGTCATACAAATTTTTTATGCTTGTATCTAATCACTAATATTATTATTTACTTTAAAGAATCGCCATCAGCGCCGTTCTTCCCGTCTATCCCATTGGAAGGCATCACGCAGGAACAGACCCGCGTGCTGAGCTCGCTGCCTGACAGCGTGCTGTATCCTCTCCTGCGTGGACTGCGCGCCGAGAGACGCACCAACAAGGAACAGGTCGGTACTGAATAGCCTACACACATATTATATTCCTAAAAATCTTTAAGACCTATATTGCAATAATTTACATAAAGTCAATCTGAATTAGTTAGGAGTATTGCCAATTTTAAATAAATTCTCACCCAACGTTGATTGCGTTTTACGTCTTTGTATTTTCGTTACTCATGTAAGCATAAACCAAGTTTTACCTACATTTAGAAACTTATTAAATTTGATTTCACCATTCGTTCTAACTTTTATAGTAGTAGTAGCCGTGCCCCGCGGCTTCGCCCGCTATTATCAAGTTAAAAAGTAGCCTATGTGTTAATCCTAGGTATAATCGTACATTCCAAATTTTATCCAAATCCGTTCAGCCGTTAAAGCGTGAAGAGGAAACAAACATACTTACACACAAACTTTCGGATTTATAATATTAAGTAGGATTAGTAGGATATGAGTATTCAATACTGGTCATGATTATATTCATATTATAATTTGTCATTGCTATGATCATTATAACATATCCAAAGATGAATAAAGAATCAGTATTTTTTATTCATCTTCAGCCAGTATTGAATATACCACCTACATTTAGAATAAACGACCGTTCCATCTCTCATTGTATTGTGACAGGAGTGCCGTTTCTGCCGCAACAACGGCGACCGCGAGTCGTTCTACCGCTCGCACGTGCTGAAGGACTACTCGGGGCGCGTGACGTGCCCCGTGCTGCGCGCCTTCGTGTGCAAGCGCTGCGGCGCCAGCGGAGACCGCGCGCACACCATCAAGTACTGCCCGCTCAGCACCAACGAAGGTCCGCACATACACTTATATACGGTTGACATGCCTCGGAAGCGTTTTGCTTCTATATTTATCATCCATATTGCGTAGGAGTAGGAGTTGACCGACGAGCAAAAATACATATTGGCGATAGTAAGCTGATTGAGTCCAGATTGCAGAGCCTCGGTCACAGGCGTATGGTCGCAAGTCTAGCGGTATTCTATCGTTTGCAGTGTGCGCAGGAATTACATGAGTTAATTCCACCATGCCCATTTTACCATCTAACAACCAAAGAAACTGTCAAACGTCATCCATTTATGGTTGACATACCTCCAGTGCGCTCGAAGCGGTTCGCTTCTACGTTCATTATCCGTACAGCGAAGGAGTGGAACTCATTGCCTGCGTCATTGTTCCCTGAGGGGTATAATCTGGGAGTCTTCAAATCGAGAGTGAATAGGTATATTCTAGGCAAGCACGTCACATCTTAGACCGCATTATCACTTTCCATCACGTGAGATAGTGGTCAAATGCTTGCCTATTTAGCATAAAATAAAGAAGTGGAACTCATTACTTTGTTCCTCGAACGGTATAATCTGGGAGTCTTTGAGTCAAGAGTGAAAAGGTATCTTATATATAGGTATGCATGCTACATCTTCGGTTGCATCTTTATTTTCCAGCAGGTGAGATATTGGTCAAACGCTTGCCTATCGAGCATAATAAAACTTATCTTTCTACGTAGCTGCGTGCGATGCCATTAATTGCATATACTATAACAAATTAACGAATAATTATAGAAATGAAAATCGATTACCTTTAAGAAGGAGCGGGAACACACTCCACCGCCGAATTCAGCCGTCGGATACGCGATAACGCGTTCCTCTGCCAGGCGTGGCTAGGAGCCCTCTTACAATCCGCAGCTATGATCTTTGTGGAGTGTATTGTTCCAGAGCGCGTAAAGTCGGCGGCCATGATGCGCAGCGTGCGGTCGGCGTCGGCGGCGGGGCGGCGCCGGCACTCGGCGGCGGGCGCCGACAGCGACGCGCCCGCCGGCGCCGACTACGTGGTGTTCGGCGCCGCCACCGCCGACGTGGTCCGCGACCGCGCCACCGCCGCCGCCCTCGACCCGCTGTGGGCCGCGCTCGAACAAAAACTCATGCTGTAGACCTCCCCGGACGGTCTTGAACCCCCGACATTAGTATATGTAGCTTAGCCGTTCTAAGTAACTTTGTTGCGATCTATTAATCTTGTACCTCTGACGTATACTCTCTATTACGTATTCCTGTTGCGATCGGTTTCAATTCGAAATTGACTAAACTCTTAAGATAAAACGTTTATTTTTGATTAATTCGATTAGAACTACTCGCAACGGAGATCGGTGATAGGAGGTTTGATTTTCTATCTATTATATCTATGTCAGTTTGTTGCCGTTCCTATTTCAAACAGGTAAAACTTATGAAACAAAACGCATTCACACTTACAACCCTGAACTAAGGACTGACTCTTAAAAAATATTTTCTTATTAGAATAAGATCTAATTGCAACAAAGTTAGAGGTAAGAATCTGGCTTTTGAAAGTATTACCTTAGTTACAAGTATATTATTTCTTATGTGTTTCTAAATGTATTTAAAAACTTGACATATTTGATAGAAACTAATTCTAACAAAATAGGGGGTGAAACCGACTGTCCTCTATTGTCCGTTGCGCCAAAATCTTCCTAGACACTTACATATTTCCTCCTTCGTAGAGTTGTTCCATATCGAACATATTGCTTAAGTAATTATTCACCAATAAAACCCTGGTTTGTACATGATGGATAGTCGAATGGAAAAATTCGACGCAAAGGACGACAACGTTCAAAGCTTCTGCTGGAAGTAAAAAAAAAAGTTAAATTAAAATAACACGGAATTACACACGGTATCCTTATCGGATGTTTTTTCTGTTTTTTAGTCTTGAGATATTATCGTTCTACTGATTTTGATGACAAAATGTTCTTGCTTCTAATTAAGTTAGTAGGTATATCGCTTACTTTTTTAACGTGAATGATAATGATGATATAACATGACGTAAAATTAGATCACTAGATTTACTTAGTTATAATTATTTAAGATATAGCGAGCGCGCACTATTACTGTATTATACCTACATTAACTCATCATGAGAGGTGTTACATATTGTTGTAGATCGGTTGGACATTATCCAGTGATGTACAATCGATAAAACATCAACTAACGTAACTAACTTAAGTGTAATAGACGTTTTATTACAATCATGTGAAAGTAGCCTAAGTGTTATTCCAGATAGCTATATATTTACATTATAAATTTCAACCAAACGGGTTCAGTAGTTTCGACGCGACTGAGTAACAAATATCCATACATATATCTTAACTTTAGCATCGATTTAGCTAGCTATTTAGCAAGAAATCGTTTAACTTATTTATCTCAGAAAAATATACAATGGGCTATAAAACTTGTAATATTCTAGTAAGTCTATATTATTATAATTATTTACTCTCCAGTTTAAAGTGAACATTCAGTTGAATATTTCTATCCCCATGTTCTCCCCTGAGTGGTGTTTGGTTTCATTCATTGAGTTTATCAAGGTACAACTTAGATGGCGCTGTTATAAATAACAGAATTAATATGAGACCAGTATATTTGTCTATATCAAATATTATTTGATAATTATTATTATAGTTTTATTAGTATAGTATATACTCTACAAATAATTGTAGATTTATATATTAATTAATTAGTATTATAAGCTTTGACTGACGTTTTCATAGATTTATAATATGACCAGTATTAAATCGTGGTATTTGTTAGATATTTTACGTATTTGTTGCCAAAGCTAATTTTGGCAACTATTCCTTGTTATAGATCTGATGATGTCAAAGTATGTTTAATTGAGATTTTCATACGTTTTTATATTGTAGACTGACTTGAATCAGTGTATTATTTTATAAGACAACCGGCTTGGTAATAAATTTAGTTATTTTTCATATTACTATTGAGTATCACACCTCTATTGTGGCAGCGGATATCAAACAGCGTTTTTATACCAATGAAATATTTAAATCGGCTTTTACTTCATTTACTATTTTCAATGTTGTCTAACCATTGCCAATGTAAATGATAAAACCGATTGAACAGCCTAATATGAAATTGCTTTTACATTACAAATAAAGATTTGTTTCACACCCATTTTGATAGATGGCGCTGAAATAAATTGTCATAAATATTAGTTTCATTCAATAAAATTTCTGAAAAATAATATAACTCGATAATCATGATAAAAATTATCTTGTTTATTTAACAATACATTACTTATAAATTTGATTTTTGTTATCATCCGCATGGTCACAGAGCTAAATAAAATAAATAGTACGTTTAGACCGACTCAAATAAACATTACCATCAAGTTGAAATGTTTGATAAATTTATTTACTTTGCCATACAAAAATGTTTTAGGTGAGAAAGCCTTTGTAATATGATTATATACTGTTTTGACTAAAAGTACATTTAAATTTTGTTGATTTACTTATAAAGATTTATTGAGATGTTGTGATTATTTTTCTTAAAGTTTAATTAGGTGTAGGGTATCATTCGGGTCCAATAAAGAAAACGAATCTATTATTTTTGTTTTATTTCTCTATTGTAGAACTATCTAGAAAGTTTGGTACATAGAGGTCTTCAGAAGTGAGTTACTTATATTATGGTAGACAAATCCATTGATTGATTTGCGTATGGGCTATATTTATGTTTAGATATTGTACCATTGTAATTATTCTGTAGGTTTGTATGTGACTGAACTCTTCCTAAACGCGTGGACCGATTTTGAGATGAAATTTTTGTGTGTGGATTCAATAATGATTTAGAGTTCACATTTTTTTAAATTTTAGAATTTAAAACTTTGAAACAGGACAGGGTATATGATAAGCGTTGGCGATTTTCATTACAAACTGTGTAGCTTATTTTAGTGTTTTGTTAATCTTAGGATTAGAATGGCCGTTTATTGAATATGATGGAAGCAATTGTCTGAGGATAGGCAGCAAATAGAAGCAATTAGGAAGCAATTCCTGGTCATAAATTCAATCTAATTTAACGTTAAATTCGCCTAGTGACCGTCCGTTCTGACGCACACGATAATCAACGTGCATGAGGCAAATGACACAAATTTGTAAAGTTGTTTATTCATATATTTATTCATATTCATTATGGTCCCAAAATTCGGATTGTTCCCAGTTGTCCCCTCTAGCCCTGTCACCCGGGGTAACAATTACTGGGTACAATTCTTATTAGAATTGGGGTCCCCTCTAGCCCTGTCACCCCGGGTGACAGGGCTAGAGGGGACAACTGGGAACAATCCCAAAATTCCATAAAAAGGAAGATCTAGTAAAGTTTCCACCACTTTAACTATGCGACTTGAATGAGCTATGACTAGACCAAGATTATTTAGGCTGTAATTTTGTGAATCTGGCAGTAGAGGCATTAACTTTCATGAGTGCCTCTTTGGGGCCCATGTAAATAAACTATTTTGATTTTATTCGGCTGTGACGTGTTTATGGCAAATTTTGTGAAATTACAACATAATGAATTTTCAACTTGACGCTCGCTAAATGCACTTAGTATGTGAAGCCAAAATTAAAAAGGAAATTATGTGAAATAGACTTTCAACAACTACATCTATTTAAACGGAGTTTTACCGCGACTATAAAAATGCCGTTGTCGATTTTGTATTTTCTTGCTACACTTGTAATTCTTCGAGTGTTAATGTTTAATAATGGTGGATTATTAACCGTCTATTCTTTTTGAACGTGCACGAGTTGGTGCATAGACGTTCGCTTTCGCGCCAAAACTCCATTAAAAGTTTTCGTTAAGTTTCTACCTACATATTTACTAGGGCACGGCTTGACTGACTGGACCTATGACTAGGACTTTTGTTACGATATATATTTAACACTCATAGGTACTTAAAACATTTTATTGTTTGACACTGGCTCAAACTGCGAAACCGAAATAATATAAAAAAACTATTTTGAACAGATATATACTGTAGTTACGTAGATACTGGTAATGTGACGATTATCCTTTCAATCGACTTCGACTCGACTCGACTTCGTTCTCAATTCGACTGTATGTTTTCTTTTGTATGAATGTTACGCGATATCTCCGCCAATTATGAATTAATTTTGATGATTTTTTTTGTATGATAGATTATACTTCAGAGGATCCAACCAAAACCAAAATATAAGCGTTGAGGTCGGTTTTTTTAAGCTTGCGTTTAATTACTAATTTGTTTATACACAAACAGTTAGTACCTTCTCTACTAAAACTTCTGCAAGAAGGATTGTCCTATTGTGAAAAATCTGCACAACAACAAAAGATAGTAAAAGTCAAATAAGTGGGCCGCATTTACGCCGATCCGGGCAAAGATCGCACAAACACAAAACAGAAAAGTCTCACGATTCGACCGCGCTTCAGTATGCAAACTTCGGCGTGACATACTCGCGAACCTACTAAACACTACAATCTACTATCAACCTTGTGTTTTATGACATAGGGTCTGAAATTCTAAAACAACACAGCCGAAAAGACTTTTAAAAAACGTCCGAATTTGAGCTCACGCATCGCGACGCTCGCTGCATACCGTTTTGAATTCATTGATTACCTCCACATCTACATCAAAACAAGTTCTCTCACGTAGCAGCAAGGTTGATTTTCCTGTATATTATAGCAGATGGCACTTCGAACTTATGACAGGTAAATTTAAGGTCGAGTTTTGCATGACAGTTAAGTTCCAAAATAATGTAGGTGAGAGTCCGGTTGATTTGGGAATGTGTGTCGCGGAAGTGTGCTGCGGGGGTGAGGTAAGGTGAAAGGGGGAAGTGGGAGGTGTGGAGGCTGCAAGATTATGCGCGTCGGGATAATGGCTCAGTCGTTAAGTGGCTGAGCATTGAGAGTAAAGCAAATACAGATTAAAGTTATGGAGAGGTGTTAGATGTGCTGTAATGGCGAGATATCATTATTTGCGATCTTTTGCAGATATTAAGGATGATTGTATATTTGCTGAGTTGTAAGACTTTTTTTATATTTTAATCTGACAAAGGAGGCTAGTCAGTCATTCGATGGTTAAAGGATAATTGCCTCTAATTCGACGAATGGTTAAAGGATAATTGTCCTGTTGCCAGGTTCTTCTCGAGATGGCTGTAATTTTGCGAATCTGGCAATAGAATCATGAGTGCCTCTTTGGGGCCCATCTGAATAAACGATTTTGATTTTGATTGATTTTTATTTTGAATTACGGAATAACAACTTTCCTATAACTATCTACTTACATTGGATATAACATCTGTAGTCCTTGCCAAATCCCGTTTGGTAGACCTACATACCTACCTGCATTGCTACTTGAGTCCATATTTCCAGAATAAACTACATATAATACTAAGTACTACCCATGTGTTTACTTAGGTAATATCTGCGTTTAAATAACTGTCGCTGGTGCGGTATGGTGCACGTTCGCCTTCAAAGCAGCAGGTATCGGGCTCAATAAACAATAGCCCGGTGGAAACACAAGCTTTTTTCTAAAGGAAATTTGTGTTTCTGCCTCTGCCTGTGATTGTGTATGTGATGTGAATGTAAAACACCCACGAGATAAGGCATGATGGCCGCCTATCTGCTGTCAAACCTTCAGTACATATTCAGTCACTTTTTTCTTTTGATTTTACCTTTGATGAAACCGTACCAATGCGTTGGTACGCGATGGTGTGATCGAGGGTGGTGATCGCGCTAAGCCAAAAATGATTGCTTTTCAAGAATAGCTGCTGGAATGTCTAAAATAATATTATTTGAGTTTTGGATCCCAAAAAGTTATGACGAAATGAAAAAAAAAATTTTATTGAAAGACGAGACGTGCAAGTGGTTGGCCTGATAGTAAGCATCACGTTTGCCCGTCACAGTTCTGCACCCAGAGCTTTGAACTTCAATAGGTAACTACTTAGAATAAAGTTCAAAATCCTTCGCGGCAAAGCACTGCGCTCGTCACCTTGAGCCCTGTTCACTGGAAACATGGACAATAGTTCCAGTTAAATTGAATCTGAAATACAGAATGTTTGCACACTAGATGTTAGCGGTTGAATGTCTGAGGAACTGCCCCAAGTGGATTCTGCAAAAGAATCCAGTCTTCCACTACAATTTAAATGGCAATTACATACATACATATAGTCACGCCTCTTTCAGGCTCTTTCCCATTGGGGTAGACAGAGACCACATCTCTCCACCTGCTACGATCCTGACACACATCTTTCGCTTCTCCTACATTCATGAGTCTTTTCATACATGTTCGTTGGTTGCGGGTACTTTTTTTAAACGGTTTCGACTACGTTCGACCCTTACCACTTGCACATTCTTCGTCGATCTATTTTCGTCCATCCTCTTTACATATCCATGGTATTAATTCATTAGAATATTAATTATAAATACTTCATTAGTCAGCCGTACTCTAATGATCGCCAGGTGTTAAAAAACGGACTCCATTATATTGGGGACAGATTTAATTGCTGGCTCCCACGGACTAACACGTTTACATATCATTAGAATATATAAACACGTCTGTTAGTAAGTACGTTTTATACCTTTCGCAATGTTCTCATTGTCTGTGATTTATTAAAACTAAACAAACTAACGCCCATAGCCGAAATATCTACGTATGTATTGAGCTGAACTACACACATTACAATAGCTTTATCGACATCAATAATCAGTAATAGGTATACACTTAGTAGAGAAATACCTTATGAATTATAGGCACAATGTCTTATCGCTGAGAGCGATATCTTCCAGCCAAACAGACACTGGTTAAATGCTGAAAGATCACGGAGCCATATTAAAAATCAGTTTTGTAGCTTAAATTTAATAATTACTAATAATTAGCTTTAATTTTCCGTCAAAACACTTATAAATAAAATTGATTAATGATGTAAACACATGTAAAAGGTGTATGTATCAGAGCCATCGAGATAGGAAACAAACCTATGGTTTTTACTTTAGCTACAACATCCTTGATCAGAGCATATAATATGAAATATTCTGTCATAGCCTCACAAAATGTTACCTAAATAAACTACTCGTTCGCCCCGAACAGAGATCTCCTACATTTTGCCTATTAGAGAAAGACTTTTGAGGTTAATGTATTTTAATTTTTTTCTTAATAAAAATTGTTTTATATCTATATATTTTTTTAATTCGTGCACTTAACGGATATTTTATGCTAATTCTAGCTCTAAATATGCAGCCGTTTTTGACATAGACCGCTGGACAAAATAGGTATAAAAACAGTGACTTTGATGTCCTGACAAATTTTTATTTTGCAACATAGTTCAATCATCTAACTTTTATTTGTCTCCCTCTCTGTAACTTTTTGATACACGCTGAGACTAAGTGACTGGTAGAGAATGCCCCTAGCATTAAGTCCACCTTTTGTACTTTTTGTGCAATAAAGAATTAAACAATTATAATAATAATAACAAGACTGACATTACTATTATTACTTCAGCACTGAACTACCGGTAGCTTGGGCCTTGTTGCCCCGCTGCTGGTGGCATACTAGGCTTAGGTTTTTTTACAGTTTTCTTTATTTTGTAATATTGTATTGTTTATTACTTTTATAAAAATATTGTAAAAAACAACCTCAACTTAATAAAAAATAATAAATTAAGAGAATAATAATAATAGTTTTTTTTAAACGGTTTCATACTTGCTATGTTGATCTGTTTAACGATTCCCCACACGGGTAGAAAAAATAATTACCCTTTATTTACGTATTTGGATGCCCCCTTAATATTTTAATTATATTATTCTATTTGTCATTATATCATTCTAACACACTCACATAAACGCTTTCACACTCAGAGTGAGAGAACTTTCATACTCATAGCCCCACATTAAATTCGATGACTTAATGTGTCGTGGGTGCCGGAAACATTCACATCACACACACAATCACAACTAGAACCAGAAACACAAATTCTAATTGTCATTTTTGGGTATGGGCCATAGTTTTACATATTTTCTATGAATTTAAGGTTATTCGCTTGTATTGTTTTGACGCTAGATGCCTCTGACAGACGGACGGACGGACAGTGCTGAATCACCCAAGTCAACTTAGAGATCTTGCTTGGGTCATTAAACCTAAGTTGCACCTAGGTATAAACTAAGAACCATTCATATCTTAGAACACTTAGGTCTTGTCATGTTTATGCCTTAGATAGTTATTATTGATGCGTTCTACTTTTCTGTATCGAACATAAGGGCGAGTGGGTTCGTGGTGAATAAAGTCGGAATTATTGTGATGAAAACTTTATAACTGCTTGGCCATTCCAGCATCTCTGATGAAAAGATATCGTCGTCTAATATAAATCTGAACGTCCAGCTACTAAAATTCACAAACGATTAAGTGTGAAATACAATGGAATGCCCTACTAGCCGCCAAAAAGCTGGGAATCCTCGCAAAGGGGAGACGGTACTTCACACCAGGACAGTTGCTCAATTTGTATCAAGCACAAGTCCGCTCATGTATGGAGTACTGTTCTCATCAAAATCAAAGTCGGTGTTTCCTAAAAGGTACAATATGGGAGTCTTCAAGTCGCGAATGAATGTCTTTTAGGCAAGCGTGCTCCATCGTCAACCAAATCATCGCTTACCATCAGGTGAGATAGTGGTCAAACGCTTGTCTATAATCAATAAAAAAAAACCAGTAGAACATGTTTTAGTAACTTTTTTTATGTCATGTAGACAAGCATTTGACTATCTTTCTTTTTACGCCAGAAGCATTTGGCCGCTATTTCAGCTGATGGAAACTGATGATTCGGCTGAAGTGGTAGCATATTTACCTAAAAGGGATGATAAATGTAAAAGCAAAACGCTTCGAGCGGATATGAGGTAAATCAAAACCTTATCTGATAGAAAGTGATGATGCAGACGAAGATTTAGCATGCTTGTCTAGAATATGTAAATCTATTCACTCCTGACTTGAAGACTCCCAGATTATACCGTTCGGGGAACAAAGACGCAGGCAATGAGTTCCACTCCTTCGCAGTACGGATGATAAACGTAAATGCGAAACGTTTCGAGCGAACTGCAGGTATGTCTAACATAATGGATGAGGATTGCCAGTGTTTTGTTGTTAGATTGTAAACGGGCTATAATATGGGTTACCTGATTAGTAGATCATTTCAGATTTTCTTTACCTTAAAGAATTTGTACATTTCCATTAAAACTAAAATAGAGCGAAATATCATAGAGCTCAAAAATGTTATCCTTAGTGAAATTAATAGAGTTACACTGTTAACTAAATTATTAACCCAGGTGAGATGGCAGTCAAACGTTTGCCTATCTTGAATAAAAAAAAATAAAAAAACCCATCTAGAAATAACATTTACGTAATTTGCCACGCGGAACAACCCACACTATCCCCCAAGCAGTATTTGATACGTTCTCGATTTATTATCTACACCAACCATCTAACTTATGTATATCTGGAACATCCATAACTCCCGAAAAGGTTCATGACAGGCACCAGCCATCAATTGCAAAATCCCTTGCTAATCCACTTACTGCGCCTACGCAGCCCTTCCCCCTCCCCCGAGAGAAATGCTCCGACCTTGTTTCTTGACCTACTGACGACGTCGCAGCCGAGCACTATCGCACACAGACAAACGCACACACACCAACAAGTTAGATGTTGGATAACTCAAGTAGGCTGTGCTTTAGCTTGGTGGATGAGGGAAGAATGGAAAGAAGAAGAAGAAGAAATGGAAGAATTGTACTATGAATATATCGTTATATATTAGGGAATACCCTAATCAGTATAGTTTGGTAGTTTTCAAGATTAAAAATCAACTTTCAATTTCAATCACTTATAAAAATCCGTAATAGTAAGAAACGTGTTATATTAGGTACAGTACATTATAATTTATAGATCAGATCATGTATAAAAGGTACACCGTTTTTTTTATTTATACGAAAATGATTTTCAAATAATAAATTATTTCACTATTTTTTTTCTTAATAACGTACCGATTACTTATGGTACACCATTGTAATTACGATCTGGTCTTAAGACTAATAAGTAATATTTATAGTAATAATATAATATGGGAGTCTTCAAGTCAAGAGTGAATAGGTATCTTCTAGGCAAGCATGCTACATCTTCGGCTACATCGTCGCTTTCCATCAGGTGAGATTGTAGTCAAATGCTTGCCTATCGAGCATAAAAAAAAGTAACTTAATTTCGATATAAAGTGCTAAGTAAGTATAAGACTGTGTCCAATAACACTTTTTTAATGACTCTATTATCGGAAAGACTTAGGGTCTTCCCCGACTATGTTCTTTCGTTCTTTGTTAATAGCACAAACTACTAATTGTTGTTGATTATTTGAATCAGTAAACATAAACATAACGCTTTCACACTCACAGCCCCACACTGAGTTTGATGACTTGAGTCCGGAAACATTCACATCACAACCAGAACCAGAAACACAAATTTTGTTTCAGTCTGAGAAAACTTGTGTTTCAGTCGGGAATCGAACCCGATACCCCTGCTTAGAAGGCAAACGCCACCCAACTAAGCCAATGAGCAGTTCTTTGTAGTTTGGTTAGTATCAGGTTTGCATGTATTAATTTAATAATTATTATTCCTATTATTTATTCCAAAAGTTTCACATATTATTATTCGCTCGGGCTTGGGCTCGAAACTTTATTGGGCAGTACCAGAGCCATCGCTTACTCCAACAGGCCCTTTTAACTAATTCATATTTTTTATAGTATATCAGGAGTGTCCAAACATAGGACGATATTAAGACCCACGTAAAGTTGAACACTAATACTATGTTTAGACACGCCTTTACAATAAGTGTAATTATTTGCATTGATTTCAAAGATATCTTAATAAGTCAGCTTTTGAAATGTCAGTTCTAGGTGAGCCTGCATCGTCCTCGGCTACGTCGTCACTTTCCATCAAAATATATACTGATCAATTAATGATAGCCGCTCAAAAAATATTACTCTTTATTAATTTTATGACCTTAACGTTCTGTAGTCGTAAGACGTCGCCTTATCCATTTTTAGACGCAATAAAAAATAAGGCAATTTTGAGATACGGACAATGTTATAGCACAAAATATTAGACTGCAATAAATACATTTAAATGTAGCCGGGCAAAGGTCGCCTTCATCAAATATGCCATCTGCAAAATTCCAATAAAATTTTACGGCGAAATTGTAAAATTTTTCAGCATTGAATAAAGACTGTCGAATAAATTTCGCATCTACATGCTGTGATGGTGACAGTAAACTTGGGGACAGTAAATCGATACTATTATCAAACTAGCAATTATTATATTTTAATGGTAATTGGCAGATGGGTCAAAAAAAATTACGCGATATATATGTGCAAGCTTGGTAAAATATTTTAGTACATTTATTTATATAACCATGGAATGTAAAACGTATAATAACAAAAGAATGTTCGTATGTAAAAACGCTGCCTTATTTAACTCTTTGATTTATTTGAAACAGACGAGTGAAGTAACACACAATCAAAAATGCTAAGGAGGTACCAATAGAAGAAGAAGCTGGATAAAAAAAATCTACGGGCCAACTGCCTATATTTCCTAAAACTATTTACAGCAAAGAACTAAGTTACCTACAAGACATCGAGCTAATAGGTAACTCAAGTGCTCAAGCCCACCAGTGGGTAGCGTTCCCATCATGCTGACGGAATTGCCTCTCTGAATTGCAATGCTAATACGTTGAGCCAAATAAGTGCCAGCATTTTGATCACGCGTCGCCTCAACCAGGCGCGAGGCGCTCTGATAGATTTTTGAAAATAGAAAGAGCTCTCGGTCACCACGGACCCAGTGTCTCAACACCAAATGAAATATTAGTATTAACAAAATTGGATATACTTTTATCTCATTAATATGTTATTAATTTAGGCGAATCTTTCGTTTAGTCGCAGAAAGTTCTTCCAACAGCTCGTTTGCTTAATGTTAAACTGTATTATATAAAATATCTGAAGCGCCAATCGTGATTTCGAAAATTAACTCTTCCTGTGAGATAAGGATATCTGTTTTAATATCTATTAGTAGTATTAAACTGATAAGCGTAGTTGGTTGAGCGATCTAAGCGATTTCGAGAACGATTTTCGGCGGGAACACAAATTTTAAGCAAAAGTAAGTGAGAAAGCGTGTTTTAATTTTTGTTCAGTGGAGCCCAGTGGATACACAGTATGGACATTCGATCGTTTGAGAACAATGGCCGTGGAGCGCAGTGGCATAACCCGTTTGTTTATCATTATTTGTTGGACCATTATTTTAACTTTAAGTCTAAAATAAGACTGGCTCTCAAGGATAGCTGCTGGAACATCATTTTAAAGTTTGGTAATAGATTTGACTAGAGTAACGGTGGCTAACGGTGACGGTAGACGGTAGTAAACTATGACTCTATTTCGGTATAGATTATTTTAATTTCTTTATTGGCAAACATTTGACCGCTATCTCACCTGATGGGAAGTGATGATGAGGTTGAAGTTGGAGCACGCTTGCCTAGTAAATACTTGTTCAATCGAGATTTAAAGAGTTCCAGATTGTACTTAACGGGAAACAAACATTCGGGCAAGAAGTTATACTTCTTCACAGTACGTATATAGTTCTTCCAGTTATACTTCTTCCAGGGTATAAGCAAAATGCTTCGTGTGTACCCTGAAAATATCAACCAATAAAGGTCGTAAATAGTACCTCGTATGGCCATCGATTTCCCATGGCCGTCGATTTTTTTTTTTATTACAGACTAAGCAAACGTTTGACCACAATCACACCTGATGGAAAGTGACGATGTAGTCTAAGGTGGAGCACGCTTGCTCAGATTCACTTTACTTTTGAACACACCCAAATTGTACTTCTCGAGCAACACAGATGACGGCAAAGCGTTCCATTCTTTTGCTGTTCTATAAATGAACAAAGACGCGAAACGTTTCGTCGATGTCGCATGGCCGATTGTCTGGTTGTCAAATGCTAAAAAAGGAGATATAGAAATTATATTATGCAATTCTTTGGTAAACTCTCCGAAATGTATCCTATAAAACACCAACAGACTTGCGACCCTGCGCGATATTCTAAGCAATGAAGCTTTTCATCAGTCAGCTCTTTGCTGTCCATTAGTCTCTAGGGTTGCCAGGCAAGCACGAAAAATTATGATGTTACCTTTACTGGAAACCCAAGGCTGTGGTAGGATTTAAATTCGTGAACTGATCGAAGGCTAGATCATTTTTTTTTATGGTCGTTGAGCATGCCTTTGACCACTATCTCACCTGATGGAAAATGATGTTACGGCCGAAAATGTAGCATACTTGTCTAGAAGATACCTATTCACTCTTGACTTGAAGAGTCGCAGATTATACCGTTCGGGGAGCGAAGACGCGGGCAACGAATTCCATTCCTTCGCACGGATTACAAACGTAGAAGCGAAACGCTTCGACCGAACTGGAGGTATGTCAAGCATAAATGGATGAAGTTTGCCTTGTTGTTTCTATACCTAATTGAATTTACTTACTAATAATAGGCTTTACAGGTTAACAAGCTCTCTCATATATAACATATTCTTAAAATAGCATAATAATTTGTAACAAGAGCTGCCGCACGATCCAGTTAAAGCCATCCTTGGCATTGGCAGGAGCGGCACGTCGTTCATTAAACATGTCCTGTTGTATCTAGAATCTAGAATGTCCTCTGCGCACGTGCTCGTATCTATGTGTGCGTTGATAGAGCAGCCTATGTGTTTGCGCGATAGGGTTGAATGTTTTATTTTAAGTTTTTATTTAAAGACAATGATAAATGAGAAATAGGTAGAAATAGGCATGCAGATGATTATTAGCTGGAGTGACTCTGATGGACAAAGTCTGGAGGGAGACAGACATAAAATACGCAAAAAATATATATAAAAGAATTGTATTATTTTCGAATGTTCATACCTCTAAAATTGTTTAGTATGTAATTTTTTTTCTCTAAATATCAATATGTTTGACGAATGCATGCACTGCTACATGATATTCTTAAATGATGTTATTTTTCTGTATGACAATAAATGAATTCTATTCTATTCAAAGTGAGGAACATTGTGATAAGAGAAGATGTCGGCGTGGTAGAAGATGTAGTGACCAAGATTGAGAAAGATCCCTTTCTTTTGCCATCCCCTTCTTTTTTTGCTTAGATAGTTTAGACGTGTAGAGAGAATGGACGAAAATAGATTAACGAAGCTGATTGATAAGGCGTGTTTTTTTTTTGTTTTTTATACTGGATAGGCAAGCATTTGAACGCTATCTCACCTGATGGAACATGCTTGCCTAGAAGGTACCTATTCACTCTAGACACCCAGATTATACTGTTCAGGGAACAAAGACGCAGGCAATGAGTTCCACTCCTTCGCTGTACGGATGATGAACGTAGAAGCAAAGCGCTTCGAGCGAACTGGAGGTATGTCAACCATAAATGGATGACGTTTGACAGTTTGTCTTGTTGTTTGATGGTAAAACGGGCATGGAGGAATTATATCATGTAATTCCTGAGCACACTCTCCAAAATGTAAGCGATAGAATACCGATAGGCTTGCTACCTTACGTCGGGAATGATGGTGAGGGTTGATGCACGTGGAGAGATGTGGTCTCTACCTACCCCAATAGGAAAGAGGCATGACTATATATATGTATGTGTGTATGTATGCAGATGATCATAATAAAAGAAACGTGTCATGTTCCAGAGTCAAGACAATGTTATAAGTAGGACTGAAACTACTTTGGCCAAAATCAGTAAAGCATTAAACAGTTATAATATCATATGGAATTCATAGGTACAATGTTTTTTTTGAACTTTTTACTTTGACACTCATTCATACTAAGTTGAATTTAAGAAGACTTGTGTCATGGGCGAATATCATTTACACAATCACACACAGAAATACAAATTTCCATTTTTCCCTTAGTTGGTAAACTTGTGTTCCCACTGGGAAACAGACTCGATATACCAGCAAGCAGTACAACTATAACCAATAGACCAATTGCAAAAAGGTATTGGATTGGCACAATATATTTATTTGCATACATTTACCATTTAGTGAACCTGAAACTTTAATTAGGTAATATCTGGTAATTTCAATTCGAAAATAAATATATCTATATCTGCCCGTTGGCTTAGTTGGGTGAGCGTTCGCCTTCTAAGCAGGGGTATCGGGTTCAATTACCGGCGGGAACACAAATCTTCTTCACAAGGAACATTTGTGTTACTCGTTCTGGTTGTGATTGTATGTGTGATGTGAATTATTCCGGCACCCACGACACAAGTCATCGAACTTAGTGTGGAGCTGTGAGTGTGTTTTTTATGATTATTTAGTGACGAAATGAGCGGAGTCGCTCGTCTGATGGTAAGCGTCACGCCTGCCAATAACAGTTATTGTTTATATTTTTTTTTATTGCATTTTAGATAGGTGCTTTGAAAATCTGACAGTTGACAGCCATGTAAAACAGTAGATATAGGCGATAATCAAGGATGTAGTAAGCATTCTTGATTATAACCCACTTCGATTAGACGATAATAAACTTACAAACAAAAAAACCTAGCTTTGTTATTTTACACACTACATACATTTTATTTCTCTGAACATTTTATCTTAATCCCAAAGAACATTTTATCTCACCGAAGAATTGTCAACCCTAGAGTTCGCATTAACTATATGTGGGTGAGGAAAGCTGCCGTTTAAGTCTCGAACTAATAGCAGACAGTGAAGCAGTCGTTACAGCTTAATAACACTCCAGAAGTAGGTTAGACTCGGGTGTCCACTGAGGTGCTCCACTTTTAAGGATCCACGGTTCTCTGCTTCTTAGAATATTGTAGGCAGTTAAAATGGAAATTGAAACCTGGAAATTAATATCCGTTGCATACACCCTTATATAACGGATACAAATTTCCGATTTTAATGCAGTTTATGATGTGCATTTATTGCCTGGGCTACGGGAGTAATATTAGATTTAATTATGGTTTGCTGTTTAGTTCCAGGGTAAAATAAATTTAACATCTAATATCTCAGAGTGACGCGAACGCAGTGCTTTACCGCCCAGAACACTGACCTATGTAAGTTCCAAACATTGGGTGGCACTGTAATTTGCAAGCGTGACACATACCATCAGATGAGCGTCTAGCTCGTCTCGTCTCTCGATTACATAAAACTTTTATATCTTATAGGTTAGTCTGTACCTCTTTCACTTCAAATTAAAATACTCGAGAATGTCCAGGTGTGATTATCAATATCATTGCAATTTTCATTAGATATCTTATACTTTTAAACGAGCAATTCTTGTATACATATATATATAATACTAGCAATCCGCCCCGGCTTCGCCCGGGTGTGATAAATGAAGAACCGCTTGAACCATCTACTAAATAGTCCGAACAAAGCCTAAACATTTGGTTTGGATAGGTGAGCCCGTTCTTGAATTATTAAATAACAACTAAAAGTGGCATTGATTTTTATATATATAAGATGTGTAATCAGGATCTCGGAAACGGTTACAATGATTTTGTATGCAGGGGGTTTCGGGGGCAATTAATCGATCTAGATAGGTTTCAATTTTAGAAAACGTCGTTTTATCCGTGTTTTCAGCCGAGCAAAGCTCGGTCATCCGGGTACTGTTACGCTTATGTGTTACATAATTAAATTCGATGCCTCATTTATGTTGTCATATAGTTTTGCGAATCTGGTAATTAGAATCATCATTTTCATGAGTGCCTGGAGCCCATGTGAATAAACAGTTTGGATTTTGATTCATCTCACACAAGACAATAAGATTATGTTTGACATATAAGTAACCTACTTTGATAATGTTATATTATGATAAGCTTTTGAATCAGGCTCTACAAGGTGTTAAAGAGATAAACGCCATTTGTAGAGTTAACTTCCACACTGTTTACGAGAACTTATAATTATTTTGTGTACATGTTCGGCGCGTTAAATAAATAATCGAACATTTATAAAAGTTTTTACAACATTGTTATGACACGTCTATGCTCCAAAACTATTACTATACTCTATTTTTCTAAGCAGGGGTATCGGGTTAGTTTACCGGCAGGAACACAAGTTTTCTCCACAAGGAACATTTATGTTACTGGTTGTGATTGTATGTGTGATGTGAATTATTCCGGCACCCACGACACAAGTCATCGAACTTAGTGTGGAGCTGTGAGTGTGTTTTTTATGTCATTATTTTCATGAGTGCCTGGAGCCCATGTGAATAAACGGTTTGGATTTTGATTCATCTCACACAAGGCAATAAGATTATGTTTGGCATATAAGTAACCTTCTTTGATAATGTTATATTATGATAAGCTTTTGAATAAGGCTCTACCAGGTGTTAAAGAGATAAACGCCATTTGTAGAGTTAACTTCCACGCTGTTTACGAGTAATTATAATTATTTTGTGTACATGTTTGGCGCGTTAAATATATAAGCAAACATTTATAAAAGTTTTCACAACATTTTTATGACACGTCTATGCTCCACACTGTGATTTAAATTCCAGTAATTCTACTACCAATGATAGTGAGATAGTGGTCAAACGCTTGCCTATCTAGCATAAAATTGTTATAAATAAAACCCGATACATCGAACAAATTATGATTAAAGCCTTTGGCCAACATTTTTGATTTAGTCTACTTGTAAATAACAACGTTACGATTAATGTTAATAAGCTTCTCGTTTATACACCCATATCCAATTTTTGTAACAATTAACACCTTCTACTTTAGTGCGTTGCACTCATAAATCTTTTTTATCGTATTAATAACATTTCTCCTCATTTAATAACCCGATAATGCTTATTTACTACCAGTTCTGAGCTCTACAAACTATCACTATAAGTTTTTTTTACTCCTAATCCTTGAACCAGTTGCTATGTGATGGAAATTATACAGTTACTATCAGGAAATATTTTGAACATCTAAAATGACTCAAAATTAGCGAATGCGAAGGTTGTCACCGTTTGGAGTACCGTTGCCACAATTTCGATAGAGCTGTTTTGTCGGTTGTTACGTAGGTGATAATTTTGGTAAATCATGTTATTCTTTCCTTTGTTATGGAAATGTTTCGTTTTAAATGTTAAGCATCTTGCCAATAATCCGTTGTATGGGCTGATAATCTGATAAACTAATAAGGCTGCACCAACAGAACATAAACTACCTTTATTCTTCAAAAGAGAGCGCTTCGTGCCGTCTATGTTATGTATCTATGATATGAGTACACGTGAATCTCTAAGCGACTTTTTTTTTAAAACAGGCATACTTACCATGCCTTCACTAAACACAAAATTGAAATATATGGAAAAAAAACATCAATATTTTTGCGAACATGCAAAAATATTGTAAATTGTTTTTTCATTACATTTTTAACATTGTTTACATGATATTACATATACAATGTAAATATTCAAGTTATGAAAAAAAGGTTAACGATGGTTTTAAATTAATTAAATAAATATAAATTAAGAAGCAACACACACTATCTATAATAATCTATATGCAATAAATAGCGGTGCGCGCATTTAGATCAAACAAAACGAATCAATCTTTTATAGCAAATGGGGTTAGATTACAATCAATTTCCTAAAATTGTAATTGCATTGTTTTATATACCAGCTTCTTAATTTTAATCTTAATGTCTTACATACAAAGTAAGCTAATTTTTCTTTATGCACTCTGTCGCGTCGTAAACAACAGCGTTTTGCGTTATATAGAGCGCGATGAAGCGAACTTTTTTACATTAATATATGGTTTAAAACCATGTTAAGAAATGACACATTTTAATTGCTAATGCAATTCAATTTAAATTCTGAAGAATAAAGTCTACAAAAGTCGGCTTCATTTTAAAACGAAAAAATTTATACGAGTAAAAATAAAATAATGGGTATTTTTTTTACAATTCTTGATTATGTTTCTCTTAAAATAATATAATAATCTCGATGTTGTATGCATATTTTAAATTGACGTAGTGTGCCACTGATCACCATTTTGTTTTTAAACATAGCCTATGATTACCGGAAAGTTAAGACAAATTCAATACTTATAACATGGACCCAATTCCGCATGTAGAAGTACTATATTATGATGCATGTCACTCAAAATAAAGTAATGGTTACAGTGATCATAGAAGGATATTTGCAGTATAATATCTCAGGGTGACAATCACCGGATTATGATCGAAGTTTAAAAGTCTGGGTGGCACTAAACTGTATCAGGTAAGCGTGACAAACGATATGCTCCTCTCATCTGTCTTTTAATTTGACAGTAATACACATATTTTGCTCGCTAATACCACGCGAATCCTAGCTCGAGTCGGTCTGCCCTCCTTCGAGCCCCACGCTGGTGTAACAAAAGACGTTCGTACATACATAAAGCAGACTTCGCTCCACCTCAACTGGTCTTTACAATACTCGTTCCGATCCGGCGCCGTGACATTATCAAACAACAGTTAGCCGCGAATTCGCCGCAAGTGTGTCGGCGAGAGTGAATGCGGGCCCTGATAGCGCGACTTTTACTTTTCTGCCTCCCCCCTTCCTCCCGCGCTCCCCGTTCGACGCCTGCACTGGTTGAGGGGAAATAGTTTTCCTCGTATTTCATGCTGAGTATTGCTGAATGACTATAGTGGTATATATTACAGTAGTTGTCTTGTAGGAAGATTTCAGGTACTATAAACATTTTAGCACTCGCAGCCTTACACTTAGTTTAAAGTCATGTACCGTGGGTACCAGAACGGTACCCATGGTTTAAAAAGCGAAGAATTGGCTACGAACGGGTTCGTCTGGATTAATTGATTGGTATACTGAATTTATCTACCTATATATTGATTACAAATTAAAATCAAAAGTATATCATACTATTTAAGGAGATTAAAACAAATAGCATTCAATAATTTAAACGCAAGCAAGGCTTAAAAAAATCCCAATTTACCACTAATATTTTGATTTTCTCTCTTTTATTGTTGATTTTCTCAAAGAGCACTAAATCAATTTCGATAAAATGTACATGGGATCATCTCTGAAATATGATCTATCAAATAAAAAAGAATAATCAAATCGATTTATAATTGGCGGAATGATAGCGTAACATACATACAAAAAAAACCAGACAGTCGAATTAAGAATCTCCTACTTTTTTGAATCCGGTTAAAAATGTTGTAGACCGCTTGCTGAAGCTAAAATGCCCAGAATGCTGTCTGCGTTTTCGCGTAATAGCAATTAGAGCCAGCATTAAGCTCACTTGTCGCCTCGACCAAACATGTCCCTGAAAATTTCATGTCAGCTTGAAAGCTATATAGTTTAGTGTATATCGAAATAGTTGCATGACGTTGAATTTCGATTCATAAATAAAATGTTTATAATTCATATACCTTCATTTTAATCCAGAAACAAACGTGCGAGACAAATTAATCGATACAAAAATAATTTTGCTCGGCGTTGCTTTACGATAATGATACCAAGGTCTTCAAACATATGTCGAAAATTAATTAGACACTAATTAATGTTTAAAACTGGTTGTGCCCCGCGACTTCACTTGCATTAATCAAGTTAAATCGTAGGCTATAAATGTTAATCCCGGGTATAGCCGGTATCCGGTAAGCTTTATTCCATATTTCATTTAAATCCGTTAAGCCGTTACATCGAAATAAAAACAAACAAATGTGTTACTAACATTTACATACATACTTTAGTATTAATATTGAATGGTGTTTAATTGTCGTAAGCCAAAGACAAACATAATGGAAAAAGTTGGAATATGACGAGCAGCGCGTTGAAGTCTTTAGTACAGACGTTAAAGACGGCGGTGGTCAAGTGAAGACATACATGAGTTTTGTTCGTCAAACCCAGGCATAACTTTTTTATTACTTAATTATATGAATATTTGTTTAAAACATTATTAATGTGATACAATGATCATCTTGTTGCTCCAATGATCATCGATGATGACAGGATCTGTTACCATAGCAAATAGCCATTCCTAGAGTTCCACGTGAGAGTTCCGTTTCTTACCTCAGGCCAAGTCCGAGAAAAAATAGTGCCTGGACAATTTTAAATATCATTTAAAGTCGACAAAAGTCAAGACAAGCCCATTTATAAGCATTCCATTGAGTTTCATTTAACCATCCGACGTCCCACTTCTCATACACGTCCATACATACAAGTAAGCATGCCGTCGGATCAGCGACATAATGCTAACTGTATAAGGACTATCTGATCTCCAGTGGCACGCATCATGCTGACTCGGCTTAGATTTGAATAGCTTTGACTAGATGTTCTTAATGTTTTCTACTGTATTGTACATGACCTGAATGATTAATAAATGTATAGAGCTATAATACATTTACAGACTAAATATGATAGCAATAGGCGGGAAGATTCAGTTATATGTTTTTAATAATTTGCGGTCACAGATAAGATGTAGACGATTTCAGATTTTTTTATATATTTTGGGGGCTGAGTCACCCACGTCCGTAGGAGGATACCCCTTAAGTCTGACTCCCTACACGTGGTCCCCGGGTGGTGCTAATCAGGTGACATTTGAGAGGTGGTAGAGCATTTTGTGAGTTGCTCGCCTGGCTTGCTACCAAAGTAGCTTACCACCATCAAGTTGAAAGTCTGCCGCCAAGCCAAATACGGTGTTCCGGCAGTTATCCTTGAGAGCCTGCGTATTCCAGGTCTAGTGTGTTTACCAGCTTCGATCACATCGTCACTTACCATCAGGTGAGATAGTGGTCAAACACTAGTCTGTCACAAATAAATAGAAAAAAAAAAAAATAGTTAGGAAAGAAAAACGTTATGCTATGAATTTCTCTAAAAATCCCTGCCGATCTACCATTTTTTTTTAGTATAGGTAAATGTTTGCCGACGCAAAGCTCGAGAAGCAGGTCTGATGTCAAACAGGCGGCCGGTCATAATAACTTAAACCCTATCTTTTGTATAATGAGGCCCTGCGATTTCTGCACTTTAAGTGTGCAACTACTAGTAAATAAGCGCACCTGCCTTGGCGGGTCATTATAATGCCTGTACAACGCGCCAGAGAAGATAAAAGGACAAGATAGAATGGGAGGTGAATAAAGTTTTGGCTCGCAGCTTTGTGACAGATAAATGCTTGTGAATTGTGACTTTATTGCGTCGTAGCAAGAGTTGCTATTAATTTAAATGTCTTTGCGAAGTGAGTCTTCTGTCATTGTACTTATAATTATTCTGTGTCACAGCATCGATGTACTCTTACTTACGCTTCCTGTAATAGCACATGTGGTGCCGTCCGCGCTTGTCCGCACCGATGTGAGATAATTATTTAAAGTAATTATAATAAATGAAGATAATATATCTACAGATTTAAAATCTCAATAAATAATTTTGCTTGTTCTTCTATTGGTACCTCCTTTTTTGATTTTGTGTTACTTCACTCACCTGTTTCAAATAAACCATTATTAATCCAATTACTTACCACTAACGCTACTGACTGGTAGTGGGCTTGAGCACTTGAGTTTCCTATAAGCTCGATGCCTTGTAGGTAAGGTTTTTGCTGTAGAGATGTATACAATTTTAGTTTAGTTCTAGGAAATATAGGCAATTGGCTCGTCATCTTTATTTTCTTATAGTAAAAAAACTTACATAATCCTTGTTATATCAGCTACTAGTAAATGTCGGACTGATAAATGAAATATGATTAAATTTATCAAGTCCACGGCTGGCAAATCACGCTTTCACTATGTCATAGCTGATGTTCTTCGTGCTGGAATTTCCTTAAGTTTAAAGAATTTTTAAGCTATCAATCTACCTAAGTGCTTCATTTGCATTTGACAATAACAAAATGCGTCAAGCCGGATATTACGATCGCTGTAGATGCGAGGATCTGCCCAAATGTAAATTGTTCTACAGTTATGAAAGCATTTCCTAATCACTTAGCTAGACCGGTTTACTATTTTCTTTATGATGTGATTGGCAACATTTAAAGAATGTATTCGGCATCATATAAACGAGATTTTTTTACATTAGTGCATCTGATTACCCATTATATTGATAAAAATATACTATTGTAGATTTAGGGTCTAAACATGCATAATAAGAAAATATTATATATTTAAAAAATATATTACAATAATCTTTAAGCGTCGCGATCATTCTGATTATTCAAAATGATTAACAAACCTACCTGAATAAATAGTAAAAAAAATTCGTGCACAGAAAAAGCGATCATTCAGTAAACATTCTATCCCGAAGCTTCACACAATATTTTAGTAGATATCCATGAAAAAGAAAATACCTGTCCCCCAATTACTAACCATTATCAAACGCTCTATTTAAATTAGTAAACCAGTTTTAAAAATTACATGTATTTCAATCATCATTTTAATATTGTACAAACAGCAAGCAAAAAAAAATTTAAACGTTCATCTTTTTTTAATTATTTGCCCTCCTTCTCTGAGACTTCCTTAAAATTAATCAACTTAATCGATACTTAATCTGTTTAGAACTACGCAATAAATGTTGATACTTTTTTATGATATTCGAATGATCTTTTAAAATATTTCTGGTTGGGACTAAAAATATATCTTAACCTATTAATAAAAACTATAGATTATTAAAAAAAGAACTAATGGCTAAAAAAAGGAATAAATATTTTTTTTTTACCAAAGTGCTACAGTTTAGTTTTTTTACTATAGATCAATTAGATTAAATAATATTACCTCTTCGAAAAACTACCAGCATTAGCATTATTACTGGCAAACGTCATCCATTTATGGTTGATATACCTCCATTTCGCTCGAAGCATTTTGCCCCTACGTTTGTCATTCGTACTGAGGAGTGGAACTCATTGCCCGCGTCTTTGTCCCCAATGGTATAATTTGGGAGTCTCCAAGGCAGGTGAACAGGTTTATTTTTTTTTATACTATATAGGCAAGCATTTGACCGCTATCTTCTAGGCAAGCATGCATCTTTGGCCGCATCAACTCTTTCCATCAGGTGAGATAGTGGTCAAATGCTTGCATATCGAGCATAAAAAAGTTTCTTATACATCACTCATATAATGTATAACCTAAAAGGACGTCACATAGACCTTTCCAAGAGCCGCCTCGGATCCCCACCGCCATGTTTACGGATGTGGCGCACAAGCAAGTGTGTCAGTGGCACACTTTCTCGCGAGGGGAGGGGAAGTGCGCAGAGGTGATGGTCAAGGTTAGGTGATTTTTGGCTAGTGTTTTGGTTTCTTCTTATCTAGGTTCAACGACAGATATTTGCACTAAGCTACAGTTTGCTCTAAGTTTAGCTTTGCTTGCAAATGTTATGTAAAAAGATGGGACTTTTCGCAGGCAGCTCTTTAGTGTACTATTTTAAGGTCATATTTTAAATGTTGAGGTTCTCAGGACCTTATAAAATCAAGAAGACTTGAAGCGACGTCAGGAAAGCGGCAGGTTTTAATACTCTTTACAAAGTGAACAATTCACTCTTCACTCCATGATGTTGATCTGAATTCTGACGATAAAGGTTGTTGGGAGAGGTTTGTGGAATTTTTCAGTAGCTATGCGTGACTCATCTATTTAAGGTTCGTTAGTTGTTCTAAAGAAGTCTGTATGCATTTGGTAACATGAACACCGCGGTATACATGATCAGATGATGTAGCTGAAATATTGGTATATAAATTACTCTTTGGATGTACTCCATCATGTATATACCTCGTATAGCATTTAAATTGTTTTGTTTGTGGAGTTTTTTACCGGTAAATCATATTGTTTGTAAGATTTTTTCATTTACTTACTAACTTAAAAAACGAAAAGCAAAGCTTATTAAAAACCGACTTCACCGATTTATCTTCGGAACTTTGATCAGATTAGATGTACTTATTATACACGCATTATTGGCGATATTTTAAGAATTACTAATCAGATCTTGATCAAATTTAAATGGGACCAATTGGAAAGCAACATCTGTCAAACAAAAAAAAAAATTCAAAATCGGTTTACGTGGAAAGAAGTTATGAGGTAAAAGACTTAAAAAATAATAATAATAATACAGTCGACTTGAGTACCTCCTCCTTTTTTGGTGAAGAGGGTTAAAAAATACACAGATTCATGTCCAACACATTGACTACTATCCAATTTTCATTACCAAACTTACAATTTACAAACTCGGTTCCAATTCGAAGTGACTTGCAATTAAATTGCTCCACAAATTGGCAAAGCTTACCGTTTGGCCCAGTGACCTGGTTGTCAACATTTACTGCAACACTGTCCGTAGAAAATACTGAAATTGAACTGTAGAAATGAACTAAATTCTAGCACTTTTGGGTTGACTATGGCATCTGCTAAATAGGAGGGATAGGGGAGACTTGATCCAATTAGACCATTTGCTAAATTATTATTCTTTGATCATTGTACCAAATGAAAATTGGACCAATCACGCCTACCTATATATTGCTCTGTCGTGCGACAGAATGTAGTAAATATGTCACAATATTTTGTACATAAGGAAGTATAAAAAGTCTTACGTTTTTTATTTCATTTTATTATTAACATATTATTATACATATAGGTTGTTACATTTTATTTATCTCAATTAAAAACTTCGTTTTTTGTAGTTATAACATTACAGCAGGTTTTCATTTTACTTAACGCTTGCTTATATAGGCCATTTGCAATAATGACATTCAAAAGGAGAAGAAAGAAAAGGCTTTTGAATTGCAAAGAGTCTACTAAAATTGCCGTTTCTATATTGAAATGTAGATAATCGTCACAGCAATATAATGGCGAATATATTCTATTCAATGGTCAATCTTCGTTGAGTCATAAAGTTAGCCAGGTTGTTGAAATAATACTGGAAATAATTGTAGCTTTAGTTATGTATGTATATTTGTATTACTATATATATAAACATGTATTGCAGTAGTCTTGCAAAATCTTGTAAATGGCTCGACTGATTAAGCAGATTTTTTTGTTGTGTTCCTAATTGTAAAGATATTTTGTTGTAAATTTACCTGCGCAAAGCCGCGGCGGGTCGCTTATAAATAACCAATAAAAAAATTCGATTTGCTTCACCTACTGCTCAATATATTTTACCATTATATCTCAACCTATTATCAAGTTAAAAAGTAGCCCTTGTGTTAATCCTAGGTATAATCTATGTACATTCCAAATTTCATTCAAATCCGTTCAGCCGTTAAAGCGTGAAGAGGGAATAAACAAACTTGCACACTTACACACAAACTTTCTGATTTATAATATTAGTAGGAAGGATAGTAGGATAGGATTAGTAGGATAGGATTTGTTAATGAACACTAGGTTCAGTCAGTATGAAGATTTTATCTTGACCGCCTTGGCGAGGGACTGCTCACACCTCTTTTCTTTACTCCAGGGAAGAAAGGGAAATGCATTAAACATTTTTCCCCAGACAAAAAAAAAACGATAAAGGTTTACAGTTACTCGTAACTATTGTATCATAATCATCCAATTGTTTTGACCAATATTTCATTTTTGGGGATGTAGCGACTGAAATCGGATATTGGTAAAAATTACTGCTTTTGATTTCAGGGCGTGTCCCAATCCCTGATAAGTCGTAAGTCTTATGTCTAAGACGTGGCTTTATCGCTGCTCCACATGGGTTGTACTTACATGTCGTGCACTGCAGCGATCCCTGCGCGCACTCAAGACGAATCTGAGTAATTAATCACTCTGACCCAGTATGCCTGTCGTAGAAAGGTCATGGTGCGAGTTGCGAACGGCAGCCGGTTTTATCAAAATATATTGTATATCTTGGAAAACGTATATGTGCGTAAATATGTTCCTTCTTTGAACCTTTTGTTGTTATATAAATTTTATTTCGTTGAGTTTTATTTAAGCTACTCTGTTTAAATTTATCGTTTTTTAATTCAAACCTTATATTTTTAAAGTCCTAAATCAGTTATGTCACTGAAAATGATGTACATAGTTCTTTAGCTTATGGTTTATAAAAATCATATATTATTTAGTTAGCGAATCTCTGTGGTCCCAATCGAATTGTAAAATATATTATATCAAAAAATCAAATAAAAAAAAAGTTCAGACGGGACCCAAAGTTGCACTGATAAAAAATATTCTTCACTAGACTTGGTTCACCGACTTATTGCTTATATCGACAAATTATGATCCACAAAAATGTTTAGTTATTATTCTGTAGCGATAGTATCTACACAGAGTAACTAATACTTGGAACAGGTAACAATCTATTGATATTTAATATAAACAAACAAAAAAACAAACAAACGCATTCACACTCACAGCCCCACACTAAGTTCAAAGACTTGTATCGTGGGCGCCGGAAACATTCACGTCACACACACATGACACCCAGAACCAGAAGCACAAATATCCCTTATATGCTTTGTTTTAATGCTTTACAGTATCATCTAACCACAAAGTCTGCTCTCTATGCTATAAACACGGCGCATATATTTGCCTATCAATAATATCGTCTATAAAATAGACACCGCTCGTGACTTGAGACGTATACAGTTCACGTCCAAGTTCAAGTATGAAGGGCGAGGCGCGCCGATACATATAATTCGAGCTTTTCACTTGATCTTCGCAAAGGTCGCAGGCGCAGCCTTTCGCCTCGTCTTATATGTTTGTATTGTGGTAGCCGCGGGCTGTTCTATAGAGAGGACTGTTGAGTTGTCTAAGGTTTCTGCACAAGCACTTTCTAGTAACTGTAATATACAATACCTAGTATAAAAATGTAAAATATTGATGCTATTAGTATTATTGAACGAATAAAAAGATTTTCTGTGATATTTGGTTCAGTATCAATCATATATTTAGGCACAGTTTGCATTATGTGACATAGTGGACAAATACTTGCTTATTCCGATAAAAAGTAATTTAAAAATGTCCCTCAAAATTTGTTTGCTTGTCTCGGCAATTAATTAACAAAGAATCAAACAAACAAACACATTCACACTCACAGCCCCACACTAAGTTCAAAGACTTGTATCGTGGGTGCCGGAAACATTTACATATCACACACACACACACAATCACACCCAGAACCAGAAGCACAAATCTCTCTTGGGGAAGAAAATTGTGCTCCTGCCGGGAATCGAACCCAGGACCCACGGCGCAGAGGGTAGAGACTCGCCCACCACGCCAACTGGGTCGTCAATCTGGATGTCAAGATGGAGTCTGGGTGGATTTGACCACTATCTGTTTGCCTGATAGAGAGTGATTATGCGGCCAAAGATCTAGCATCTTTGCCTATGTTTAAGATGCCTGTATTTTGCTCTTAAACGACTGCAAACCAAATCTTATCATAAACATATATCGATACTAGCAGAGCTCCGCGGCTTCGCCCGCGTTTATCATATTAAAATGTAGCCTATATATGTCGATCCTAGGCATAAGCTATGTACGTTCCAAATTTCATCCAAATCCGTTTAGCCGCTACAGCGTTTAAATGTGCGTATGAAACATACTTATACACACATTTACGTACAAACTTTCGCATTTATAATATTAGTGTGATATATTTATGTTTAATTATACCATTACGAAAAATAGCACTTTAGCAAATGTATGCGTTGTTAATCAAGATGCAAATTGTCACAAAACTCAAAATTTTCTGCTGCTTACATTCGACGACCCAGTTGGCGCAGTGAACAGGTGTTCGCCCTCTGCGCCGTGGGTCCTGAGTTCGATTCCCGGCAGGAGCACAAATTCCTTCCCAAGGGATATTTTATGCTTCTGGTTCTGGGTGTAATGTGTGTGTGTGATGCGAATGTTTCCGGCACCCACATACAATTCTTTGAACTTAGTGTGATACAAGTCTTTGAACTTAGTGTGGGGCTGTGAGTGTGAATGCGTTTGTTTTTGTTTTTTTTTGATAAAATTATACCAAGAAAATGCCGCCTACCTATACAGTAGAAAGCACGTTTAACAACGTAGAAGTTGAAACTTACATTAACTAAATGGTAAGAAATGCCGTTTCAATAGCCTATAATTATTTAGTAATTTCAATACTTAAACATTTACTGACAGTGGACAAAAAAACACAAGCAAGCAATATGACTACAAGATCAAGCTCCTACTTCCATAGCTAATTCTTCACTGTATTTAAATTAACTGTCATAATAATCACTAGTGAATGATAAAACGTGAATAATTATTAGCAATAAGCTACAGGAGGTTCGTCGCGGCGCGCGGTGAAATCAACACGCGGTAAGTAGGTTGGTGAAAGAATCTCTCCGGGTACGGTCGGCAGCGTGGGTCGGCGTCTTGTCGTGTCACTTTTGATGTCATTTTTGACGCGTCATTTTGAGAATGTGGGATTGGGTGGGTTAGTTAAAGTGTGCTACACAAGTAGACAACACAAGATCACGTAATTTTATAGAACAGATACGTATTTAAAGTTGAACCTTTTGTATAACACCGGTTATGGGACATATTCCTATACAAAAATCAAACAATTTATTATTATACACGATGTATCAGTTTGGGGCGGACCACTTGTAATGAAAACTCAATATAAAAAGTATTGCGCCGGTTAGAAAGTCATCACCGGACTGATCAAGGTGACAAATGTTTGTTTATTTCAATTTGACATAACAAATAGAATATTCAACAGAAAATTAAATTTAATATCAACTTTCGTTCAATCTGGACTCAAATACTTACAAATAAATATTGATCGAGGCATAAAAGTAAGTCATTCTATCAGATGGATAAAGAAAAACTCTATGAACAAAAATAAATACATATATTTTTTAGTTAACTCTAAAATTGTTATGGATCACTTATTTTAATTCGGTCTTAGCTACTCAAATCAATTTGCTTCTCAACTTAAGCCTTATTATTTCGAGTTACTGATACATTTTTAAATTTAATATTCAATAATAAAATTAGTCATTGAAATTTCAAAACCTGACCTGTTATGGATGATAATAAAATTGATTCAACTGTCTGACCGAGCTGTCTACTTGATAAGTATAAGAAATAAAACTGCTAATATTTCAAATTTCTCTGCGCATCGTACTCCGCGCCTGTGTGAGTGGCTCGGTTGACAATTACGCTTGTACGTGAGCGTTTTTCCACGCGCCTGTGTGCGTGTTTTCTCTCGAGTGCCCTGCGCTTGCGCACGTCGCAAAAAGCCGATTTGACGTTCTGTGTGCATTATGACAATTTTCACATCCGACTTTCTTCAAAGCACGGGAACATTACGTGAGTTGTGTGAACTGAACTTGGGCGGATCTTTCTCTTGGTTCACACCTTTGTGTGCGAGATCGATGTCTAATGTGGCCTACTTGTTTCTTCTGAATGAGCATTATATTTTTAGAAAATACTATTGTTCCAATGATCAATAAGTGTACTTTGGTCCCATATAAATAAAAATAATATGAAGATTTAGAAGATAACAACAGAAATGTAAGATAGTTTAAAAGAAAATACAGATATATCATTAACAAAAATCTCAATTTATTTTACATTAATTTACATTTTACTTAAATTGAAAAAAAACTTCTTGAAAAATAACATCATTTCTTAGAAAATACAACATTATTATGAGAGTTTACTTACACGCTACTTCTATACTATGGAAGGCTTTATAATACAAATAATGTTACAAAATATATTTACCAATAAATACTTAAACTCTAAAATTATTACTATAAAGGTACTTTTATTAAGATCTATACACACACGATGTGAGAAACGCAGCGTGCGAAACACTTGCGGCATTTTTCCGGACTCGGTTATTGGAATTGACCTTTACTTTGACTATTGTTAATTTAGGATTCCGTTTGCATACTAAGTTTGCCGAAAGTGCATTGGCCTGATAACCTTTCTTTTATGAGAGAAAGCTTTGAAATAATCTAGGTTTTGCTTTCTTTTTAAATGCAATCAATTGTTATTCAAGCCAGCCATTATAAATGTTACCCTACAAAAAGTTATATGGCATAACTTTGCATATTTCGTTGAGTTTTTAAAGCAAGCGTTTCGCAGACGCGCGTTCATCCCACAGATGTGGGCAGTGGGCACTAGCTAGTGACACTATTTAATACCGTCTGGGCATCAGTCGGTACAAATCTATCGCTGTTTGGAGCAAACGAGTTTAAATTGTGCGTCTCGTCTAATATAATCAAATTAAGCATTAATTACTTAGAGTTGTCATTTCCTAACATATATATTTTAGGTTTTTAAAGACGTAAGTAAAGCATATTGCAGCAGTTAGTGATGATATTTGCAGTGTGTTTAATTATTATTTTAAAACTTTATTGTTGACCTTACATAATTTATAAATAACTGGAATCTAGTATATAAATCCTCCCTCAGTCCAATTGTTATTTTGTAGCGATTGATTTGGTCCTCCAGTTAATTTTGTCTCCAATCTCTCGTTTTGCAGTTTAAAGTACGAAAACATCTCGCTGAAAATACTTATATGTTTAACTCGACCTAAATACCGTAATAATATGAAGGCTAAACAAACAGATTGCGCAACAGCGGATCGATATTATTACAGCTCATTTTTATCGATTTTTTACGTTCCGCCAGTTTCCCGGACGCCCCCGGTTCCGCTCGCGTGTACACGCTGCTTTACCTTGAACTGTAAGAAGCTGGGATTTCAGCATTACAGAAAAAAGAATTGTATTTTTCTGTGAATAATTACATAGACATGATACATATAGACCTAATTGATTGCGGTACTAAAAATAAAGACAATGTTTGTTTTTAAGTAGAATAATTAATAAATTGTTTCGCACATAGTTGTGTATATAATGTCTTGAATACATTTGTTACTAGCGATAAACATTCATATTGACCATTTTATCTTTTGATGAAAAATATAGCTCATAATTATTAACTGAATTTACAAACAAGAACTAAATAGGTACATGTTAATATGATTTTAAAAATGTATAAGAAAAAAAGACATGTTATAATTTAGTAAGAAATATACGAGGAAGATTAGTTTCTTATGAAAAAATATTATCTTTTGTTATTTACATGATTGCATTTGCAACAAGGATGAGGTAATTAACTAAAATGGAAATAAGTTATGTATTTTTTTTTAAGGATGATTAAAATAATAGTGAAAGAAGAACACAATATTATAGTAATACGTAAAAAGAATAAGTGTTAGTTCAATTGAACGTATAAAACATATGATTAGTAAAATGTGTGTATTGTTTAATACAATTCTGTTAGCTTTAGCCTCGTTAGCTTTGTCATACTTGTTCCTTACATTAAGTACCTATTATTATACAGTTTATAACTAAATAATAATTTGACTAATACATAGGTAATCGGAGTAACCATTCAAATATTCGCAAAATATTAATAAATAAAAATTATCCAACGCGAATGTGACATTTAAATATCCGTTGAAAAGCTTACCTTCTCTAAGCGAAATATAATAGAGTTTAATTAATACTTAAGTTCGTAATATTAGCGGAATGATGAGAATATGAATAGAGATTCGATAAAAAAATAAACATATATACTCGTAATTACAATAAATCTGAAGATAGCTTAAAACTAGTTAACATTGCACTTGTCCTTAGGAATGTTATGCTAAAGGGTTAGAAAATAATAAGTGTTTCATGAGAGTTCACAATACAACTCGCACTCACACACACACGCGCACTAATAACTTATGAACGAGGAAATGCTACGTTTTGAGCTAGGTGGAGGATCAGTCTCTGCCGATCCGCTTGTGGATCTGCTGGTGCTTGATGAGATGCGCTTTCTGGCGGAAAGCCTTAGCGCAAACATCGCAGCGGAACGGCTTCTCTCCCGTATGCGTGCGGAGGTGCACCTTGATGTTGGATTTGTTGAGAAAGCCGCGGTTGCAGATCCCACAGCGGTGCACCGGTTTCTCCTTGCCCAAGAGCCCACTGAGCTCGGCCGCCGTCGCCGCCTGAAACGACAGCGAGCTGTTGTGCATGCCCGCGTTGTTCTGCTGCTTCGCTTTCGTTCGACTTCGTCTACTCTTGCCCGAGGTTGACGACGTCGTCGTATGAGCGTGCGGGTATCCTAGTATTCTATCTGGACTGCACAGCCCATCGGGTTTTAAGCCGAGTGCGTAGTGGGATGCGTATCGGCCGTTGAGCAGACCACCGATGCCATCCGTGGTGGACACTGCATTCCCCGGCGGCGAAGACGTCGAGATTACGTCCATGCCGTAACTTGTCGAACTCGGCGACTCCTGTTTCACCGGAGGACCATTCTGTAATCTACTCTGCAGCAGCGGCATATACCCGTGCGTCAGTAGAGTCTGTAGCGTTGAGCCCGCTTGTCCCAAGCTCTTACAAAGTTCCTGGTTCTTGGAAAACTCCTGCACTTTACACGCGGATGAGAAATCGAGACTTGAGTGGTGGTTATGTTGGACGGGAAGGGGTGAGCTTGGCAATCCGAATTCTGAGAGATCTTGGTTGACGATTTTCTCACCATTTTGATTCGAGAACCACGATTCTAAATCCAGCCAACTTTCTTTGGAATCATTTCTTTCAGGATTTTCTGGAGGAGCGGAGCATATTCCATGTCCGATGATAGCGGCAAGTTCTTCTATCGAGCTGACGTCGTACATATCCTGTCCTTTCTGCGCATCGTCGAAGATTTTTGCGGGGGGAGAGCAGGACGCGGCGCAAGAGTCGGCGGCGCCGCATGCCTCATTGAAAGGTTTAGAGTCACTATCGAGGAACGGTTTCACGTCCTCTAAGTCCGGGGGATCATTGTCAGCGGCGCACGTCGACGAGGAGACGACCTCGTGGTCGGTTCCGTAGTCGGACTGCGTGGGGTAGTTGTTGTTTTCTTCGGGCAGGCGTTGCGCAATAGCGTGATAATGGTGGCCGGAGATGCCGTTGATGGAGAGGTGGCCCGTGTAGCCGGTGAAGGGAGGGAGTGGCTTGAGCTCAGCGAGGGGAGGGGGAGCGAGCAGAGAGTCGAGGAGCTCCTGGCAGGACGGCGGGGAGGAGGCGGAGTCCAACTTGGGATCGAGCCAGCAGGTGCCGAGCAGCAGCTCGTCGCCGCCGCCGGCGACGCCTGCGCACTTCATGCCGCACCTCACCGCGACGCCCGCGCCCACCGACACCGCGCCACCGCCATACTTGGACGTCGCCACCCTGCCGCACTATCTGAAACAATACAATGTTCACGTTAATTATACCGATACTTCAATCACCAATGTCAATTGGTATAGTAAATGTGGTTTCATACATTTTCACACGACTGCATATCCATAAAATAAAAAGTACCTAAGCGTTACAAAAAAATAGGCATGACTATTAGGTAGACGATGAGAAACGAAGAAAACCCAACATCTTATGAAACTATTATATTAGGACGTATTACTTTGGTAGAATGTTTATAGATTAAAGGTAAAATCACTGTCATACAATTTCAAGTCTCCAAACCAAAAGCTATCTTTCAATTGTCCCGACATTGTATTCGTATAGGCAATCTTGTATTGGTGGCAGAAAGACGTACACAAGTAGGCAAATGAGTGCGCAAGCGTCGGTCGGCGGTGCGTCGTCACGCACCACCAGCCATCCGGGTTACGTTGCTCCGGTAAAACGGCGGATATTTTTATATCGATCATATTTGAGGTGTAAAGGTTTTGTTATTTTTGTAGCAAACGACCCACTTGTTTGTTAGTGCTGTTTTTCGAAGCCTATGATTAAAATGAGAGAGAGAGCAAGAACAATTATTCTGTCTTAAGTCTGTTCTAGATTCTTGCCAGGTTCTTCTCGAGATAGCTGAACATTTGATAGTCTGCTTTTAGGATACAATCAAAATCAAATCAAAGTATATCTCTGTATTCTGAGGTCAGAGTTTATATGGTTTTAAAACTGAAGAAGAACATTTAAAGTGTTGTACACGCTTTACTGTTTCCGATGAACTAATTAATATTTAACTGAATCGAACCATATATATATACCATATATATACCATATATATACCATATATATACCATATATAGCTTTAAACTAGTCGTTCGCGACAAACTGAGATCTCGCGCCTTCATTTTGCCCCTAAGAGAAAACTTTTGAGGTTAATTGCTTATAACTTTTTTATATATATTTATTGTTTTATTTCTGTATTGGTTGTTCAAGAACAGGATATAACGAATATTATACATAAGTTTCAGCGTTCAGTGTGAAGCCGTTTTTGAGATAGACCCCGGGACAAAATATGTCTAAAAACAGTGGCCTACCAAATCGTTATTATCCAACAGATTTTTTTTTAAACCGATATCTTATTATACTTGTCAAGCCCTTTTCAACGATATCCCTCAAGGGTAGATCTAAAAATAACATTTTTTTGCTCCCCATTTACATGTAGGTATGAGAGAGCCCCCTTAATATTTTCATTTATTTAACTTTAAATGACATTTCTGGCTTTGGGTTGTAGTTTTACATATTCTATGAGAATTTGAAGTCATATGTTTTTATGGTTTAGACGCTAGATGCCGCTGACAGAATGGACGGAAGGATGGACGGACAAAGTGCTGAACGACCCAAGTCAACTTAGAGATCTCGCTTCGCTCGATCAATTATTAGAAGCATAAGATAATAGTAATGATACCACAGATTAGATTATAGCTATGTATTTCTTTTGGTTGTACCGCATTTTCTAATGTTGGCCCTGTTTACCAATTTCAAGTAGAAAATTTGTCGCTTATTTCAGCAACTATCATTATTATGCTGCTTGGTCAATTCCAGTTTAGGTAAATAACTGTTTAGACTAGCCTTAGACGAGAATACATTTAATAGGATAGGTGCCGACCTGTAGAATATAATATCCCAAGCTTTGTTTGTTGTATAAGATCATTAAAAGACATCTATCTTCAAATAGCAAGCCTAAGGTAAATAAAAAATGTAGACGTCTCTAGGCATGCATGTTACATCTGCCGCATTGTCACTTTCCATCAGGTATGATAGTGGTGAATTAAAATAAAGTACTGTTAGATCTAACAATGACTGAATTAGAGATAATGATAATGCAAATTTTGAATAAATATCACGTATTGCATTGTGTGTCCAGACTGCCACAGTCGGTCCTCCGACGTCACATTACCAATTTTGAATATAACACATATTTTTTATATAAATTAATATAGCTGTAAAATTATCTTAGGAGCTTCAGGACCGCCAACATCGATCTCCAAATAGCAACTTTACAGTCTGTAAACCTCATATTTATTAATAATAATGCCTAAGTTAGGCCAAATAACGAACACCTGAAGCCGTCATGCATTGTACTCATTTCTTGATGGTATTTTGTGAACGTTATCACTTTAACTTTAACGTTGAGTATCGTCTAGCAAGTAAGAAATGTTGTAGTGTATAATTAGTTGAGTTATTCGACTAGGCTGACCGTGTTCTTCAGCAAAGCCGCAAAATCGCAATGCATTATCATTCGGGTCGATCGAAAACGGTTTTACATATTTGCATACATAGAAGTAGTTACTATATTAATTTTGTGACATGGATTGGGTATTCAAAGTAGAGACGTTCATGTTGACTAGGTGACGTCACCCGCTGTTTAAATTTTATTTGGGAATATTTCTTCATTTAAAACCCCTTATATTACTTTTATGTTTATATACCATAACTTCATGCGTATATAAATCTGGGAAGTCCATTTCAGCCTTTTTTATTTTTTACGAATCCGTCGAAGATAAACGGAGATTTATGATTTATCACAATAAGTACGTATGTGTGTATATTGTGTAATCCAAGTGATATTTGGTGAAAATGTCTGATGATGGAGCAAGTGGGAGGATAGCGGAACTCTTAAATTGATACCATAAATCCCTCGAGTTAATCGTTTATACCTTAAAGCTTGCTTTAGGTGATATATGTATCCACGACCCAATCACTGCTGTCGTAAAGGAAAGTAGACCAATTATAGACATCAACAATTTGTGAATTGACGTTAGGAATCAATGCGTACGTTTCCCTATATGGAATTTTCGATGCATTTTTTATAACATTTAAATTTAGCAGCATTTAAATAAGAAAATAACATTAAACGTATAATTCTATGTTTATAAAGGTAAATAAAACAACTTAATTTGTACACATATGCATATTCCTAAGAATCTGCTTGGTACCATAACTATTCAATTACTAAATTGCTGAAAATGATCTGATCTAAACTCATGTAATTTAAATAAACCTTCAGGGTTGAATAGAGATCATGGCGTAAATTGCTTACTCAAGTTCATATACCTGTATAATCAAATCATCTCAAAATAACCGATGAAAAAAAAACGTACATAAACGCTTTCACATTCACAGACCCACGCTAAGTTCGATGACTTGTGTCGTGGGTGCCGGAAACATTCACATCACACACATCACAACCAGAACCAGAAACACAAGTTTTCCTTGAGGAGAAAACTTGTGTTCCCGCCGGGAATCGAACCCGATACCCCTGCTTAGAAGGCGAACGCTCACCCAACTTAGCCAACGGGCAATACGTTTCATTAATCTACATTTTGCCAATATATATAATAACCAATTAAGATTTGAGGCCGAAAAAGTACATTCCAAAGTATCAATCACTCTCCAAGGTTGATATTACAATAAATAGCTAAAAAAACTGTCATTTATCAGAAGTTCAACGGCCACAAATTTTCATAACACCTAAAAAATATCGAACAATCCCCAGACCACGCACATTGACCAACTGCACGCAATAAGCTGCAATATTTCTACAAAAAGTAGGTAGTTGTCTACATTACCAGCAGCTATTGTAGTTCAAGTGTATTGGCGCACACTAAAAACAACTTAGGAAAATATAATATAGATTTTATCAAATAGCAATTCCCCGCGGCATCGTCCGCGTTGGATGGAATTATTTTAACTGTCTTGATATATATTATGTTGCCGATATTTTCTCTATTTGCCGACAATAGTCTATAATTACTCGAGAGAAAAGTCTACTCTGAAATCCACAGTTGAAATAATTAAGGCATTTTATTTTATCTCTAATAGACTAGTGTTTGCTCGAACATGGTAAACACTATACGGTCTTAAACGTGTTAAATATATTATCCTTATAATTTTTTAGGGTCTTAAGCATTCTACTATGGACTACTTTTTATTATTTAGTGACTTTATAGAATACATATATATATATCTTTATTTGTAGGTACATTTTAAATGTAAGTTTATTGATCAACGATATAACTGCCAATTATAGTCAGTCAGATTTTATTGTATAAAATACCAAAACCAAATACCAAGCCAAATACGGTGTTCCGGCAGTTATCCTTGAGAGCCTGCGTATTCCAGGTCTAGTGTGTTTACCAGCTTCGATCACATCGTCACATACCACCAGGTGAGATAGTGATCAAACACTAGCCTGTCACAAATAATAAAAAAAAAAAAAAAAAAAAAAAAAAAAAAAAAAAAAAAAAAAAAAAAAACAACCTAGCTTAGTAGCAGGTTTTTCTTTGGGATGGACCAATGCAACCAGGCTTGCTTTGCTTTAGTATGAAGACCATAGGTATATTCTTGAAAATTTTAACAATCATCAGCGATTAATAATACATAATTATTGTGCATAACTATTTATTTAAAAAAATGTTTGTGAACATTAAACTCTACCGCTGCAAAATATTTTTTCACATTTCTTTATTTTTTAATTGTCTTAAAATTAAACATGTACTCATTATCTTCTGATATATCACAGTTTAATTAGGTAAGTATCGCTTGTACGTCATCAAAGAGAAATAATCCTTTTCTCCAAATTGTTCATCTTTGTCCCATTTTCCCATTAATTGTTATAAGTATTTCGTACTATGTGCGTACATTGCAGGTGAAGTCAGATTAGGCTAATAGGTGCTATACGATCCTTATTTCCCAAATTCTTGCAAGTGATTGTATGATATCGAGTGCATAGTCTACTTCGTCATTGGGGCAAGCTAACAAAATCATCATTTATACTTATACCCTCTTATCATTTAGACTTGAAGGTGTTACGTCTCCTATGCCCAGTAATAAACTAGAACTATTAAAAGTAAAACTCAAACAAACAAACCTGAACAAAATCTATTGAAACTGAATTAAACTGGCATTGTTATTTCAGCCGAAACCAGTAGTTCCAGGAGACTCGTAAGATGTTCTACGACCTCGATTATTGGCAGAGTTACATATGTCCTTGTGGGTGGCGGGAGGTATCAAATTTTCCACCTACTCCTACTACATACATCCCTAAACGGGCGTTCCCCTATCCGCTAGGTATGTGGTCTCAATGGATTCAGACTACCCCGAGGCCTACCTGGTTTTCGAAGTTCTTGATCCACGTGGGTTACCTTCTGCGACAGCCTCTAATTATTTATTAGAGTAGATTGGTCTCGCTGCCAAGATCGTGGCCTTGGTGCGTTTTCGCAAAGCGCGGCCGCGGTCGATGGCCCGTGTCTCATGGCGAAATCCACTAAAATCGCATTGGCAACCCACCCCGGTTGCGGAAAACGTGACCGTTGGACTTGTAAAAGTGTTGCAGCTCAAGTGATTGTTATAATGTGTTAATTCATATTTGAGTTGTTAGACCTTGCTTCATTTTTGATCTTGCTATTGTGCTGGAAAAATATTTCTTAGTTCCGTCCACGAGTTTCTAAGTTGCATTATAACTGTATATAAATTAATAGAACATATTCAATTGTATCAACAGTTTGTCTCTTTCGTGCATAAAATTATAATGAACAATGATTAATGGAAACAGCTTAGCTGTAAGGGGTTACAGTTTATTGACAATATTATGCATGGTACCTCTATCTCAACCTAATAATAAAAAAAACACTTCACTAATAGCAATCTCATAATAAGACAAACTATCAAACGTCATGGTTGCATACCTCCAGTTCAGTCTAAGCATTATATTATCCATATGTCTTGTAGGTAACTTTAGTTCTTTGCTGTACATAGTTTTAGTTTAGTTTTAGGAAATATAGGCAATTGGCCCGTAGTTAGTACAGTCTAAGCATTTCGCTTCTACGTATATTATCAGTACCTACGGCAGAGGAGTAGAACACGCCTGCATCTTTTACATATATGTCTTTATAAGTATAACTTGTGCATAGCCATCACCCTCGTCTACTATATTTGAGGGAAGGGGGCGACCATTAACACATGAGAAATCGCATGTTTTCACCTTCTCGCGAACACGACCAAAGCACTTTAAGTATTTTTAGGCTGATCTTCAGGCATCGTCGTCACGCCCTATCGACCCCTTTTAAGGATTAAGTATGAGAACATAAGTTTTCTCCCCAAGGGAAATTTATGTTTCTGGTTCTGGGGAGTGATTGTATGTGACATGATTGTGCCGCCACCCACAACACAAATCTTTGAACTAAGTATAGGGCTGTGAGTGTGAAAGTGTTTGTTGTTTTTTGTTTAATATAACGTCCGTGTCATGGAATGTCTTATACGTATTTATCAAAATTATTGCATATTAACTCCAACCTAGCAATTTTCCTCCAGTAGTTAGTCTCGGCTCCGGTTTTTGTTTCGCGGCATTAGCATTTCTTCCGAATTTATGTAGAAATTGTCACGTCTATTATCCGGTCCGATGATTCGTCTCAGTGAAAGTCGGCGTCATAATAGGTTTATGCTCTAAAATAGCTCGCAAGTAGGCTATTATATCGCAAAGAGTTGTATAGTAGCGTCGGTGGCCGAAAGTGGAGCGTAGGCTTTAGCGCTTACACCTAATTACTCGGTTTCAATAGCTTTTGTTCAGGTTTGTTTGTTTGAGTTTTACTTTTAATAGTTCTAGTTTTGGTTTTTAGAACAAACAAATCAGTATTGAATTATTTTTTGAAGAGTGGGGCTTGGAATGTGTCTTCGGGATTTAAATAAGATATTTATTTTATTTATTAGGGAATATTAAGTAATTTGTGTCAAATATTGTGTTAAATATTACTATGGACATATTTTAGACGTAAATTATCATGTTTATATGAGAAAATCGGGACTTTTCGCGCTTTTAATTTCAAAATACCATCATAGACACCCGCCACCTCAGTCTATCGCAACCACGGCCGGTGCAACCCTACTGAAACGTCAAGGTTAGTCAAAATAATGCTATTTTAAAATAAAAAGCGCGAAAAGATTTTCTCATATAAACATGATTGAAGTTCGCGAAAATGAAAAAAAATATATTGTAAATTATCATAATTAACTTAAATAGTATTACGTCACGGTTCCTGTAAACTCCCAAATAATTTACTCATATACTACTAATAAATCAATAATTCGTTTTCAATGCAAGGTTGTGATTGTTTTCATATACCTATTATTGAAATAAAAACAATTTAAAGCACCTTAACTCCCAAATAGATCAATATGTTCCGTCTAACTCAAGTTTAAAGTTATACGATTGAGTTCTGACTTACAAAGAAGAGTAGAATGTATACGTCAGACTTTAGGACACTCAGAGAGGACGCTGAAGAATGTCTTTTAATCCTTGCGAAGTACTCTCTCTCATCATCAATCTCACCCACTTTCGCCTATTACGTAAAACCAAAAACATTTTTTTCAAAATAGAAAAAAAGTATTATTCACATTAATCTATCCTTGAGGTAGGTTTGAAACTGGACTGCGATCATCAAACAGAGGCGGACATAGCTCCATTGTCGTGAATCACCACCGTGAAAATCGAAAACCAATGCGCTGCCGTGCGACTTCCGACCGTAACGCGCAAGGTCAAGGTTGGGATTCCACTGCGCGGTCGCGCTCAGTTAAGCCTTTATGCATCCGAAGTGGGATCTACGCCACTGACACACTTCCGTGTGAGTACCGTTAGTCGTCCCTGTTTCGCTTGCGACCGTCCTTTTCACTCTCGTTTGAATTGCATTCGCCGTCTCTTTTTGTGCTTGCGACAAATTTTGATGCGGGTGCGCGTGTAGGTTGGCCTAAAAATTAATTTTCGTGATACGAGTACGATTTTTTTTTAATCCGCTTTGGGCGTTTGTTTGGAGGGGGATGTTGGTCAGTGGGTCTGTCGTGGCTTATGTGAGATGGAGAGCTGACGAAAGCGCTCTGACAACCCTGCTTAATGACCATAGAGAGGCTATATGAGGTTAATAAATGATAGAGCAGAGATGGGGGGTGTTGATGTCCTGTCAAATTAACATTTCAAGTAAAGATTTATGGAAACGTTTACCCGTAGTAAAGTATATATTTTGGGTTTACATTGTATTTGCCGTCGAGCAACGAAAACGCTTTACTTATTTATAAACGGTATTTATAATTAGATACTCATAGTAGTAATTATAAATGTTTATAAATATATATTAACAGCAAATGGAATGAAAGTTGAGTTTACTAATTAACATCCCTTGATTTTAATAAGATATATTTCGAACATTTTATTTTAAAACGCAATAATAAAATATTATAATACATTCGAGAAACTCATGTATTTGTTTTTCTTCATTTACGCCATACACGTACATTTATAAACTATTGTGCTTTGAACGCCCGCTGTTGATAAATGATTTCATCTCTTCAAGCACGCTTCGATCTACACAAGTTAAGAACGTGACATGAAATTTATGAGAATATCTCACAAATGTAGGAAAGATCCCGCATATCTTTTCCTAAATGACAGATTTTAACGATTTTTTCTAAGAGTCTGTAGTTAAAATATCCTCGTAATGTTCTGATACAAGGTTCTAAAGATAGTTGGAAACATTTTTGGTACCTATTAAAAATATTTGAAATAAAAGATGACAACAAAAATATAAGAGTTTAATTCCATGTGAAATGTACCTATGTAAAATGTATTACGTGTCATAATAATATGTTCCTGGAAGTGTAATAACAGGCAAGACTAGGTTATTTAGCTTTTCCCTTAATATGAGTTCTTTAGCTATCATTTTTTTATAAATGCTTGTGATAACGAGATATGACGAGATGTAGTTTAATTGTTTTGAGTTTCCGATAATTGGCACTGTTGCATAATGCTATCAACACGGAGTAAATCAAAATGAACGAAATATATAGCAAATATCCCGTTATTAACACAAACATTTTCCCTTGATGCCTAGAATAAGTTATCTTAAGTAGGTATTTATCGCCTTATTTCTTTCCCACGCCATCTGTTTTTGGACGGGTTATCTTGTACAAAACCGTCCAGTCTTTACTGGATGGTAAAGACACCAAAACCCTCACGTTACTACTACTACATTGTTATTATGCATACCGTTCACAATCATAAACCGATCGCCGGCAATTACAAAACCGGTAAACACTAAAACTGAGTACTAAAATCCGTAGACACTAAAGTAATTTCTTCCAAACTTTACAACTTTTTTTCTAACAATAGGCCGGTCCGTTTGATGATCCTGTACATCTAATTGCCTAATATAAAACTGTTTGTCCGTTTGTCAAGGCTGAGGTACCGTTATTACCAACGGGTTTTTGGGAGTGGACCGAAGGTATGCGCGTGAGCATACACTTGTACTAGCAATGAGCTTGCTTTTCGGCGGTTTACAAGAGTTATGTATTTGGCTTAGGTACGTGCTTAGAACTTCATAAAATAACACGAATTATATTTACAATAATAAGAGCATATCATTTCGTGATTTAGCACGACATATTTAAAGTTCCTATGTTAGTAATGGTTTGTTGATTCATACATTTAATAAAAGTTATATATATATAGTAACGTAGCTTGCGCCAAGTCAAATAATAATATATATAGGTACTTCAATTTCCTTAAAATTGATTAATATTTTTTTGATATTACCTTGTGTATGAGTTATCATAAATATTTTGTACCTTATTGAGAACTACAACATAATATAATTTTGATCAATTATTACTTATACGTTTTTGAAGTCAATATGGGAATATGGACTATTTAAACACCACAATTATAGTTACTTTAAAATATATCAACAAGAAACAAAAACTTTTTAAAAGCACTTCATAATGTATAAGTTTAACTTCATGATAACCGTCGATCTGCTTAAATATATTTTTAGCATATTATGATACTAATTAGCTATATTTAAAATAATTAGCTATTTTTTTAAATACGTCAATGAACGACCCGTTTAAATGTAAAATTACATTTTACATCTTTTTAGTGGAGCACGTGTCGTCTAACCTTATTCCACTGTACGTGTTGTACCAGTGTAAGTGGGCACGAATTATTAAGAAACCTTTACAAAACTCACAAGCACAAAACAAATTGGCTCCAAGCTAGGGCAATAAACTGTCACAACATTTAAATTAACAATACAATAAATACATAAAGAATCGGTGCATTATCACAACCGCTCTAGAATTAAACTTCCGCTTGCCCAATGCAAGTGTCATACAAATTGCATGGCATTTCATTAAATGTAAAAATATATTTTGCCCTTGTATTTGCATAACAAGTAAAGTACTACAATTCTGTGTAAGTGCTTCTAAGAAAGACCTTTTGTTCCAAACATCTGAAACTGCAATCGAGTCTTAAATAGACAAAAGTATAAATGAAATGTTTAGGTTGATATGTAAATTGGACGGAGTTAAAAGGGTTCCTTGGCAAACAAAGACGTTCTGGGTATTGACTCGGGATGAGCGTTAATGTGTTCCGAAGGTTTATGGACCTTTGGCGACGTAACAATTTTGTGCTGATGAATGATCTACGTAAAAGTTACGAGAAATTCGTCTCAAAACTTTAAAAAATGTACAACTGCAAATGTAATTACTATAAAAAAAATAGTCTTAGAAGACATTGATAACATAGTTTTAATTGATACCTTTCTTTCACTATGATAATTCATCTTGATATTGTTTTTTATAGATCGATGAAATTACACATTATTTATGTAAAGGTTAACTTTAAATACAGATGTGTGTCTTTATAACTGTTTGGCGAAAAGTTTTAGGCTATGTATGTCTGTGACGGCTAGAAAATTATAAAATACATTTAAGTTTGTAGACAGTTAATTTTTAAATAAAAAATGGGTTCCTTTTCTTTATGAATCCAAATAACCGCCAGCAAAGCAAAAGAGCACAACCATTGAATAGAATAACATGGGAGGGACGACGACGCCCCCATCACAGGCATTTATTCGACTCAAAACAGAGATAATACTATCCTCAGACCAAATAAAAAAGATGCTTTTACATTATCATCTTGACCACCACCTCACCTGATAGTCTGCCTAGATATGGCAACTGATTTATTAGATCTACAACTACTATGAAACTTAACTCGAAACAATCTTTCACCACTCAAAATAGGCAAGCACTGAGAATTATACTATGATATTCCCGAAAATTGCATCTTAATTACTGTCTAACTAAACTTTAGCCACATAGAGAAATGCATTAGACTAAAAATAACCCCTAAACAACCCATTATCCTGCGCTTAAATGATATTCCAGCATATTAATAACATCGCAGAAACATAAACATAAACTTAAAATAATCAAACCAGTACTACTCCACAATACACAGATTTGCCCACAAGTTTGCCAAACCCCTGTCCAAACTGAGGGGTCAGTAACCCACCCCAAACAGGTCGTTATCCTGCGCCTGCGCCGGGATACCCCGGTACAGTTAGGGTCACCGGCCCGCCACGTGGAGTGCGGCCTTGGGACGCGCCTCGCATGAGAATAACGCCTTACTGTGACGTGGCCATTGTTTCAGTACACTTGTGATGTAACGCTTTTGATTAACTGTTTTCGTATGCGCAGTAATTAGATACATCGATTATTTATAATAGATAATTGAATATTTATTTTGATAAATTACCTTTTAGGATGTATGCAGTTTTATTGTATGAGGAAATTAAACTTATTTGATACATGTTTAGCTCTTATAATTACAAAAGGCGATTAAGTTTTGATATGATTACTTATGGATATTGGAAATTGAGAAGTAAAAGGTTAGTTATAACTTTTCATTTCTAATTATACATTTACTATATACACTACTATATTACTATATTACAGGAGGACAAAAAATTTTGACAAAATTTTTGAGTACTATTTGTTTTAATCCCACTTTTCTAATCTTATCTTGTTTGAATTCAGGAGGACTTATATTAGTTTACTTGCATATGTACTACCCTCAATCTTACCTTTATTGACAAAAAGGTGGCATAGTAATTGAAAGCTGGCCTGTCGTAGTTTCCAAAAAAAAAAACAAATATTTTTGAGCCCCACGAAACAATTTCTATAAGTCGTCCAAAACTGACCATCTTTAACAATCCTATTTCTCATGGACCTTCTAACTGTTGAATAAACATTTACTGCCTTACTTCTACTTCAATTAAGGGTAACGAACCCATTCCATTCCCTCATTCCTCTAAAATATGAGCAATAACGTAAAGGATTACGTCGCGTTCGGAACTCAAAAATACTTTAAATAGTTCATTCAACTCGGCCATCAGAGAGGTCGTTTACTCTATCATCGTCCTCCGATATTTTATAGATATCATTACAGCCTCCACCTGCACACGCACACAGCTGTGTGTATGTGTGTGTGAAGGAGAAGTGACGCACGTGCCGCGCGCTCGACCGCTGTGACGTAGGCGACACTCCCGCGCACCGGTAAATATGGGCTGAGAAATGTATCTATAAATACATTGCTCTGGAGCCTGTGTTACATAAATTATTTCATTTTTATGACCGTGATACTGTTATTTATTCTGTGGTTTCGGTGATCTGATATATTATTATGACGAGAAACAAGATTAATTTAGTTATTATTAGCAATGAATATCGTTAGGCTTTTGTAGCAGCAAGTCGAGCAAAGAGATATTTACTGTTTTTTTGTAAGGACGCGGCTTTTGTAAAAACATCATCCTCTCATCCAGCGGGTGGCGTGAGAACAAGGTAAGTAAAACCAGGATATCAGCAGCAGATGAACTTTGCACTTTAAAGTCGTGTCCTTTAAAACTTTAAGTTTCTTAAGTTATAAGGAATTTTCTAAAGCTCTCCTAACTACCATTAGTATACTACTAGGTTTGTATGTGTTTAGGTGGTATTACATTTTTTTTTAAATCAATAGACAAGCATCAAACGTCGATCTGGTTGCTATATATGAGACCCAGGTCTTGATCTAATCTTAGCGGGCTTATCACTACGCAATACAATAGAATAGAATAGAAAATTATTTATTGTACACCAAATAAAGTTAAGTTACAGGGGTATACTTAAAAAAATTAAAGAATAATGATAACATTATTTTATGCTAGATATAAAGCTTATTAAACAAATAATAATCTCCATCCTAAAGCTAGAGTAGGTACATGACACTCAATGGTTCAAATCGCCTTCCAAACTGAGATTTTCGAGACGATGTTTTTGGTATAAATGGAGTAAACATATCAATAGAAACTTTTCAAATGGTTGACAAACGCGAAGCAATCGATGAACAGTTTCCATTTGGCACTTTTATTCGGGCTATGAAGGATTTACTAATACTAATAATAACTACATATCAATAAATTATTAAGACGCAAGGATCAACGACATCATTCTAATCTGTTTCTAACGATCCTTACTTATGCACTACAAATAGTGGTATACATATTTATATTGTCTGGTTGTAAGCTAGTGCTACCGAGACAAGGTACGGGTACAGTTAGCTATTGTTTTCATCGCTTTACATCACAACGCCACTCTGTTCGCGAATAGGAAGCGATGCTAATACAGGGTGTAAATGAAGTCCTAAAATGCGCAAAGACAAATAGCAATGTAATTATTAACTTAACAAAAATAAATAATAATTTGTTATGTTTTTGTGGAATACGTATGAAGACATAGTCAATGCATATGTTTAATTCATCGGAAAATCGCAGGTGAATAATTACACTGTGTATTGAATAGGGCTTAAAATAGAATATTAAATAATGTAGTTGTTTAAATACAAACAAATGGTCAATGCTTAGCACAGTTTAAACATTGCCATTCAACTTGGCAATGCTTCCAGCATTTGAGGAACCTTACCAAAAGGCAATGGGTTGTTATTTAAAGTTTTGTTTGTATATAATGTATATTTTTGTGTTTATTGTTGGTGTTCATTTAGTACATTTTATCATTGTTCTATTTTATAAGTTGTTTGCGATAAAATGTATCTTTACAGATTCATGAAAGTCTAGATAAGATAGAAAATAATGACAGTACTAAATCTTTAAACCTATATTGAGTAAACATAAATTGATATAATGGGCAAGGCATGATAATAACTCTCTCTAATATCTCTAAATTTTGAAACTTACAATACATCTGATCGATGAAGGTTTTCAGGTTATAATGATATTTATTTATAAATGGAACTATATAGTTTACTTTATGTTACTAATAGGTAACATGTTGCAAATGAACCAACGATAATAAAACAAAAAATATTGTAGACAGTCAAGCAAGAAACAAAAGCAATATCAAGCTGCAATAGCCTAGTACGATATTTATCTGCGTCTCTCCCATTAACAAACCATAGATCTTAACAGGCGGGACTCTACAGGTGAAATGTTCAGCCCGACAACAAAACAGCCATTTTGCTTGCTTATTTACAAGTCAAAAAAATGGTTTTAATTTAAATTGTAACCAAAATAAGCAGCTACTATTCTTGTGGACAGCTTGAATATATCAACACTTCTTTATCAATGTAAAAGGTCAGCATCCAATAGTTCTTAATTTACAATGAGAAATGCTAATAAATAAATAAATGTTAATGAGGTAGATTAGGCGATAGCTATTTTGCTTTTAAATATCCTTTTAATCTAGTATGTTTTTAACTTAATTTTAGCATTAAATCGTCGCTAAGCGATTACAGTTTGCAGTTTTTCTTTTTTATTGACAACAACAGTGGGAAATATTTTACTCGATAAGCCCACGAGTCGGTACCTTTAATTTAATAATAAAGATAACAATCATTCAGCCATGTACTTACAAATTAATATGTAAAAATAGAGAAAGTTCGAGTAATTCTTTGTCGTTTGTTATGCATACCTATAAACAAGTATTTGCGTTACTAATGATTGCAAGTTAAACTTTTTGTTAGTTATATTTATTGAAATTTTGTCTTAAATGTTATTAATCAATGTGTAGATATGTCGAACTGCCACTAGCGTTATCAATACATCTGTTTTTATCAAACATTTTTGCCCCTATGTAAATTTGTATTTCTGTTTTTTTAGATGCAGTTGAGAAGGTAAGGTGCAGGTGAATGTTTTCGGCACCGCGATGCAAGTCTTCTTTGAAACTTGGCGGGCAGCGTGTGTGTAAAAATATAGAAAATGTTCGCTTAAGGTACTCTTAAATATAATAGAAGATGATAATTCAATCACACACGGGTTTTCATTCATACGTGCTACAAAATGCACAAATACCAAAAGTGTAACAAGACTTTTACTTAGCAAATAGAAAACTGGCTACTCATCATTGGTGCGACTCTTATTAGAACTCCGTAAGGTTGGATTTTAAACTTCTTACTACTGTGTTTGCAGGTAAAGTTTGTCAACTTTTACATTTGGCGTAGTCGCGCTAATACGGTGTTCTAAAATAAAGAGTTGTATGATATTTTGTTTAAGATAAATTATGTTATTAAGTGAGAAATTTTAATCTAGTCCCACTAAACGACTCGCAAACGACGTTGTTCTTTTTATCGACATCAGAAATTTGCTTGGAGTAAAACGTAAGTATTTTATAATTCGACAATAACGATAAATAAAAGTATATTACATAAAATACAATATGGGGAATATTGTGTTTGTGGTTTGTTATTATATATTTTTTCCAGTTAAAAAAATTCAAGGGCTTGTTTGCTTCAATAATAATACATTTTGTAAAGATAAAACCTTTATGATTTAGCATATCTCGTTCAACACAAAGTCACAATAATTAATCCGAAAGTAGAAAACAAAATTAACATTATTAAATTTTCCTAATAAATTAATTTGCCTTTCTAGTTTTTCAAGCCCTGAAGCTAAACTATTGTTTATTTAAATGTTCGTAAATACATATAAAAAGGTAATATTAACAAGCTTAAACTAATTGGCTATAGAAATAGAACACCGGTGATATAATTTAGATAGAAAGTAGTTAAGATAATAAGTATTATTAAAATATAATGAGCTAACGTCGGGCGGTTTCGCTTCTTATTTAAAATTGCCGATTATTCCAACACGCCGCAATATCTTTTGATTAACTATTTGTATAATAAATACTCAACGACACTTGCTTATGCTATAAATATAGGTAAAATTGGTAAACTTTGAACGCATTTAGTTAAACGTAGAAGTCTTCTAGTTTAGAGACAATAGGTACCTTGTAAGTATAACTACAGTATTTTTGTTATCTGTGGCTTATAGGAATGCTTGCATTTGATCACTGTCTCTCTTAATGGAAAGTGATGCAGCTAAACATGTAACAAGCTTGCAAAAAAGATGGAGACAGATTATACCGTTTGCGTTTGGGGTATAAAGACGCGGGCAATGAGTTCCACTCTTTTGCTGTAAAGATGATGAATGTAGATGCGCTTGAACAAACTGGAGGTGTACTAACCATAAATGTTTGACGTTTGACAGTTTGACTCGTCGTTAGATGGCATCATTAAACGCAAGCAAAGCTTAAAAAAGCCGACTTCACCGCTTATATTTTGATTTTGGCTTAATTGATTTCGATTAAATTTATATATATACACCTCTGAAGTATAATCTACCGAACAAAAAAAAAACATCAAAATCGATTTGAGTACCTCATTTTTTTAAGTCGCTTGAAAAAGGCCATGGACGAATTAACTCTTAATTAATTTGCTCGGATTAGTACTTTCTACTAATTTCACATCACATTATCATTCAAATAAGGCCCATAAAGCATTTAGAAAAATGCCGCCGACCCGTTAAATACTAATAAAAACCAAAGTTATTTTTTTTATGTTTGTAACTCAATCAAGCCATTAAAACTACAAATTTTTGCCTTGATATCGTCCGTGATGTACCTACTAGCTGGGCTTCATTACTTTAACAAGATTATTAAAGTTGACCATCGTTTGAAGAGTTCTCAATTTGGTTAATCTAAATATATATAACTCAAAGGTGACTGACTGACTGACTGACATAGTGATCTATCAACGCACAGCCCAAACTACTGGACGGATCAGGCTGAAATTTGGCAAGCAGGTAGATGTTATGACGTAGGCATCCGCTAAGAAAGGATTTTGATTAATTCTACCCCCAAGGGGATAAAATAGGGGATGAAAGTTTGTATGAAACTTTGTCAATTTTAAATTAACACTTCTTAACGCGAGCGAAGCCGCGGGCAAAAGCTAGTATTTTATAAGGCAATTTATGAAGATACATTTATTTTGGTAAATAATATAAAATCGTTATAGATTGGTGTCAAAATCCACTTTAAGGATATTAATAGCCCATTGCTTTTGATCCCATATTATTTAGGGACAATGGAAGTTATTATTTCAGAATAATGTTTTCTTTAACATGTTGAAAAAAGATACTACAATAAGTCAAGTTTGTTGCAAAACGATATTAAGTGTTTTAGTATTAAGTGTCTACTACGTCATCTACCCTATAATACTAAATGTTTATTTTGTGGTACTTAATATACAATACACGTTAATTAATTTATAATGTATGTAATAAAAGGTGAACTTCATTTCTCATTAAGACGTTATTGCCTATATGTGTATATTAAAGATAATAGCCTACATTATAAATTAATATTCTTTAATATAACATTCATATGAAGCGTTCTATAAATTCAATAGAAAAGACATCAACGCGCGGTACACTGACCTACTCTGGCTACGGCTGTCTGAGTAGACGTCTACAGAGCTACGACGTAGACACATGAACTAAAGCAAAAACGCTTGTGTGCGTTGGGTTACTAAATGCTTATGTTTTAAGTAACGTAGAAACTAAAATGTTTAAATGTGTTTAATAAAGGGTAAGTTTTTAAACGGACCTTAAGAGGGTTTATTCTTTTTGTCTTCTCTCTCCCTCTTAAAACAAAATTGTGTTCTTGCTGGGAAACGAACCTAGGACCTAAGGTGCAGAGGGCAGAGACTTACCCTCTGCGCTTACTGGGTCGTCATATAGAAAATTTTTGATTCACTTTCGTTATTGACAAAGCGGTGATTTTCAAAATTAAGTAAAAAGCTGTGAGTTTATAAAAGTTTAAAATAATTTAAGCAGAATTTCACTTGTAAGTTACTACTCACTGATATCTTTAAAAATACGTTTTACGCTAACGTACGACGTAGTAGGTATCTTTATTAGTGTTGGTGTACTTTGTAAGTGTGCGTAATGAATTTGTACTCGAGCACTGCGTTAATAGACTAATGAACGAGACAAGTTTTTTGCTGGTGAAAGCGGGATACAAACATAATATTAAGTTTTACTTACACATGTTATTAAATAGCAACTTATGTTAACAGATAATCCTACTTATATTATAAATGCGAAAGTTTCTGTGTGTGTGTGTGTGTGTGAATGTTTGTACATATCTTCGTAACGAATAAACCAATTTTGGTGAAATTTAAAATGGAGATATAACGCGAGCGAAGCCGCGAGGCACGTCATAATATTCATTAATTTGTTGCTTACAACCTTTTTTAGTTATCATTGTTATTTATAGCGGACAAAAGAAAATTACTCAATTTTAAATATTACATACTTTAAAAAAAATATATATTTATAATGATAATAATTTAATTACTTTTTTAATTTGTTTTTACTTTTTTATATATAACAATATTTTGTCCCCTATTTTATTTGTTGGTAAGTGACCGTGAAGTCGAGTCAGGAGTATTTTATCTATGCTATGGTAACACACTAGACCAATTTTTTTTTTTTTGGTTCTTGTTGAGAATATTTAAGTACGCTTTTGCTTTTGTTAGCCAGAGTAAAATGTTATTTGATATAGTTAAGGCTATCTATAAAACTTTTGCCAATAATAACACAAAATTTATCGTGAATTGAATATAACGCGTCATTGTTATTACTGTACTTAGTATTAACATTAAGCCGACATGTTAACAGTTACTCATTTTAAACCCTTTATTTGTCAGCTTTCTTCAGCGCAAAGGTCACGATCAAGGTGAATGCCGCACCCACACACACAAATCAACACAGACAAACACCCGTCACTTGCTGAACTTGTTGCGAATGAGACGCGTGTGTGCGTCACCGCTTGTCGGTGCCTGTGTGAACGTGTGCGTACAACTTTCTTTTACGTATGACGCGTGCACATTTGTCGTATTTGTAGTTTTTGCTCATGCATTTGAAGAAAAGGATTCAAAACAGATGGATGGCAACAATTAATCTTCTTCTCGTGAAAGTGAAATGAGAACTAGATTTTTCATTATTCTTTCAGTAGGTCAAGGTGAGGATATTTTTGGCAAAGAAATGCTCTACTTTTAGAGTCTGGGTGGACAGAATGAATCACTTTTTCCTTTTGTTATGGTAATTTCACTGAATGTTTTGTTTTCAACACACTTTTACTAGTTCCAAACGTTCAGCTTGTATGTTACTTGCTCGAAACAACTATTAGGTATCGATTTTGATATTTATGTTATCATCGAATCAATTTAAAACTTTGCAAGTGTATAACATTATTAAAACCATACAATATTTTGAAAGTATTGAGTTTGGGAACAATTCAAAATGTTAATTATATAGCCTTAATACATTGTGTCCCATAGAAATTTAATGTTAAATCTTCAATGATCTGAAAGCAGACACGTCCGAGATAAACATAATTTATGTACACGTAAATTTTATCTATCATAGCGATTTCTATTCGTTTTAGTTATATCGAATGAAATAGATTAACGATGCTTTAAATACAACTGAAAGTAGCATAAACTAAAACTATACAAATTTACAAAGCTTATAGGTAACTCAAGTGCTCAAGCCAGTGGGTAGCGTTCCCATCATGCTGGCTGAACTGCCTCTGAATTGCAATGCTAATACGTTGAGCCAAATAAGTGCCAGAATTTTGATCACGCATCGCCTCAACCAGACGTTCTGATAGATTTTTAAAAATAGAATGAGCTCTCGGTCCCCACGGGCCAAGTGTTTCAACACCAAACGGCTTAAATATGTAACCACTGCCGAGGTTTCCATATTTTCGACGTTTGTGCTGCTCTGCCGAAGTTGCCGCGGCGCCAACCCGATTATGTGTTTCAGGCAGATGTGATGTAGCTAAAGTTGTGCATTCCACATTAAAACTTATGCGATTCCTCCAATAAACATTCTCTATCGCGAAGATATCAGTCTTGCCCGCGATCATTAAATATTTTCTAAGGAATTTACCTGTGCTATGAACAAGCTCCTATTGAAGACCAGACGTCATATATTTTCACAATCTAAGCTAATACCGCCTTCCATATTCTACCATTTATCACTATGAGAACGAAATAGCTAACCTACAAATGCAAACATTCTAGTACAATCCGCTTTATCTAAATGGCTCAGTCAGAATCTTCACAGCAAATTATAATCTTCTTATTATATCTCACATTATCGTTCTCGGTCCTCGAACGAGGCCGTCTATCTTTATTACGCATCTAAGCTAACAAGTAGAGATCTATAGATCACTGATCTACTGACGCTTCCGTGCAATTCGTGAATTGTTAGAAATCGATTTCTAGCCGTCAATAAGTGATCAATCTTGATTGGATTGTTCGAACTTTGATGTTGTTGAATTTTGTTTGATTTGAATGGCTTTGATATAGTAGACAGGACATTATTTGATATAGAATCCTATAGTATATTACATTAAATTTAACTGTGACTTAATAAATACCAAAGTTTCTATGTTTGTTTATTAGTTACGTCGAAACAGCTTAACGAAATATATTTATATTTATTAAGAATAAAACCTACTTGAGCTCCTTATTGCCTGAGCTTATGTCATATAAATATGCATTAGTGGAAAACTGAAAATCTCACTTTCATTTTTAAAGTTTAGGTAATTCTCAAATTCATCTGTCCGTTGTTGGCTGAGCGTCTGCCTTTTAAACGGCGGTTATCGATTCGAATCCCGATCAGAATACAAATTTCTGTGATAATTTTTTCAGGCACCCACGACACAAGTCTTCTAATTTGGGTGGGGTTGTGAGTGTGAAATCAAAAGTCATGTTATTCACTAGATGGGCAAATACATATTCATAAACAAATATGGTAAGAACTTCATACCTATTTCCTAATCATCCGTCTTTTGTTTTGGCAACTTAAATATACGTTACTTGGCAAGCAAAGCCCATGGGCTTTAATAACAGAACTTATTCTCATTGAATTTTAGCGCAAGATATTTGCAATCTTTCGGCAATATTATAACAGTTATAAAATTTACAATAAAAACGAGTTCTCAATTAACTTATAACAAAAGGGCTGTCTGAATTATATTAAGCACAAAGCTTTAAAATTGCAATCAAATGGAGTCTATCAGATTTACAGTTAACAAATTCAGTGAGTTAATAAAGACAACTCAAATACACAGTTAATATCTTTTCGATCCACTTTTAATCCGTTGATATATCAGCACTCTGATCCACACCTTGATCAACTCGCTTATTTGGAACAGATCGATGGAGCTGTCAAAATATTTTAAACTCGTTTACAATGTGATAAGTATGTTTATTGATAAGATTATATCGTTTTTTAAAGTCATGTGGTTGTTTGAACTTTAATGAATACAAATTAGCCATTTACGCAAAATGTATACATACATATATTTTCCTTTCATAAAAGTTTTCAAGTAGAGATCGAAGATCGAGTAACTTTTCTAAAACTGAATGCAGCTTCAATTTACGCTTACTTATAGCAGGTGTATGATACAATATAAACGTAAAATGGTTGCAAAATGACGTACCACTAACTGATTAACATTTAATCATAAAGACGTAGTTTGTTTTAAAATAATATCAAGGTACTTTATGAAAAATTATTAATAAACAAGTCAATTATGATGCGAAATAAAAAATATGCATATATCCACAAGTAAGTAGAACTAAGCAGGTAAATATTTTTGAGGTTGTGAAGAAGACATACTATGCAAACCCATGGTACAGGGTTCAATGCGACAATTTACAACTTCTAAAGAACTAGCGTAGTACATTTTAGAGAGGAATAAATAGCGCTTAAGAGTTGGAGCTTAAAGCCGTCTTTCTAAGGAGGACCTGGATAGCTCAGCTGTTGATGCAATAGGGAATGACCAATGAAGCAATAATTGATTCCAACCCCGTCCCAAGCGATACTTATTATTTCTAAATACTTTAGTTCTTTGTTTTACTACTTTAGTTCTTCATGCCAATACTTAAGTTATAGAAACAAACAATATGTTTAAAGTACTACCAGCACAATGGATGAGTTAGACGGCTTTGAAGCTAATAATTACTCATAAAACAATATAAATAACAGTAACATAACAAGCTGGCACCTCCCATCCATGTTAACCAGAATTGGAAACATCGTAATATCATAAATCATCACGAAACAATCGTGCAAACGACCACCAACAAATTGATTGGCTAAAAGTCTATAATTTAACGGTATTACGCCGAATCACTACCGAGTTTTAATAAAACTAGATATACCCGTTAGCCATTTAGTACTATTTTGCCCATTTGGCGTTTTTATACGCTTGATAATTATGAAATATGCCAAAACTTTTTGAAATATATATATATTATCGTGTTGATATTTTACATATTGTAATGTGTTAGGTAAAATATTAACAATTTTGCGTAAATTTTTCATTAAAGCTACGGGATTTTCACCCTAAGGTAAGTTCGTGTCTCGAGGTGTGATTGTGTGTGATGTATGTTAATAGTGAGATAGTAGCCAAACGCTATCAGAGGATACAAAAATGCTTTTCAATAATGTCGATTGTATTATTTATTGAAGTTGTAACCCAATGTGTAAAAGTATTCGTTTACTGCATAAAATTAATGTTTTGTAATATTCGTCGATTGCTTTGGACACGGCCACGGGTGGCGGCTGACGAAAATAGTGTATTTGGCAACTATAATAATTAGCTTGGAATAATGGTGTTTATGGTTTGAATAATTACTTACTAATTATAATTAGTCGATATAGCAGTGGTTATTTGTTCAAGTATACTGTTGTAAAAATGTATGGAAACCTGTGTCGCGAAATTGCGTCAAGTCGTAGACACAAGGTTGAATACAAAACAAAAGTCTTTGCGCCAACTTATGTTAACATCTAACAACAAACCAAACTGTCAAACGTCATCAGTATATACTCGTAGGTTACATCTTCGGCCGCAACTTCGATAGTGGTTAAATGCTAATCTAATATAAAAATTTAATATAAAGTTCAGGTATCTTCTTTAAATATCTAATACCTTTAAACAAGCAATTCTTGTATATATATCATCTGAATCTCTGAAACGGCTCCAACGATTTCCATAAAATTCAGGGGCGATAGTCGATCTAGCTAGCTTTCATTTTTAGAAAACGTCGTTTTAACGGGCAAAGCTCGGTCATCCAGGTACTATGTATAATGGAATTCTTCGCTTAGAGTTTGCGCAGTCAACTTGATTAAAGAAAGGAAATAATAGATAAAGTCGATGGCATGAATACATACAAACATGCATTTATAATAATAACAAAGTAATTGATTGCAACTTATATGTGTCAGTAAAGTAAAATTGTGTAACGACACGTATTAAAGTAGGTTTTGAACGTGTATTCACGTTTGCAATATTTTTGTCTATGACATAGAGAATAGCAAACAACTTCCCCTATAAAATAACTTTCCTATTATTCTAGGAACCATTAATAAATAGATTTGTAGTGAGTTTCGTCCAACTAAATGGTTACTACTATCGACCAACACGTTCACCAGATCCTGGGTACTGATTATGTTGCTACCCCAGATAGGTTACAATGTTGTTGGATGCCAAATGAGTGCCATTGTGCTGTGGCAGTGACTGGTTCCAAGGATAGCTGGTGAAACACGTGCTTGGTGACAATATTTTCTACTTTAGTATTTTAAACTACGATTGTATTTCAGTATAAGGTTGCTAGACAGGCGAGCATCAGAAAATACATTACTGCCTTCATTGAAACGTTAAGTTCTTCTTGTAAGAACCGCGACAGTTTGATCAGGAGGCGTGTTCACTATGGCTGAGCTATTACTACTTAAAAGACCGTAATTTTTAAGATATTAACAACGATTTAATGGATCAAAATTGTTGCATACTCATAACTCTAGCTCATATTACACAGAAGAATGCTCGATTCAAATCAATTCGAGATTAGATCTGTTTACGGGCAGTTGGTTTAATTGATATTGATAATCTAAGTATCATCACATATTTAAAACATTTCTAGGGATATTTTCCATTTTATTTAAGTATTGTAGTGTTTAGCATTTGTATAATTTTTGAATTAAATATAAAAGAAAAAAACTAGACTTGTATATTTTTCCAACTATTAAACGATTTGTGAACAGTTAAAACGGCATTCGTTTAAGTTAGTGGTTTATATATTCTTTTGAAAATGTATAGTGCTGCTATTTATATACCACTAGCCGTGCCCCGCGGCTTCGCCCGCTATTATCAAGTTAAAAAGTAGCCTATGTTAATACATCCTAGGTATAATCAATGTACATTCCAAATTTCATCCAAATCCGTTCAGAAGTTAAAGCGTGAAGAGGGAACAAGCATACTTACATACATACACACAAACTTTCGGATTTCTTTTAGGATTTCTAATAATGAAAACTGTTTCAAATATTCTTGCTGAAGAATATTCCAGCTTTTGCCTCATGTCTGCCATTTCAGCCAGTTAAGCTACAGAAAAATAACAATTCATCGTAACTGTAGCGTTAGGCTACTTGATATTTAAGGAAACTAACAGTAAAAAGAAGCTCAGTACTACAAGATATCTAACTTCATTATCGCTCTTTGAGAGATCTTTATTCGTAATCACAAGAAACATTATGTCTCTTATATTGTGATAAGACTTCAATAAAATAAATTCAGTATTAACAAAAACTAACATGTATGTCCCAAATTTTAAATATCTTTAAAATAATATATATTATATCTTTATATAAAATCTATTATAGTTTTCTTAAACTCATTCTAAAAATACGTCACAATGTTACTGTTCTTTACTACAGATTAAAGCCTATTGACTGCGAACGTGGCAGCCTCTACAGACGAACGTTGAATATTAATCTGCAGCATTAGTAGTATAACGGAGCACAAATCTAATGTAATTGGGTGGTTAGTTAATGCGCATCTTGTTCTACTCAAATATGTGTTCTGTGGCGTGCGGTATGCATTCATTATAGTGTTGAGATCTTTAATTATAGTATTACTGGATTGTTTAAGGAGTGGATTGGCAGTTTGTGAAATGTACTGCTGAACTTAAGGTCAAGCTAGAGTATGAAAAACTAACCAACTTTGTATATTTTTATTGAAGAATACATACACACACGCTGTATCAAAGTATAAACGTTTGCATTATTAGTACTAACAATGATTAGTGATAAATTGATAAAAAGTACGTAGTTATATAAGTTATAAATCTCGCTAAGCATTGCTTATGTCTAATGTTGAATCGTACCGTAATGTGTAACCGTATCCCACTGATGGACAGTCCAAACTATGTGAAGCCATGATATTTTCTTTACTAAGTAGAAATTAATATTTTAATACAAACGCTTACCCATTCACAATAATTATTTAATACACAATTTTAAGTCACATGCAATTATTAGATAAAATTTGATCAATACAAAATTGTTTCAACGTGCATGAATTATTTTTGCTCATGTTTTGCAAAACTGAATGCCAAAAAATCATGTTTTGCAAATCCAAAGTTGCTATTGTAGAGCTATCCATAATATGCTCTCATCTCTAGCTATCTTCGGTATGTGACCTCGTATAAAAGGAAGCGAGCCCGTTCACAGCCGTGTCCCGAGGCCCTATTACACGTATCGTAATAACGTGTATTATAACCTAACGTCACGTGTGTGCGTAATAATGTGCCTATTTAATATGAAACTGATATTTCACGTGTGGTCTTGAAGAGCCATAATATTGTAGCTACTTAATTTAAGAGTTAAATTCTTGATAAGTAGCATCCGTCATTCATGTTTATAAATGAAGGAGTTCGACGTGTACGAATAAAAAAATCGTATATTATAGTTTACGATTTATACTTTATTTATTTATTAGTGTATGTTTTCACATTTGTCCCATTGAAATGATATCAAAATTGGTTTAGTGGTTTCGTTTTAAAATTAAAATAACTGGAAATAATTATAATGTCATCCAAGTAAACAAAACTTTTCATAATAACAATAAAATGTATTGAATTTTAGGTGTTGAACAGTTGTTGAGCATTTGGTTAGTTGATAATGTTTAGTCTCAGGCAGGATTTGAAGCCGCGGCCGCAGGGTGTCATATCATATTGCTAACGTAAGCCTGGCGCTTACGTTAGCAATATGATATGACACCCTGCGGCCGCGTTTTTCATTAACGTCTTATGGGGACGTATATTACAATAGCAAGAGCAAAAAAAACCAGTAATCAACAGGATTAACTAAACTTATGAAAAAAAAGAGACTTGTAAACCATTGAAAAGTTTTGAAGTCGGTGAGGTACAAAAGATAACGTAACGTAACATAGCTTTTACAGTCACAGCCCCTGACTAAATTAGAAAACTTGTACCGTGAGTGCCAGAAATTGTGATTCTGATTACATCACCCATACACAAGTCTGATTGTATGGGTGATGTAAAACCCATACAATCAGACTTGTGTCACAATGTTTAGAAAGGGGACGCGCAAGTTCAATCCTAATAAGATTGGAAACATCATGAGGAATTTTCATTTATCTAAGGTTTGACTTCACTTTTAACCATCGATTAACCAAGAGATGGCGATTAAATATTGCTTTTCAACAATTTAATTTCATTGACCAAATTAAAAATCATTACATGCAGCGGATTCACCGTTGCCTGCAATGATGTTTAATGAACAATTAAGATTTAACAGGAGAATAAAACAACTGAGCTTCCACTTGGCTTGATAAACTCAGACGTAAACATGTCACCGATGTCAAAGGAGATTCTGTCCGTGCAATGATATCTATGTTTGTTGTTAATTATACCTTGATATTATATTAATGTCTTACCTTATGGTTGTGAGCCACGACGTGGTTTAAAAAACTAATAGATTCTGCGCGAAAAAAATCCGCAGCGTATGTTCCTGTGGAAGAAAAAAACAATCGGTTAATTATGTATTACACTAAACAAACTATAACAGAAAACGAAATACTTGTTTTTTTTTAATGTAATATTATGGAAAACAATTGAATAAGAAGTAAAATTAAGTGTTGACATTATTTTAAATTTTTCTAGTATTATTATTTAGTTCGTTATTTTTAAATAACTTCTATAATAATAATTACAGACCTAATGTAGGCATAAAATAATATATTTATAATGTTATGTAACTGTCATAACAAGGCAAACAGTCAAACCTCTACGTTTATTTACCGTACATGTCTTTATTCCCTGAATGGTATAATCTGGGAGAATTAAATCAGGAGCGTCTTTTAGATAAGCATGCGACATTAAAAAAATGCTACGTGAACAAATCGAAGAATGACAATTTTTAAAGTATAGTAGCAGTGTTGAGATGTATTTTTAAGATACTTCGCCAGCCTACAACAACAAACTCCAGTGTTGTTGTTAGTTATTTTGCTACGACATTAAAAATAGATGATGGAAATAAATGTTGATAGCAATTTTGTTTCCGCTGACTTTAGTGTAGTTTAAATGATAAGAGCATGATAAAATAAGACAGTATAGTTTTTTATTCAGCATAGGTTTACATCGGTATGGGGCCGGTCGCTCGCTCGTAAACCCAGTTCGCGCGTGACGCCACATTTTTGTGTTCAAATTACAGTTCGTTTGTTTTAATTTGGTCGTGGTCGTGCTCGCTGTCAGGTGGGCTGTCTACGGTCACTAAGTGGCTTAGGAAATGCAGATGTTTGATATTTGTTCTGGGTTACAAGGTAGGGGAGTAGGTCAGCTTCCAATAAAACGACCGAGGAAAGTTGGATCTGTTTTGAGGCGAGGCTCGTTTGCTTTTTAATGCTATTCAAAGAAAAGTCAATGGGGTTATTTAGTTATAGTAAGTAAGATGCATCAGTAATGTCGCCGTAATTTTGAACAGTAAAGCCCCACGTGGCATTGCAATATACTCCTCTCCTTGATTTTTATTTATGCTCCAAAGGTGTATTTAATCAACTTTGAACCAACTTATGTTTTAAATATAAAATTAATTACATTTTATCTCTGTATTGCTCAATTGAGTAATTATAATAAACAGTTCGTCATTAATATTGAACAGATCACTATCGACGCCCGCGCACAATACAGCATTACGCCTCTCCATTGTTGGCGCACGCACAAAAAAGCTAACTTATAGCCCTAAGCATCAATTTCTAACGAGGTGGCACAAAAAATCAAGTCTAGGATTAGTCATTAGAAGCCTCTACTAGAAAAGATACTTACAATATATCATAGTTTACAAGATAATGTTATAGCTTTTACTTTTAAACATTTAAGGTGGTAGTAAAGTTATCAACATACATTTTTATTCATCAGTCATTTCCTTAATATAATTAGCAAATATATACGCCAACGGCATGCAGCGTGAAAATAAAATGGCAGTAAATGCAAACTGCAATATATTTAATAAAAATAAGATAAAGAAGCTTGCAAAAAGGTGCTACGAATGTAAAAAATATTTTTTTTTTGTAAAAAACAAAATTGTATATTACTTGATATACTACTTTTTTTTTACTCCATACTTACATTAATTTCATAAGAAACTATTGTATTTATTGCAGTTTTAATTTCCATTTTAGGTCACCGTGGCAGTGGCGTCAGCCATATACACTTTATTTTTGATCGAGTGTGTGATACTCATTAAACGAAACCTCTTAGCACCTTTCAACAATAGTAGTCGATTGTTAGCACCGTTAAGGTATACTCCAATGAATAAGGAGATAAGCCGTAACTCATGGAGAGTCCAGTTAGGTTCGAACTATGATTAATTGTATGCAAGGTGCGGGGTAGTAGGCCAGACCTTGTAGAGGAAATGTAGAGTGGTTCGAATTGGCGTGTCATTGGATGTATATAATTATGTGATCTAGTAGATAATTACACTTATCTCTGCTTTACTGGCAAATGACTTTATTATACAAAATCTCATTTGAATTGCTGATAACTAACTTTTTTAAGGTAGATAGACAAGCATTTGACCCCTATCTCACCTGATGGACTAATTTATCATTATTATTTCTCTGCTCTTATCCCATGGGGTCAAATGACTAATTATTTCTCACAAACAACCGGTACCAGCTGCCGCCATAAGAGTATGTAAGAAATGTATCATACATTACAACAAGGTCTACATATTAGGTATGTCTAATAGTTCTAATCTCATTTCAAACTCCACCATATACATACATTTTTTGCATTAAAATTACAAAAAGTCGTTTGGGCTGCATATCAAATTATTTCTAGCTCATTTTATTAATTAAGTTAGCCAAACGCTAATTACTCTTAATGATCTATTTCAACGCTGTGAACCAGTGATCGAGAGGCTAGCAATAAACCTCTGTTTCTATAACACTCTGAGCCCGTACCTGTTCATACTTCTTTTAAACACTTCTACCATACACTTACTGCGTATTCCAGGTCTAGTGTGTTTACCAGCTACGACCACATCGTCACTTACCATCAGGTGAGATAGTGGTCAATCACTAGCCTGTCACAAATAAAAAATAAAAAACACTTATTTGAACACTAGCTGGGTCTCGTGGCTATGCAATCGTTTGTCTTATTTAAAATTTGTTTGTTTTATATTACAAGATCAACTAATGTTATTATTGTTATATATAATTGAAATTATAAAATAATTATATTGTTTTATTAATGATATTGTATTTGAACTGCTCGTTGGATTAGTTGGGATGCTTTCGCCTTCTAAGCAGGGGATATCGGGTTCGATTCCCGGCGGGAACACAAGCTTTCTCCCCAAGGAAAATTTGTGTTTCTGGTTCTGGTTGTGATTGTGTGCGTGATGTGAATGTTTCTGGCACCTAGGACATAAATCATTGAACTTAGTGTCGGGCTGTGAGTGTGAAAGCGTTTATGTTATGTTTTATGCTTATGTTATTGTAAAATAACATTTTTTTACACATAAAGTTTCTCTAAATATTCTGAATTATCATAGCCTATACACTCATGTGTCTCACTAAGTTCGATTACTTGTATTAGGGTGCCTAAATATAAAATTACAATCAGAAACCCTAATTTCTCTTGAGTAGGAAATGCGTATTCTCACGGGGAATCGAACCCGGCACCCGCAGTGTTGAAGACAAACATGTAACCAACTAGGCCAGAAAGTAGTTCAGTAAATCTGTAGGTGAAATCATCGATTTTTAGTATTTCACCTTCATGGCCGAATAATATGCTTGATTTGTGTGATCCCTGTATCCTCAGTCCACAATGGTCCGCAGAGCAGGTTCCGTAACGGGACGCTGACCCCAATACGGGATTTTTGGAACCTTTTAAGACTCGGTGATTTTATTATATAAGCCTTTATCAGTACAATATTGTGATCAAAGTAGTTTGGAAGTAGACATATTTAAAACATAATAGAGGAGGAATAGAAAAAAATAAGCTTTTGCTCTACTGCTTGGAAAGTCTTCTTGTGTTACTTTAATTATTTATTTTATAAGAATTATAATATATAATGCATGGTAATGTAAGGTCTTAATTGAAGTAAAACAAAAAAGGTAAACCAGTCCAGAAATCACTATGTAATAAATTAGCCTGAAGTTACCTGCTCTTTTTTAAATAGAATATTTCAATAAAATATTTAGGTAGGTATAATTAAAAAAATCAAAATCATTTTCATAAAAAGCATACGCTATAATACGCATAATTATTACAAACGAACGAGTTTCTCATCGATGTCATCATGCCACAAAAAATCGCCAATACTCAAATATCCAAAATTAAAAATAAATTGCATTATAGCCTTTATAGGTTTCTTGGAACGCGACCTAATTTCGAGTTATGGGCATCCTGCTCTTGGCGGATGCTCTTGCTTGGATGACGTCGTCAGAAGAAAGTTATGTTAGCTATACTGGATTCAACAGATGCCGATATTGCGTCATATTTAATGATAATTATTGATAGTTGGTGGAAAACTGATTGACTTTTCATTTTACTACCCAGATACAATTTTCATCGCTTTAACTTCATAAATTCAAAAAAACTTTCTTATGAACTTTCATCCCCATTGCACGACCTTAATGTACCCCTGCCAAAAATATAATAAAATATTATAACTTAAATACCAATTTCCATCAGTGTGACTTCATAAATAAGGAACTTTTGACATGAATGTTGATTGCACCACTTTAATGAACCCCTGGCTTAAAATATTGATAACTTAATTGTTATTATTAATTGAACTACTCAAATACCAATTTTCGTCGCAATAAGTTCACATACAAAGAACTTTCATACAAATGTTTTCATTCCATTTAACCACCTTAGGGGTAGAATTTCCAAAAATCCTTTCTAAGTACACATCTACGCACTAAGAAAAATTTACCCTCCAAATGCCAAGTCTCTACAACCTGCGGTCTATGCTGTGCGTTGTCTCTAAGTCAGTCAGTCAGTCAGTCAGTGTATCAGTATGTCAGGACAATGATTCTTAGTCAAAATCGATCTAATCGAACTTTTTGTAGTCATAGGGCCCATTATCAACGGTACTCTCATGTACCGGGGCGTTTCTCTCCCGTTCCCCCTGTCCTGGCAACGGTCCAAGCCGAGGCTCGCACCTCCTAGGTCGCCTTTGTGCTTATTGCCTACACCCTCTCTTTTGCGGCGGAGCGCCTTTCGCGCTCGCCCTCCCGCCCGGTGACGCTGCAGAGGCTACACACAGACAGCAGCATGTAGTCCGTCAAAAAAAAAGGGGAATGATTCTTATAGTATTAGATGTATGTTTACGCATATACCTCTTCGTAAAAAATATTACGTTATGTTTACTGTATTTAGAATGGACCATGACTGTTATATGTAACAGTAATTTCTTTAGAAATGTAAATTCTCTTAATTTAATTGCAAAATCTAATATGTGAACCAATAAAACTAGCTATGATTTAGTGGTAATTCTTACAAAAGAAAAAGTTTTTTGCGTAGCGGCCAATAGAAATGAACAACCAGTACTAGTGCTTATACAAATAACAGCTTCACTACTTTACTCACCATATCAATTCAAACAAAACATTCATTAAACTGACATTAGCAAACCGGCTCCAAAACAAACGTGCAATTATTTAGGCTTTAATTGAGCTCTGATTCAGATATACAGTTAGACATTTCACTTTTTGAGACGGCCTCCCTCCCTTCCTCTCCCTCCTTTCCTCTCTTGGCTGTTCGATGGCCGCGAAACCTAGTTTCAGAGTCAAGTATAAAGTACGTGATTGACGGCACACAAAACGATTTGGTGAAAGAACTTTGTTTGATGATCATTGGGGCGAGACTGGGCGGATTAGTGTACTTTATATCTCTGGTATTAGAAAATCTGTATGCTGCAGCGGCAGGCGCGTGCTTCGTTTATATATATTTAACTACCATCACCACCAAAGCTCCTTATCAGTTTCTATTGATGTTTCATGGTACCAACTGACATATTATCTTTCACACCAAAATTAAATATATTAATACTGATTTGCGCAAAGATTGCAAAAAACAGTATAGGTAATATATTATATGCAAGTTTTAGACACCAAAAGGTTGTTCCATTTTTGTAATTAATTTAAACGCTTAAAGTCGGTTTTTTCAAACTGTGCTTAAGTTACTTAAAAAACCAACTTCACTGTTTATATATTGGTTTTGGCTTGATCGATTTATTACATGGGACCACCTCTGAAGTATAATCTACCAAACAAAAAAAACATCAAAATTGATTCATAATTGGTGAAATTATCGCGTAACATACATACAGAATTGAGAACTTCCTTTTTTGAAATCGGTTGATAACATTATTTTTTCTTTCTCTTAAACCATAAAGTTAAACTGAACATTACCTATTCTCATATAAGTATGCATTGTGTGCATTGAAAAAGTCTTATGTCCAACAGTGGGCCAGTACAGGATAAGGCTGATGATGAAAATCAGAATTAAAAAAAAATGCAATTCTTGTTAATTTCTCTAATTGTAGAAGACATGAGATAGTATAGCGAGAAATATTTTGTAGGTGTCAGTCTGCCAATTTGTAAGACATTAAAATCGTATACTTAAGTAGACGTTTTACTGCAAAACCATTTCACGTGTTGATGTCAATTAGGTCGTGCACATAAAAGTCTAGATATGCCTACATTAGCATATCTTAGAGCTCTATGATTAAGCATTATAAACCCAAAGTTTGACCAACAATTATCTAGTTTTTAAACTCTTTATTGCCACCTAATAACCGGTAATTAAAACTGGATTATTAGGTCTTGATATTTTTCAGTTTATTTAAATTTTATTCATATATACATTTTATACGATCTACGTATAGTTAACGTTATAACGGAACTGTTATTAAATTAACCTCCTTTCAGTTTTAAATCTGTATTTCGGATCACATTTCTGTTAATAAACGAGGTATACTCATATGAAATAATCATTAGTCTGATTTTTTATTTGGTTTGTTAGTCCTCTATACGATAATGTAGCCAAAATATCCTCATCATCCATTCTTGCCTTTCTTCCACTGAGTGGGTTCAACATCAACTCACTTTTGCATCCATATTGTAAAAATATTTGGCTTTAGTAAAATTAATAGGTACTTTGCGACCATTTAAATTTGTAATGTTTTTCAGCTTTCTCTATAGTTTAACATTTTCACAAAGGCTAAGTTTTCTCTATACATAAATTGAAGCATAATTTCTAGGTACAAAATAATCCTTTCTCAGTCTAATTTTCTAATTTCCATAAAGCGCGTAATATCTGTTATTACGAAAAGTTACTTTCCCCTGGAAAACTGATATTTTCGAGGGAGCGATCGAGCGTGCCGATGGAAAGTTTACAACATTAGCCTTCGTTCTATCGAACAATAACTTGGTAACACTACGGTTCTGTTGTGTTAGATAGAATTAAATCAATGACTTTGTATTTGCCATATATACTATTTATGTGTAGCTACTACTTAGGTACTAATACATTTTCGTGTGATTTAATCCAATACAGAAAAGCTGATATGGTGAAGCTATTGAAATTCATTCACAATTCACATACTTAAACGATTTTACATTCACAACCCTACACCAAGTTCAAAGACTTTTATCATCAACGGAGCCGGTATCTGTCATTGTTCTCCAGACAGTTACATCAATTTTTACTGTAGAGAACCTTACATCTTGACAATTTTTTACGAGATTTACATATCATATTGGTAATAAATTAAAAATAATTGTTGTCACATTAGTAGACATTAATCATTTTGCTTCTACCTATATTTATTACGCATACTGCAATAATTAGAATTTTCACTTAATATATATACCCTGATCAGTAAGGTCAAAAGTTAATAGATATCTTATGTCTTCCAGACAAATAAGCTTAACTCTTAACCGCATCGTTACGTGACAAGAGAAGACATATCGGTTAAACGTTTGTCTTGCATGAATAAAAAAAAACATAATAGTATAAATTAAACGTAAGCAAATCTTAAAAAACCAACTTCACCGCTTTTATTTTGTTTTCGATCGCTTTCGATTAATTTTATATCCTCTGAAGTAGAATCTACCAAACAAAAAAAAGTATTTTTTAAATCAGTCTACAAATGGGGGAGGAATCGGTGAACATACATACAATAAAATAAAAAATACACAGTCGAACATATAACCCCCTCATTTTTTTAAAGTCGGATAAAAATGCTATTAAAATTGAGAAACAGTTAAATATACTTAAAAAATAAAGATGCGTAAAAATTTTTCGACCACCCGCAAACAAAATCCGAGCGGTGATTCGTAATTCCCCTACAGGTGAGTAAACCCGGGCAGTGGCCAGTGGCAGTGGCCAGTGGTCTGGTCAGTAACAAAGGACGGCCACGTGCAGTACAGTTACCGGTGGGGCGGCGGAGCGCGAACAAGGCCGTTCGACGCCCGCTACCGCCTGCCGACACAATGTAGCCAGAGCCAGTTACTCATATCAGTACTTATTCAGAAACAGACTGATCAATCAATGGCCCGAGTCTGACCTCACTCTGAGAAATAACACCTGCTATGCTGCGCTGCTCCTAGATGGAACATATTTTTCTTATGCTCGCCTAGTTAGGTAACCTATATTAAAATACAGTGGTAGCTAACTAGCCTCAATTAAAAAAAATATCCCTATTCTTCTCAAAAATATTCACGTTCCATATCACTTACCAGCAAGTGGAATAGTGATCCGAGACCAGACTATCAGAGATAATTTTTTTTTTTATTTTATATCATTATTTTATCAGCTATCATTTTTTTGTTTTACACTCACAGCTCCACACTATGTTGGACGACTCATTGCTTTGAAAATATGTTTTTTATCTTTGATTATTTGATCGAAATTTGTAAAATAAAATAATATTATTTCAATCAATCGTAAACGTGCATAATGTGTTTTATAGATGACAATTACCATTTAATTTATTCTTATTCTGTTGATCCATAAAAGCTGCGCAAGTTAATCCACTGCAAAGAAACTATACTGACCTATGATACAGCTGAACTGGACCTACTTCTGTAGCCCGAACTGTAAACACAATCTAGTACAGACCTACTGTTGCCATTTCACTGTGGCTCATCATAGATTAGATAGCTAGTGCTACTGCTAACACTCAAAATATGTGGCTGCTGCCACATATTTTGAGTGATAGCATTAAATAGTAATATTTGAGCTGTAACACACAAATTATCTAATAGTAAGAATATCTAACTACAGATAACTACATTTACACCTGGAAAGGTAGTCGTCAACGCTAGGGGGTATCAACGAAATAAATACATTGGTTGGCGGTAGCAGCTCGGGTAGTCAATCACTATTATTTAAAAAAAAACGCGCTCATCATGACACTAATTTGTTATTAGGCAATTATCTGTCTGAATAAATTATCTACATCAACGTAACCATTCATTATTGTTGTTTCAAATATAGCAGACGTCCTCTGGCTACTTCATCTACTGCACATCGCCACAGTATAAGTTTGATATATCATTACCGAGGAGCATCACAGATTACTTCACAGTCTCTACCTTTCATTGTATTGTTGACCATAGATTAGCCACGAGTTGTTGCGTATTCGGGCACTGTTAGACTACAGATTAGCAGTGAGTTACTGTGCACCACGTGCGCCAATTTACATGGCCAGTTACTTAGCGTACTGCGCGCTAAGTGTACTGTTAGACGAGTACGTGTCGATGGAAAGTGATGACGACTGTCCGAACGAGCTTTGATGAGTACTGAGTGCTGACTTATGCAGTACTTAGTACCTGTGTCTATAGATATATATATATATATATATATATATATATAGACTTGTTGTCTATATGTTAAAAGTATTTTTTTTATAATAGAAAACAGTTACTTATAAGATAGATTAAACATCTATTGAACTTAATGTCAATTACAAGTTTCATCATCATTAAATATATTAATTGAAGCTAGTGGCATGAAATGCACATAAATAAATGCTGTTTAGGTTTAATTAAATTTAACTAATAATATCATTTGATCAATGGAATTTAGGTACAAATTAGTTAATTAAATTTATGAAAGTTCAAATCCAATGCAAGTAGCATTATTATTTAGTTTACATTATTAAAAAGACAATTTGGTTGGCAACAAAATATTGTATCAGAGAAAATACGGTCGTTATAAAGTCGATAAAAGCGAGATGCAGGGGGGTAACATAAACATCTATTTTACTGCCCAGTTTATTTTACATTAGCTGTGCCCAGCGGTTTTACCCGCGTAAGTTTCGGACCCGCCGCGAATTGCAGGATAAAAATGCCGTATATATAATCCGGTAGCCTATGTGTTAATCCAGGGTAACAACTACCTCCATACCAAATTTCATCAAAATTGCTCCAGCCTTTTAAGCGTGAAGAAGTTACTAACATACAAACACACTTACAAACTTCCGCCTTTATAATATTACTAATTATGCCCCGCAGCTTCACCCGCGTTAATTAAGTTAAAACGTAGCCTATGTGTTATTTCGGAACCTAAACGATCAGCATTCAAAATTTTATCAAAATCGGTTTATTTGTTACGGAGGTACGTGGTACCAAACTTTAACGCATACACACACAAATTTTCGCATTTATAATATTAGTAGGATTAGTGTTATGTGATAGGTCAAACTTTTGCCACTATCTTACCTGATGGTAAGCGACGATATGATCGAAGATGAAGAATGCTGTCTAAAAAATACCTTGTTGTTTCCTCAAGATTTACCATAAGACTGCCAGATATGATAGTTGAATTGAGGGGTAAATAACACTTTTTACCGACTTCCCAAAAAAGGAGGAGGTACTCAAGTCGACTCTTTTTTTTTGTGTTACCTCATAACTTCTCTCCACGTAAATCGATTTCGATTTTTTTTTTATTAAATTTGATTTAAATTTGATCAAGATCTGATCAGTAGTTCTTGAAATATCGTCAATAATGCCTATTTTATGGACTACTTTGACGATGTTCTCGTTTACCTAACTTCAAAGTTACCTCATAAAATCTTTCGTTGTGAGCCGATTTTGATGAATATTTTTTTATTTGAAAGCCGGTGCGGTGAAGTCGGTTTATTAAGGCTTTGCTTGCGTTTAATTATTTAAGCTATAAACGTTCACAAACTATCTCAAATCAACAAGTGTTGTTTTTTAAATAATATTATTATGATATAACATTTAACAATAGCAAACCTTTCTTCTTCTAAAAAAGTCCCAACAAACGGTCCCCTACGGTCTTAAGGCACGCGTACTCAGTGCGGACTTCAAATAAGACGCAAAATTGAATATTACCTAACGTCTACCTACATTTGACCACCCTAGACCCCGTAGCACGATTCCCCGGTTCCCGTGTCCCAAAGCAAAGGGCGAAGACCCCGGGCCCGTTACTCGGGCTGCGGACAAGGACCTCAGATTCAGAGGTTACATCTCAGTGGGCAGAGGCTCGCGTGTGGCCGAATCCTTATCTAAAAATGGGGACGGTTGTAGGTTAGGTTTAATTTGTTTTTTTTTAAGTACTGTATGTTTTGGGTAGTTTTGATAATGAGCTATGTTGATATAGATATGTTCTTATATTTTCATATCAATACAAAGCTATCTACAGGCCAATTGCCCTTATTTCCTAAAACAATATTCATACATACAGCAAAGACCTAAGTTACCTACAAGGCATCGAGTTTATAGGTAACTTAAGTGCTCAAGCCCACTACCAGAGGGTAGCGTAAAATAATTGCAATTTACATTTACGCGTACAACCATAATTGGAGGTCTTCTTTGTCAAATGTTTATAACTGAAATAATTACAAAAATTCTTTGATTCTCCGCCAAACATTTTTCTAATGTTAACATTACTCGTAGCTAATATCATAATATATACTAAGAATAAGTCCCTAAGACCTAAACCCTGTCTCACGCGCAGCCTTACAAAGCCTCCGAGCAGACTCGCTCTCAATGAAATGTGGGTCAAGTTTATTGACAAATCAGGACGTTGCCCGTTTTACGTCTCTTTTCCCCGTATATTGCCGGTTCGCTCACACTAACATTGAATAGAAGCCTTGCGGTGAAGATACTGTGTTCTAACTTGAGGAGAGTATTAATATTGAACAATTTTGGTAGACACTAAATGATTTTTTAATAAATCACACTCACAGCACTCAAATAAATTCGATGATTTGTGTCGTGGGTGCCGGAAATATTCACGTCACACACACAATCGTAACCAGAACCAGAAAAACACATTTTCCTTGGAGATAAACCTTATCTTCCCGCCGGGAATCGAACCCGATGCCCTCTGTTTAGAAAACTAACGCACACCCAACTAAGCCTACAGGCTGTTCTCGGATTTATATACATATACACTTGACAAATAATATGTTGGTAGTTAAATCCTACGATGAAACCTTGCACTTATGTAGAATTTTGACGAGCTAGCTTCATATAATCACACTGATATTAAAAATGTGAATTTTTGCGAATGTGTTTGTATGTTTGTGACATCTTCACGTTTAAACGGCTGGACCAATTTTGATGAAAATTGGTAAGGAGTAGCTGATACCTTGGTTTAACACATAGGCTTATACACTTTATATTTCGGAATTCCCGCGGGTCCGTGACTTACGCGGGCAAAACCGCGGGACGCTTCTAGTAATATATATATGTAAGATCTATTTTCAGCAAATTCTATTAATTTTGCATTTAATTCATTTCTCAATAGTACCTCTCAATTCTAAACCAAACATACTCGTAAAAACACTTGCACACTATTAACCCACTCACGCTACATCCGGTCACATGATCCGCATCCGGCGTCTTTAATCAATATCCGGGATTGTCTCGATCGATCTGATGTTCCGGTTTTATCGAACACGTAAATAAAGGGTTGTGAAGATTATGGGGTGAAGTTTTTTTGTCTATTAATTTTTTATTTGGGCTTCTTTGAGAGCTTTTTAAGAAGGTGGTTATTGAATATCGTTTGTTAGATATGTAATGTAATAAAACAACATCATAGCAAGCACTATTATTTATTCTTTGGTTTCACCACATACATTTTTCAATTTAATGTATTTCAAGATTTTTTGTTCCAGTATTTTAACCATTATTATTTATATTAAATTAATATTATTAGTAACAATATATTATCTGTTGGCTTTGCTAATTTAATTCAAGAGTTTAAATTATTATGATAAAATGTATGTCATATTTAATTCTGTTGGAGAGCAAAGGGATGGCAAGCTACGGAATTGCTCCAGATATTAGAGGTAATGGTAATTATTGTTTCCAGCATCTTCGTTCCATGTATAGTCTGAGCTTCGTCATCGGGAATACTTTAATTCTGGGTAATCATACCCAGAATTAGAAGCACATATTTACCAAGGAAAATATGTGCTTTTAATTCTGGGTATGATTGTGTGTGATGTGAATGTTGCCGGCAACCACGATGAAGTCTCAAAACTTAGTGTAAGCCTGTGAGTGTAGAAGTGTTTATGTTTATATTTTTCGTTTTATGATATTAAAATTACTAATGTAATTTTTTTTTCCAATATATTGAACTTCAAACATGACATACAGACTATTATAAGCTTCCATCACTTCATAAAAGATCGATTATCTTGATAAAAAAAACATCTTTTGAATATTCCCACACATGCACATGCTTCTTTCCTACCTGGCGTTCCAAATTCAAATATTGACTGATTGAGGGTTCCGCGGGACATCTGTCGAAGCCTTTTATGCGGAGAAAGCCACACGCGATGTGAAAACCCCTTTACATCTCTCACATCCGTATATTTTGGTAACATGTGTACGGAGCTTTATTGTTGTCGAACATATTGTGTCCTATAGAATTACCCAAATTTTAAAAGCAGGTATTTTTGTAATTTGAGTTATTGTATTGTTTTTTTATTATTATATAAAACTTTTAGTTTTTTGGTGACGTAAACGGCTTTTGTTTACATTGTGAATACCTTGTAATGACTGTGTTGTAAGTATATTTTCTTTACAAGACGGGCCTGTCTTAGGAAAGACATCAACGCGCGCGTCTGTCGCATATTATTATGTTGAATTAGTTCTTATCAAGTTACGGTTATCGGATAATACCGATTTGTTAATAGTTAGTCGAGAAGATATTCTTATTTTCGTACAGTTTCAATATAGGCCATTCTTCCATAGTTATACCCGAAATATGGTTAGATACTTCTTATGACGCTATAGTTATATTAAATCTAAATAATGTTAAATCTGTCTTTGACAAAAATAAACGAACTGATGATATTATTAACTGCTCATTGATTTAGTTGGGTGCGCGTTCGCCTTCTAAGAAGGAGTATTGGGTTCGATTCCCGGCGGGAACACAAGTTTCTTCCCAAGAGAATTGTGTTTCTAGTTGTGCCACAAGCTATCAAATTTAGTGTGGGGCTGCGAGTGTAAAAGCGTTAAAAACGTAAGGAACATACATCTAAATAGATCTTTCTACGGGCCAATTGCCTATATTTCTTAAAACTATATACAACAAAGAACCAAGTTCCCTACAAGACATCGAGCCTATAGGTAACTCAAGTGCTCAAGCCCACTACCAGGTGGGTAGCACATCTTAATCTTAATACTAAATAGTATATAAAGAAAGAAAGAAAAAAAAATAGTTATATGTTCACATTCACTTCTAAATACGAACGTCAAAACGCAAAATTTGCAAAAATAAATAATATTACAAAACAAATTCGAGGATACTGTATCTCTACTATAAATACCAATGTACATAGTTATGGAAATGAAGTGATATCAACAGCTTACTACTGATACAGCCGTGTAATTACTTTATAAGACTTACGAGATCAAGGTATCCATTAGAACATAATAATAACTTTACGGCTGCAATCTTGGAATAAGTGGGTCACAGGAGCGCGTTCCGGGCCGGTCCGGGCTGGGCCGGTCTAGAATTAGGTCCACAGACCGGTCTGCGGCGGATAGATGGGCTTTCTCCGCGTACATTGTAGCATGGGAAAATTATGGTGGCTTGAACGAATGGCGTTGTATGTGCGCGTGCGGAGCGGACATGTGTGTAATGTTGAGATAGAAAATGCTAATTCATGATAATTCGTGGATATAATATTAATTAATAATACTTTTTTTGTTCTTTTAATATTTATTAATATTTAAATAGTAAAAATGTGACACTGCAAAACACTATTACATTTTTATGAATGAGAAAGTGTAAAAGTGTGAGCTTGTATGGCATGTCTCAATTAACATTGAAAGCATGGGACAGATTCGAGGTTTATACCCTGAATTAACACATAGACTAAATTTTGTAATTTTTTAAATAAATTACTCGGGTAAAACCGCAATAAGCAGCGCTATTGAAATATGAACTAACATAATAATTAACTTTTATGTTTGTGTATCCTGTATGTTTGTAAAGTTACCTAAAGAAATCACGACAAAACGGGAGCACAGATTATTTATGTGTGTGATTTACTATGGTACGTTACTATGGTATGTAAGTGAATAGTTAGGAAGTTGCACTCAGCTAGTAGCAATCTAATCATTTTTATTTTTATACTGAATATGCAAGCATTTGACCATAAAAAAGTTAAAAAGAGTTGAAGTCAAGAACGGAGTCTGCTCTTCCTTATTTTGTGGCCACACACATATTCACTTACACATTTTATTTTTAGATCCATACGTGTCTTCCAATGAAATATATATATATTTTTAATATTCAATTTTCGTCGCTTACCATCAGGTGCGATAGCAGATGCTAGAAAACTAGCATCTCCTCGCCTAACAATTTTTTCAGCATAGCGTATTTAGATGGGTTGTGCCACTAACGGATTTTTTATCGTTATGTGTTCTATAAAGAGTATATCTTTAACTGTGTGTTATATATAGATTGATTTGAAGTTTAAAATGATTTTGCAATGTTATAACGTTTTGTGGTGACATAGCACTTGTGTTATTGTTTTTCTGCTTTTTGCAGCTGATTTTGCTTCTGTTAAACCAATAGTGAATTAAGGTTGTAACGATGTATTTAATTTGTAATAGTTTCTTTGATCAAGACACCCATCGATATGCGCGGTAATATACCTATAGCCTATCTATGCATTCCTAGTAGATCCTGCGCTCAGCTGTGCGCTTTCACCAGTGGCCAACGTCCGCGCGTCGCGTGCGCGTGCGCTGCGAGAACGTATAGCTTGCTAGTTGTAGTCTGTATTGGTTATTTGTAGTTTTTGTAGGGATTTGTGATTGGAATTGAAGATATTGATTGGTAAGAAGTCATGGAGGAATGTGAACTATAAAATCACGAAAGGCTTTTCGAATCAAGAATTTTGGTAATAAGTGGACTGAGAGCATGCTATAAAAATTGTTACTATTTTGTTAGTATATCTGTAGTAACTACACGTTATGCCACTGCTTAGCCTCTAAACGGATAAAAAAATCATGATATTCACTTTAAAATTATAGAGTTTCTAGTACTTACACCGCCTAAGTTCCCATGTGATTGTTAATCAATATTGTAACTAAGTAGCAATCGGTTTCATATAAACAGACAATTGTGCACGTATTATATGAACTCTTTGAGTATGTCTAGCAGGCAATGCGGGTAAAGTTAAAGCCGCTACTACCATCTATCAAAGCTAGATCTCTACGACTTAGACATGCCCAGTTTGAATCGTCTATTATAATTATATGGATTTCATGGAAGAAACCTTCAGCTAATAAGTCATTTTTAATGCACGAATTTTTACACAATCTTTGCTCCATATTCTATTCTAGTCATCTCTCTATTAAAGTCAATTACTGTATAATTCAACTTCAGTTGTGGGATGGACAAAATATAAATTCAAAATTCGATTGAAACCAATGTACACTTATCTCTTTCAAAATCAATGATCGGGAATGAATGAACACATAACTATTTGTCATCGTTACACAACTAGCCTTCTGCGCAGACGCATCACGTCTGTTAATAAGGAAACCCGGGTGACTCACCTATAGTGGCGACTAGTGATGAAACCGTCAAAACACTGATCTTTGTATATAAGGAAAAGTATTGCGGCAATATAATAAACTAGTTGTACACCGCGGCTTTTCTTTTGCTGGATCCTTTTGCAGAGTGAGCCTGGGGAAGTATCTCAACTTTGCCAGTATGTCAACTGCGAAGCAGTTGTGATTAATTCAGTATTTAAGTTTGTAGTTTAATGTCTCTATGAAATGACAGGGCTAAAGATATTTAAAGATGTAATCTCTTCACTTGACGAGCGCAGGAGATTGCAGTGCAACATTTCAAACTGTTGAAGTTTGTGCGGCAATGAATCGTAATAGCCAACCGTAACGCTTATTATCAGGCAAGCAGCTTGATCGATTTTTTTTTCAGTTGCAGTTGATAAAAAGAAAATAAATCTGTACAGATGTCGTGGCATGAATAGATGACAGACTACAGACTTATACACAAACATTTTCAAATATAATATTTTTATTGATTTGATCTACATAACAATACTACATAAATTACTATGTGTATTTTAGTTCAAAGTCTTCCGAATTGTGTACATTTTTACAGTAAAAACGACGGTAGTCACATAAAGGTATAAGTAATTTATGCCTGTTGTAAATACAAGCATCATGATTAACAAGTATGATAAAAAGTTGAAGAATTAAATTAGCCGACTGCTACTACGTATATATACGATAGTAGTTATTATTATATTGCCGAATAGTTTGCTTCATTTAGGTAATTGCTTTATTTTATAATGATTTATTCGTCAGTGTGGAAGTTAATACCAGGACGTATAAATATGATAGATTAGTGCAGACCACGAAAAGATCCCGATTAGTGCTAGCTAGCGTCGTCTACTAATATAAGTCACATTCTTCTCGCATTAACTTCACAACTATTCTATATTCACACAGGTTAACTAGAGTAAGCACTAATAATCTTGATATCGCTTGTTTAGATGATGTCTTACATTGTCTCTCAATAACACTTAACACTTCTTTACATTCACATCCCACACATAAACCCAACCAGAACCAGAAACACAAATTTTCCTTGGGGAGAAAACTTGTGTTCCAGCCGAGTATCGAAACCGATACCCTGCTTAGAAGGCGGACGCCACCCAACTAAGCGGACGAGCAGTTCAAAAGACGATAATACGTTCAATCTCTAAAACCGTTTTAAATAGTATTTTAATAACCAAGCTATTTATAAAAACATAAATACTTACAGTCCTAAATTAGCCTTGAATACTCGTATCGTAGGTGTCGGCAACATTCACACCAAACAAACAATCACACTAGAATTAAAACACAAATTTAGCTAGAAAAAAAATCTTGTGTACCCACTGGTAATCGATTCCGATTCCCGCTGTTGAGAAGGCAGACGTGCAACCAACTACACCAACGGGTAATTCATAATGATTATTTCTTTTAGGTGCTAAGTCTTTCGTCGAAATCTAAGACCAAAAATAAATTAACAGTTTCCGTTGACAACAGCGGTTGTTGAACTGTATTTGAAGTGATGTAAAGCCTAGACAGGTGGAGAAATACCTAGATTAGTATTTTGTAACAGGTAGAAACAAAAACCTGATTAGTTTTGTTTGATGACGTCAAATGTAGAGCAACAGTTACTGTCTTTTTGGTGCTATCGTTTGACTTATAACGGTTTATAACACTTGTTACTTTTATGTATCTACTTTTTCGCATCCGAATTAATTGGAATAATAATAATTTTCTTGAATTGGAATAAGCTGTGTCATAATTCTATGTGTCTTAATTCTAGCAAAGGCATAGAATTTTTACATCACAAATTTCATCCCAACTAATTCATCATAGATATAATTATATCGCGTTAAACATATTAGACATTATATAACATGATCGTATTGAGTAGTAGCGATTATCAATTTATTATTTGGTTGTAATTGTGTGTGTGATGTGAACGTTTCCGGCACCCACGACACAAGTCATCGAACATAGTGTGGGGCTGTGAGTGTGAAAGCGTTTATGTTTTATGTTTATTAATATAAAATAAAATTAAAACATCGTGATAAACTAGTGGTAGTCTTCCTGCCATATACTGAAATATAATTGTAGTTTCCCACGAAAAAAAAAATATAGTAGATGTGGGCAAGTCAATATTTTTTTATTGCCAGTACTAGGCACAATATCTGTTTAATGGATTTTTGTGCTTCTGGTTTTGAGTACGTGGTTATGGGTGTAATGTAAAAGTTTCAGGCACCTACGATACAAATATTTGAAATTAGTGTGATTTGCATGTATGAGCTTGTTAGATTTTTGTGCATGTGTGTGTTTTAAAAATCTATATAGAGTGAAACTCCACAGTCAAAGGCTAAATGAAAAACCTTTAAACGTTTTATCAAACAAATGCTACAATGTAAGTACATGGAAATGTCGCTCGCATGTTGAATAACTTGTCGTGTGTTTACAATGCAGGCGACAATGCTTTGGTGAATTGCAATATTGACATTGCTTTCAACATGTTAAGGTAATTCCTAAAAATATAGTGCTTACTTTAGTAGATGTTTAAGGTTATTTATCCGAAAATCGAATTCCGAAGGCCAAATTACCGAAAATCTTAGAAAATAATTTTAACTAATTTAAACACACTTACAAATTTTAAGCTACGTTATTTATTTATGCTCATTTTTATACTTCTCATTAGAGCTTCTATGTCTTAGTGAACCGAGTAGAACATCTTGAAAACAGCAATTTTGTATCGTTTTATAGCGTTTTGGAAATAACTGTAAGGCGCTCAAGAAACTCACATCCACAGACTATGTAGGGGTGCTATTTTTTTTAATGCTGGATAGGCAAGCATTGTCAGACCTCCAGTTTACTAGAAACAAAACATTTCGAGTGATCTGGAGGTATGTCAACCATGGAAAAAGTTTGAAAGTTTGTCTTATTTTTAGATAGTTAAAAGGGCATGGAGGAATTATGCGATACACATACATACCGAGTACTGTCAGCGTTAAAATAGCCTTGCTATCTCGACTATTAACGCCGTAGTTGATTGACTATTACTCGTATGTGGTTTTGGTTCTGAATATTATTTGTTATTGTGAAGTAAATGTGAAAGTGTAGGGCTGTGAGAGTGTGAAAGCGTTTATGTTAAATCAATGTTGACGCTATAATGTGCTGACAATCAATGTTACCAACTTTGAGTATCAGCAAATTTAATTGTCTTGCTTCTTGCAAAATCTATGTACAGCTACTTTACTCCGACGTAGAGTACGTCGTCGGCTAGACTGGTAGAGTCGGCGTGCACTTGACATGCGCGTGCGCTTGGTCATTGCCGCTCTCGCGAGTGAAAGTTGCGAGTCTCTACCGATATGTGTCATAGTTTGTAGGTTTCTAGCGTACAACATACAGCCATGGTGGGCAAAATAGCACTGAAGACATATCATTTTAAGGACTAGCTTAAAAGAAAAATGTGTTATGGTGTAGAGTTGTGCGAATAGAATAGTATATAGAGTAAAAGACAAACGATATTTCTAGGAATAATTTTTATGTTGTTACCGTAAAAATAAAAAATAAATATATTTATTTGGCTTAGTATACACGGATCCGGTTACACGTTATTTTATCAACAAAATTATATCAAAATTATATGCTCGCTTTTCGTATTGACTAGTACCCGCTAGCAAAATTGGTTGAATATTTTCCTATTAAGCAGCCGATATCAGATTCGATTGCCGGGTCACAAGTTTTCTCCACAAGGTAAATTTGTTTTTCTAGTTGCAGGTGTGATGTGAATGCTGCCACGACAGAAGTATTCGAAGTTTGTGTGGGGCTGTGAGTGAAAACGTTTATATACTTAATTTTTAGTGTAAATCGTAAGGGATTCATAGATTGTAAGATTTATTGTTTTTTAGAGCAATGACTCGGTACGTACGTAAAGTTTAAAAAAATGTTTTGTAGTCCTTATGCTGGTTTCATTACAACAAACAAAAAAATTCGACCTCCTAATTTTTCTAGTAAATGATTCACCAAATTCAGCGATTTGGACAGGGTCATAGACAAGTCACCTAAAAGCTTTTTTGATGAGACATACAGCCTTCGCTTGGTCATAGTCATTAACATGTCAATTGACATTTAACCAGTAAGTTGATATATGTAATAACTAAGTTAGAGCTCGGTATTATTAGTGTTTACTAGCGTCACCCGTTTCAGCATATAAACATACGCTAATATACCCATAGACCTAGTAGGGTATAGTTGTTTATAAATAAGTCGTGTACACAACGGTCTAAGATGATTATAAGGCTGAAGCTTAGCCTAGCAGGCAAATACATGTCTCATGTATATTGAAGAAATAGCAGATGTGGAGGTCTTAACAATGTAGTCATATATTGGAGTAAAATATGAAGACTACTAAAAACCTGTGTTTAACTACCACCACTGCAATCCATCGTACCCACACTTCATTTATATACTTAAATAACGGTGTTTATACAGGAATCGGAAACATTTGCATCACACGCAATAAGTTTTAGGTCCAAAATTAGAGCGCGAATGTAATGTACTTAGTTCAATCTTTTCCTGTATAGGTGTATGTTATTTTAGTTTTTTTTTTTCAGAAAGTGTAATATCGACACCTAGAGTAGTAACTACAATAACATACTTATTGAAGAAATTTTAATATCAATTTAGTGTGGCAGCAATTAGGAAAATAATTAATATATAATGGTAAATGTTTTTTTCCACTATCCTAACGTAAACGTAAGGTCTGGATAGGGGCGAACTACTAGTTATTTATATATTACCAAAATATATTAAACCAAATCATACTAAAATAACATTTTACCTATCTTATCACTAAATGTATAATCAGTTACAGGTGAACACCACTGTGTGCAGTTATAATAATAATTAGTCCACTTTGTTCCCATTTATGTGGCTTTAGCATTTTCTCATTAGGAAATGATTTAGGCTATAATCCAATAGTTGGGCTGTAAACGGATGACGCATATTCTCAAATTTTGTTATTCTTGGATATGCAAATTTTCTTACATTTTTCTACACCGTTATTAAAGCGAATTTGAATTCCACATCTGAATGTGTAAGTCTTTGTTTGTTTAATGAAAAAAAATGCCGTTTTCCAACCATATTTGATCATACCTACTTCTTTCTAAACAAAAATTTGTAGCAGTAGTACTGTACAGCTATTAATTAGAACCTTATAAACGTAATTATATAGTTCAAATTTCCTTGTCTACTAACGAGATGCTCTTCAGCATGAGTCAGGGTTGAGGATCGCGTGAGGCAACCTCGTGGGCGACGTCGTACGGAACAGAGATGTAGGTTAGGTTTTGTATGCTAATGTTAGTACGATGGGCAGATATGCAGTAGTCGACTTATTGCTGAAATAATAACTTTTTTTTAAACGCTTCGCATTCACAGCCCCAAACTAAGTTCGATTACTTGTGTTATGGGTGTCGGAAACATAATCACAACTAGAACCAGAAACACATTTTCCTTTGGGAGAAAACTTGTGTTTCCGCCGGGAATCAAACCCGATACCCCTGCTTAGAAGGCGGACACCACCCAACTAAACCAACGAGCAGTTTTATTTATATTATATTCACACTCACAGCTCAACACTTCGTTTCAAGACTTATGACGTGAGTGCCGGAAACATTACCACATAAACAGTCCAGCGGACAGTTTTTAACGGGAAAAAAGCAAATAAGCTCTGGAGGCTTTAAGACAATTTTTAGTTTAACTAAAAAAAAATTGTAGTATAGAGTAGTATAGGTATTTGATGCTTTTTATTTTGTGTACAAATACTGATGATGACGGCCGGATGACCTATCTATACATATAAAGTAGTTGCTTGATAACTGGTTATGATCATAGGTATAATGAAAATCAGGCTCAGTAGCTTAGATTGAAATATTAAGGTTCAAAATGTCACGCGTTAGTTATACATCAAATGTGATTTCTATAAGAGACGGCGACCGTTTTTGCTTGGCCGTCTGCTTGTTGAATACCTTTGCTATAAAGACTACCTCTTACTAGATATGAATTTATGAAGCCTGAAGTGATGACGCTCATAATATAGAGAGAGATGATGATGATTTGACTGTCATGTTGAGCGTTATGATTGTATGCGTAATGATGATGACTATTTGACTGAAATGTACAACAAGTGATTGCTGATATTCTAATTCTTTTGTGGGTTAAATTATATTTCGTCTGCTAAAGCTTTAACAACTATTTTATGAGTATTGAAACGAGTAGGAACACATAAACAAATATTTTATATGCTCAGTATACAAAAACCTACAACAAACGTTGTAGTCATATTCGTAGCAACGTAAATCTGAAACCATCCAAGCTGTCTAGGTGAGCTACGAGCTGCTACGGCTACGATTAAACTGTCAATCTTAATAAAGTGGTAAAATATAGTTTAATGATGAAAATATGGTTTAAAATCTCTGTTCGATTGACATTGAGCTTATAAGTAAGGTAAAGTATCTTATAAGTAAGTAAAGCAATAATTATATCTAAAAATTATATTTATACTACTACTTAAGTTTGCTGGACTTTGATCAGTCAATTAATTGACTTACACCTTGTTTTCATTTATTGATATCCAGAGCTTGATAATGTCATACGATGACCTTATTATCCATTGATAAACCTGACAGTGTTTCTACTTGCCAATGTCTCAAATGCACCTAATAAATGGATTCACGATATACCCTCATTATGATTTCTTTAAGTATGTATTAGATTGTATCTATCTATTCTATCATTAATGACGTTTTTTAATTGGTATGATCTGTCAATTTGAAGACAATTTTAATATTTTGAATTATACTCTGACAGCCAAAATTTGTTGTGTCAACTTACTTCTAGGGCTATTTTAAATCTCTGTATGTCATTCGGAATTTTGGAAATAGACATGAAATTACGCTAATACATTGGTCAAATATTTGTTGCTAATTTATATATATAAATAGTTTTATCATTTCTTTATACAAACAGCATATTATCTTTAAAAACACGTTGTATAAATAATGAGGTTAAATGAGATCGAATATCGAATGTGATTCAAGGCTCACTCCAATTATAGTTTGCGCGGCTTTCAGTGTCTTTGAAATTTTATGAAAAAAATGTTTATATTTTGATAGCAACTTACAACCGCCTCCAACTTATGTGAATTTAAAATAGTCTAGCTAGTTCTAGAATTTTTTAGAAAACCAGGTCAAGTCACACCGAAATTGATCAATATTCAATCTTTACTTACATCTATTGCGAACTTTTTAGAGGCTTATTAACAATAGCATTGATTGAGTAACGTTGTTATCACATTGTAAATGCAATTGAAAATTGCTCGATGCTCGCCTTAGTGGTGGAGGTTTATTGACAATATATAAAGTATTGTCAATAAACCTCTACCACGTGTAATTGAAGATAGAACTTTGATCACAGAGTCTTCTAAGGCTTAGTCGACACAATACTCACCTGTGGCCGAGTATTCAAGGCTGTGTTCACAGTGATATCCGTAACATCATCAAGTCCATCGGTCACTGCCCTCAGACAACGCACAGGGAACAATCCAGGGTAAACAGAAGGGAAATGTAGGCCAGGGACTGAGAAAAGAATGCTACAGATACTACGCGAAAGGACTAGCCAGGACTACGTTAAATATTGCTGAAGAGCAAATAGGTTCGTGAAAATGGCCCAATGATATTGATATGTATGCTTAATGCGCGTTAGTATGCTCAATTTAAGCAAACTGTGATTTAATGCGACGAGTTTGTGTGCTATGGATCTAAATTAATTCTACTCATGTAGACATTGATGAGACAAATTATTGTATTTATACCAATAATATGTTAGAAGTTAATAGAGTCGTTCACCGGTGTCACAAAACGTTAGGACGAATCATAAAATAGTAATCAAAATAACGTGTCAAAAACAAAATAGTAGATAACAGTTTTTAAAGAAAGTTGTTATATAAATAATAACCATCGATAATTGAACAAAAATTGTGGTATTTTTAGTTAAATTCAAGTTATTTCATTCATAAATTGTTATAATTATTTAAAAATACCGAGCGATTAATGATTATGCTCAGGCAGGTGTAATGACCTCATTATTTAAATGAATTCCTCGAATGCGAATTGTTTTATAGTATCTAGCCAGTACCAGTTATCAATGCATAATTATAGATTACACTTAGTTCACCAGTACGTTACTCAATAAAATGTTTTTGATATAGTTGCCCGAAAATAATGCTCTAAAAAGTACTGAAATACATTGAGACACGATAGGGTTATTTACCGATTACTTGCTTTATTACGAGATGTTGTAGTAATTTTGAAATGATTTGATATTTTATATGTAAGCATAGAGTAAAAACAAAGAATTTTGTTTAAACAATTATGCGCAGACGCGGGCTGGCAGTGCGCCGTTAAAACTGTAAAAAAACCTGTCGCACGACCTTCCTGCGTATCAGCCGAAAAACGACCCGTTCCGCGAGGAAAACTGTCGCCTCTATACCTATCTACTCTACAATACAAAATAATAACTAAATACATGCGGTTAGTAAGCAGAACAACTGTTAGAAAAACAGAAAAAGAAAAAAGTAGGAAAGAATGTCATTGGCATAAAAATAAGAACATAAATATTCCGACGAATATTTACAAGAGGAAAATAAATAAATAATAATAAAAAAAACTGGTCCGAATTATTCCACTGTGTTCCACTGACACTGTCACGTCACTATTTTAATGCCAATTACAAACGTATTCCCGTACACTTGGGTCGTCGGTAAATTTGAAAGGAACAAGTGCGTGTCTTTTTTCTTTTTTGGTAACGTACACTGTTTTTTTCCGAGCGGGGGTGGGTCACTGTGATCTCTGTGGTATTGTAAAAGGGGCACTGCACTGCACTCGCGAGACGGGCGCGGGCCGCGCGTGTGGAAGCAGACTGCCGGCGCGCGCGCACCCCACTCACTTCCCACCAAAAATTTTCTACCACCACTGAGCGGCAGGGCGGGCGAACTGCGGCCCGCTGCGCTGAAATTGCACGGCCGCGAGTTAGGCGGCCCGAGCGCAAATGTCAAACAAACTGAGTATACTGCATTTATAAAGTGTTTTATGGAAATAAACTATTTGTATTGTATTATTGTGGTATTGACCATACAAATTTTATTATTATTAATGCAGAAGGGTGTGAGTCAGTATATTTGTTTAGTTTTCACGTCGTAACGGCTGAAAAGATTTGATTGATATTTGATATTGAATGAGCATAGTTTATAGTCAGGAATAACACGTAACATTTTAAAATTAACTTATGGAGCCGCGCTTGTCTATTCTAAGTAGTAACTAATTTCTATTATTGTTAAAGAACCTGAGAAAATACTTTAAAATAAAGGGATATTAAGATTTTAATAGAAAATATATAACAATTTCTAAAAAAAAGTAGGACGACCTCTGCGCTCAAGAATATATTGAACTGCCCGTTGGCTTATTTATTCGCGTTCGTCTTCTAAGCAGTGGTATCGGGTTAAATCTTAGCAGGAATACAAGCTTTATTACCAATAAAAAAAATTTGTTCTGGTTGTGATTGTGTTATGTGAAAGTTTCCGGCACCCACAATACAAGTCATCAAACTTAGTGTGGGGCTGTTAGTGTGAAAGTGTTTATTACTTAATTATATTACTATTAATAAGGTAATTATAACAACTAAGCAACTACATGTGCTAAAAAGAAAAACAAAGAGAAAAATGACCTAAAAGCCTGTAAACCTAGTTTTAAATAAAATATTTTTTTTACTTCTTACACATTGAACCTAATGTTTGATGTTAAAATATAACATCTAGTAATTAAAATATACTTCCAAATGTATAACTTGTAGATAAACGTATAATAACGCTTAATTAGTTATATTTGAACGTATTGTAAGCAATTACCGTTAACAGTTTAGGATCAGTAATAATGTATTAAAAGGATGTAGTATCGGATACACGCACCGTTAGACACTTAACGATTTTTACGTGATCGATCAGCTGGATGTAAGAATTATGCCAATTCCTTTAAGATGTTACTCTTTTAGAATTATGCGTACCTTTATAAAGATGATATGAATTACATAGTTTATTCTTCTAAGATTAAAATTACATTAGTTACCTTAACGTTATCCCACGTTGCTATTGAGATTTATGCAATTTGAACAATATTATTCATTGTATTTAAAATGGTACAAAAATTTCTGCGGTGCATTTCTCCAAAAGTTGAGCGTACCTGGCGACTGCTATCTCCATGCGTACACGCACACTCTCACACAACGGCTCCCACTCACACATACAAAGCCAGGCCTACAGACCTACAAACGGTACTTTCACTCTACTTAGTTCCTTCCAACTACGTGTTAGAGATTGGAATTGCTTGAAGAAGTTTCTTGTTCATTTTGCAAGTGAGTCGGTAAGTAGGCCACCCGATGGTTTTCTTCGCAGGCCCTCCCATGGCCCTCAGAAGGCCTCGTTTAGGTTAAAACCGATAATGTTAAGGTCATTGCTAGTATATCATTCCATGTTAGGTTAGCTAATAAGAGTAAGGAGATAGCAAGTCGTGTGCGCTGCGTTAATTGTAAATATTTTATTCGTAAAAAAACCGTAAAATTAAATTACATTACCATTGATAAAATGTATCATTATTTTAGTTAAACATTACTAATAAAGGTCGACATATTATGGTTGGGTAAATTTAATGTCTCCAACCATGGTACAATTCTTTTAACTCAGTATAGAGCTGTTAGGCTAAAATGTGACTGTGTCCTTTTGCGTGTTATTTTTGTTGTACAAATGCATTGTCCAACTGGTAGGTCCATGTAAATAAAAAAAAATGGCCGTAGAAAAACCGTAACTAATAATATCCTACTCACAGTTTTCAGCAAATTGTATCGGCATAGATTAAAATAAAATATACACACCCATATTGTAAGTAAATATTTGAGAACTGTGACCTGTGTAGAACTAGATGTAGTTTTTAACCGACTTCAAATGAGGGGGAGTTTCTCAATTTTGCTAAATTTTATTGTTATTTTTCTTGTATTTTAAATGTGTACCTCAGAACTCCGTCATTAATAAACCGATTTTCCTTTTTTTTATAATTCTACTTTCAGATTTATATTAAAAAAAATCGATGCAGTGGTTTTTCAATCAAACTAACTGGAACAAAGTGTCATCCAAGTAAACAAAATAGCGTATATTGTATTTCTCTGACTTTTAAGTGATGTTTGCGGCCACTGAAATAGATAAAACCATCACATGATGATAAAACGAGAGGTAGTTACGGAATTTCATAATAGAGTCGATATTTTTTGTAACATTCGTCACTGCACCCATTTGAATTTGAATATAAACTAATTTTGAACATTTAATCTAACCTATACTTACCTAATCTACCTTTTTTTATACTAGATAGGCAAGCATTTGACCGCTATCTCACCTGATGGAAAGTGACGATGCGGCCAAAGATGGAACATACACCTAATAATATTAGGACACTTTGTAGTGCTTACAATCTTGTTCAAAGAGCAAAAAATCTAAATCTTCAGCTACGGTATGAGCTGCTATAATTATTATTAATAATTAAGATAAATACTGTTCATAATAGGTACCTATCATAGTTGCTATAGCGGACGGTGAGATACCGTTGACTACGATACATTTTTAATTAAAACTTAAGGCGATGCTGTCTGTTTCTAATGTATTTTTTTGGTTCGGGTGTAATTTTTTTTAATGTGATTGTACGGTATAGTAATAATTGATGTCGCTCTTCGAACTAAAAGTAACTTATTAAAAAAAATTTAATGGTTTGAATTGTAGTGAACAGAAAACATTATTCTACATTTTTGATGCATAATTGCACAAAATTTTTGGCCTATACAAAGAATTCCAGTTATGCAATTAGAATGTATTTTTAATCTATAGGTATATATCTAATAATCTATAGAATAACTAAGCGTGCCCCGCGGCTTCGACCGCATTTATAAGTTAAAAAGAAGCCTATATGTTAGCCCTAGGTATAAGCTATGTATATTACACATTTCATCCAAATCCAATGTGAAGAGAAAACAAACATTCTTACACTTTCACACAAACTTTCGGATTTATAATATAAGTGGGATATAATATCTACATGCATAATGCCAAAAAGTAACCAAATAACCCGAAAAATTATATGTTGAACTGAAAAAATCGATAGTACATAGTACATAAAAAACACCTTCGAATATGTAAGCTAATTTTGTTTTAAATAACCACCTGACTTTGAGATAAACTCCTGTAAAGATTGTATTCGTATCAGAGATTCATAAAAAATTGAGAAAAAAAATCCACGAATATATAAAAATAATTAAACAACTATAAAAATAATGGTAATCCAACTTAATTTCTACAACTGTTAGTTAATCAGAGCTATCATCGGCCTCGCCTTAACCAAATCTATTCATTCCGTAGAATCATGTTATGATAATTTCGTTCCTAATTATCTAGCTAATTGTGGCCAAAATACACTGCGGGTTTTGTACGAGCTTTGTGTGGTGTGCCCGTTCGGGAACCGACCTAGTTTGAGGACACTGCGGTAGCACTTGCAAAATTACTAGTCTCGATATTGCCGTTCTCAATGATATGTGGATCAGGCAGTTTAAAATAATTAGGTACGTAGGTACCGACATTACCAAATTGATGAATTCAGGTTGTTCTTATTTGTGGCTTGAAGTAAAAATAAACAATAGTTATGTACTATATATACAGCACGATGACGAATAATTGTATTTATTACGTTAATATTGAGTTTTTTTTATAATGCTTGTTTTTTGTACTATATATATCGATGACGAATAATTGTATTTATTACGTTAATATTGTTTTTTTTTATAATGCTTGTTTTTTGTACTATATATACCTATAGCACGATGACGAATAAATGTATTTATTACGTTAATATTGAGTTTTTTTATAATGCTTGTTTTTTATTTGTCATGTAACAGATTATCGATAAATGGCTTTTATAATGACCACTTTTTTATCGGTTAAACAATAGAATACTAAAACTAATGTGAAGGTTAACATATATTATATCTAAAACAAAATACCACAATATTTTGACATGACGGATAATATATCGAGTATATATATATTAATCTCTATTTTCCTTGGTCATCGCATCACGCGTGAACGGATGAAACAATTTCGCATATTCTTTTTTGTTATGTTAATTATTGTCAGGAAAGGTTCATCTGAAAGAAAATTTTACTACAAACACAAATAAACACTTCTATTGTTGTATGTAAAATAAACACTACAGTAATTTTCAACATATTTCGAGTGAAAATGTTTTTTTTATCTATGATAGGTAAACCTTTGACCTATATCTTCCCTGATATTAATTTTGAAATTGGCTAATTGTCGGAAATAAATGGGTCTGAAAAATTTTACATATAAATTTAAATTAATAGGATCTGTGATATAGTCAGGATGCTCTTTTTTAAATATTATATCTTTTGGCTTCCTCTTAAAATCGTATCTCCATTAACTGATCGTTGTGGTAATCGAATGTTAATAATAATTAGTCAGACTTTGTTACATCAATTAATAAATATGTTTAGCTTTACAACAGTAAAACTGTATATGCAGGACCTTATAAATGATGACCAAACGCGCTTATTTAATTAGTATTGCCATACTTAATTCAAAACTCTTACTATAATACATCCCAACCCTCTATTAATATGAATCTTTGGACGTTAGGATGTAGAATATTTTTGGTATACCTATCTACCAATCTCCTTGTCAAATGTTATCGAGATTGATACGATAAAGTTTAGAAATAAAACAGCCATGAACAGCCAGACAGACTGGGGTGACTTTTGGATTTTAAATGCAAATGTGATGTACTTGTATAACCTTCTAATTTATTGAAAAGTGCTCTTTATTAAACAATGCAATGTTTATCATAATAATATGCAGACATATCGCGATGTGCCCGATTCTGTTATCACGCAACGACACACACACATACATTTCACCTGATCCACCTGCCAGCAACAATTGGAAAATTTGTGTTTCTGGTTTTGATTATGATTGTGTGTGATGTGAATATTTCCGGCACCCACGACACAATTGACATTTCATAGAATTTAGTGTGAGAGCGTTTACGTTTATTTTTTGTTTTATATGTTTATTATCGTATTACCATGCTCCACACAGGGCCTCTATAAAACATACAAGTAAACTACTACCATACCTCTAAAAACCAATTAAGAACCGTATCGCTATTAAAAATAATAAATTTAATATATAATAATAAAAAAATCATTATAAATGGTAAGGTCCTTAGTTAAATGTATTGTTGATTACACCAAATATATACCTACTTGTTACTTGAAATATACTATTGTAGTTCTTTTTTGTCATTATAGCGGTTTATGCTTTAATTTGATGATTCATACTTCATACCACAGTACGGTATAAGTGTAAGTACGCAGCCTAGTTATGAAAGGAAGTAATTAGGTAGGTAATTTTGTATACTTAAACCTTACTTACCAACAACTAAGACTTTTAACAGTCTTTATTTAGAAGAATATTTTGTTTAATGAATTATAGCTATTATTTAATTTACACATTATTTGATTTATGTATTATAGACTAGAAGTCTTGGATACTATATAATTATTATCAGTAAGTATTTTTTTCCGAGTTCTTATCATGATGTTATTAAAATTACGAATCTGGCAATTGAAGTCATTATTTTCATGATTGCCACTTCGAGCCCATGAGAATAAACAATGTTGATTAATGATATGAAGTAATGATTTTACTTTTAGTTGTTTGTTGATTGGATAGGACAATCAGGTTTCCTCAGAATGGGTGATTTAAGATTCTAAATAACATGGGTTTATACGAAATATCTTCTGGAAATGATGTCGAGGAATTTGATGAAAAGAGTTGCAGCATGTTCGTACACATTTCAGTATTTATAATAAATACCTTTAAAAAGGTGGCCTATATTTCGTACAACGGAAAGTATTACTATTTAGCATTTCGGAAACTACTGCCAGAGGTATCTAGCAAACATTAAACTTAAAAAGTAAGTAGAAAATAAATTATTAATTACAATTTCATAAGGTCAGGCATTTCATTTAAAAAAAATATACCTTATTAACTACAACTTATACTTAACAATAACAATTTATGATTAAGCTTTCGTTTAATGGATTGAACTTACTAATAGTTGTAGAGTTTTAATTTTAATTAGAACTCGTTAATCTTTAATAATAAATCCTTTGCGAATCATTTATAAAGATTTAAAGCGTATTAAATACCTGATTGATACTATTGTTCAAAAAGTTCTTGCATTAAATGATTTGAATGCATTACATTAATCACTTTTATATATTTCAAGTATCACTTATAAATAATTTCATTAGATAATTTTTCAACAAAATGTTTTATTTTTTTTATACTCGAAAGGCAAGCATTTGACCACCATCTCACCTGATGGAAAGTGATGATGCGGCCGAAGATGTAGCATGCTTGCCTAGAAGATACCTATTCACTCTTGACTTGAAGAGGCCCAGATTATACCGTTCAGGGAACAAAGACGCGGGCTATGAATTCCACTCCTTCGCAGTACGGATGACAAATGTAGAAAAATGCACAATTTCCACGATTTAATCACTTTTAAACAATAACAAAGACAATATTTTTAATCATCAGCTATATTTTCTTATGTTTAAAGTATGTGCATTAGGCCGGAATCCTACGATGGCTCCCGTTTAGTATGCAAAGATAATCTAACCACTACCTTTGCTAGTACATGGGTGATCACAGCGCGGCGACTATACACTTCGCGGGCTACGGTTTTGTGAGTTACAATTAACAAGCACGTTATGCAAAGGGCTATTAAGTAAATGGTAGCGTAGTTAAACAAGCTTTACAAAGTTTTGAAGGTTATTCTCCCTTATATTAAACAGTTGTTAAAAATACAGATGTATATCATAAGAAAATTCTTGTAGTTATTTGTTAGTCGTGTCGATGGTGAATGATATAAAGTACCGTTGAGTTGTGAATTAAGTATGAAGACTGTTTTGTCACATCGTGGTAAAAAGGATAACAGTGTATCTGGAGATGACACAGATTTTAATACACCTTTAGAATAACACTCTAAAAGTTTGCATAAGTGTGTGTGAGAGGCAATGCAGCCAGCATGATGGGAACGCTACCCACTGGTGTAGTGGGCTTGAGCACTTGAGTTACCTATAGGCTCGATGTCTTGTAGGTATCTTGGTTCTTTACTGTATACAGTTCTAGTTTAGTTTTAGGAAATATAGGCAATTGGCCTGTAAATAGTGTGTAAGATGTTTTTTTAAGTTTCTCTGGCCTTTTGGCCATTGTTTCATCATTTTAAACTACCTATATTAATTATTATTATTTCACCTGTTGGTGATATTATGACGTCACCGAGGATGGAGAAAAAGAGCTGGCTCCTAAGGTTGGATTTATAGATGCAGTGAATTGTTTGTTGTGTAATAATTGCAAGAACTTCTCTTTAACTCTACAGATCGCTCGAAGCGTTTCGCTTCTACGTTTATCATCCATACTGCGAAGGAGTGGAACTCATTACCTTCGTCTTTGTTCCCCAAACAGTATAATCTGAGAGTCTTCAAGGCAAAAGTCAATATGAACCTTCTAGCAAGCATGCTGCATCTTCGGATGCATCATCATTTTCTATTGAGTGAGATTGTGGTCAAACGCTTGCCTATCGGTTATTAAAAAGTAACTTTACTACAGGATTTATTTTTGTCGTATACATATTATATTATCATACTGTTTTGTTTTTCTTGGCTATCATGTATTTTTTTCGATTTTAATTTGTTTTAACCCATATTTTTACAGTGGTATTTACATCGATACACAACAATTCTCTTATAATCTAGGAGTGATTCCCGCTGATCCTATTGGTAGACGTACGGGTATTTTATAGTCACCCACACCTCACTGGTGGGTTGAGCCGACAGATTTACGAGTTACAATCCAACTCATCACCACGTTACCATATAAATAATAATATATTGCTAATGTTTAACTGGTATAACTCTACCATCATCATAGGTAGATAACAACTTTATTAAAACCTCCAGAGTATATCTATATCAAACGGTCTTCGTATAAAAGCAATGGGCCGAATAAAAAGCTCAATATAAAAAGCGTACGAGTATAAATGAGATGACTGATGTCTTTACATGGACCGGCCAAGGGTGAGTCATCTAAGACACAAAGGATTCAGTACCACAATAATTTGACCTTAAGATTGAATTAGAAACTTCTTTCTGTACAAAAATATTGTGTGATAAAAAAAAAGATTACACTTGGACACTATCTGTGTACGTATATAACGAGAAGCGGAAAAAATAATAATTAGACACAAGCAAAGCTTAAAAAAACCCGGCTTCACCGCTTTACCTTCAGAACCTTGATCAAATTCAATGTGTTAAACACGCATTACTGACGATAACTCAAAAACTACTGATCAGATGTTGACCAAATTTAAATAAGACCAATGGAAAAGTTCCATCGATTCACGGGAAAGAAGTTATGAGGTAATTCACATAAAAAAATATAAAATACAGTCGAATTGAGTACCTTCTCCTTTTTGTGAAGTCGGTAGAAAAAACGTAAGTAGGACCCAGTTTTTCTATTTTACTACTGTCTCTATATTCTTACAACATTGTGACGACCTTGACTATCACCTACAAACTTAGATGTCAAGAATGGAGGTGACACTCTCTATTGTATGATATATAGACTTACCATTATATTTTCCTGGCAACGGACAATCTTTAGCTATGTCTCATTTTAACATCGAAATGGGTCAAAACAGTAATTGGTTATAGGGTTAGTTATTGGCTCCCGTTAAATTCATCGCGTACGGAAGCCTAAAAACTTACAAGTATAAATGAGATGACTGATGTCTTTACATAGATCCGCGCAAAAAACACTCGTTTGCAAGTCGCGACTCGTTTGCGCCCGCGCAGTGGGGCGGGTTCCGAGTGTGCGCGGAGAAAGTACGGTTATAAACAGTCAGTATGAATGAGTAAATATGTGATGTTCTAAAAGAGTATGGATAATTGAATGTGTTTCAGTTATACTTCATTCTCGATATTCATAAATCAAATATTGTAATTGACATTAAATAGAAGCCATTTTCAACTTCACCGGGCATTATGGCTATTATAACTTACCATACGAAATTATATCATTTCAATTTTATCCTATTTGTTTTCACCTACACGTGGACAAGAAGGAAGACAAATTCAGATTCAGATTATTTATTGTCTCAATATAAAAAAGAAAAATTTAAGAAGGTTTAACTTAAGGTAGTTTGTATTATTGCTTAGTTAGTTTTATCCACTTTATCATCGCATACGGCTTATAGAAAGTATCCAATAAAAAACGCTACAAACACAAAAAAATACTAGAAATAAGTAATTAGAATCGAATCATCACACGTATGTTAAAAATACTAGTGTATATAATTATGTAATTGACAGTATGTAACTAAAAATATTAAAAATATATATTGTAAAGATCACCGCTCGACTTGCGACCACACCCCGATCTCATCATCCATTGATTCAACTTGACCTACAATATAATAACTGTTACTTCCTAAAATCTAGCCTACGTGTTAAAATCACGATTGCACAATACAGCGTCATCCGTTCCCACCGGGGCCACAGGGTACCGCCGTCCCCAAATACTGTCCCACTTTACCCACTAACGGTCCAAAAGTGGGACACGAATCATGATCACACGACCGACGGTTTTTACCAAAAATTCGCGAGGAATGCCGAAAATCTGACTAGTCTCCGGTCGTGTCGTTTATTTATATTGTACAACAGAACTAGATCTTTGTTTGGTGTCTTTTTGCGGCACAATTCAGATTGATGTCAGAGTGACTGGGTAATGAAACATTTGGAGATTGCACGAGTGCGCGTGCTTGCTTTTGGGGTTGATAATTGGTGCCAATTGTGTCCCATGGAAAAAAAAAAGTATTGATATAATAACTATCTTTTGTTTAACTCGTTTGCGTTATCTTGCATTTTAGAGCCACAGGTGTTATAGAGTTACTGGCTCTTTTATTTTATTTAAACTTTTATAAATTATGAATATTTTTTTATAAAAATAATGTTTCAATGATATCTCAAAAATAGCGACTGCTTCTATAGATAGATAGATAAATTCTTTATTTGCACACCAAAATAAATAACACTTACAAAGAAATCTTAAATATAACATAGGAGCACAAAGGGCGGTCTTATCGCTCAAAGCGATTTCTTCCAGACAACCAAAGGGAGATGTTAAAAATATTACGAACAGGGACGGTGGTGTACCTCGACACGTATTTAAATTAATAAATGTACTTATACATACTTATTAATATTAGATACATAATATACATACTTAAACCTACATAAATAATAATAATATATTTTAAACATACACAAACTAATAAATATTATTATATATACATATATATGACTAATAATGGACATTCATAGCTTTAACTTAATTGAGAGTGATACCATTTTTTTATTTGTTCTTTAAAAGTGTATAGTGATTGAGAGCGACGTATAGAGACCGGTAAACTGTTCCAGAGGCGAATAGCTTCTATAATAATTTCAATTGCATTTATTATAGTTAAGAGCTCTAAGTCTATAATATATTTTGATTATATGAATGTTTATATTATAGGAGTACATTATTATATAAAATTTTAACGCTAAATTTGTTTGTTGGACGTTTAATTATACATAGAAATTACTAAAATCCTAACAAAAAATCTGTGCATGACCCGAAGCGGTTTTCATAGGCGTGATTCTTAGAAAAGATTTCAACGCGTGCGCCGTCGACTCCGTTGTGTGATGACAATATCTTACCAAGATAGTCGCAAATTGATCGTCTGCTGTGACCGACATGAACGTATTTATCATTTATAAATCACAGAGTAATGTTAAAGATGATTATGTCACCATGGACATACTACCTTTTTTTGATTGTCTGTTTGATGAGTGATCACAATATATTCGAACATTCTAATGGAGATGGATTCAATGAATGGCTTGGATTTCGCAATGGATTCAGAAAATGACTGAATAAATAAATGTTTTGAAGCCATGATAGCGATGTACCAGTGAGAGCGGTCCTCGATCGGTTTAGTTGCGGTTTTGGATTCTGCGACACGCTTTGAGCAAAGGTATCGTCTGATAATGAAATCCAAGGTTGTAGATCATTTTCTCACGCTCGCCTGTCTTGGTACGGTGTACCGAAATACAGTTTACACTGAAGTTGTAAGTAAGAGAAAAATCTGTCGCCAAATTTAACAATAATTTTCCAGTGGCCATACTTAAAAACTTATCTTTCTAGGCCTAGCGTGTGTACCACCTATTGTTTTTAGACTATAGTGGTAGTAGGTATATATAATAGTTATAAATTGATATGCATATGTGTCAAAGATATATATTATATTTAAAAAATGGCACAGTTTGCATATCAATTTAATTATTATTTAAAACTATTTATAAGAACAATTTATTTCTCAAATAGGCTGACTATTTTTTCTTATAATAAGAATCATCGAACAGCAGTTCATCAACCTATTTACCTTCGTATGGGTGTTGAACCGTATGCGCAAAGAGTTCAAAAAGTAATTAATAATATATATAGTCAATAGTTTTCTTATTCCGCTATAAAAAATATAAGTATAGGCAGCGTGTTATGATTAATCATCAAACATTTATTCTAATCAGCAAACCTATTATTAATCACGCATCAAAGTTCACACCAACGCCAATTTGTCGAAAACTAGGCAACAATCACGACTGTGCCAATTGAGATGGATCTCGTCATTATGATAGTAATTAACGCCCCGACCGCGCGGTGGAATCAATCAACTGCGTGTGACAAGTCCGTTACTTAGCTGGTGATTTGTATAACGCTGGCTTACTTGGGACAAAGTCAGCCCCACTACGTAGATGTCGGACTTACTGGACATAATATAATATACCTTTAAACGAGCAATTTATATATATATGTATATAATTTGAATCTCGGAAACGGCTCCAACAATTTTCATGAAATTTAGTACGGGGGCGATAAATCGATCTAGCTATAAATATGTCTAGCTTAATTTAAAGAAAACATCATTTACCAAAAAAAACCATCCAGGCTATCCAGGTACTAATATTTATGAGACAACTGATGCTGATATATATATTATTATGTGGAAATTACTAGATTACAGCCATTAGCAATGAAATGAAAGAAACCGTCTTGAACAATTTGTGCAACGAAGGCCGACAAATAAACTAATTTCCATGGACTATTGTACAATTCATTAAATAACAAACAAACAAACGCTTTCACACTCACAACCCCACACTAAGTTCAAAGACTTGTATCGTGGGTGCCGGAAACATTCACATCACACACACATTACACCCAAATAAACAGAACTTCTTAAGAATCACTAAATAATGTCGAAGGCAACAAAAATGGCAATGAATACGATACAATACAATAGGTGCATAAGATACGAACTGGTACTAACTTCACTTACTGTACCCTGAAGATGTAAGGCATCTTTATTCCAGATGCCTTGTCACCTCTCCAGCTACATACCATTAAACCGGTACAGGCGTGAAGATATTCAATATCATTTATAGCATCGGACAACTTATGTTTGAATTAGTACAACTGTCGTGCTCACTCTTAACACGTTACCATAGTAACCGGAAAAAAGGTACCGGTTCCTAAGTAGGTCCCAAGTGATTCGGTGCTTTTCCCATTCCATATGCCGCATAATAAATAATGATTTATGCTCTAGCAGAACAGACTTCTTTATTACTTTGATGGGAGGTTTCTGTGTCACACATAATATATTTATTATGTTTGAGTCGTTTATAACTTCCATTGGTGCATAAAGTTTAATGTTGTGCTAAACTTTGATGTACTTATTTCAAGTTATATATTAACGCTTGTTACTTATCTGTTAATAACTTATTTGTTGGAAAGTTATTTGTTATTAATACTCTTTTACCACGTATTTGTTATGTACAATATATTCATTTTTAAAAGAGTCTTTAAAATATCCCGATAATATTTATGCAATCGGTTGCTCGCTTTGTAGTTTGCGTCACGGTTGCCCATTGTTATTCAGAGCTCCAGAATTTATAACTTAATTAAATCAAAATATGGCGCAGCAATGCACTCGTCACCATGAGATATTAGATGTTAAATGTCCTCAAATTTTACTAAAAACCATTGTCCAGAATATCATAATGTACAAAATAGTTACTGCTTAGTCACTAATTAAATAATTCCACCAATAACCACTAAACCTTAGTGGTGGAATGACTGGCAAATAGTTCCAAAGGGGAAAGATTTTATAACAACTAATTTCCACAAATCAATCAGAGACTCAAAATCTAGTAGTAATGCGTTATTTGATAATACAACTACAAAACGAAACTAAGACTAAAGCACACTTACGAATTAATGGTTTGGAAATGCCGCTGGCAGTTCCAAACCATTAATTCAAAGATTCCATTTGCCTCAATAAAGATGCCAAAATATTTTCGTTACAGGCACAACATTGCGACCATAAAAATTACCGTAACAAAACTATTATTTGAACTGAGCGCAACATTTTACAACTTTCTTTATCACCAACCCTCAAATAAAAGCGGTATTAGACAAATGGTTCTACATTTCTCATGTACTATCTGACCACTGTACTGACTGTATACCTTGCCGATGGATCAGAAGTCGGTTTGTATTTCTTTCGTACAAAAGAGTCGGTTTGTGTATTGTACCTGCAATTAAGTAGGACCGTAACGAAACGGTCTTTGAAAGCCTTTTAGGCCGCTCCCTTTTCTAAATGCTGTTGAGGTCGGTAAATTGGATGTAGTGATTTATTATAAAGCTACGTCTATATTTCACGGACAGTTCAGTGTAGAAGATATATTATAATATGCTAGACTCTTCTTTACGATGCCTATTAACATCGTTTTGACTAACACGATTCGACAGAAGCGATAATTGTGACAACATTATGCAGAAACGAGATAGGATAAGATGTGTTTGGTATGTCCATACACCATTAGATAAGTATTATGGGTTCACTACTAAATCATCAAGTTGTCTCGCTAACTTTAAAGTTAATTAAATGAATGTAAAATAAATTCCAATCTAATGTATTTCGAACTTGCTCTAAAAATGTTACCATTCTATTGAGAAATTCGACATGTACGAAAGCATTTTTGTCCAAGCTGAAATTTAGACGCTTTACTCGCGCTTCGCGTTCGCTCGGTCAATAAGCCTATTTTCGTGTGTCCAAACTATCTAATTAGTTATAATTTTCAACCGTTCCAGTATCCGAAATAGGTTGATTTGTGATAGTTGACCTTCAACTTTGACTCGGCGAATTTATCGCATAGTTTTCCGTACATATCCTGTAATTTTCCAGAGCACTGCAAGTGAACCACTGCAGTAATGTATGTAACAACAGTCGAAGTGTGTCGCCTGTCGCGCGCGCATTCCGCTCGTGTACCCGAGCGTGCGCCCGAGACGCGCCCGCGCCGAGCGCCGCGCGCCGCCCCACAGTGATGCTGAGGGCGCAACTTATGCGCTTTTGAGATATTTCAAACAATCAATTAATACCTCATTCTCTGCAAATGTGTACTAATCAGTTTAAACATTTCCATTTTCAACTTGCGATAGGTATTATTCATATGAAAATACATAGAGGCGGTACATAGTTGTAGTTGTAATAGTACTTAAAACTAGGATAACAAGTACCTTAGTGAAACTCTGTCCCCAAGTCTAGGTCTCGTTAGAGCCTGTATTGATAGGTTTAACTTTAATACGTCGACATATTATAATTATGAATTGCAAATGTTATATCTTGTAGATGACTTAAATCATAAACATAAATCTCTTTTACGCCTGTGTAATCTATTCATTTATTGTGTAATAAAATTATAAGTTAATATTTTAAATCAAAAACGCACCGGTGAAATTAAATTCTTGATAAAGTATATTACAGTACATCCATAAAGTAGGCATGCCCAGTTTGGCAATAAAATACTGTATTATTTATGTATTGAAGTCTATAAATTAATTAATTCATCTACTTAAACTAACAAAGTCACGCGTGATAGCACAGCTCTACTCCCATGAGACTTAAATTCGTATATTTCATAAGCCCAGTTCTGGCAACTGCTTCTTTAATCAGAACAAAAGGGTGGTTTCACTCCAAGTGGACTCAGAAAAAAATCGTACCACATTGTTTATTAACAAAGTTGACATATCAGGCTTTTCCGGAGATATTTTATTTCCCTCCCAAACCTTGGATGTTTTATCCCTCAACACTAGCACAATCTGGCTTCGATGGATACAAAAGCTACCCTGAGGTAAAATATCACTTAAACTATTGATCAAAATATCAAACAACAAAGTTTACAATCCAAAGTCTTATAACTTACACCACATCCACGCATGTACCGCGAGGAACGGATGAATTGTTATGTTATTTACGATCATTAATGAATTCTTCTGAAACATGTTTTAATATACGCGACAAGACATAAGCTAAATCATCTACGATAGCCGTGCTCTACAGTAAAAATACACCGAATACACGTACGTAGCATAGGCCTAGACATCGTTGGTGGAGGAGTTTGTAATTGAAAAAATGATATCAATAAACATAATTATAACAATAGTCTTTGACTGCATTTAATTTTACCTTCCTTAGGGTAAATATTGCTTAAGATAGATTTACCAATAGGCTTATAGCCTATTGGTAAACCTGCTTCTGGCTTTAATTGCTTTAAAGATTAAGAATTACCTACACATATTTTGCATGATTAGTATGATATCTATTAAGCAGGCACTGCATTAGAAATACCGTTAGGTTTAATTCTCAAATCACTAGAGTGACGTCACTTTTTGGCCCAACCTAATCCTCAAGCATTTCGCGAGCTAAATTTAAGTTACAGTTTTTGACATTTTTATAACTCGGAAGATTGATCGAACAGTTAATTAAAAATTATGATATAAACGGTTACATCTAACGGCTGTAGCGAAACCCGACCCGCCAGTTAAACTTCATTTGTTCAGACTAAACCCTCTTTACTTAACTGTACTTGCAGATAAACAAACAAAAGCGTTGCAAAAACGAAAAAAAACGTGTTCAAAGTACCGACTACACCGTTGGCCGTTTCTTTTGTTGGTTCCGTACACTTTTTGTTTGTTTTATTGGTTGGACTCAATTGATGATGGGACTTGAGATGGTACGCAATACTTGCACTGACTGAACAATTTAAGTTATTCAAATTTTCTCTGTACTTGTTATGATAAGTTAGTCAAATAATTATGAACGTTGAAATTATAGACATATTCACTATCGCGACAAGTTTTCAATTGCTTCGAGTGATACTAAGTATAAAAGGTTTAAAATAAAAAACAATTATTGATTCTAAAATTAAGAAGTTTTTTTTTTTCTTTTTTCAATCCAATGCTACATTATCATTCACTGTTACCTTTGTTAGTAAAAAGATACCAGGAGAATAATAAAACAAGATAAGCGCTTTCACACTCACAGTCTCAAACTAAGTTCGATGACTTGTGTCGTGGGTGCCAGAAACATTCATATCACATACACTGACAACCAGAACCAGAAACACAAATGTTCCTTGAGGACAAAACGTCGGGAATCGAACCCGATATCCCTGCTTAAAAGGCTAGCGCCCATCCAACTATGCCAACGGGCAGTTTATGACAGCTCTTCTTCCGCAGGGCGCTCTTATTTTTTTTGTTTGCACAATATTATGTTTTAGTGTCAGTTATAAAAAGAAAATTATTTAATACAAGGATCTCTAACGACCGACACAATCACGTAGAACTCTGAAACTCGCACATATGTTTTAAATTAGCCACAAAACGAGTTTCGACCAAAATGGTTTAGTTAAATAATTGTTCATTTTCGATTTTTTAAAGAAAGATCAATTATTGTTAGAATACTTTTTTGTCAGATTTGTTTGTTTTCCGATTTTTAAAGGTTTTGTCAACACGAGTCCTCATAATGAGGCTGTAAACATTATTGTTAAATAAATAGTGTTGTAAAGACCACATGTTTATAAAACTATCTCTTAGCTATCGATAATGAAATGGAACTAATTCTTTGTTATTTTACCAGTATTTTGCCTTACAACGTTTATAATGGCTCTGTAAACGCTTATTATATTTGTTCCTATTTTTAATGCTTTTATTTGGCGAAGTAATTAGTTTGCAGGATTTACACAAAACTAAGGTCCAATTCTTTTTTTTTTTAACACAACACAACACAAACACATTCACACTCACAGCCCCACACTAAGTTCAAAGACTTGTATCGGGGGTGCCGGAAACATTCACATCACACACACACATTACACCCAGAACCAGAAGCACAAATATCCCTTGGGAAGGAATTAGTGCTCCTGCCGGGAATCGAACCCAGGACCCACGGCGCAGAGGGCGGACCCCTGTCCACTGCGCCAACTGGGTCGTCTGACGTGACTTCTAAACCAATACTTGAAAGAAAAGATAGTATTGAATGTTATAATAGCCATAAAGCTGAAGAAATAACATCGTTGTTGAATAAAGTTATAATAGAATAATATATCGAATGTTTGTCTATCCCGAATAAAAACAATGTCAACATTTTATTGATACATGTTTTAATATCGTGTTTGACAACTCCACCATTCTTCATACGTAACGTATAGAGATATCATTATGAAGGCACTTTGTTTCAAGTACTCACACAACCCCACACTCAAAGGAAGAAAAAGTAAAAGAAGTTGCGAAGGATTGGAACTAATTGCCCGCGTCTTTTTTCCCCGAACGGTATAATCTGGGATTTTTCATTGGTATCAGGTAAGATAGTGGTAAATGCTTGACTATCGAACATAAAAAAACAAACTTTCGAATTTACTACATGATTAGAATTTTGTGAAATAAATAAGTAGCAATTTGTAATTGTATCTTACTATTCTGTTGTTTTGACATACCAAAAGATGATTTATTACGATTAGCATTACATAAAGCGATTCTGAAACATTATATATTTTACACTTAGAGTCAAGAGATTGGATCCAGGTGTTCTTATTTTCTTACCATATAGGTACAGTGTACACCGATCTAGGTTTTCTTGTTACCAATCTTATTAAATCTGTCTTCAGTGCACAGTGGGTACTTTAATAGACCTCCATTAGATACTATTCATCACCGGCTGTCGTTAGTGGTACAGTCCGCTCAGGCTTTAAGTAGGGTAGCCCGAAATGCAAGTAGAGCGCATAGTTTACCTCAATTCGGAACCTCAGGTGTGCGGCACACTGAGAACACTACACCGTCTATGTATATAAATAAAAAATAAAACTTAAGAAATGAAAATACCCGACTCCGTTAAACTAAATGAACGACAGCAAAGCTTAAAAAACCGACTTCACCGCTTTATATTCGGAACCTTGATCAGATTTAAAGTATTGCACACGCATTAATGACTATAACTCAAAAAATAGAGATCAGGTCTTGATCAAATTTCAACGGGACCACATAAAAAGCACCAGCTTTCAAATAATCATCAAAATCGGCTCACAACGAAAGAAGCTACGAGTTAACTTTTGAAGTCGGTTAAATGAGAACATCGTCAAAGTAATCCACAAAATAGGCATTATTGACGATATTTCAAGAACTACTTATCAGATCTTGATCAAATTTAAATGGGACCAATTAAAAAGCAAGACCTTTCAAACTAAAAAAAAAATTTCGAAATCGGCTCACGTGGAGAGAATATATGAGGTAAAACAAAAAAAAAATTTCGACTTGAGTACCTCCTCCTTTTTTTGGAAATCGGTAAAAAAACTATTTAAGACGGCCTAGATGGGTCCCGACTATTAAAATCAATATATACCGCATTTAAATTTATTTGGTACTAGCGATCCGCCCCGGCTTCGCCCGGGTGCATTTGTATGGGAAAAAGAAAAGGGCTATTTTTAGGGTTTTTCCAGCAATAATTCTAATTTTTCTCGCCGTAAAAACCATCCTTGAACTTCAACGAACATTTTAAAAAAAGATTTGGCCAAATTGGTCCAGGCGTTGTTGAGTTATGCGCTTACCAACACATTTTGCGATTCATTTTTATATTATAGATTTGCTTACTTATATATCGATCCATCAAACCAGAGGCAACGGGTTTGATTTCATATCTCACCAAACTACAAGCACCTTTGCCTCAAATAACATATTGTACAATACAATACAATAAAATAACTTTGTATTGACACCAAAAGTAAATACCGCAAACGGGAACAAACATACTTACACACAAACCTTTGGATTTAAATATTAGTATGATGATATGATATGAAGGCTGTCGTTAAGAGCGATCTCTTCTACCTTCTAAATGTATATTATGATTGGTCTAAATACAACCGAAATAAAATGTTGGAAGGTATCTGTAATGTCTGGAAGATTCACTGTACCAGAATGGACTGATTGCAAATTATGTATTATGTTGTTTACCTAACAAATGCATTGAATTTGTGAACCAAATAAATAAAAAAAGTGTCTAAAAACTTGAAACGAGATATCTCCTTTTGATGGGTATTTGCAGACTCTGGACTTATCCAACATTTTCCCGATACTGATAAGGATGAGCAAGGTACCACTGTATTATTTCAGTGAAATTACAGGGCTTAAAGAAATGTAACATCTAAATCTCATGTTGACGAGGGCAGTGCCTTGCCGCGAAGGAGTTCGAATCAAATAAGTTCAAAACTCTAAGTGCCACTGAACTATAATAGATAAGCTTGAAGTGACATAAAAACAGCTTATAATATGTACAAATCGGTCACCGACGTAAGGTGGCAAGCTTATCGGTATTGTATCGCTTACATTTTGGAGAGTGTGCACTGGAATTAAATGAGTTAATTCCCCCATGCCCTTTTTACCATCTAACAACAAGACAAACTATCAAACGTCATCCTTTTATGGTCGACATACCTCCAGTTCGCTCAAAGCGTTTTGCTTCTACGTTCATCATCCGTACAGCAAAGGAGTGGAACTCATTGCCTGCGTCTTTGTTCCCCGAACGGTATAATCTGGGTAAGTCTTCAAGTCTCGAGTGAATAGGTATCTTCTAAGCAAGCATGTCACATCTTCGGCCGCATCATCACTTTCCATCAGGTTAGATAGTGGTCAAATGCTTGCTATTCAACATAAAAAAACTAATATTTAATAGTGTTCAAAAAATGTTGGTTAAGTCGTTTCAGGTCTCGGTGTACCACATGACGAAGTTTGGTTTGGTTCGAGCGCCTCGTCGCGCGACAAACCAGAGCGAAGCATCCATTATTCGCGGAAACACACTTTGATTAGTTTTAAGAAGTATTCTGACCCCAGGGACTGGGGTGTCTTGTGACAACTTTGTGCTTAAATCAAGGAAGAAAAAATAAGATATCATACAAATTACAAATGATACATTTCATTGTGAATTTAGCAATGTATGAGTGCAACGGAGTTTTATTTACACAACAATAGATATAAGTATACTTAACATAAATATAAGTAAAGATATTAATATACGTGTTAATAATAATAAATTCTAGGTATATTTCTCTAAAAAAACGTTGTAACTCAACATTTTAGCAGCATGCATACGCAACATCTTCGGCCGTAGTGGTCAATAAATGCTTGCTTTTAAAGCATAAAATCTTCAAGTAGCGTGTGAATAGGCATCCAATAGGCAAACAAGCTTCATCGTCACGTCGCGCGTCGTAGTCAAACGATTGCCTATGGGTAAAAATCCAAAATCATAAAGAAAAGATTTATGTATGTGAGTCCACTTTGCCGTGGGTTCTGGGTTCGATTACCGGCAGGAGCACAATTTTCTTCCCAAGGGAATTTTTTTCTTCTAGTTTTGGGCGTGATTGTGTGTGTGATATGTAAATGTTTCCTGCACCTACGATACACGTCTTTGAACTTAGTGTAAGCTGTGAGTGTAAAAGCGTTTAGGAAAAAATTATATAATAGAACATCATTCTGTTCTACAGGTACTCCATTACAAATCGATTGAGCCCTTTCGCAGCAATAAAATAACAATTTTGACAATGTGTAACAAAAGCTAAAAGCACATTTTTTTCATTTAAAACTAAATTCGTCTCACTCCTGTTTTTCTCGCTGATTGTATGACTTTGTATGACAACTCCTGCAGCTTCTTGTTTCTATTGTTGAACGTTTTAAACACCTTTTGCGCAATTGTGTCCTTCAATCTTGATAATAGAGAGGTGGGCGGTCAGATTTGTTACACTTGACAAAATAAGTTTTTACCTGACGATGAGACTATTTGATTCAGCAACAATTTTGTTTATATGAGAAAGCCGGGCCTTTTGGCGCGCATTTTCAAAATATTTTGAGTAACCTCGACGGTTCGCAGGGTTGCAGCGGTCGTGGTCACGAGACTCAAATAAAAGCGCGAAAAGACCCGGTTTTCTCATAAACACATGATTGAAGTTCGTTAAAATTTAAAAATTCTATTACTATAAATAAGTGTAAGGAGGATGTGTTCGTTGTTAAAGCGTACTAATAGTGGTAGAACTCTTTTTGCAGAGTCCGTCTAGGGCAGTACCTCACCATTTCTAGACATTCAAACAAGCATATAGTAGTGTGAAAACATTACTGTATTTCAGATTGAAAGGCAATATTTCCAGTGAAATCACAGAGCTTATAGATATTTATCATTTAAAATCTCAGGGTGACCAACGCAGTATGCGTGTGACATTTTGCGAATGGGTCGGTTTGAGAGCGGGACGGACTACAAATAGGACGTTCTGAGAATGGATCGTACTGCGATTGGGACCGTTTGAGAATGGGACGTACTGCGAATGGGACAATTTGAGAATGGGATGTTCTGAGAATGAGACGATTTGCGACTGCGTAACCAATTGAGAATGGGACGTTCTGCGAGTAAACCAGTCCCCGAGCAGGATTATGATTATATTAAAATATTTTTTAATCTAGTAATCTCAGGAACTCATATGCGTGGACGTAATACAATATTTTAAGGCCATTATTACTGAGTCCAGATTGCTACATAATCGATATAGGTAACTTTTTGTAGAACGGACGCCCTATTATCTTAATCTGTTGTAATCGTTTTCGAATTGAATAAAGCTAAAATCAACTGCTTATAAAAATTAAAAAAACGACAAAAGCAACAGCAACGGACTTGCCTCAAATGCTTTGCTCTTCCTTTAACTATAGGCGCTTGCTGCAAATAATAATATCTTACAGTTTCGTAGCTTTTAACGGGTGTTCTAAACACGAGAGCTCTGTTCCATTAAAATTTATCTACTTTAGGTAAACTTACCTAAGCGCTCCAGAAATATAATATGTACCCTAGATAATAATTTACCATTTACTTCGATCAAGTTGTCTTCACGGGCATTTCGTATCTCTAAGTATAGTCCTACGTGTTTCAAACAACTATTGCATAGTTCTATACACTTTAGCATCACGGTTTACAAACCTATTCAATTCAAAATCAATTTCAACCTTCAACACCCGCAGAGCAGTCCAGTCTTTTCTAACAATCGCTGACCAAAATATTTACTTTTTATGAGCTACTGTTTCCTACCTTTATGGCATCTCTTTGAGTAATTGTCAGGTATGACGACGGTACACTTGTCTCGGTGTATTTATAGCCCTGGCATTGATTTGTACAATATCAAAGGGACTTGAAACAATGGGTTCGGTAGCACCTTACTTCTGGACAGTTCTCAGAACACTTTTGATTTTTTTATTGGTTATTTTAACCAATCCTTAAACGATAGACATGATTAGGTATTATTTAATTTTGAAATTATTACATACTAACCGTGCCCCACGGCTTCGCCCACCATTATCAAGTTAAAAAGTAGCCTATGTGTTATCCTAGGTATAATCTATGTACATTCCAAATTTCATCCAAATCCATTCAGCCGTTAAAGTGTGAAGAGGGAATAAACATACTTACACATTTACATACAAACTTTCGGATATTAGGTAGATTTTATCAGTGACCTATTTTACGAATTTGTATAGAAGGAAATGCCTGCCTATCTCAGATTGATTCTTACGATGAATTTAACCATATTTTACAACTAAGTAGGGCTCGTTACAATAGCCAATTTTTTTTTACGCATTCATTCACACTCACAGCCCCACAATAAGTTCAAAGACTTGTATCGTGGGTGCCGGAAACTAATAAAAACTAAAAATTATTTTCATAATAATTTATTTATAACTCCTTTAATTTTTTACCTTGATTTCTTGAAGACGCGTCCCCACGTGGCGTATATATGGGTAGGTACATTCTTTGGGAGGAAAGTTGCCCCGGGAGCAGGAGGGAAATAAAATACCCCGTGGACTATTTTGAAATTGACTATAAATGTTTTGAAAGTAGGTACTTTATTTTATATCTATTTCAAGTTGGGAAGTCGAAAAAAATTAGGACGTTTGATAACGAAGACGAAGTTAGTATAGACGAAGGACATCTTCAACTTGTTTTATTTTTTGAGGCGCATTTTCACTAATTGCTAGGATTGCCGCTATAGGTAAGTTACAAAATTTTTACTACGTGCAAAAGTTTAAGGGGGATAATTAACTGTGGTTCAAATAGGTGCTCGTGTTGAAATAATTTATTAAAGATACTTATAAAACATGTTAATCTTTTACACGTAAGATATAATTGTTGTCTGAGACTTTAAGAAAATCTAATTTTCTTTTTGAAGTTGACAGGCAAGTCATTCTCATAAATTGAGTTTATACGTGAGTTTGGATGTAAATTATCTCCGAAACTACTGAAAAGATTCTGTATTCTGAAAAAGTTGAATTATAAACAAGGTGCTGAGTGCTATACACAGTTCGCGCTTCCCTTTGGAAGATTTAGGTATGTTGGTTTTTTATTACCAAGTCACAATGTATGATCATAGATCAGATGACGTGTTGTTACGATCGACTAAACGAGACGAGGCCCGAGGGTTTGTTTAAGTGTTGCATGCACTTATACTAGTGACATCTGTTATATTTTACGTCAACTTGCTTCTCTCTATTTCATCGTGTAACTTAAGTATCCTGTGGTACATAAATATCACAACGTAGCTTACTCAAGTTGTACGTGGTACAACTGTGTAATACTAGATGGCGCTAAACCAAAACGTCAATACGTTCGGTCTGAATTTTTAACTTCCAATAAGAAAAAGACAGATACTGAATCTCAATATTATTGTAATTTTTATTATTTCTTGTTGGGTATGTATATTTGAATCGATGTAAATACCTAATTAGTTTTGGCTTTAGATGGTCGATTTATGGCGTCTCCTATAAAAAAACAAGACAATCTGCTTGTTTTTTTTCGTATGTTTAGTTCTTTTTTCATACCAGTTATATAAGCATTTGACTAACTGACAGCCGAACAATGTGCTAAACATTATAATTATTTTCCAAATGTTTTTCATAAAGCGTGTGAATCATTGTCGGTGGAAATTAAGTTATCGATATACAATCATTGGCGTAAGTGCTTTTGGAAATGTAGTGTACTTACAATAAGTAGTTTGAACTTTTGTGAGTATATTTGCTAATAGTAAGACCGTGTTCAAAATTATTTAATGTATACCTACAGCAAAATCAAGAATCGAAATCGTTTATTCACATGGGCCTCAAATAAGCACTAATGAAAGTTAATGTCATCTTCGGCCGCATCATCACTTTGCATCAGGTGAGATAGTGGTCAAATGCTTGCCAATTCCGCATAAAAAAATAGTCTCTACTGCCAGATTAAATAATTACAGCCATCTCGGGAAGAAACTGGCAAAAAACTCGGCGGCGCATGTTTTTCATGATTTTTTTTTAATCATTCTTAAACACGAATACATTAATTATAATTATTAACCTGGGTATATCTATATATACCTATTATGTAGTCGCTAGAAAGCGCTTGTGCAGTTTACCTCCATGCATCCTTGTTAATAAATGCAATACAGCGTGAATATGTACCTACCTAGTTATGTTGATAGTGGAGATAAGCGGGTACTAACGGACGACCATGGACTATCGCGCAAACGGGCCACGATGTTACTTCTAGTCCTATTCCGTGGACCTTATAAGGGTTGCTTTTTTAGGGTTACGGTACTCTTAAAACAAGCACAATAGCAGCAATTGTTTCGACATTGTTCGATAATAATTTTTAGCATTATATTTATTTTAATTTAATGCTTGCCAAAATTAAACATACACTAAAGTACGTAACATACTATTATAATCCCATCCCGTAACATCTTTATAAATTTTTCATTGAAAACAATGGAGTGTTTTTTAGTCCATGTGAATAAAATTGTGATGCTAATGATGGGAATATTTTGAAATTGGACTAAACAATTAAGTCATAATTATTGTTCAATCAAAACTATAAATAAAATTGGTATGTACTTAATATTCTAAAAGGGTAGTTACTAGTTATATAATTCGTTCTAGAAACATTTTTTTAAAATAGTGGACACAAGAAGATATAAATACATAAGCCTTTAATTATTAGTGGGGCCTCCACCATTCTTGTAATCCTACTAATATTATAAATCTGAAAGTTTTTGTGTAAGTGTGTAAGTATGTTTGTTCCCTCTTCTCGCTTTAACGGCTGAACGGGTTTGGATGAAATTTGGATGTACATAGATTATACCTAGGATTAACACATAGGCTACTTTTTAACTTGATAATAGCGGGCGAAGCCGCGGGGCACGGCTAGTTCTTCATATAATTGCTGCTACACACTGGACACTGGTTCAAACGGACGGCTTGCAGGGACGCGGGTTCTACCACGGGATGGCATCCAGTGTACAGCAGCTATATCGATTCTAGCCTATCACTCCTTATGGGGTGATAGGCTAGAATCGATATAGCCTATTTATTATTATTAACTTAGGTCTTAGTTGAGGGCTGCAAGATGCTCAGTCATTTACAGTTATTAACAGTTAATTCACAAATTATTATGACTTAGTGTTTTTATGAGTAAACAAGAAACTCAGTCAATTTCTTCGACATAGTACTGACTCATGCTATAAAAGTCCACCCGCAGAGGTCAACGGTCTACGAGTATCCAGCTTAATTGTAACACCTACACTTATAAATCGTTATCCTTTCTGGTCAATACGGGGGTTCTCCTTGGCCGGGAGTCGACCCAGTTGCCATGGCTACCGAACGACAACACGAGAATCCTGAATCATTTAGTATTTCTATGAATGGAAGCCACAAGGTTTCTCCAGCGGAATATTTGAGCGGCTTGGGGGTAATGTTTTCTGACTATAGGTAAGTTAAAAGAAAGAAATAGAGGATTAAATTGTTATTTATAATGTTTAAAACTTAGTTGAATGTGAGCGTAGTAGTATTTTAGAACAAGCAAGTACTAATATTACTTGAATTCTGATGAAGAATTTCATTTTTGTGTTGAATAACTGAGTGTGGGACCAACCTATTTCTGATAAAAACCGGTCAGGGCTATACTGAACTGCCCGTTGGTTTAGTTGGGTAAGCGTTCTAGGCAGGGGTATCGGGTTCGATTCCCGGCAGAAACACAAGTTTTCTCCTCAAGGAAAAGTTGTGTTTCTGGTTATGTGTGTGATGTGAATGTTTCTGGCAACCACGAAACAAGTCATCGAACTTATTATGAGGCTTTTCGGTGACATCATTTATGTTTATGTTTACTTAAGAGTTAAGAGTTTTTAATTTTATTCTCACCGCTAGAACTCGAGTCCTTCTCTTTCAGAGATAGAGTCTAGGGCGTAATTTACCACACTGGTCCAGAGTGATTGTCACATAATTAAGGTAAAGTGAGTAGGACTGGTAGGCTAGCTTTTGACCACTACTGATCAAACTTGCTGTTGAAAATGTCGTCGAAGGTCGTAAGCTATCCTAGAATAGGAATTGGTTTTCAAAGATAGCTGTCAGACTTATGTTGCTTGGTGACCTCTACTACTGGTGCAGCTCTATACCTTGGCGAGCATTAAAAAACCTCTTACTGTAAAAAATAACGTACGCGCCGGGCCAGGCCCCCACACTTGTCTCTCTACTGATACCATAACTGTTCCTACGACACCCAAAGGATAAATAGGGGTTATAAGGGTGAATGTTTAATAATTGTTTAATAACGCTTGGCACGCTCACGCTAAGCATCGTGAATTAAACTGAAGGCGAACTTATAGCAAGTAAGTAGTCTTATATTTTTAACAAAGAAAATCGAAGAAATGAGGTGTATAATTCTTATAAATCAAATTCCCAATGACTACAAAGTTCAACCACTAACTGCGGTTGCATGCGCCTTCCCAGAATCGATCCAATTGGCCCATTTTGACCCAGTTCCCACAGCCGGCACCAAATGTACTTCAATACTTCCTTGGATGAATTGTTCATGAGCTTCGATACTAATGTTCTTTAAACTTTCCTACACTACGGGAAGGACGTTTAAAAGAGTAAGCGATAGATTTTGAACTACAACCTTTATGGAGTTTTTTAAATCATTTCTGTGATCATAAACAACTGAATAACGCTATCACTCTTATGGGACCGAAGGTGTGATAGCGTTATTCAGTTGTTTATGATCACTCAGTTCAATAACTTGCAATATCCAAAGCCTAGAGTATCGTCGCAAGGTTGCAAGTTTCTCTGTTTTTTATAGGATACATTTCGGCGAGTGTGCCACTGAATTGCATGACCTGATTCCCCCATCCTCTTTCTACCATCGAACAAACAGATGTACAACCATGTGACATTGATTTATGTTAGATATTACAACATTAAGCACGAAGCGTTTTGCTTCCACATATATTATGCATACGGCAAAGGCGTGGAACTCTTTACCCAAGTCTGTGTTTCCCGATAAGTAGGCACAATCTGGAAGTCTTCAAGTCACGAATGAACATCTACTAGGCAAACGTCCACAGACGTCGACCACATCTTCACTCCATCAGGTGAGATAGAGGTCAAATTTTTGCGGATCGAATATAAAAAAAAAAATCGCTAGTGCAGGAAACATTTACCTACATCACTCACACAATCACACCCGAAAAGCCCCAAATTCACAGAAATTTCTCATGGACTGGTGTACCCGCTGGGAATCGAACCCGATACCCGCTGCTTAGAAGGTGAACGCGCACTACGCCAGGGCAGTTTAAATGAACACCTATCTTTATATGCTGATAATATAAAAACCAGGCTCTAGTGCAATAATCATCAGATCTACAGAGTACACGACTATTAATTAAACGCAAGCAAAGCTTAAAAAAACCGACTCTACTGCTTTATCTTCGGACCTTGATCAGGATAATTGTATTAAGCACGCATTTTTGACGATAACTCAAAAACTACTGATCAGATCTTGATCAAATTTAAAAGGACCAATGGGAAAGCATCAGCATTCAAACAAAAAATCATCAAAATCGGTTCACGTGGAAAGAAGTTATGAGGTAACAACACATAAAAAAAAATGAATTGAACCTTCTTTTTTGTGAAGTCAATAAAAACGCAACATTTTGACAGATAGGCGTTAATTAATACTAATGTATTCAGAGCAGATTACCTAATCTGCTTTGTCCCATTTGGCAGTATTTGCGCAAATTTCGGTTGTTCACCTCGTGCGACCAATTCGGATGTACCTGCCACGTAGGTCCGTACGAAATGGCCTTTTGATGCCTATCGTGGTATATAAAGGTTGCAAAATGTTTTAAATATGCATAGGGTTGGGTCCAAGTTGAAATAAACATTTATTTAATATTTTATGGACTTTAGAACTTGATACTTATTTTGGGACTCATTTAGATATCCGTCCACGCGCGCGCTAGATCGGTGACGACCTATTCAAGATAGCTAATGTAAATAGATTGTTTTTTTTTTGGAAACTAAAAGAGACAAAAAAATCTTAAATAAGTATAACATAGGAGCACAAAGGGCGGTCCTATCGCTCAGAGCGATTTCTTTCAGACATGTATATAATTGTAATATATTTATACCTACAAGAATGTCATGATCACGCTTTAAAAAATGTGATTTTCTTGCAATATCTATAGGCAAAATGTTCATGTGACCGAGGCATGATAGCAAACGACTTTTTTACAATCTGACACTTCTCAACTCAAATGACTTGTCGCTAGTTTTTCTCCCAAAAATTATGTAATAAACTCATTAAATAACAAGTCAGAACAATGCACACAAATTGTACAGATTATACCAATAAACTAAAAACAGCTTGGGAAAAATAATTCAAAAGTTTTCGGCAAAAAATGGGGCGTGTAATCTAAGAAGATTGCGTTTTTTAGTAAAACAAGGAAAATAAAAGGTCGTTGGCAACCCTGACAAGAAGAATTGGTTTGTTTCAAGTTCCATTTTTGGTTTACGAGATAATAATTACCTCTATAGGTAGGTATCCTTGGTTTCTGCATAATGTGGTTGTCACTTGTTATTCTCGGCACGAAAAATGACCACAATTAAGGGGATCCAAGTCGATGAACAGCATTGAATTTGTTAAGTCAATGCGAGGCCTCCTTTTTGGTTACCTTCATTGGCTGCTATTTTAACGAACCTTTCAGGGCCTTTCAGCTGAACTTTGACTCTTGATGAAGTTTTATGCAAAGTTTATTTTTTGATCGAGTGAAGCGTGTTGGTAGACTAAGTACACTTTGGAGGTTCGGAACTTTTTCTCTCCGTCCGTCCATCTGTCAGAGGCATTTAGCGTCTAAACAATTCAATCGAATAACTTCAAATTCTCAGAGAATATGTAAAGCTATGACCTAAAGGATTTTGCAGCTAAAGTAATCGTTAGGTTTGTGTCCTATCTCGATGCCTAAAATCAGAATATTAAGGGGCACCCATAAACGCAAGGGGGGAACAAACTATTATTATTTTTTGAAAAGAACATTAAAAGTTGAAAAAGCCGGTTTTGTAAAAATCTTAGGTGGAAAATAAAAAAAATTGTAAGGAACCAAAGTCTCTGATTTTAGTTTTATTTTGTCCTGGGGTCTATCTCAAATTAGCACTAACTTATTTTTCACCTCGCCCCTTAAGTTTATTATCATTATACCTAAAAGGTTAAACAACGGTCATACGAGCTATTGCTTATGTATTTTTAGCAATAAGTTCGTTAACAAAACAAAACTGTCTATATTTCTGAATGCTATGTTCTGTATGTATTGTTTTGTTCGTAATTTAAAAAGAAAATGAAATATTTTTTATTAGAGGTATGTACTTACAATACTTAAAAACACCATAAGTAAAATTTATAATCTAATATTTATAAATAAAAAATAGGAGACCCAAAAATTGTGCGCCTCTGTAACGTATTTTTTATGCATCTTGCAATATGGTTTGCTATGTAGGGTTATAAATTAAATATTAACTTGATCATATAAGACTGCCGTATTGTATTCGTTATATTATGTACTTGAGCAATATATTTCATACTACCTAATAACAAAACAGAAATTATGAAATTTCCCTTTCAACACAAGCTCACGTAAAGTAACATTTCGCAAGTCAGTAACTTTGTCAAATGAAATAAAACAAAAGCATCGGTGAGGCTTCTGTTTGGCCCCTACAAGTAACTTTCAACGTACCTACGTCAAACAAGTTTGGAGTCCTTAAAGTGACCTCTTTTGTCTACTTATGTTTGCGGGTAGGGAGGGATTGAGGAAACTTACGAAAGCGTTACAAAATTCACATTGAAAAGGTTTCTTTTTTATTACGACGAATAAATATTTTGGATTTAATCGTCGTTGTAGAGAAAAAATAAGATAATTTGAAATATATATCCATATATATTATCTTCCGTAGCATTATCAATTTCCATCAGGTGAAATAGCGGCCAAAAGCCTACCTATATGGCTTAAAAATAAAATCAATAATATTTAAAAAATCTTTTGATATAAGTAATAAGTTTACAGTTTGGACGACAATTCTGATTGTTCACTAAAAAACATAAACATAAACGCTTTCACACTCACAGCCCCACACTAAGTTCGATGACTTGTGTCGTGGGTGCCGGAAACATTCACATCACACACACAATCACAACCAGAACCAGAAACACAAATTTTCCATAGGAGAAAACTTGTGTTCCCGCCGGGAATCGAACCCGATACCCCTGCTTAGAAGGCGAACGCCACCCAACTAAGCCAACGGGCAGTTCAAACTACACTATTTCGTGTTGTACAATATTTTATATAAAAATATATATTTTTTTAAGTTTACAATACTTAGGTAACCTCCTGTTCACCAATATATTATCTTCATCAAGACTATAAGTACCTATCTATACTAATATTATAAAGAGGTAAAGTTTGTTTGTTTGTTTGTTTGTTTGTTTGTATGTAAAAGGTAATCTCTGAAACTACTGATCCGATCTGAATCTGATCTGAAAATTCTTTCACCAATAGATAGCTACACTATCACTGAGTGCCATAGGCTATGTTTTGTCGGGATAGAAGTTAGTTATCAGTTCGAAATAATAATATTCGTAAGACAAGTCGGAGAAAAATTTGCTAACTTTCCGCTTTATCGGCTTACGCTGACTAAACGGTAAGACATAGTTGAATATAATGTTTGGCAAAAATGTTGGCCTTCATGAGTTTTACAAAAAAGTCCGCGACAGCATATATCTAACATGTATGTATAGCTCAGAAAAAATACTTTTCTTTGTAAAAATCTGAAAAAAAAGCGGCCTATGTTTAGTTGGCTTTTTGAGACATTCAGTATTAATCCTTATCAAAATAAACTGTTTCATCGTCTTACGTCGTTCATGTAGATACATTTTGCTTTTTACTGCATATGATTTGGATAAATAGTCTATGAGAAATCGTGAAATTAGTTTCACGGGAGCCCGCCCGTGAACGGGACGGGTCAGAAATGTACAGAAACGTACTACGAATTCCTGCTCATTAAAAAATAGCGGCTTCTATTTCGTTGGCTTTTTTTAAGTATTTAATATTAATCCTTATCAAAAAATATTATTTCATCGGCTTACGTAGTTCACGTAGATTTAATTTGCTCTTTACTGCATATAATTTGGACCTATAGTCTAGGAGAAATCGTTAAGTTTATTTGAGGGTGAAAACGGTGGATCACAGAATGGAACAGTTACTGCGTAATCCGGCATACGTCTATGTTTTGAACCGACCAACATAAGAAGGGGGATATAAATTCGACTGTTTTTTTTTGTTTAGTCTTATCATTGAACTTTGAACTGCCCGCTAGCGTAGTTAGGTGGGCGTTTGCCTTTAAAGCACCGGGTTTGATGCCCGGTGGGAACACAGGTGTTTTCCCACGGGAATTTGTGTTCCTGGTTTTGAGTATGTTGTGAATACTTTGTGAATCTTGGATGTTTACGGCCCCCCGATACAAGTCATTGAACTTAGTGTGGGGCTGTGAATGTGGAAGTGTGTTTATTTGTATATTTTTTAACCGGGCGACGCCGGGCGGGTCATCTTTTGAACTATCTACTCGCGTAAATGGGTACGCGTTTGCCTTCAAAGCAGCGGGATCGATTCGCGGTGGTAACAGAAGTTTTCTCCCTAGGGGAAATTTCTGTTCCTGGTTTTTAATATGTTGTGAATCTTGGATGTTTACGGCCCCACGCTACAAGTCACTGAACTTAGTGTGGGGCTGTGAATGTGGAAGTGTTTATGTGTAGATTTTTTAACCGGGCGACGCAGGGTGGGGAATCTTTGAACTTTGAACTACCCACTGGCGTAGATGAGTGCGCGTTCGTCTTTAAAGCAGCGGGTTCGAATCTCGGTGGGAATGTGTTTCAGAAACATAAACTGCCCGTGGGGAAAAAACTTTTGTTATTGTGATAACAAAAGTTTTTTCCCCACGGGCAGTTTATGTTTCTGGTTCTGGGTATGACGTGAATGTTGTGTGTGTGGTGTTAATTGTTTACGGCCCCACGACACAACTTATAGTACTTTTACAGTGGGGCTGTGAGTGAGAAAGCGTTTATATGTAAGCTTTTGTTTACCCGGGCAACGCCGGGCGGGTCAGCTAGTATGAAATATATGGATAGGCTATCAGAAATATAATAAAAAAAAAATACTGCTTTCTTCTTCATATAGTGTTAACACAGATTTAAACATATATAAATCCTTCTAGTTACACTAACAACAAATGGATATAAAGTTCTGCAATTTTTTTCTTCCTTCTTCTTTTTTCTTTGGTAGCACAAGACACAATAAATCTTATATATGGTGGATATTTCTCAAATGCGCACGAAGCGTTTTGCTTTCACATTCATTATGCGCACTGCAAAGGAGTAACTCTTTGCCTAAGTCTGAGTACAATTTTGGAGTCAAGTCAAAAGTGAACAGATATTTTCGAGGCAAACGTGCTCATATGTTAAATGAAAATAAAACACTTCTTAAAAGAGTATCTCGGGTAAAAGAAATGTTTGCAATATTAATAATCATTACATAGTACAGGAACAGAATTACAACTTATAACTAACTCAGACCAGATCAGTGGTATTGATGGGGGAATTGGGTGGAGAGGTGATGGTTGTGCTCAAGTCATACTCGTGAACGGGTGCTGGTGTGCAGCAGTTGCAGCACTGAGACCCATTGGGTGTCTTTTGAATCATGGGATACAAGACATAATTATTTAAAAAAGAAAAAAGGACAACACTTTTGAAAAAAATACTGTAATAAGAATAACATTGAATGAATAAATAAACATCGGATTCAGTTTGTAAAGGAGAGGTCAATATAAAATATGAACAACTCGTCGAAACATTATAAAATGATAACGCAGTAGTAGATTTCAATTTCAATATGATGATGAGGGTGCTCATGTGACACAACCTCTGTCAACTCTCGGACACAATGTCGGCTCAAAGGGAATTTTCCCGATGCCTATTTCGTCATTGAAATGATATTTGTTGAAATTTGGAAAAACCTTATACTCGAGATGTCGTCGGTTTGATTTAGAGTAGAGCAAATGATAAGTGGGTTTTTTTTATGCCTGATAGGCAAGCATTTGACTACAATCTCACCTGATGGAAAGTGATGATGCGGCCGAAGATGTAGCATGCTTGCCAATAAAGTAAAGCCCTTCAAAAACAATCACCCAGATAAAGACCGTGTCTATTTATCCATAATAGTATTAAACTTTATTTTACTCCCAACAAGCCCAATACACACAAAGAAGGCGCATCTACTAATATACTTTGAAATGTTATATATTTATTTAGCGTTCAACCGTCATCTCACCTGAGTTGGTAAGTAATGAATTCATCTGATTTGGTAAGCATGTTCTAACATGCTCACCAAATCAGATACTACCTCAAATTGGAAAGGTAAGCTAGCTAAATCCCAACTTTTAAGAATTGTTGCCAGAAAACCTATCAAAATAATATATTATACTATTTATAGTTTTTATTTACATTCAACATCAGTAACGAGGGCAAAACCGAGTACAGATTAATGCCGAAAATAAAAAAATATTCAAAGAAAACCTTATTAGGCACATCCTACATACATCTCTGTTATAACCACGTTTAAGTCTTCCATCATTTAATTTTATTCTTGGGAATCGAACCCGTAGCATCCGCTTCCCTTGTGGCGGCGAAACAACTCTGCCGGAGAAATTATGTAAATATGACTTAATATCGAGGAAGATTCGTTGCTCGTGTACTCAAGCATAGTAAATAAAAACGAGAACCGATTTGGGTAATCTTATGTAATCCTCTTAAAAAGATCCAATGTATGACGTTTTTGAGGTATTACCTAACAGAGTAAAGTATGGATACAAAATTCTAAGAATAAAAATAACCGCTTATGAATGCTTTGTCGTCAAGTTAGATACTTTATAATTGTATAGAGTCCAAATATAAATGTTTTGATACAATATTAAAATAAATAGTTGTAAAGAGAATAGATATTTTAAATAACAGGTGAGGCGTACAGTGAAGGAGTGGAGTGGAACTCTGTATGTGAACTGTTCCTAGAACGGTATAATTTTGGAAATCTACAAGTCCAGAGTAAACGATGAAAGCAGATATCTTATGGGCGCATTATGCTACATTTTGTCACTATTTACTTATATCCAGCTTCATCGCTTTCTATCAAGTGAGATAATGACTACAGATGATTAATCGGGCGATTAAAGATAATAGAGTCCAGCTGGATATCTCCTATTACCTAGTTTTAGGAGTATTGTCTAGAGTAGAGACTAGTAATATTTTAAATATACTACCCTACCATTTCATTTTGTCGCTATGTTTTATCTTTGCCCAATATTAATGTAGCAGAATTTATCAGCATAATAAAACTAAGTGGCCTTCTGACAGTGACGAGCAAAAATGTTTAACTTACTATTAAACCAAGTGGTGCTAGCTCCAGTGAACACGCCTCTCGATAGGATTGTGGTGTCGAATCCAGCAATGACGGGCTTGAGTTTCCGATGAAAGAAACAGCGTGATGAGATCCATTTTGATTGGTGGTATATTTTTATGCTTGTTTGACTACCTACATATTTCGAAATTCAGTAGTAATTTCCGGTAACGCACCGTTCTTTCCAGACCTAGCGTGTTTTTAACACCCTTGACCAATCATTACTTATGGAAAAGTGAGATAGTGCTCAAAAGTTAAACTATCTGAGATTTTAAAAATAGATAGTATTGCCTAGGTTAGTACACAGAAAACTAAATATTTCAAAGTTAATTTAATATCATGACTTTCCTTATCATGCTGTGGCACTTACGTTTGACCCAATTGATGTCACGATATCAGTTAGGGTCGCCCCTTCTCTGCAACGTCGGTGGCACGCAGGTGGCTGTTCCGCTCTGCTGTTCACGAAACATACGGGGAATTCGTTTTGGAGAGTAGATGCAGTATTGTTGCCGCTATTCGACTATTTATCTATTACATCGGACTTTATTCCATTCCTTATTCTTTAATTTATAATTCGCATTTATTCCTTATTCTATCTGTAGTTACCAAAAAAAGCTAGGAAGCATTTAAGTCTAGAGTGAACTATAAACATATAACATAATATGATAACATTTATATTTCCATAACAGACTTATTTGATTGTGTTCTAACAATACAATACAATACAATACAATAACTCTTTATTGACACCAAAAGATAAATACAGCTTACAGAGAAACTTATAATATATAGGTACAATGGGTCTTATCGCTAAGAGCGATCTCTTCCAGACAACCTTTGGATGGAAATATAAACAAAAAGTGAAAGTAGGGATGGTGGCGCGATAAATGAATGAAATAGATTATAATAATAATAATACTAAAATTTTAAACTACATAAACAATACAAACCATTAAAAATAACAGATTGTCTAATTAAATAAACTTACATAAAATAAATAAATAATTACACATAAGTACCTACAATACTATAATACATTTAACCTACACAATTCACATACAGTAATGATTAGATATTGGAAAGATAAAATTTTTTTATTTGAGTTTTAAAAGAGGCTTGAGATTGAGCACGTTTGATATCCACAGGTAGAGTATTCCACAGACGCACAGCTTCAATGGTAAAAGATGAATCAAAAAAGCTCGTACTGTGCGCTGGCATTTTGAGACGTAAGTTTTCCGATGACCTTAGCAACAAAGAATTGGAGGAGTCAAAAAACTTGAAGTTTTCTTTCAGATAAGAAGGAGTAAAGGGATTGAAAAGAATGTTATAAAGAAAAGAGAGTAAATGTGTATTCCGACGCAGCCGTATAGGGAGCCACTTGAGCTTTGAACGAAACTCTGAGACGTGGTCATATTTACGGAGGCCATAAATAAAACGAATACAAAAATTTTGTAACCGTTCAAGTTTATTGAGCTGTTCTTGAGTGAGATCTAGGTAGCTCACATCGGCATAGTCGAGAATAGGGAGCAAAAGTGATTGAGCAAGCGCAGCCTTAGTCGCAGTGGGTAAAAAGTTACGCAGTCTGTTAAGTGAGGCTGCAGATGCAAACATTTTGCGACTCACAGATTGTAGCTGCGGGCCCCATGTAAAGTTGCTGTCTATGATAATACCCAGATTTTTCACTTGCTTACTGAATGGAATTGTCACGTTATCAAATATTACTTTTGGCAGTCTATCATAGTCAAGTTTAGCTATCAATCTTGAGCTACCTATAATGATGGTCTGAGTTTTTACTGGATTGACAGTGAGTCCGTATGACTTACTCCAGCTTGCTATACGACCCAGATCATCATTAGTGATTTTGATAGCATCATTTATGTTAACAAGTGAAGCCTGAGTGTATATTTGGAGATCGTCTGCATAGAGATGATAGAGAGAAGAAAGAAAGTTGGATATTGAATTAATGAATATAGCGAACAGAAGAGGAGAAAGCACACCGCCTTGTGGGACACCAGCGCTTGTGTCGCACCACGAAGAGAAAGTATCTTCAATGCGAATACGCTGCCGGCGCCCATACAGATAACTGTGAAACCAGTCAATTACCGATGGAGATATGTTCATAGAGCGAAGGAGGGCTAGGAGGATCTCAAAGTCTACAGAGTTAAAGGCATTACTAAAGTCTAGTAGGGTTAGGATGGTTAACTGACTGTTTTCCATTCCAAGCCTAATATCATCAGTGACTTTGACAAGCGCAGACACTGTGCTATGGCCCGGGCGGAATCCAGACTGCATAGGATTAAGGAGATGGTTTTGATTAAGGAATCTACTGAGTTGATTATGGATTAGGCGCTCAAGTACTTTGGACAGGAAAGGGAGAATAGAGATGGGACGGTATTCAGAAAAGGATTTAGGATTGGATTTTTTGGGTAAAGGTACAATTTGGGCATCTTTCCAGCATGATGGTACAGAACCCTTCGAAACAGAACTGTTCAATATATGAGATAAAATAGGTAGGATTTCATCCAATATAGGAACGATCATATTTCGACTGATGCTGTCTCCACCTACTGCGTTTGAGGAAATGGATAGTATACTCTTTTTAACATCACATACGGTAAATTGACATATAACAAAAGGTGAGTAATTGGGACTCGGAAAAGAAGAAAGATACCTAATAGTTGCAAGTTTGTCAGTCACATTCATTGAGGGTGAAAGAGAGAAGTGCTTGTTAAGAGAATTTAGATCTAAATGTTGATTAATTGAGTCTTGGCGTGACTTCCCGACTCCCAGCGACCGAAGAAATTTCCAGACTTTGGCCTGGTCTTCGTTAGAGACAGAATCATGGATATGGCAGCGTTGTGCATCTCTACATATTCTATTACAGCGATTACGAACTACCATATATTTTTGTTTAGCGATGTCATTATTAGGGGTACTTTTCAATTTAGATTTTGCAATAGCCTTCTTATGCATCAGCTGTTTAATATCTTCATTTAACCACGGAGCAGGCAAGTGTTTCATTTTAATGATTTTTAGGGGAGCATGTACATTGTATAAGGCTATAAGCAATGCATTAAATGAAGCGACTTTATCATCAATCGTATCAGAATTGATGACAGGATCCCAGTTAATAATGGAAGCATCCCTTCGGAGCTTCTCCAAGTCCATTGAACCAAAGCTGCGCTGCAGAAGAGTTTTTGGTTTGGCTTTAGGAGGACGTACCTTGTACGATAGGAAGATGAGATCGTGATAAGAGAAGGCATCAGCAGAAAGTTGTCCATGCTTAGCAACATGTTGCAGGGAGGAAACAAGTATGAGATCTAGAAGAGATGGAGTACAGTTAGGAAAATTGTGTGTAGCATTTAGTGGTAGATTGTGCATATTGCTTGAGTGGACGATAGCTTCTAACTTAAGGGAACGGGAGTCTTTCTTTAGCAGACAAGTGTTGAAATCACGCATAATGATGTTATGGGTATACGAAGGAATATGATCCTCTAAGATCTTTTCGAAGGAAGAAAAATATTGAACGCGAAGAGACGGGCTGTAGAAAACTCCAAGTAAGAACTAACTTCCACATTCAACTTCCACACTAAACCATGTGAGTGAGTGCGTGTATGTTTCGGCACCTTCTAGGCTAGTTGTAGCATACTTCTTCAATTGCATCATTATTTTTCATTACATGAGATGGGGATTGATTAGCATAAACAAATTAAGACCAAACAATTTAGAATTATTAACACTTTTTGACATTGAAGTGTAACGGTTTTATAAGTTTCTCGTTAATGGCTTCTCTTAAAAATATATGCACGTGTGGCAACATTGTTTGTATTTACTATAAACTCCTAAGACCTGCAATCTACTGTCATTCTAGCAATTATTATTTTATATAAATAGCAAATTATAGCAATTGGTGATGTAATTCGCTGTTATTCCTAATGATTAAATATATCTCCTTTAAGTAAGCCCAAAGTATTATTTGCTCCTACTTGCCACTCTTGTCATTTCATTACCCATTGGTGCCTTAATACTTTATAATTATTGTCTTCTTTTAGTGTTGTGGTTTTACTGTGTATTATAAGATATCACTACAAAGAAGCAAACAATCAGTTCGATCTGGACGTGATCTCAGTACATTTTGTATGGAAATTGCCTGTTTCTAAGTGATTTGCGAACATACCGATTTTTGTACGAGTTATAATTATATAAAAAGCCAATGAGTGCCAGTTATTCCAGCGTGTTTACCACCTCTGACCACATCATCAATTACCAGATGAAATAGTGGTCAAACGCTAAACTATCAGAGATAAAATGAATTTCAAACCTACTCAGTATTTCACAATGTAAATAGAAAGTGAAAAACGTAAAAATGTATTTCTGCCTGTATTCTCTTCTATTATGAAACGATAGCAAAATACTAGATCTGCTATCGTTGTATATTTATTACACAAGGTTAAGAAAACTTTGCACAAAGCTACCTACATTTAGGCGTGTTCAAACAATTTGCACGCTTTACCGGCAAATCAGCATTTTTCCTCCTATTTTGATTCAGTTCAACGATTATGTTGAAATAACACGACAAGAATATTTTTAATCTCTTTATTTCTTTTTGAAAATATTCCTCACTAAATCTACGTGAATGACCTGAATAATATATATGTATATATAGCGTATGGAATGCATAAGTACCTATATACCTTTTCAAGGGTGATACTAATAACTGCTTTCAATAAATATAGATAGAACCGACAACAAACTCTGGTCATCCAAAAAGTTGCATAATATCTGTACTACAAATTAAAATCTATAGATTTCATCTAAAATATCAACTAAATTACATTATATACAAACAACTATACAATAATAATACAATCCGTCCAATCTAAGGGAGCTCTACAATTCTACAGTAACTACAAATATGCATTGCATTGTTTTACAGGTTTATTTACGCAAAAAGTAATACTGTAAAATTTTCAGCTCGAATTACAATTGGTAATATAAACTGGATAAAGTACGTCAATAACCCTGTTATTTACATTATAAACCTATCGATAATTTATAGATTTCCGTAAAACATTAAACTCATCTACTTCCATGTGCAGTGGCGTCGCTATAACTAGATACGGTCTAAAACTCTAAACCATTATAGTGTTGCCTATTATACTCTCCTTGTTGTCAAGGAGTTCGGAGTATCCGGACTCGTCGCTACATGCACTGTCATTGTCTCCTGTGTTCTTGAAAACCTCCGTCTCAGTGCTGGAGTTTAAGCTGTCGGCATCCGTCAAGTTGTCAATGAGAGATTCAAATTTGTCATCGAAGTTGGCGAGGATAGTTTCAGTGCCTAGAGGTGGGTAGGTAGATCTGCGCCTGAAAGCGTTTTTTTCTCCAATAGGTATGTGATTGACTTCGTCAGTGGTTACGCTCGTATTGAAGGATCGAGAACTTTCCCGATCGTAATCGTTGTAATCTGAAGTTTTGTTGGTGGAATCTTTATGATCCTCCTGCGGAAGGGAGGGCAGTGAGGAAGGTTCGGTGTCGGAGGTGGCCGTGCTGGCAGTCTCGCAGCCAGAGGAAACTGACCCGTCGTCGCTATCCGTGACGAGGTAGTTACTCTGAATCAGTTTGCCGTCGGTCGCTCCGCTGTCGTTCATTTCGTTTGTTTCGGCGATCGCCTCTAATCTCGACTCCTCAATATGACTAGCTTCATCCTTTTTACAGCCTGTGACGATCATTTCCAGCAGCTCATCTGTCATGGAGACCGTGTCGGAGTCCGAGAATGTCCTGTTCATGACGCCTTCAGGGCACGACATTTTCCTCGGAGATTTCATCTCAGGTCGCCGTCTATCTAAGGTCTGTGACGCGTAGAATTGGTCCAAGTCACTGTTGAATGATGACCTCCAGGAATCCTGTCGCGCATTCATCTCGGCCTCCTCCTCGTCTTCCTCCGAGCACATTTCCTCTATCGCCCCTAATTTAGGAGCCGACTTGGACCTCTCTAATGGAGGTCTGTAGTTCATGGAGCCAACGCTTAACATGATCTTCCTGCGTGGCATGCTCGGATTCTCGTAGACGCTATTTGCGAGGCTGAGCCTGGCGTTCTGTTTAGAGATTCTGTCTTTCTTAAATTCAACTAGCGCTTGTTTCAGCTTTACCTGTAGTTCCTCTGTGATCTTCTTCGATACGGATTCTTTGGTGCATAGGACAGCATGACATCGAAGCTCGTGCTTGAGTTTCTTGCCCTCGTGGCGGTATACCCAGCAAAAGAGCTTGGGGTAGTGCGGCGGGGAGGCGCAGTAGGTAATGCGATGGGACCAGTACTCGGTAAGACCGTGCTCTTTCGTGAAACCCTTGAGGCCGGAGTTGGTGACGGAGAGCTTCATCACCACATCGGGCTTGGTGGACTGCTGGTAGTTCCGCCACAGCGTTGCCAGTGGCTTCTCTATACAGCTTTCACCTGAAACAAAGCGAAAATACAGATGAATACTTTGACCGTCATAATATATTAAACATTTCGATGGGGTCAGTTTAATTGGTTTACATAAATGTGGCAATTTTATTAAAGCTCTTATAGGACAGTGTTTTTGCAATCAAATTGAGTATCAGCACGCTAAATTAATAAATTAGTCTCCAAATAGAAACTGAAATACGATCTACAAAATTGAATTATTATTATATAATCATGTTGTCCGAAATAAATATATTTTGATTTGATTTGATTATTCTCGACCCGCGCACTCATTTCATTACACAACTAACGAAAACAACATTTCACCGAAATTCAACCGAGGACCTTTATCCTAACACAAGTTGCTAGTTAGTAGCCCCAAACATGTATATTATGTTTCAAAGCGACTATCTAGCGACGTTTACAACATAAACTCTACCAGAATATTATATTGATACATTTTAATTGAGCTAAACTAAGAACAATTTGATAAAACTAACACGCAGAACTGAAATGTTATTGATGACATAATAATATTAAGATTTGTTATTTAGATGAGTCGCGTATTAACATAACTCAAGTAGAGTCAACTCAAGAGCGTTGTGATTCGACTTGAAAAAATTTCCACGTTTTTGTGAGCTTTTTTTTGTGTATAGGGTGAAAGAAAGTGCAAATATATTATTCATAAAAAACACGTATTTGTCTTAAAACTTTGTTTATTTTCTGGAGAACTAATTAACTGCCATAAATATTATGTTAAGCTCGTAATTTAAGAAGCTATTAGTAATGTAAAGATTTTTCCTTATAAATCTCACTATCGCACAGATATTGTTAATCCGAAAATATGTGTGCGCGCGTAATATGCCCGTTTCCAATGACGTATACCTTGTTTAAAAATGCGCACATGCACCTTCATCATTTATTAATTCTTATTTTATTTTTTGTATTGTTATAAGTAGCCGATTAAAATATAACACACAAAAGAACCTCCCTGACGAGTTAAAAAAACCTCCCTGCAGAGTTTTTTGGTATTCCCTTCGGTAGTGGATGAAAATTTAAGTATCTTTTTTCGAGTCATATAACGCGGTTCTATAAGATTGTCTTTCTCTGATTTTTAATTAAGGTTTAACAACTATATAGCAATAATTTTGGATGATTTTCTTGGCGAGTGAAAATGCTAATTTTGTTATTTTTCGCTGAATAAATTATTGACTTTGGCTATAATTAACATAGTGTCATAAGCATAAACGCTTTCACACTCACAACCCCACACTAAGTTTGATGACTTGTATCGTGGGCGTCGGCAACATCTACATCACACACATCCAGAACCAGACATACAAATCTCCGTTGGGGAGAAATATTGTGTACCCAGCGGGAATAGAACCTGATAACCGCTGCTTAGCAGGCAAACGCACACTCAACTAATCCAACGGGCAGTTCAGAGTAATTTATTGCAGTAAGACGCAGCATGCAAATGGTCATCTATCATATTCTTCATTTATACATAAATTTTATAAATCCTTACATATATGACGTTATGATCCTCTAACTAAACAGTTAGTCTCGACTCTTGATAAATCCGTCAACCGGTTTGTACGTACGTTTTTATATGTATTTAGCAAACAGCAAGAATTATCTGATTTGTAGTAACGAAAAATAACGTAAACGCTAACAATATAAGAAGACGTTAGACGCAAACTCACAAGCGCTAATTGTAATGTTTTTATTTAACTTTCAATACTTTCATATGTACCTACGCATCTATGTCAATTGGCAGCACGTGTACACTCGCTCCATTGAGTTTTGCAGTTTGTCAATATCTTATTGTTACATGGTAAAACAGGCTGGATGAATTAACTAAATTTAATTCCTGCGTACACTGTGGGTATCGAAAACATTTACATCACACTCTCTTATTTATGTTAAAAACAGATGCTGCATCAGAGCCTCAATTACGTAACTTCGTTGAAAGCGGTTTCTATTTGAAAAAATAAACAAAAATGAACGGTATTATTTATTTCTTTGGAATTTTATCAATTTAGAATTAAAACCGTTTTCAACAGAGAATGGTAATAGAGGGTCAGATCTACATAATTTTAATAATAATTAGGTAATTATTTGTAATCCGCATAGTAGTATAATTTAAACATACAGTCGAATTGACAACCGTCTTTTTTGAAGTCGGTTGAAAAGTAAGTAAAAGTTATGTAACTCCATACATTAATTTTATATGAAAAGCGTTAGGTATCTATCTCATCAGCACAATGCTCGACGGCCTCAATCGAGTTTCCCAACGGGTGGGCCTTAACATGAACATGGACAAGACGAAGATTATGTCGAACGTCCATGTTGTGCCCACCCCAGTATCACTTGGGAACTCGATGCTCGAAGTTGTTGACAGGTACGTCTACCTAGGACAAACTATTCAACTAGGTAGGTCCAACTTCGAGAAAGAGGTCAATCTTCGAATCCAACTCGGCTGGGCAGCGTTCGGGAAACTACGCAACGTCTTTTCGTCCAAAATCCCTCAATGCCTCAAGACGAAAGTTTTTGATCAGTGTGTGTTACCAGTGATGACTTATGGTACTGAAACGTGGCCTCTTACTGTGGGCCTTATAAATAAGCTCAGAGTCGCACAACGAGCTATGGAAAGAGCTATGCTCGGAATTTCTCTACGAGATCGAATCAGAAATGAGGAGATCCGTAGACGAACGAAAGTCACCGACATAGCCTGGCGGATTAGCAAGTTGAAGTGGCAATGGGCAGGGCACATAGTACGCAGAACTGATGGCCGATGGGGCCGAAAGGTTCTCGAATGGAGGCCACGGACTGGCAAGCGCAGTGTCGGAAGACCGCCCACAAGGTGGACGGACGACATAATGAAGGTCGCAGGAAGACGCTGGATGCAGGCTGCTAACAACCGTTCTTTTTGGAAATCTTTGGGGGAGGCCTATATCCAGCAGTGGACTTCTTGAGGCTGAGATGATGATGATGATGATGATGATCTATCTCATATCGCACAGGAAACACATTAGAATCGAATTAACTAATAAAACATGTGAAATCAAATAATTCCTTGCAATTAGGACACTTACAAATTAATAGACCTATTAAGTATGCGATTGGCTGAATACGGATCTCTGCCTCAATGAACCAGGTTAACACTCGTATGCACAATTTAAATATATTAACTACATAGTTTCATACACAGCTCATTAGTACATATGTACTCATCAGCTCTCTGAAGATTCGCGCTACGTGCGATCTTAATGCTATAAAAAGTATAATATAATCTTTCCTGGTTTAGAATAGTTTTGATAATACTTACTTTTTATCAAGTTTAAATTACAAAGTAGTACGAGTTACCCATACACTCATTCAAACTATACCCAGATATTTTTCTTTGCACGTCAGGTGCATTTAGCGGATTATTCCGGGCCAGTGTGTTTTATTATGTAGTTGGTATTAAGTGTAAAAAACACATTAGGCTAGCATTAGCGTGACATAATGAGTAGGTACTTTAGCGGCTTCATTTCGCATTTGTTCATATTTTCTTTTACTTATAAATGGTAGACTACTACGAGTAAATTACGACAAATCTCCCCTTGTGGCTCAATCACGTAAAAAAATCTAACAATTACCTAAAATTAATCCCTTGAGCACTAATCATAAAACCAATTAATAAATTCATATTTTAATAAGCAATTAAATTCACTAAGAGCTAAATTAACATGTATGTATGCTCTCTCTCACTCTTACATAAATTTTTTTTTTTTTCAACGAATTTACTTAACAATAAATTTGTATATACTCATAATATAAACGTTATACAATTGTTCACGTCCAACCCAATTAATGTTAACAAAATGTGATTATAAGTTTGTTTCCGGCGCCGCCGGTACGTCGCGCCGCGTATCTCGTAAAACGCGTTTGTGTCATAGCGTAAGGTATACAGTACTTTATGTACGATTCCAAGAACACTTGATAGAAGCCTTCGAGGAAAAGTGCCAGTAAACATGAACTGAATTTGATTACGTGTTTTAAGGGTAACGAGGTTTTTTCTTGGATTGTTTTCGTAAATATAACAAGGAATTAGTTAGATTTTTTTATGCTATATAGACTAGCATTTTCTTTTTTGTGATGCTCGATAGTCAAGCATTTTACCATATATCGCCTAAGAGAAAGCGATGATGCGGCTGTTGATGTAGCATGCTGAAAAGATATCCGTTCACTGTCTGTCTGATTTGAATTCTCCCAGATTATAAACCATGCTAAATTTATGACAGAATATTTACTTTTTATCTTATATATGGTCTTAATATTGTTATTTCACTTCAAAATTTATACTAGCCGGCATTTGTTTGTACTATTACTTTTGAAGCTGAACTTCACTGCGCACGAAATAGCTTCACGTTCTGTCAACATTTAGATGACAGGTGGCGTCACCTATTCAAGAAGCGTGGCCAATTAGCCACAGTGTGCAGCATTGGTTGTACCTAGACAGAAATTTAGGACAGATTTTCCCAAAAAATTAATGACTGTCCCAGAACACAAAAACATATCGCATTTTCTACTTTTCACTCTCATAAACTCTAGTAGTATTACGAGAAACATTTAGTTCTATTATAATACAAATCATTATTTCGCCGTGCTGTTTATAAATAAAGGCGTGTTAATCACACCGAAAACCCAGGATTCATGATTAATATTTAAAGACGTCACATATCTCTCCTTATTAGGTTCATCTTATATTTAAACGTTTTTTACCTTTTTTTCTTTCTTTTTTTCATTTCTTGAAAACGCATTATTAAATTAAAGACAAAATCAACAATATGACAGGTGAAATTGAATGCCATTTATTAACTGTCAAGGTGAAAAGTTGCCCTTTTGAGATGCGGTATTCCGCACATCCATTTCTTCCTACTTTCGATTTGGCATTAAGACTTGAGGCCTCGGCCTGAAATAACTTTTATCCAATTTTCTCTTAAAGTTGGTAAAGTACTTGTAATTGAAAAATTAAATGGATTCAATATTTTGAATAAGGAAAAGAAACAAATGCGATTATTTAACTAAGTGACATTTTGTGTTTTGAACTAGGCACTTTTGACGATTCACGTTATTAATTTCATTGAATACTAGCTGTGCCCCGCGGCATCACTCGCAATAATCAAGTAAAAAAGTAGCATTTTATGATATAAACTAAGCACATGTCCAAATGTCATCCAAATCCGTTTAGCCGTTTCAGCGTGAAGAAAAAACAAACGTACTTACACATTTACACATGATCTTTCGGATTTATAGTATTCATATTGTCATTTTATTATATGTATTGATTCATCTCAATATTGGATTTTAATCTACAAATAAATTAAATTAGGAAATTTGAGTGAGATTAACAAGATTTGTAGTTATATTATATAAGATTATTTCGCTTGTAAGCGGACCTTGTTACCGTATACATAGTTTTTAAAATGAGGAGATTTTTTTAATAACATCGTTTGCTTACATGGTAAATAATGTACCAATGCTATTTTAATGTATCACACGTACATTTATTTTCATCTTAACTACATAACATTGCAAAACGCAATCTGTTATGTAACATCTAATAGGTTTTTAAGTACAATGTATTTAACGCTGGTAAGATGATTTACTGTTTAATATTACACTATATTTTTAGTTGTCATAAAGGGGATCGTAAACGAGAAAAGACATCAACATTATATTATTGAACTTGGAGAAATAACTAATGTATGACATTGTAGATACTTTGTTACAATTGTTAGTTACCTGCAGTACATAGATTGTTTAAAATATGTATCATATGTTATGTTTAATGCCTAAATTTCAAATGGAAATAACCAATATTATGTGTTTAATAACATGTGGTTTTAAGTTATATAAGCAACAAACTAAGAAAAGAAAAATAAAAGAGTAACAACCTATTCTTGAAATAAAATGAGCTAACTTAATTAAACTTTATTAATCAAAGTATGGTTTATTGCACGTACAATTGATGAAATAACACTAATCATAACATAACTACTCAAAAACTTTTTTGTTATGAAGATATATAGCAATTTTCTGTCGATGAATTATCGATTAAACTATATTTTTAATTATTTTTTGCTTATGTTTTGAAATAAAGAAGAAAAATAAAATACGTATAAACAAAATGAAGTGGGCAAAAACACGATTTGTGGTTTTAGACGGATGTTGTTGTGACCATCTTCTTATTTTAATTTTATTATCGGTTATTTAGGTAACATATTCTTAAAAGTTTTTTATTATAATTTATTGAACATTATTATTTATTATTATGTTTAAATTTACCTGTTGCTTTTGTAAATGCAATATTTTCGACAGGTACTGTACCTGTCGAAAATATTGCATTTACACACTTTAGCGGTAACACGTAAGCGGTCAGTATAATAAAAAATAATCAAAGTACTTATACGATTTTTTTACTCCCATTGTTATTTGTTTTTGCCCTTAACTGTACATTTATCTTCTTTTGGAAAGAGAGATGAAGAAAATGACGGCTCCTGCGTATATGTGTGAATAATATGTTTAAAACGAGGCAAATCTGTAGAAGACGGACCAATTCAGGTCTTGGAGATAGATAGATAGTCAAAAATATTTTTTTTTAAATATTGATGTTATATATTTTTTAGATAGTCTGTATAATCTTGAGTATTTTATATTTATGTACATTACAATGCGATATAAATTTCATTTACATATAATATTTTCTTTATCCCTGATTGATGCACGTCACATGTCATTTCATTTTCCACCGCTGGATGACTAGTAGAGAATGCTTTTATCATTAAGTCCTACTTTTGTACACTTTTACTGTGCAGTAAAGTATTAAATAAAATAAAATAAACAAATTACAAAATAATATAATGCCTATTGGCGTGGTGGGCTTTACTTTGTACGCCGCTGGTCCCGGGTTAGATTCCAGGCAGGAGCACAATTTTCCACATTTGAGCTTCTGGTTCTAGATGTAAAGTAAAAGTTTCCGGGACACACGATACAAGCCTTTGAACTTATTGTTCGGCTGTTAGTATGCTTGTTAAATTTTTTGAGTTTCTTTTCTTCCCATCAACGCAAGCAAACCCTCAGGTCAACTAGTCTATAACTAAGACAAGAATCAGTTTAGCCGTATAGTATGTACGAAGTAGTCAGGTTTTAATTTTTAACTTTTGTCTTGTTGAGGTTCTAGTTCATGCCGGTTTCCGCACGATGTTTTCATTAGCATTCTCAGACACATTTATAAATTTAAATTAGTCGTTCAAACGTGTGGTGTTTATTTAAAAACCGGCCAAATGCGAGTCGGACACGCGTACGAAGGGTTTCGTACTATGATCTATAAAAACAGCAAAAAAAACACGTTTGATGTATAGGAGCCCCCTTAAATATTTATTTTATTCTGGTTTTTAGTATTTGTTGTTATAGCGGCAACAGAAATACATCGTCTGTGAAATTTCAACTGTCTTACTATCACAATTCATGAGATACAGCCTGGTGACAGACGGACGGACAGCGGAGTCTTAGTACTAGGGTCCCGTTGTACGTGTCTTCGGGTACGGAACCCAAAAAAAAGAGCGTTTTATCTAAATATATATACCTAACTCAAAGGTGACTGACTGACTGACTGACATAGTTATCTATCAACGCACAGCCCAAACCACTGGACGGATCGGGCTGAAATTTGGCATGCAGGTAGATGTTATAACGTAAGCATCCGCAAAAAAAGGATTTTGATTAATTCTACCCCTAAGGGTATAAAATAGGGGACGAAAGTTTGTCAATTTTAAAATAATACTTTTTAACGCGAGCGAAGCCGCGGGCAAAAGCTAGTAAGTTATAAGCCTAGTCACGGCCGAAATTCTAGCAAGCCTATTGTTTACAAAAATGTAACATACTAGCTATACCCGGCATGCGTTGCAATGCCATGTGATTAAATTATTACCTCCGTCATGTTTATGTTAGCCTAGTACTTTACCAATTCCGAGTGACGTATTCTTGTCCATAAGAAAATTATTTTTTGCATATTTTTATTGTGTGATTAATATTTATTCTGAATTGCAACCATTCTTGAACCCGACTAAGCACAACAAATTTCGTCAATATCGTTCCAGCCGGTTATGAGGAGTTCAGTCACATACACACGTATAAAAGAATTACATATTTAGATGTGACGTCGTTCAACGAAACCTCCGCGTGCACGCGTAAAATGAACAATTAATTTATCTTAATAAACAATACACCAATAATTGCCTCTACAAATATTGCATCATTTATACGCAATCTATCAATGTTAAGTAGTGTTAATTCAAATGACACGTTATTGAAATTTGCCGTTTTAACAAAATGTTAGTCTAATCTGTTAGAAATGTCCAGCCAATTAGTGCCTCAGTGTATAACGTCATGATATAGGAACACATTATTAATACAATGTTATATGATAATTCATAAAAGCAACTCAATTAGATCTTATATGCGAATATTTTTTGCCGATGGCGTAGTTGGTTGCGTACCTGCCTATCTAAGCAGGGTTTGATTCTCAATAGAAACACATTTCTCATCGACGGACATTTTTGTTTCAGGTTCTTCTTGTAATTGTGTTCCATCACCTATGAGACAAATCTTGGGACTTTAATTGTGAAAGCGCTTAATTTTATGTACCTACTGTATTTAAAATATTTCAATATACAATTACATACACGCCACGCTGCCTGTGCATGTATCACGAGGAAATACTTATATTTAATTGTGTTATCAACAACAATTACTATGGATATACTGCCATATACCGTTTAACACCATCATATACACCATAAACCACAAAATAAGTACCGAATCGTATGATTATTGACTAATATTACCAAACACATATATTCATAAATATATCTATATATATATATATATATATATATATATATATTTATATAAATTACATATTTTTAGATTCACATATTATTATTGTTACTTTAAATAGTACCACATTTTACTATAGGTAACAGACTTTTTTCATTAAAAACTTTCACACTCATAGCTCTACACTAAGTTCGATGACTTGTGTCGTGGGTGCCGGAAACATTTACTTCGCGTATACAATCCAACCAGACAAACCAGAAACACAAAATTTCCTTGAGGAGAAAACTTGTGCTCCCGCTGTGAATCGAACCCGATAAAGGCAATCGCGCGCTCAAAAAACCAATGGGCAGTTCTTTATGAAATACTACAGAATAAAATCAAAAGTGCGTATTAACATGGTCTTTAAAGAAGTCCCTAGCTTTAACGTTGAATTCTCAAACAACTATTATGTTCGTATTTCTGTGAATTTAAACAACCATTACAATATTATGTAAAATACATGAATAATTCATACTGACGTTCTGATAAAATAATTAATTAATATCTCATTGAAATAAAATACAAGAATGAGACTTTTTATTTTTGTTTGACAGGCAAGCATTTGACCACAATCTCACCTGGTGGAAAGCGATGATATAGCCGAAGATGTAGCATGCTAGCCTAGATAAAGTGCCTATACAAGAGTGACTTGTATTAAATTAATATAAGTGATAAGGTAGCCTCGAGTCGGGCCACACGGTGGTAAAATAGTCAAATAGGCAGTACAGATAGGAATAAACCTACTCGTACATAGAGATTTAACATAATATCCAAATATCAAGTTCTAAGTAGTTATTTGATAGTCAAAAAGTTTGAAAACTACATATTTTTTTTTACTTTGGATGGAGTTTACAAAATTATAATGCTATTAGACTGTTTGCTTTAGCCTCATTTTTGTCTTATTTGTGACGTTAAAGGATTAAAATGAGTTTCACACAAAAAATGTCAAGTTAAAGCAATCTTTAACTCGTCCTTTTTTGTGTAAAACTCACCAATGCAACGATGTGAAGTAACATAGGAAAATAATTTATTCACTTAAGCGTTACAGTTAAGACTATAACACTACTAGTATTATTAATCTAAAGGTAAGTATTTGAGTGTGTACTTTTTTTTTTTCAAAATATGTTTAATAACTGGATTCGAAGCGCCTTGTCAAAAAGAACCGTCTAAAGCTCTCCTACAACTTTACAGAATAGTTGCGTTGTGCGCCATGCAAGTCTTAACTATCATTTACGAAGTTAACAAGGTTCGCTATTAACAGACACGCTAAAAAGAACATCATCATATTTGAACAGCTGGACAAATCTCACTAATATAAGGGTAAAAGTTTTTGAGTGTGTTTGTATGTTTGTCACTTCTTCGCGCTCAAACAGCTAAAACAATTATGATAAAATTTGGTATGGGAGTAGCTGACACCCTGGATTAACACATAATATGCTACTTTTTATCCCGGAATTATTGCGGGTCCGGGACTTTCGCGGGTATAACCGCGGGGCACAGTTAGTTTGGTAAAAATAAAACTAGAAATTGGACATGGTACTAATAAGTTGAACCAGCTTGAAGGTCTTGAGTCTATTGACCGACGAGCAAAAAAAAACTCATTGGCGATAATAAGCTAGATGAGTCCAGATTGAAGAGCCTCGGTCACAAGCGTATGGTCGCAAGTCTATCGGTATTCTATCGATTGCATTTTTTTTTCAAGTTCGTTCGAAGCATATTGCTTCTACAGTCATCATCCGTACAGCGAAGGAGTGGAACTCGAGACTGGAACAATCTTCGGCCGCATCATCACTTTTCATCAGGTGAGATATTGGTCAAACGCTTGCCTATTTAGCATTAAAAAAATACTAGTAGAAATTGGGGATAATTTTAGATAGTATTTATATTCCAACTAAAATTATATGATTCAGTTCACTTCTAGACTGTAAGAGTTAATTTAGTCACTAACGAGTTTAAATCCTTTAATACGCGTAAATCCCTGCTACTTTATAAGCTTAACATCCATGGTAATGCTATTATGAAGTCCTGACGTTAAATGTGTAGTAATTAATTTAATTCTAACGCGTATTAGTAAAACATTTAAGTAACATATTATACATAACATACAAACAAACGGTTACAGTCTCACACCCCTACAATAAATTTGTACTTAACTCGTGGTTGTTGCAAACATTCATCACACTTACAATCGTAGTAAGTAGTAAAATTGTTGTTTCTACCGGGAATCGCACCCAGAACCCACAGCGCGGAATTTAGACTTGTCGAATTCCTTAGCCAACAGGGTCATAGCACTTGATATAAACTAGAACATTGCGTTATACGACGTAATGTAAGCGTTTCATCCGCCAGTAATGCAGTTCAGAATATGTGTCAGATTGTGGGTGAAATAGAGTTACATCATTCGATTTTCTTAGGATTATGGAATGTCGATGGCACACTCTACGCCTGGCAATGTGCAAAGTGGTAGATATAATAAAAGTTTATCTTTATGTCGGCTTGAATTCTCGAAAATGTATTTAAAATAGAACTGGAAGCATGGACTCGATTTGCTGACTCTATTTGAGCGGTGGAGCTAGTAATATTTTGACAGATCTTTTTTATTGAAACTATCCGAAAAACGTAAACTTAAACTGTCATAGTTATATAAAAAAATAAAGATTTAAATTTTTGTCGCCGCTCGTTATTGTGGTTTAATTTTTTTTCTGAAGATATCAAATTACTTTGCTTATCTAAGCTGTCAGCAAATAAATTATAATTTGCAGAAATACATGTGTGATTCTACAGAAAAATTTAATTTTTAAGTTAACATGGTCGCTTTAATTGATATTTACGTTTGATAGATATTATATACATTTGATATTTGATATATCGGTATCGATATTTTTATTGATCAAAATATAAAAGGTAAATATCCCGTATCAAATATAAATATCAGCAAAATTATGTAATATTCACAGTATTTAGAATTATATTCAAAATTGGAAGATACTAACAGTAATCATTCTTATTTGATCAAAAAAAGCTTAGGTTCGTTAACAATAACGTACACATATTTTATTTTTATTTGGCTTTAATTTCTCTATACATTAACAAATAGTAGCTATTTCAAAACATGTTTGACAGCTAGCATTCTAATAGTAGCGTATTGATCACCCTTAACCACATCACCAGTTAGCTGAGATAGTGGTCAAACACGAGCCTATCAGAGATAAAATAAAAATGTACACTTAATACTCTGGACAACTCTACCTCAGATAACGATGAGACAAATCGGCATGTATGTCCAGCACTTGTTGTTAAGCAAGGGTTACATCATCGGGTGTAACGGCCGCTTGTGCAACCGGCCTTATGCCGTTGCGTGGTGTACATGTGGAATTTAAATGATGTTAGTGGAGGAAATAGAAGAGATTAAGAAGAAATTGATAAATCTATGTAAAAATACTTCGAAAGCTTTTTAGTAGTTATCAAGAACGTGACTTTTCAAGAAGAGAAAAACTACCGTTAATTATTAAATGTTTACCTATACCATGCAAATTTAACTCATATCTTTGACGTATACGTCTACATGTACAAATAGAATATATTTATATTATTATATACTTTGTTTCTGACATACTTTCTTACCTTAATATATTATTCATTCGAAAGTGTGTATCTTTGAACGAGGTCTTTCTGTACATGTGTAAGCCTAAGTATTAAATAATGATCTAGAGTAGAATACCTACGTACCTGATTTAATTCTTCTTTTCATGTCAGAGGTGCCGATAGTAGATAGAAAATTATTATTTCTTCTATGGCGTTACCCGGTTTAAAACACTTCCACACACAGAATTTTCATATTACTTTTTGATACGATTACGACATTCCAAAAACTTACGGCGCAAAAAACATTATTAATCGTGCGTCCATTGCTATATTTATTTAATTTTCTCAATCGCTTAGTAACGCGCAAAAACAGATTTTTTATCTGCTGTAAAAACTAATTTGAGAAACAGGTTCAGATTAAAAGTTAAAACTAATTTGCCTCGAGGCAAGTCAATCATCTAATTTGGTTGTACTGTTAGTGACTAAAATATATTATACATTGCCTCAAATTATCTCGGCTGAGTATTTCAGGCAATATCAATTAGTTCCTTTCTTATTTGAAAAAGTATAATTATCATGTGTATTCATGTAATTTTCAACCTACTTCAAAAAAGGAGGTTCTCATTCATGAAAGTTAATGACATTGTAGAATAAGAAATAAATAAGATCTCACCATACCATAGACCTGTATCTAAAGTAAAAAAAAATTCACATGATATTTTGAACAAAATATTTAAAAGTCTACATTTCAGTGAGGAATTTTATCGAACTCACCTTCCACAACATTGACACACATTTCATCTTTGTAATATAATTTAATTGGGTCAGGCTGCACAGCTGCTGTCTTACTTATGACTTATTGCAAATCAGACTGAGCCTCACATCAGCGATATCAAGTAATAGGGTATAAGTAACTAAAATAATAGTTTACCTTTGAATGTAATTAAGATGGTGTTTCTCAATTGTTGTAATTGTATTTCACGAATATATCTGAGATGTATGTAATGATGAAATGTATCATCTTAATATTAGTTATTTGTAGAATTAAATTTATGAAATCGTAAAAAATGTTTTAAAGTTACTTAATTTGATTAGTTATAATATACCAAAAAAATATTTTTTTGACGTCTTAACTGGTGTTAACAAATAGATGATTATTATTATGATTAATAGGTACACTATGTTTGCCGCACGAGCTGTGACCACGTTTCGCGGCGTCACCATTTTTATTATATTGGGACTTTGAGGATTCCTAAACATAGGCGAAGTGCAAACATGTTTTGCAAGCATTAAACAACTTCGAAGAAGATAGAAAGAATAGAGGAAATAGACCTGTGTACTTTCACTATGTACATACTATTATATTTTATGATATACATTAAAACATGACATCCACTCGAAACTTGCCTGCCTACGTAACGCAGGTATGACGCTCGGTATTCCCATAATTACAATATCAAATGCTGAGTGACCCTTTTTTATATCTTCACTTAGTATGGCAGTCAGCTCCACTGACTCCTATTTAGCGGTCGACGGTCGCCTCTAGGGAATCCTCGGTCGTGAACTGAATTAGCAAGTATGACTGTAGGATCATCCATGCTTAATTTAGTAGCAGCAATCCATCTAATCGGCTGCGTACTTAGAATTTAGTCAATGTCAGAATGTACTTTAACTATATCGTGACACGAGACATGTATTTTAATTGAAATGCACGCCACGAAGAGGATGTTTAAACTAACTTACACAGATTTTATAAGAAACATGTAGTACATAGCTGCCCCTTTCCGTGTTTTAAATAATAATGATGATGACGAATCTGGATTATTAAGGATACAAGTGCCAAAATTACCCCATCACGCCATTTTGAAAATGCCCTGACGCTCTATCTGGAAAACGGCTGCTCCGATTTTTACCAAACATATATAAAATGAGAACACTCTCCACAAGTCACCTTTCAAATAAAAATATAGCGGTCAAACTTGTAACACCCCTCGTTTTCCGTCGGGGGTTAAAATTGAAGTTTTTCTAGAATTGACGGTTCATTAGGTGGTACCATATCTGAGTCACTCGAAATGAAGGTACCAACAATTATAAATAGAGAGCTGGTAGCACCTTACCTATAACTAAAATCATTTGATTTATGCAATTCGCAACTATGATATAACATTTTGGTTTCGGATAGGTTTCATGTGTCATTGTTACGTCTAAGGATGTGTTTGCGAACAAACAGAGTTAGAATGAATATGTATACGATGCGATTGTCCGATACGTAATCATCATAATATTGTAAGATTACGATAAGTTCAGGCATTTTGCAAGAGCTCACAATTATTTCATCGCCACACAGAACTTTATTAATCTAAGTTCTGGTGTCCCAACTTCCATCTTTGTATCTTCATTAAAATTACTTAAACTTCTGTTCGTATACGCTTGCCAATTTCTAGGTAGGTCACAAGACATTATTTGTCCTGGTTTGCTTGTAGTTGCAATTCCAAAAGCAAACTAGTCAGTAAGTAAGTTAATATTCATATTAATAAGTATTGTGGTTTAATTTTGCATATTTATCATGCCTACACCGACCGGCTTTTGCTACTAAGTAATCCCACGGAGAAGAATCTAAGTCCCAGCCTAACCTGCTGTTGTAAGTACCTAGTTTATAATAATTATGTAGTTTTAGATACATGGCTATTGGCCACATTACACCCAGCTCTACCAATTACATCTCAAGCGCAAAAACCACCGTCAGGCGTGTAACAGTCGCTGACCGCTGCAGCTTTCACTTTCCTCTGATTCTGTACTTCTTTTATTTAGTTCAACGAACCTTGTTTGTTTTGTAACTTCTGGCTATCTGTCACACTGGAGCCGAAGGTCGTCTCGCATGGTGATTGAAAATACACAATACATTACAAATAATATTCGGTGGAAATATTCACGATACGGTTCTAAGTTGTGACATTATAGTAGAGCATGAAGCAATTTGCTGGTGTTGTAGTATTGGCTCTAAGTTTAATTGTTTGTCGATATTTACAAACTTTTAATATGCTTGTCAGATTTTGAAATCTAAGTGTTTCTCTAATATAATATTGATTTTTGTATAAGGTAATAGACAACATAATAAAAGTCATCGGAATAGCTCAAAGCAAGCTAAAGTAGCTGTGGGCTTTGCCTCAAAAAAAATGGCTGCAGGAAACGTTGTGATGAGATGGAGTGACGATATGTGACTGGAATAAAGATCGAACTCAATGTCGCATTTTGGGAGAAGCAAAGACTTGGGACTATAACATATAGATCCCACAATGGTCTGAGGTAAGGTAATTATGATGAATACTGGTTCCCGCCGTTACATTACTAAGCATAATATAATCGAGATTAGTAGGCTCAGTAGCCCGAAAGATTTTATTATTCTGGTTCAGCTAGTACTTCGATGCTCACATGAAAGCATACAACTAGATGAAAGACATCCTGGTATCCTTTCATAACAGCAACAAAACACAGACACACTGAATGTTCAATACATTTATTGTGATGTCGGGTAAATAAACAGCAACGCTCGAGCGCAAAATCCGAACATTTTGTTTAATTTAAATTATTTAACTTTTTACCGACTTCACAAAAAAGGAGGACGTACTAATTTAGACTGTATTTTTTTATGTGTGTTACCTCATAACTTCTTTTCACTTAAACCATTTTTTTTTGTTTGAATGCTTTCCTATTGGTCTAGATCTGATCAGTAGTTTTTGAGTTATCGTCAATCCGAAAAATTCCGAAGATAAAGCGGTGAAGTCAGTTTTTTTAAGCTTTGCTCGCGTTTAACAATATAAAAATTATTCGTCATTCATTTTTTGTACCACAAAGTTTTACGTAACTTAATTATCTACGCGAAGTGGTTTGAGGGCAATTAGTATTCAAGAAACCTAGCAAAATAGTGCCTAAATATCAGCAGCTACGTCAGCAGAGTTATCTAACTCCAATACAAAACGCAGGTCTTTGTTCAAACTCGTTTGTATAGGGATTCCAATCTCAGACAGACGAATTTTAATTAATATTCACTACAACTGCAACTGACACTACATATGTACGATTAATTCTACCTAATATGATGAGCTAGTTGCGCGTCTAGACTATCTACATTCCAATTGCACAAACTGTGTACTTTGCATAATAAAGAAAACTCTATTTAATATTATAGGTATCAACAGTTTACTCTTTTTGGAGGGACAGTAGTAATTGTTTTGTTACGACTACTTTTAATTGATGACATGATTGTTTTACGGGTTTATTCCCGGTCATCCCCACCCTGTCGTACCTACTGGGTGCCTCAAGTTAGCAAAATATTTATTCATATTCAGCTTACATCAAAACTTAACTTGAGATGTTTTTATATACTTTTCTTTAGCAATAGTCGCTTTTATACGGAAGTGACGAGTTTTAATCCTTCTAAAAATATTAGAAATCTAAAAGTTTTGTGTGCATGTGTGAAACGGGGTACTTCCCAACGGATCATAGTATCGGATTTTCACATTAACCGATCATAACAGTTGTTCCCATCTGATCATAAGATCAGTTGCAACTAAAATAAATTATATTTTATTCTTCCCAACTGATCATAAGATCCGTTGGGACTCCAGTAAATTATATATTGTTGTTCTCAACCGATCATAGGATCTGTTGGAACTTAAATAGATACGTATTTTACATTCTCAATGGATCATAGAAATATTATGGTTTGATTCACCTTGTATTTTGTGAACATTACATTATCTATTTTTCATGTGGATACATATATTTTCGATAGCTTAGGTAGGCTACGATAATTGTGGATTAAATTTTTCCCATTATACTGCCAAATAATAAATGTAACAAATAAATGCTAGGAACAGTATATTGTTTGAAAAATTACAAACATTAAATATCAAAAAGCTTTACAACGGAAATAATAATAACAGATACAGATTTTCGTAAATATTTCTTTACCAGGATAATAAAAATATATTTAAAAAAAATCAAACCTACGTATTAAAATTACACACAAAATTAACCATAATATTTTTAAACTTACTGGTAAATCACAGAATAATCAATCTTAAATTAAACACATGATGTAAATACTAATTTAAAATGTGCTATTTAAATAAAATAAAATCAGTCTTAAAACAACATATTCCACCTACTGTGATTTGTAGTTGGTCAAAATATAACCTTAGGGTAAGATCACTTTTTTTTTTAAATATTATGTAGGTAACAATTTTACCAGCTAAAGGTAATTTTATGTAATCTGTGAATCAACTTCAAGCAATATAATTAAACGCAAGCAAAGCTTAAAAAAAGCCAACTTATATAGAAAGCGGGGGCTTTATCTTCGGAACTTTGATCAGATTAGATGTATTAAAAACGCATTATTGAAGATATTTCATGAACTTATATTTCAAGATTGATCAGATCTAAATGGAACCAACTGGAAAGCAACATCTTTCAAACAAAAAAAAACATTTCAAAATCGGTTCATGTGGAATAAAGTCATGAGGTAACACACAATAAAAAAAAATAAAAATACATTCGACTTAAATGAAGTCGGAGGAAAATATGTATAGCTTAACACTTAACACTTTAAAAACAATAAAGAATCGTAGACGCGAAGAATCGCGACAAAATAAGTCAAAAACATAAACATAATTCTTATGATCCGATGAGAAGGTATAACAAATATTTATTTAAGTTCCAACAGATCCTATGATCAGTTGAGAACAACAATATATAAATTACTGGAGTCCCAACGGATCTTATGATCAGTTGGGAAGAATAAAATATAATTTATTTTAGTTGCAACTGATCTTATGATCAGATGGGAACAACTTTTATGATCGGTTAATGTGAAAATCCGATACTATGATCCGTTGGGAAGTACCCGTGAAACGAGGTATCCATGGAGAGGCTGGATGGATTTTCATTTAGATGAAAATTTAAATTGTTGATGGTGAAATAGGACAGTTAGGCTTTTTATCCCGATTAACGCAGGCAAAGCTGCGGCGCACCGCTAGTCTTACTATAAAACTTAGCTGATTGAATTTCTAAACAGGTGTCGTTTTTGATACCTCCATTCTTATAACATTCCAGTTACTACCACACCACCTTACTATAACAAACATATCATGTATAAACATTAAAACATGATTGTATGCTTCATGTGCTAATATTACGAGCATTATGTACAAGTGTGGATGGATAACGTATCCACGTCACCTTAGAAGTAGTAAAATTTCATGTAATACCTAAAATTCGGATATAAAACTTTTAACTAGCATTCGACATACTTCCCCACATTCGAACAAATGGAAACTATTACGTTGCTTGTACATCATCCGACTTCAAAGAAATGTAGCTGTGGGACGCTGACATTTTGATTAGACATGATTAGACAAAAAATCATTCCGATGGACTAACGTTTCACCATTAATCACGTATTTTGGTAAGCTGATGTGGCGAAAGTGTCCACTTACAATAACGTTGCGTGTCCACGGTTGGACTAGGATGGATAAAGGTTCTTAAAGATACCAGAACACCGATTGATGCTTGATGACAATTTTCCTACTTAAAGGATTTGACCAAAATAAATTAATGGACGAAGCCAACGTACGGAATTAGAGTACGAATTTATAATGCGCCGGCCCTCAATTCGTCTCAGTAAGAGTAAAAAACTATTTCCGATACTTGCTACGTACACAGTTAGAGTAGTTCAGACGTGCATCGGAAAATATGCCCTATTACAAAAAATACAAGCAAAACGATACGCTAGACACTCCTGCATGTTTGTCGTACTATTTAGTTGTTCAGACGATATCCGCAGAATAAAATAAGAAAAACCAACTCTCCACACAAAAAAACAACGAAATCGAAAGAACAATCTGGGAATCATATCTGAACCCAAATAAGAAAATCGTTGAAAGACTGCACATACATTATTTTAAAGTAGTTAACAAAAAAATTGATGAAAATCGTAAGTGTATTATTTTGATTCAAACTCCTTCAAAGAACAATTACCAGTACAAGTGCATCTATCTATTCATTTACTTACTCTGATTCAAACGATAAACATGAATACATCTTTCGAAGAACAGCACGATTCACATAGGTTCTATGCTCAACAACTACTCGTATTTTCACTGAAACATACGATGAACCAATAGCCTACTATTGGTTCATCGTATGTTTCAGTGAATCAAACTCATTGGATAGATGGACGACAAAAAAAAAGTAATGTTGTTCGTCCCATTGCCTATTAAGTTTTCTACTCAGTTGTAGTACTATAGCTATTCTAGAGTCATCGTTGAAGGAAATGTGTCCGATCTGTCCAGGGGCTCCGGACCCGATAGGTATTCATCTCACGTGTTCAACACGGGCATGAGGAAGTTGAGTTGGAAGTGATTTTGTTTTGCGACTGATTGTCTATTGTGTTTTCGTAAGTAAACAAACATGTTTTTATGTAGCGAGCTCTAAAAGACAGAGATTGAGGAGGTAATTTTGCTTTTAGATGGAAATTGGTGCAGAATAAATAATGTATCGGTTGTACACAGCATTTTTACACACTATATTGTTAGGTCTTAGCGATTTTTTATTGTTTACTGAACTCAATCTAAATAAGGAATGATTTTAATTTTTTATTGTTTACTGAGCTCAATCTAAATAAGGAATGATTTTATTTTTTTATTGTTTACTGAACTCAATCTAAATAAGGAATGATTTTAATTTTTTATTGTTTACTGAGCTCAATCTAAATAAGGAATGATTTTAATTTTTGCTTTTTGTAATTTAAACTAATCAATGTATTGTTATCATCTATCACTTTATCTTTTTGTTGTCAAACTGTATTTTTGTAACAATATTGTACACCCGAAATGGGGAAAACTGTTGATTCGTTATTTATACATATGTATTATTAGTAAGAACCCTGTACACAGTTTATACAATAAATACTTTTCTATTTATTTCATATGTAATCTCGCAAAATTTATTGAATGTAGTCTTCACCTATAATAATAGTGACACTTAACTTGTAACACTACGATGTTTTTAAATATGTTGATTGTAATAGTGTATGTTATGTTGATGTTCATAAATAAATAAGGAACTCATTGGATCACTTCGTTGTCCGTCTGTCAGTCTGTCCGTAATTACCAGTCTTCTTAGGGATGCGTGAAAGTAACAATTTTTAATTAATAAGAACGTAGACCTGTGTACGTCTACGTTCCCTTGAAATGTAGTTTCTAAGTAAATTAATTAAAAAGACACCGTCATGCTTTGGGTATTTGACACACGCACCTAGGTAGAATCATGAAATAGCAGTCTTACGGAAAAGTACGAATATCGTTTAATTATGGTCAAAAATGGGAAAAACAATACAAAAAACAGGCAAATATCACCAATAATGTATTTGTGTGATGAACGATCTCTCATATAACCTTTAATATATTTATTAAAATACATATAAGTTTGAACGGAACCCTCAGTGTGCGATTCCGATTCATCTGATTTAATTTTAAATTAGTACATAGAATATATGGGAACGCTACCCACTGGTAGTGGGCTTGAGCACTTGAGTTACCTATAGGCTCGATGGCTTGTAGGTAACTTGGCTCTTTGCTGTATATAGTTTTAGTTTAGTTTTAGGAAATATAGGCAATTGGCCCGTAGATTGTACAAAAATTAATTAGTAAATATTAGTTTTTGCAACATTCATTAAAATTGTTTGAATAAATACTGATAAGTGATAACCTACAAAGATGTCCTACAAATAACGACCTTAATAATATTAAATTGTTATTTTTTACAAATATATATTTCATTTCATACATAAAATTATGTACTTGTCTACATGTGTACATATTAAATGAATTCAGCAAATATGGACATATAGGGTTTATTCAGCGAGACGATTTATGCTAAGAATATAATTACTAAGTACCTAATTAATGAAACTTGACTATACAAAAAACCAGAATTATGTAACACTAGCTTTTGCCCGCGGCTTCGCTCGTGTTAAGAAGTACAACAAACTTTCATCCCCTATTTTATCCCCTTGAGGGTAAAATGAATCAAAATCCTTTCTTAGCGGATGCCTACGTCATAACATCTACCTGCATGCCAAATTTCAGTCCGATCCGTCCAGTGGTTTGGGCTGTGCGTTGATAGATCACTATGTCAGTCAGTCACCTTTGAGTTATATATATTTGGATATCTTTTGACAAAAGCAAAATTAATGAAGTATTCAATCACGTACAATTTTAACATGTCAATAAATTTAAACTACAAAATGGTGAGTTTCGAGTCCAGTTCCTGCACGGAAATCACCAGTTCCGGTTCCTGTAATGAGTACATAAGTACATGACATATTTTCACAATATATTATTATTTAATACTATTATTTTAGCTGTTGAGTATGAGAAGGGCCATCAAATCCGTCTGGCGGCGGTAAGTAGGCGACTTTCTCTCGCAAACAGTGGATTCCGAGCTTTCGCAAGTCTCGTGTCTCATGTCCAGCCGAGCCGGTGCGTACGGCCAGTTGGATTCCATTACCAGGAGGTGTTATGCATGGAGGTGACATTTACGAATAATTAAATCGTATACGGGCAGTACACACATCCTACAGTATAATAAGTATATTGGCCTAGCGAAGAGAGGTCACTAAGTTGACTTGGGTGTATACCACCCACGCTCGCTGTGTTCGTCCGTCCGTCCGTCCTACGGTCAGGGGCATTTAGCGGCTAAACCATAAAGCGAATTAGTTCAAATTCTTAGAAACAATTTTAAACTATGACCTGAAGCCAAAATTGTGGTTAAAATATTTATTTCTCAAAAGAATTTCTAAATTAAAATTTTAAGGGGGCACCGATACACGTAAGTTGGGAAAGGGGAGGGGAGGGCAAAATTATTTTAAGATGGTTTCAGCCTGTGTAAGATTTAGTTGAAAAGAGCTCTGAAAGATGAGTGCTAAACCGTTTGAAAAAAATCTATGTTGTAAAATAACAATTTGGTAAGTCACCAAAGTCACTCAAACGTTTCTAGGCAAAAATGCCGTTGGAACTAGTAAGTTATACAATTGACCCTTGTGTTCATATGTTGCGTTGATGTGTTTCAGCTTACTGCTATTGTAGCTAAATTTTGGATCCAACTTTTTGGCCTTTTGGTTTCATAATTACTAACACGTTCGGTTATCAAATCTAGTAGGTAAATATCATCGAGGAAGTGACATTCATTTAATATTATACTGGTTCTCAAAACCTGTAGCTCTGACGCAAAATATATAAGAAGAATCGTTTTAAATTTATTAAAACGTTTGATCTTTACAATTAATTTCATCCTTTATTATAAAGATTTATAGGCACACGTGGTTCAGGCAACACCTGATAAAAACGCTGACGAAGCAATGTCGTTTCGGTATTCTGGGCAGTCGACCGTTCAGTTGTCTATTAGATTGAGTTATGTATATTATAAGGAGTTTTACAATATGATATGACGTAAACTACGGACCCATTGTCTATAAATAGAAACGAAATGCGCACTACGAGCCACCGAGCCTGTTATAATTTTATGATATACAATATTATAGAAATTGGTATTTTTACTTTTCAGATTTAACAACAATAGCCACGGGATAATTGCCTATATTTCCTAAAATACTTAATACACAAATTGATTACTTTTAGTTTTATTTTTATTAGTTTTTACTCTTATTTGCAATGTAGTTATTAGTGCGTTTATTTTTCTATAAATATAATACACACATTTGCACAGCTTGTTCTCAAATGTATTCAATGAATTATCGCATGGACTTTAAAAGCTGTTTCGCAAAGAACATTTTTGGTACTTTACAATCAAGATTTTGATATAGTCAATTGAGAAAAGCCCAAACAAGATTAAGTAATCGATAAAAAATCAGGATAAGAACTTTATTGTCCAATTTAGGTGGGGAACAGTTTAATTATAGTTTCATATCTACAATTAGTGCTCATAATATTTGAGTACCCATATTAAATTTTTTAATATACTAAACTACAAAAACTGAACTTACATGATTGTACGTTTAAGATGTAAAATGTTTGCGATGGTACAGACAACATAGGATGACCAATTTATTTTTCTTACTGCATATTCATAAAAATGTGTTTAACGTCACTTAGATAACATCACCTATAATATTATAACAAATCACAGTGGAAAACCCGATGCTCTTTGAATGTATGACACGTTAATCTTTGCCGCGTGACCTCTTGGCCCCTTGCATTAGAATACTCAAACAATGCGTTTTATTTTTCCACCGAGACAAAAGAAACTAACAATGTCTCAGACAGACTTTACAGGAAACTACATTAAGCGTTCGAAGGGACTGAGTCACAATAAAATACTTCCCCGAACAATGGGTTATGGGACAAATAAGTACTGTACATCATATTTGACTTAACAATGACATACAAAGATATTCATTCAGTTATAACAACCTCATAATTACAAAAAACATATACCAGCTAGCTAACCCTAGACCGCTGCCAGAAATAAAATAGAAAAAATATACTAAGATACTATACTTTATAAAAATTGTAATCAACGTAATTAACCACTTACAAAACAAAGCGTACTTTATTGTTTTCTAAATTAATTATAGTTTGAAACATAATATTTATAGCAAATTGTTTCTATGGAAGTTCGCAATATTTAACTTAGACGAGTATCCAGAGAAGAATTGGTCGTAACCACCACTTATGTTCATTAAAGTTGGCAATATTCGAATATTTGTACATAAGACACTTATTCGGATTCATAAGTTAGTTTATGTAAGAGAGTTCGTAAACATAATATCACATCAAATTGTAGGTTTCAGCGCCGAAACGGCGGCTAGCGTAACGTAAGTAGTATATATTTGAATAATGGGAAAGTGAAGAAGTTTTAGCACGAAATTAAAGCAGTTTACATAAGAGACAATGCAAGGAAGTAATCTCAAATATCGTAGGTATGCTTTACGCAACTGCAGACAGTAATGTAGTAATGGGTGACGTAACGAACGATGCGACAATTACTGAGTTGGTAATTTGAGTACTCGAGGTGTAGTGGACTTTCTAATTAATGACAGCTTGACTCTATAGTGTAGTGAAACTTAAGTGGAGACGCGATACCTATTACAATGATAGAGACAGAGACGTTGACGTACGGGAACTGGTCTATCGGTTTAATTAGTCACCCTGATACCTGCTACGTTGTCATTTAATACTGGCATAAGTAAAAAAATTTTTCTTCTTACAGAAAATTTTGTTTTTTGGTTCTGTATATTTTTTATAAGAACACAAGATTTTGAATTATAGAGCAGTTATTATCATAAAATAAAAAGTTGGAATTTACACTATTACCTTATTCAATTCGCGGTTCATTTCATCATTTATTTTTCTATTGATCGCAAACATAGAAACAATCTAAAACTTAATCCTAATGTACTTACTATCAATAAAAAAAACTAAAATCGTTATACCTAATACGTAAATGATGTGTTTAATATTTGAGTTTAATATCATATGGTGAAGTGATATTTTGACTCCAATAGATTTTTTTTTATCCTTTTATCACCGATCACGCTTGATTTTACATATTTAAATTACATTATTGGGTAAATCAACCAATACTATAATAACAATATAACATGTATAACTTTTCATTCATGCCATGCATGTATGATATCAAAAGCTCCAAGTCTACATGACGTTGGTCATTTTAACTTGTACCTAGACAAGTCTGAGTCTGTGTTCGTGCTTCATCGTCGATCGCATCATCACATATCATCAGGCGAGATAGTGGTCAAATGTTTGCCTATCCTGAACAAAAAATAAGTGTAATATAAATTTAGACGCCTAATTTGGTCAACAGCCATTGTCTGAACAATTTCCCCAATCGTTCTTTAACTGCGGGTAATTTAAGACAAAGGAAAAACGAGAGAAAGACCTTAAAACCTTGGTACCTACTGTGTCGTTAACCTTCAAGAAAGCCATAAGGATGAAAATTTGAACTTTTCTCGCAAAATGTTTTTTTATTTGGAGGAGTAATCCGATTTATTCAATTAACGTTGAGTAAGTTTTTGTTCCGACAACGCGACGAAGCCCAGGCAAGTGATGACAGAAATACGCTTTCAAAGGTCTTTTTTTCTTACAACTTATACAAATCTCATCAAAATTTTAAAGAGAAAAAAATCCGTACGACTCGGCTATTTCTTCTTTTCATCAAATTATAACTTATTGATATTTATTTTGGTGAGTATTTTTGTGATAGTAATTTTAAAAGCAGCTGCTAGTCTACAACTTGTTAGTTTTACAGTTTAAACTTTATTTGTAGTATTGTAGGTATGTTTCAACATGCGAGATAGTGAAAAGGATAGTAAACATAATTGCAATAAGGATATTAAATAAATAATAATATATTTATATTTCATATTGCAATTCATATTTTTCTGTATTTCAGTCATTGTGAATGGTAAAAAGAAATAACCAAGTAACGAATAGTTATTTTTGAATTTTATTTATTTATTTATAATTGCCCATCAAACGGATTGGTACACGCTTCTTTTTAATACATATCCAATATACAGATCCAATTTTAATTACATTTTTACGAAACCAACTAGGTCGTATAAACCTTTCAATCAAAAACATAAACATTAAAATTAATTTATACGCGCCAGAAATATGAGATAGCATTCTAAAACAAAAAAGAAAAAATCTAGGTATTGCTTTTTCCTCTTCAATTAGAAATGTGAACCTGCTCCTTTTTGGAAGTAATCAAAAATATTGTTTATGTTTCTGAACTATCTTAGACATAAAATCGAAGTTATCATAAAATGAAATTAATTAAAAAAAACGTTACTTTTCGGAAATCCATAACAACAACGTTCATTTATTTAGTGTTAGCAAAAAAATTACTCTAAACTATTCTATGGTTTTGTGTTTTCTATCATAATTCATGTCACTTAAACATTATAATTATTTCCTAAACGAATACATTTTGTAGTATCTGCATACTAGGAACTTCTAAATATAACCAATCTGTGTTTATTATTAGTAAAAAAAAACAAAACAGTCAATACATCAACAATCCAATTTGGTGCCTAAATATAAACATATTAAACCATCACCACTTTACACTGAAAATCAGCAAATATATTATAATATATCACTCGAACATATCAACAAACACCAACACATACGCAGATCGATTTAATCCGTTTAATGTGTGTACACACTGGGCCAACAAACCCACTCGCTTTGTTTACCACGCCCGTGTAAACAACGGTCAACACTATTGTAATTCATTGAAAATAAATGCTGTGATATTGCTCGCTAGCGATACACGAGTATGATAAAAATAAATGTAACATTAATTGAATTAATAACCTTTATATAAATAACAGGACTAAGAGTAATGTGTATGAAAAATGGTAACAATTACACTATATTTACAGTTTAACAGCCCGCCGTAGTTTACGTCTTGACGTAGTTAGGTGCGAGTTTGCCTTCTAAGCAGTGTGTGTCATGTTCGATTTCCGTTGGGAACACAAGTTATCTCCCCACGGGGAATTTGTGTTTTTGTTTGTGCTTGTGATGTGATTGTTTTCGGTTCCCACGACACAAGTCATTATGAACGTCAAAGCGTTTAATTATTTTGTTAATTATTGAATACCAAATAAAGCTAACTTTTATTGTAACACTATATGAGCTATAATTTACTACGTTTTTAAGCGATTGTCGCTCCAGCATTTGTCCACTATATTACGAGTATCTGCTTGAAGAAAGTAATGCTATTCTAGCATTAAGTTCTCCTTGTACTTTTTTTTATGCAAAAGTATTTAATAAATAAATGTAGTCGAAGGTGTTAAACACGCTAGTCCTATAATATGTCTAGTTTTCAGGCGAGTATGAAAGGTACCACTAAGGATTTAATCACAACTGTCACCTTCTACTGCTAAGCTCAAGTACCTCGTAGGATTAAAAACTATAGTTAAAACTACCCGCGCCTTCATGTTTTTGCAACTACCAAACTGTTGGTTTGCAAAAAAAATATCGCGAGGAAACTGATATGTTTACAATAACCTAAGTGCTTGAAGATATGTATCTACATGTTTTACTCACTCCGCACTGTCAAATATACTGACTACTTACTGGCACTGATTTACGTCTTTGTTTTATATTTAATCAAAGGTGGTTTCAATGACATTGAATAGTAGGTAAATTAAGTCGGTATATTGGTTCCCAAATAGAAAAAATAATGGACAATGATATAGTATAATTAAAGTAATTTTAGAACATGCTTCTATTAGTAGTAGTATGTTAAGATCTTATGCTAAAACCATCAATTATTATTAAAATTTAATTCCTTGCGTACTATTTCACGCAAATTCTTTATTCATATTTGAGTGTACAAAAACGTCGAGTTTGTTCCAACGACATGAAGGCAGCTCTACATTTCTCTCACTAGGTATTACTAGTTAATGATTTTGTAGACTCTATGTAAGCAAAGTTTACTACTCCTCTGAGGCTCATGAGTCTATTTTCAGGTTTACACAACTACTTCCAACAAAATTGCCTTTTCAAACAGACTTTGGAATTTTCCCTCATAATGCTTTCAAGCTTTTTACAGCGCGGGGGAAACTATAAAACGCGCTAGAAATTAAACAAACACTAGATCTACATTAAAAGAGTTCTTAAAATCGCCTCTTATTACCAAGCCGTAAAGATCAATTTGACTGAGGTTTGAGGGTAGTTCGGAGAATAAACGTTGCTAACGGTAACAACTCAACTTCAATAGTGATGGATTTATACGAATAAGAAACATCTGTTCGATTCCGTAACGATTTTATTTGATTGTTTGCCAAACGATCGAGCACTCTGCAGCGCCGTCTGGCGATAGAGGTTTTCATAAATATTGTTTTTGTCCTGTCTCTTGGTAAAGTGATGTAATAGACTATGGCGTCAGGAATAAAAACTGAGCAACGGAGGATAAAAATAAACTGTAGTCGGCCAAGTGATTTGAACATACGTAACATGGATTTCGTATCCCTTGACCACAATATACCTTAACATTAGGTGAGATAGTGGGCAAACGACAGAGATTAAATAAATGGACACAGTCGAAAGACGCCTAAACGGGCATAGGCTTAGTAATTGGGTTCCATTCGCTGTTACGGAACCCTAAAAACAACACATATATAGCTTTCTAGAATCTCATAATCCCCTATGGGCTAGGCACAGACATTTTATTTTAGATTACATAAATATTCCAAAACTTTCATTCCCTTCCCAAGTCACCAGAGGTCTTTTAAAAACCTGACTTGAGCCTCGGTTGGCCTTCATCTACAAACATTTTGCAGATATTGCGACTTTATTTGGTCGTATTTTCTAATAAGAATATTAGAGAGCTTGTTATAAATACAATATATTTCTATATTATGTTTGTGATATCTTTACTCTTTGGACTTTATTCGTTATTTCACACATATAGTACGTTATTTCTTATATTTTACCAGTAAAAACAGTTAAAGTTTTTTTTAAATAACTTAGTAACAATCGCTAAAACAAGAAATAAGTTTTACTCGAAGTAGATTTATAAAGTAAGTTAGGTTTGTATCTTACTCCCGCAAAACACACCAGTTGAAAACGACGAATGCAGATTCCAGGTTTCAGGTTTACAATTGTATTAATTATTATTATCGTTGTATCACAAAATATTACAAATAATATATTTGCCTTAGTAAAACTACTATACATATATGGATTCCAACAATAGCTTCGCGCTTATTTAAGTGGTAAATTATTACATGCATTATTTAAAATTATTGTATTCCACATTAATTGAAATAATTCAAAAGCAGAGCCATCGACTTACTAACATAAGTAAGTACATTCTAGCTGTATCACCTCTTTATAAAATTATCTTTATAAATCGGTATTATATAAAATTCCTACTAATCATTACATAAACTAACTACTCTTATCTGTTTATCAATAACCCGAATAGCATGTGTGCAAAATAACCGATTTCTAATCTATTTTGATAATTCCTTATCAAATTATAGCCCTCTCTTACTACATTTTCCATGTAATGATTAGGCTAACATAAATAAAGAAGTGTGTGATCTCGTAATTTCTATATTCACAAAAATTAGAGATACAATCAAAAATCTCAAGAGTGCATAGATATTCTTTTAGGCAGGCATGCTATATCTTCGGCCGCATCATCGCTTTCTATCCAGTGAGATAGTAGTCAAATGCTTGCCTATCAAACACAAAAGAAATTTTAATACTATGCTGTAACATTGAAATCGAAAAAAATTAATGCATATTTTATTTCCCTAATAAAAGTTTTTTGAAAGTATTCTTTATTGTATTGAGATTTCGACTAACTTTAAGGCAGCTTCAACCTATTAATTGTTGACTACAGAATGTGTGATTGAAATTCAACGAAAATAACCAGTACTTGAATCATGAACCTTTTACAACATAACGATATTCATATCTTATTAAAGCATGCAACAATCGAATGAAATGTTTATTTCCCACAATGATTAATTATCCGATATCGGCCAATATCGCGACAAGATACATTGTTTACATTAAGCAGTTTACTAAACATGTGTTGATTATGAAATGTCTCAGTTGTCGAGGGTCTCACGCCTACAGACACGTTTATATGTGTGTGAAACATAATGTCAATGACACGGTGGCTTTTGTAAACTACATTTAAAGGCAGTGGCACAGGTTACTCAAAAGTTACTATGTATGTCCTCAAATCTGCATGATGCTGAGCTGAGGACGGATAAAAAAACAAATCAATTTGTACCCTTCTGTCAGTTTTAATTTTGTTTTTCTTTTTGCCACATATAAGTATATGTCTTTATGTCAATGTATACTTGCTTAGCAGCTACTGAAAGTGCAGCGCTACGCTTGACGCCAAGCGAGGGACCAACTAAAATATTATATCTAGGTTTTTTATTTCATGAACGACTGCCATCGCCTTTATCTTCAAGATTCATCAAATTTCGCTTTGTTTGTGTGACTATGATGCTCTAAGCATGTCATCTAAATTAAATACGAAATTGAACCTCGTATTTGATATTAAGCTGGTTAAAAATTACCTAAATAATTATGATGTATAATTATTACACGATACATAACAACTTTTAGAATACTGAATAGCATCACAACTTTAAAATTTTCTATGATTGACTTGAGATTTTTACTTCTAAAATATGTTCAAAGATGTTTGTCAGAGAAAGAAACTGTTAGCGCAGGTAACGTAGCAAACAAATCAACCAGCCTCCACCATTAAGTACTTGGTTTCATATAGATCAAAGATCATGTCTCCAATAATTGTACGGGTAATTTTTTTTTCATGTTTGACCACTATCGTTCTGGTGGTAAGCGACGATGGAGCAAGTTTGCCTAGGGAAAACTATCTACTCGCGACTTGATGCGTCAGAAACTTATTTTAGCTGTGAGCCGTAAACCATTATCACGAGTAACTGTAATGCGACGCTCACTGCCTCTTATCACTTACAGTTTAATTATAGTGATGCTCAATTTTTTTTATTTTATTTTACCTAATAGGTATTTATACCCAGTTTTAATGTAATTTTTGTACGGTTATACCACATTAAGATAACAAAGACGCAAATGAAATAATGATGCTATATGGTAACCATTAGTCTCTATTATTTTGGTAGCAAAGTTAGCCCAAAAATTTGTTTTTTATAATGGTCAAGTTAGCGATTAAGCTTTGCTATTATCATTTCACGAAAATTACAAACGAAAAAAACTGCTTATGACATATTGCTAGAATATATATTTTTATATAGATAAATATAAATAAGTGTGATACGGATTTGTGGTTAATTAAAAATAATGTTATAACAAGCTAATGTACTTATTGAAAGCAGGAAAATTTTCGCTGAAAATAATTAATGCATAAAAATAATTTGATTTTAATTAAATATTATGGAGTTGGCACTCAGAGACGACACTGTGTATATTCTAACCACATTTTAATAAAGTGATTATTATTGGAACAGCTGCTGCATTAGTAACTTCAGTCATCATTCATTTCAAGATAGTATATAACTCATTTTAATATGACGGAAATAATAATATTAGCACTTTGTCGTTTTTAAATCATAATGTAATAATGTATTGTTATACAAGTGATATAAATAATGTATTACACCCCAGATACACATTAAGATGTGTTTAGAACTATTTCGGGAAACGCTTCTTCATAGTCCACTTTTTTGTTCGTGATTATTGACCTACTATATGCATATTTATATGATGAAAATTATGTTTTCGTGCGGTATTCGAACCTACCAACCTTTTAAAGTTAGCTTTACTAGCCGTCCCGTGGTTTCGCCTGTATTGTTCGGGACAAAAAGTAGTAGTAGTAAAAACACAAGGTTCAAAACACAAGTATGTACCGACATAAAGCTAAGTTTACATATTTTATCATCAAGCTAACATTCATGTAGTAGTTCTACCTACATTGCGTTCCAGTAACTTATCGCGTGCTTATGCACCAAATACGGTCTAAACGATGAATAATTTGATGCACTTTTATATTCAGCTTTATTGTTATTAAAATACGATTCTTTTTTAAAATGCTCAGCGTGTCTAATCATGGATGACTGAATTTGATAGAATATGCAGTTGTATTAACACGTATATCAATAGGTTTAAGGTTTAATTCTGTTAGAATAAATATGCGATATTTGCGTGGGCTCGTGAGTCGGTCGCATTCGGTTGTGTTACCTTGATATCGTTTGGAATTGATTTGCAGTCATATGGCAAGTGATAACATCGCGTGCGATTGTTTATGATTTTAATTCATTGTTTTAAATTCATAAATACCAGTCGGGGAATGTTTATTTGAATATTATTACATCTCCCATCTACATTGCGGCTTTGTAATTAAAGTACTTGCTTGTCGTGGTACTCGTAAGACGTTCTCTGCTCTGATTTCCACTCTGATGCTTACCTGTTAACAAAAGAAACGCAATTAGTTATGTTTATTGTATTAGTCGGGAAATGTTGTTATAAATCATTAAAAAAAGATCATCGACTTCAATATTGACCTAACCTCACAACTGAATTTTAAGGCAGCGAAACAAAACTCCTGTTTGGGTGCTTTTGAAATTAGCAATTTGTATTGATGTACGATTTTCCGCACTTAATTCACTAGACAAGTATTCTGTCACATGTCGGCCACATTTAAAACGAGTTAATGTTTTATTGTATCCTCAATTAGTTTAGAAATCGAATCGGAAGCCTTCGCCAAACCAGTTTCTTTGTCGTACGCTTACCTAATTATTCTACTTCTCGTTTGTTATCGAAATTTAAAAAATATAAACAAAGAAAATTAGTGTAACATGACGACTTCAAAGCCACATTTATGATATGAACGCTTTGAATATAACCTAAACATATAACTACCATTCTTTGATAACTGTAGGCAAAGAAATATCAAGAATGTTCTGTACCACTGTAGGAAATGAAATATTGAGAATGTTCTACACCACTGTAGGGAATGAAATATTAAGAATGTTCAGTACCACTGTAGGGAATGAAATATTAAGAATGTTCTGTACCACTGTAGGGAATAAAATATAAAGAATGTTCAGTACCACAGGCAAAAAAAAGCTAATACTAACGCTACTAGACTCAATCTACTTACATTATGCCAAGTTTTCCAAGGAATTTAATTCAAGTAGTATATTGATTAAAAGATGTTATTTTCCTTATAACTCTTAACATTTTCTCGCAAAATTAATTTTATTGACTGTAAAAAAGATTTTTATGGATTCTCAAACCGTCATGGATGTTTAGAACGTGAAATATTATCTTAGTTAGAGCAGGTATAATTTGGAAACGTTCTTAAAACAGTTTGGTGTGTATATATGAATCCTATCAACGAGTGATAAACCATGTTTATATTTGTGACACGGTAGGAATATAAATTTAATCGGCTTTTAAAAAAATGTTTAAGAATGCAGTCAAAGTCATTGACATTATCAATATTCTGAACATGATCGATGAATAATGAGCAAACTTATTTTTGTTCTGTTTACATTTGCAAAATGGGAGCATCCATTTTTATTGTAAGTTTAAGTTGCATTTTGTGCAAAATATTTGCCAGTGAAAAATAAATACAATAAATGCATATATATTTATATTTATAGATATATATATATATACTAGAAAGGTTAGAAGAAATACATTGTATAAAGATAGAGGTGCAATTGCTTTTGTAATTATTTTATTTTACATTGATGAGATACATTTTCACAATCACACCTCCACACAAAGTTCATAAGCTTGTACCGTGGGTGCCGGACATTATAAGACCCTTAACTAAATGGGTATATTTAAATTAATGGTAAAAAGTGTGTTGATAGAGAAAGTTTATAAAATTTATGATTATGTTAACGACAAAGATGCACGGTTGCAAATTGCACAAGTGCTTTCTGGCGAGAACAACATATAGATAACATGATGATGTCCTCCTTGACGTATTCGTCAACGGCGAAGACATATAAATAAACCTAGTTTAAGATAACTTATGTATTTTAGTGAAGTATTAAGTTTTTATTTGTAAAAAAAATGGAAAAAAAATATGCCGAGTTCCTTGATGGCTCTAAATTTGGTAATGACTCTTAATTAGATTTCTCAAGATGGCTGTAAATTTGTGAATGTGGCATTAGAATCATTAACTTTCATGATTGCCTCTATGGGACCCTAAGTAAATAAATTTATTTTACAGCCAGAAGCACAAATTTCCTTCGGTTAGGTAAATTTCACTCCTGCTGAAAATAGAACCTAGGACCTGCGACGTAGAAAGCAAGAACTTGCCCATTGCGCCGTCAAATGAATTAATTAGGATAGTTATACAGGTATTTCAAAGTTAACATGTTTTCATACATGTGTATAACAATATATATACAATATGTATACCTACTAACTAGTGAGTAAGGCACGCAGACAACGCGACTGTAGGTTAGTAGAGTTTAGGAGATTACGGTGAATTTGCTTAGTTAATACATTTCCTTGTTCAAACACAGTTATCTCAGTTTGCTTACAGTTGAGTCAGAACTGCAGCAGCTTACTGCAGTGAGTCAATGCGTTTAACTCGAATAAAACCAGAGCGCTCAAAATTTTTGTCAAAATAAATATGTACACTAGAATTTCAATGGAATCTTACTATGGGGATCTGCTGCCGATGTTGAAACTATTTTTATTCTACAAAAGAGAGCGGTTCATGCAATCTATGATATGGGTCTGCGTGGATCTCTAAGGGAATTCTCTAAAGAAATAGGCATACTTACCATGCCTTCGCTTTACATCTTTGAAAATATTATGCATGTTTATTATGCACACAATCTTACTAGATACTAGATTTAAGCATGAAATTACAGTGCACGCATTTAGTTTAAGCAAAACAAATAAATCTTTTATGGCAAATAGGATTAGATTTTACAGTAAAATTCCTAAATTTGTAACTGAATTACCACTGGTCAAGTTTGAATCAGAACTAAAAAAGTAAGCACAGGCGCTTTCTAGCGACTACTTAATATAGATATACCTAGGTCAATAGACTTATGTCTGTATTAGTGTTAAGGAAGGATATTAAAAAAATAATGAAAAAAATTGCGCCGCTGAGTTTCTCGCCAGGTTCTTCTCGAGATGGCTGTAATTTTGCGAATCTGGCAGTAGACTTATTAACTTTCATGAGTGCCTCTTTGGGGCCCATGTGAATAAACGATTTTGATTTGATTTGATTTTAATAGCTGATTTAGATTGCAATGTTTTTTCTGGAAAAGTCCTTGAATGGCTTTTTAACTATATTGACTTCGATTATGCAGAATATAAGGACACATTAATTTACATTTTCAAGGAAAATAGTAGTTTTAGACGCTTATACAGAGAAATACGTGGGAGTAATGTTGCACATAGTCCACCTCTGCCTTGACTTTTAATGTAAATTCACGCGTTGAAAACTAAAATAAGCATGTTAAGTAATAAATAAATTATGTTAATAAATACAGTTCAACGGATTATGGCGCGGTTGTTTCTATGCGAAATTTTATTATTATTTTACTTGTTGCCTCTATATCTTGTAATTGTTACATAATTCACGAGGACTTTTGTCGAGTCTTTCTTTTCACCTAACAACCTAATAGTAAGATCTCGTTAGCAAAACTGGTACCAGATACAATAGGAACTTGTTAGTGTAGCTTTTTACTGGACATATGAGACGTAACACTTTAGGGCATTGAGGTTTAAAGCTGAACTTTGAAGAAGAAAAATTCCTTAAGAGATATTTCATAATTCAGCATGCGACTTTCTGTACGCATATTCATAAAAACAAACCTACAATGATAACCTACTTATAGGACGTTGTAATCCCCTGAGCAGGATAATTCAAAGAAAGGAGGCTATCGCCTGAAAGACCTTGTAACGATTGATTGGCAATCATCGCCCAGTAAGGACAAGCCAGTTTCAGCACCGAACAGGATGTTTTGCAATGGGAAATTGCGATACTGCACTAATTGTACTGTAATTCTTTAGAAATAGTACCTACAAGGATTTTTAAGCTAGATATTTTATTACCTATTTTAACTAATTTATTTAACTTAATGTGCCCGCTGGCGTAATTGATTACATGTATGCATCTTACGCTGGGGGTGCCGGGTTAATTTCGGATTACTGGCTCTGGTTGTAATAGTTTATGATGCACATATGATATTTGGCACTCGCAGCAACTTTTCGGATCTGGTGCAGAGGTGCAAGTGTGAAAGCGTAAAATGCCTGTTTTTTTCCTAAGGACAACCGGAAGATTTAAATGTAGAAAGAAAATTGACAAAATCAATCATCGTCACAAGGTGAATGACAATTCACCATAACCTAATATAATGAATATGTCCTAATCGTACACTAAGCAAAGGAACTTGTCTTGTTTGTACTTTTTTAGCACCTGAATTACCTCATAGTATTATTTATCTATCAATTAATTGTATTTTCTATCTTTCAAGTAATTTGTTCAGATTTAAATTATCAAATTTAATTTTGTTTCTTTTATTTGCAGAAATCTGTCGTGTCAAATAAATGTATTTTTTTCTGTTCTTCGACTGTCCTCTACCTTTTTTAAGTACGAGCCGTACCTCTAACAAGAGATAATAATATTTTTAGAGCTATCAGCAATTGGAAGAATCAGTTACCACCCCTATTTGCCTACGCCCGTATAATTTGAGAGTTCATTTCATTATTTGACATTTGTCAGCAGGAGATTGAGTAAATCCATTTGAGGGTTTCAATATTGATACCAAACAATAGTAATGATCAAACAAATCTAACAATCTGCTTACAACGCATCCACTCGAAAAATACAGTTTTCTGAATTATAATTTTGAGGAATAATGCAAGGTACGATTACCTACATTTGTTTTGATAAAACGTTATATATGTTATATTAGTCCATAAAGTCAAATGTTAATGTTTTGTGTCGTGCTGTGAGCGGGGCAAAGACCGGGTCGGCCAGTACTTGACTGTATAGTTTAGTGGGATTTTTTAATCAGGTAGGACAGTAACGAGAAGCCATTGGTCCTGCCCTCATTCGTCATTCTTTAAACCATGTCCGATGCCTTCAAACAGCCTGATAATTTGACACGGCGTTGGACCGTACATTAAAATATCATACGTTGAACTCTTTAACTAAGTTCTTTCAGAATACAATTGATTAATTATACCTAAGCAGGATGAGTTGTTCACTCAATGTTCATAAATAGAAATAAGTACATATATACTAAGACAATAAGGCGGTTATGCTTCTCTGTAATACTCACAGATGACTCAGGGGCACGTCAAGGATTTGATCCCGACATAACTTGAGCCGGAATTAGTTCATTAAGAGGTCAATTATGTCTTTAGAAAAATGGCTGCGATAAACTGAACGACATTGCGAAACATAACTGCCTGTTGGCTTAGTTGGGTGGGCGTTCGCCTTCTAGGCAGGAGTAGTGGGTTCGATTCCCGGCGGGAACACAAGTTTTCTCCCTAAGGAAAATGTGTTTTCTGGTACTGGTTGTGATTGTGTGTGTGATGTGAATGTTTCCGGCACCCACGAGTAAGTCATAGAACTTAGTGTGGGGCTGTGAGTGTGGAATGAGTATGAGGAAGTCGAAGAACAAATAAGTGGGGGGCGCGTTCGTCACAGCTCTATTAAGTACAAGACACATGAGATCTTTTTGAAAGTTGATAAAACACTTGGAATGACTATTTAACGAAACAATGACGTCATTATTGGACGACCCCTAGATAGCTTGACTTTACTTAACCCCGGATTAATTAAGATGTCAAAAGGCCCCCAGAAAAACGAGCCGTAGTGAGTGGGCGACCCAAATTGGACGGCTATTCAATTATGTCCGAGGTTTAGATTTATGAGGTGATCGGAACGGTTTTGGAAATCACCTTAAGAAGGAAAATCCAATTTTTGCGAGATTATAACGAGAAAAGAGGAGTGTAGTGTTATGGATTTATAAACGGAGAAAGAAGTCATCAAAAAGGTAATTACAAGTGGCTAAATAAATAAAAAATAGCCTCGACGCTCTATCTGGAAAATGGTTCCATCGATTTTCACCAAACATAGCTAGGAACACTCTCGATCAAGTAACTTTAAAAAAACTAAATCAAAATCCATTAAGCCGTTCGGGAGATACGATGATATAGACAGACATACAGATACTCAGATATACACTATAAACTTATAACACCCCTTATTTCGTCGGGGGTTAAAAATATAGATAGAAGCATATTTGACAGTATGGAAAATGTCTCTACAACTCGCTGAACATGTTTCATTTTTATTTTTTTAGTGGTGTTTTCAGCGTTGCTCTCGAAAAATATTTGTCAAACTACATTCCCGAGCAATATCAAACGTCATCCGATGTTTGCTTTCAGTTTTATTTCTTTTGCAGATATGTCAGTACAAGTATTTCAAAAACCTTGTTTACTTGTTTCAAAATCGCTGATTGTATCTATTAGCTTAGTTTTTGGTGGAATATGATTCTGACTTTTAAGTAAAAAAATATCTTCTTTGAATCGAGGATACCAAACTAGACGAACACAAAAAAAAATCTGTGGCAACGCTCCGTGTACTGTGCACACAGGATAAAAATATTTAGGGTTGAATGACATTTATATTTATTTTACAAAACAAGTTAAGGAAAATTTTTATTTGTTTTTTTCAGGCTAGCAATTGACCCATTTTAATATTTGTCTCTTGCTTGCCTAGTAGATACTTGTTGTTCCTTGAAAAGTATACCAGTTTTGTCAACTATTTAGTTTACTAATATTGAATAGCCTAGATTTATCGTTTAAGACGAGCTGCTCTATAAATTAGAAGAAACAGGGAGAAAAGCAAAAGAAAAAATAAAATCCGCTTGCGCGTCAGCCACGAGTGAGTTTTCTGCTCTGTGAGTATCACGACGCAAAGTAAACTCATGACAATGCGCTTTTACTCACTGTTGTTCCCAGTCATGTGAAATCGTGATTAGTACTTGGAGCAGATTCCACGATCACGTCATTTACATACATTACTTCGTTCGGGTGCATCAAGCGTATTGTCACAGACTGGCGCATATTGTTAATATCTACAGTTAGTAATGCTTAGACTCAAAATAATTATGTAAATATATTAGGTATTCTTTGTCACAAATGGTTGAGCTCATGCTAAGTTTAATTGTCACAGATCAACAATGACGACTTGATCTCTGCAGTTTGCAACGCAAACATAAAATTATAATTATGTATATTTTTACATAAGATCCAAACTACGGACCAATTGCCTATATTTCCTAAAACTATATACAGCAAAGACCTAAGTTACCTACAATACATTGAGCTTAGAGGTAAATCAAGTGTTCAAGCCTACTACCAGTAGGTAGCATTCCCATCATGCTGGCGGCATCGCCTCTCTGAATTGTTAAGATTGTTTACTCTATGTCACAAATTTTAATACACGTTGTTGTGAATTAAGGACCCATTATCTACCTGTGAGAAAACCGATGTCCCAACAGTAGTTAAATAAAAAGTAGCTAAAAAAGTTATGTTGCCACAGACTAGCATAAGTATTCAAAGACTACTTACTGCTGCAATTCTTACATGAAATTATGGGTAAACATTGTTAACTCTGTGTCACAAATACAGGGTTCACGCTAAGTTCACTAGTTTTGTTTTTGCTAAATATTATTGCCCATTGTGTTGCAGACAAAGTAGAGGAAAGCACTCGATCCTATGTTTGTTCGCAGTACAATGTAAATATTGAATAATACTATTTAGCCCAAAGTAAACGGTGAGCGTAACTGTACAGAAAATGCGATACGTACTATTATGAAAGTCAGGTTCTATTTCAACTCGTACACGTTCTTAAACAAGTTGTATTAAAGTATACGTTGTTAAATAGTTTGTAATATAAATGCTCTATATTCAAAATCAGAACAGTACTCACACCACAAAAAAATACTAATAAAATAAATCACATTTAATCGATTTTATCGACCTTGAAAGCTGTTTTTTCCTTCTACCACGTCACACGAATTAAACTACCTAAGAGTATCTTCCTAAATTTTATTAAAATCAGTCGTTGCCAAGCTGACCTAAAAGCTTGATTGAGTTACAAACAAGGAAATAACAAAACTTCCAATCTTTCACAACAATTTCATTAGTAGGAACTAGAGGTTTATCAATGATGCATTTATTGCATGCGTGTAAAATAGTTATCACATGTTATTAGCAATTCAAAAACAAAAACATTTATTTTATTCACAACCAGTATCAAAAACAAATGACTAATAAAGCAAATCGAAGTAAAGAGACGCTGCTCAAGGCTTGTTATCAGTTTGTACGTCTGACTCAATTATCATGTAATTGCTCAATTTGCACGTGCCTTCCAATTACAGTTAAAAAATGTTTCACTTTATCGATAGGCGATTCATTTGGTTAGATACCTCTATAGAAGCCAAATATTCACGATATTTTGTACAGTTATATTGAATCATGTTAACACCAGGAGTTACTACTTGATTCTTGTCTTTCGGTGAGTGCAGTAATTGCCTAATTTGTGAAGAGGAGTGGAACATCGTCTTATTGCCTAAATTTCCGGCGTAACAAGTGTCATATTTTATCAGTCACCCTTTACTTTAAATTTAGGTAAGTTACTGCCCTCTCTACCGATGTCACTCGGGTTGTAACGGAGGCGTCAGTTATTAAACTACTCTGTTTCTAACCATATCCATTGGCCTTATTATTATGCTCTCCAAAAGACTATATCCACTAGTAAATGCTGTTATTCACGATATCCCGTGCTTTTAATTTCTTCTGTTAAAGGCGGATAAAATAAGTTTAATTTAACTTTGTATAAAAAAAGACCTCTGCCTTAATGATATTTAATCCTTTTCAAACAAACCATTTAATAAGCTTTTGAAAGTTACGGCAAAACCCTGTGCAAACATTTCATATTTGCGGTTCGACCCTTTCTTCTTGTAGTATTAAAAGCAGCGTTTGCTTTAAGTATACAAGTATACTGATTAAGTCATAATAAGCACCATCCTTTCAATGCCAGAGCTTGAATATCGCACTTAGAAAAACGGATATTGAGAGTTTTTGTTCTGGTCGCCTAGATATTATTCGTTGCTGTTCTACACGTTTATGTTTATTCTAGATGTGGCAGGACTTACACACCTACAGTCAAAAAGAAAAGTGTTTAATTTTAATCACAACTGAACTTACTCTTCAATTCTTATTTTCCAGTAAAACGCCAGATATCTAACGCATACCCGCACTCCATTTGATTCACTGCACTATTTAGTGAACGAGTCACGATTGGTGGTTTCAGTATTTTGCAGAGCCAAAGATGCACTGGGATGTTCAAAACCTCGCAGAACTAATTAAGTTTACTATCTGTTCTGTTGCCATCTAATGGCTTATATAAACAGATTAAATTAATGAACCAGTATAATTACGTGGAACATCATCATTGACCCTTTAGCGGTGTGTAACATTGCCTCATTGTCAGCAACTCATCAGCGTACCGCGACCGCGATTCGAGACTTTCTCTGCTCGCTGGCCCGCGACAAATATGTTATGACATACTGATAGGCTTCACTAGGTCTTGGGAGATTCCAAACAAGTGTTTAATTATTAGAACATTTATAAATTGAAGTTTTTTACTATAAATTGTTATGAAGTTATTATTATTCTCGTATACGCTCTATATTTATCACTTAATTGGCCCGTGAGCCGAATGCACAAACAAAAAGGCTAAGATTGTGACTCCACAAGAGGATATACTTTTAAAAGGATTACATTTTAATTGAGATACAAAACAAAGAATGAACAGCGAACTTGTACACTTTTTTTACTAAGAGCCGCGACATGTAATTTAACACATTAGATGGCGATTTGGTAAAATTTTATAGTCGTTAGTGGTTAAATTGAGGTTTGCAGGTCACATAACATTGGGCATGCAAGTGAAAATTTAATTTTAGTAAATACCAGAGTATAAGCAATAATTTTCATTTATGGTTTTCTTCCAAACACCTAGGGTATATTAGAATCGCATTATTTTAATTCCCAACATTTTATTACGTCAATCGCATAATTTCATGTTCTAATGATTTCGGGGTGCTACTATAAAACAGAATGTCTTCATGTCAAGAGTGAATAGGTATCTTCTAGGCAAGCATGCTGCATCTTCGGCCGCATCTTCACTTTCTATCAGATGAGATAGTGGTCAAATGCTTGTCTATCCAGCATAAAAAGAATTTTATCTTTGTTTTAATTTAATTTCTTGTTTGTAAAATATACAACACTTTATTAAGGGGATAGTGGCAAAACTTTTGCCTATCATGAATAAAGAATCATAGAATAAAGAATCTATCACAAAGCTTTTGCTTTTATGCATTTTCTGCGTTATTTTGCTCATGATTATAATTATAGAGGCGTCATTTGTTATGCATAGAGGATAAAATATATCAGGATGGAATGATTTACTTTTCAACATCTCTAATACACTGGAAATTCAAGCAACCATTCGTGAGATATTTATAGCAATATTTATTTGAGTAATTTTTATTTATATATATTTATTTTGCTATACAGGGGGGTAATGCAGCAAGCATTTTGGTAACCTTTATTATAACTTAAATATTTGTATTGTAAAACTAAGCCTTGGAATAAATAAATAAATTCCTTACACGTTGATATATATTATATAAGTGTATATATATATACATACTACGACAAGCTGATGGCACAGTTACAACAGCGCCATTGCAGTCCCAGTACAAAAATAAAGCGGAACACAAAACAGCTTTATTTTGCACATGTTTTATAGAGGGTGAGTCACTTAGCACATTCGCCGTGATTATTGTCGTAACCCACATACCCCGTTTCGCCGTCGGCCCGTTATGCTCGTTGCATAATGCTGTTCTTATGTAAATGCTTAGATTTGGATGTTTTGGTGTCCAAGTTATCGAATAAAACATGTCTTGAAAATTAAGGATAAAAATGTAAATTTTTGGCGTTTGAGAAATTTAATTTCTCGACCAAATTAGGTCAGGTAATCGTAAATATTAGGAAGAAGATTCGCATACTGAAATATTCAATTTATTTTAATAAAAGCTGGTCATACTAACCTGTTTACCGCCCTTGAACATAACTTATTTCTCACCTGATGTTAAGTGAGGGTTCAAGGGTGGTATTCATGCTGACCCCAAAATATGAACTGGCAAGGGGTAGTTTTTCTAATAGGACTTTCTGCTTCAGTATGGTAAACGATAAAAGTGCAGATTATTAAAAAAAAGTAGTGATGAAAATAGATATCTCTTTTAAGTGAAATAAAAATTAGAAAGTATTGTGTTATAAAATTGTAATATCCATTTCTTTTGTAGTTAATAAATATGGACGTTTACAGTGTGGCTATCAACTTTATCTATAAGTATAATAAATTATATGCAAGTCAAAAAATCTACGTACGCTAGTTAAGAAATTAACTAATCGACTTATGATAATAGTTATGCATTATCAAATAACCACGTTTTAATTCTCACAAACCCTAAACAAAAGCAGTAAAGGTCATAGTACAGTAACATTTCGAGTTAAATAACTGGTTACGTGTCGTGATTAATTCTGACAGGTGGATGAGTTCCTGCTCGCCTTCAATAGTTCTCGCAAAAACTTTGACGTCTTATTGACATTTGCGAATAAGTTGTATAACATAACTAGTATCAAAGGATTAAGCGAACGCCGTATAATGAAGATGAGTTGTATGATGTCGTATGTATATCTAATGTTAAATAGTTAAATTACGACATGTCAAAGATTGCAACAAATTTGGTGATAAAGATGATGCAAGGATTGTGATTCTGCAATGATGCCCCTGCATCCAAACTTCCGGTTTTTTTTATTTTACCACTCAAGAGAGAGACGGAACAAGCGCGTAAAAATCGGGGAAAGCTTTGGTGCGCAGGTATTAAGCACGATCGCTGGAATCCCGTCTGGAACACTCGCTTTATTCATGTCACCTTCCCAAGGTTATCCAACCTAGTTCCCTACATCCGGTTGCCTAACAGCCCGATAGACAACCCAAAGATTTTTCATTAGCAGCGGTTCAGCCTTTCGTGAATAGCTATGCCATTACCAACTAGGGCTAAATCCTACGGACGCAAGCGCAACATTGACCCTCACAAAGCCATGAAGAAATAGGATTTATTCTTGACTTCATTCTTGTAGACTGGTTTCAATAATTTCAGTTTACTTATATTTCGTACCAAATAAGTTTCACTTTGACTTTTGGGCGCTTATATACGAGTATATAGCTGTATAGCTATCCAATGAAAATAATGTATAGGTATTTGTAGAACGTCCGCCTAGAAAAATATTTAAACATACATTTCCGTATTGTTATCAGTGCCTACAAAGGGTCGCAGGTTCATATCCGCATTAGAAAAATATTAGATACAAGGTTTGAAATGTCAAGCATGCATCAATCAAGGAAAATGACAAAATGATACTACCTGCTTATATATAATATGTATTTGTTTTGTCAACATGTACCTTGATACTAAAGATATAGTCACGTCTTTTGCAAAACGAGAGTAATTAATGAGTATGGTATTATGATAGGGTTGGTAATGATTTGTGTCATGTATTATTGTCAAGTGAGTGGAGGTAATAGAACGGAAGTCACGTGTGGTCAAGATGGCGGTGGCGCCGACGACGTTTCCGGTATAGCGCGTGCGCGTAGTTTATACTTATGGCTGGATAGACTGACTGGACGAAGATACAGTACGCCAGCCATAGCAGATGCCTTTCATTGGTCGCAGTATAATTTGCATTGGGAACATTTGTCGTTGCTCTGTCCTTTATAACGTAGATTCGTGTCTTTAAAGGTAACATCATATAAATCTCTACGTACTAATTGTATAAATTAGACTTTAGTACGTTGTAAATGTGTGTGTATGTTTAACACCGAAGTATCTCTGTAATGGCTGAACGGATATGAGTTACATTAACTTGAAGACAGTCTAAACATTTCAAGGAGTAATATGCTACTTTCTTTATAATTAGTCCTCCATCTTGGGTGGTCATTTGGCAATATTGGATTTAGAGTGAAAACGTTTTATATTTGGTATCCTTCTTAGCACACCAATTTGACATCCATATCATACCACAAAAAATAACTAGTCTGCCATCGTGGGCCGTCCGCCATATTGGATTTAGAATGACGTTACTTAGCTATCCATGCACTGTCATCCAAACTAAACGTATAATGCAAAATTTCATCTCAATCGGTTAAGAATAAATGTTTTAAAATTTGTTTGCGAGATTTGACCAGAACATACATACATACGAGTACAATCATTGTAAGTAAACAAAAGCTTGTAAAATATAACGACGAAAACCCAATTCTAGGTACATTTAGAATATTGTGTGTAGATCACCTACTGCCTCAGTTACGAGGACTCTAGGTAAGATTTACGAGCAATAAAACTGCTATTGAAGTAAATATGACACGACAAGCCTATAAATACTTTGAAGTGGAGTAAATCAATGCCTCTACGATTATAGAATTTTAATTACCTTCTTACCTACCGTTTAATTGTTACCACTATTGATAACGACAGCAGCACACTTCATGTAGGTACGTACACGTTTGAATTTAAGTTATTATTATTGTACGATCGATTTACTAATTATAAAATTTGACGACTTTTTGCCGTTTCGTGAAGGAGGATATAGGTTTTTTGTTACAGGTGACATTGCGAAGTTTTTTATTACCCATTCGTGCAAATGATAATATTCTATGGTGTTGGTTGACGTAGATTCAATTAAAGAACGTGAAAAAAACTTATATATTTTGCCGCTTAGCTTTTTATGTTGATTTTATCGCAAAAAGATGCTAAATGCTATTCAAATATTACGTTTATGAATATATTGTTACTTTTATAAAAAGTGGAGAACAATTATCAAGCTACAATCCTACGCAAATAAGTATGAATCGTTTTAATACTTTTCTGTACAGTTATATATTAGCACTGGAACGCCAAGTTATCTAATTAACAAACCAGTTAGTTTCACCTCTACTTGTATATTTGTTCAGATTGTAAATTAACACATATAATAACAATTTTGTACGCATTAACAATACCTGATACATCTTACCAGCATTCCACATACTAACATCGTCATTTTAAATCATGATCTAATGTCTAGGAATTCAAAAAAAGTTGTTTTTGTGAAAAATAGCCGAGTCAACATTAAAGAAAGTTGAAGACGAAGATAATAATTTTAACGCAAGCAAAGTCTAAAAAATACTGAGTTCACCGCTTTATCTTCGGAACCCTTGATCGGATTAAATTAATTAATAACGTATTTTTGAGGATAACTCAAAAACTACTGGTCAGATCTTGATCAAATTTAAATAGAACCATGGGAAGCACCAGCTTATTATATAAAAAAGAATCTACAAAATCGGTAACAAAGGCGACATAATAACCTATATATCGTTATTGCCTTATCAAATAGCAAAAATCAGTATTTATTTATTTTTATGATTAAACAATACAACAAAATGCGCTTTGATCAGTTTCAAATAAATAAAAACACTTAGATATTACGCAAGAACTAAAATAAAACATAACACCGTGAACATGTTGCTCGTACATACCTACTCCATACTTTTATTATGCATACACATGACTTGACATCACCGTTGCTCAAACATCTATCCAAACATGTTTAAACTCAACAAGTAGCTCATCAAAATGTTTTCCACCGTCGACTCTTCGATCATGATGGAAATTTACGATGACTTCTTGAGATAGTTATAATAAACAAATGAAGTATATAGTATTTTACTTTGTTTAAACAAATTACTACACTTAGTTAATTTTAATTACTGAAACATTTGAGGCTAGATATTTACAAAGGATTCGAATAGAATGATTTTTTAAATCTTAAAAAATACATTTGCGGCCTTTGACGAGCTTAAATTCTACTGATCAATGTCACTTATTTGAAGTTTCTATATAAGTTGTATGTGTAGTCACACTTCACGCTAATTTGAGAATTACAAATGGAATTAGCACGGTCCGTCGATATGTCTATTCCTGTCTTCTTCTTTTTAAATTTCCAGCGGCTAAAGCTGTACCAAACAAAGATCAATATAGTTTGACAACGGCAAAACTTGTACCTGAATGCGAAAACTTCCAAAAAGCTTTCAAATTATCATAAGAAGTACTAATGAAACAATTATTTATTTATTTAATAATTTTGCACATATCAAATTACAGGGAATGGTCTTATGCCAAATAGCATTATCTACCAGTCAACCTGGCCGTGAAACAAAAGCGGTGTGCCGCACACAAACAAAATGACCGAATTTATTAGAAATATTTTAGGATATATGTAAATATATACATGTCTATTCTATGTTATAGATATTTGAACTGCCCGTTGGCTTAGTTGGGTGGCGTTCGCCTTCTAAGCAGGTGTATCGGGTTCGATTCCCGGCGGGAACTCAAGTTTTCTCCCCATGGACAATTTGTGTTTCTGGTTCTGGTTGTGGTTGTGTGTGTGATGTGAATGTTTCCGGCACCCAAGTCGTAGAACTTAGTGTGGGGCTGTGAGTGTGAATGCGTTTATTATTATTTATTATATTATTATTATTATTTAAATACTATATATAATTTCACAGAAAATATATAATAATATAGATATTTTTTTTTTATAATATGAATAAGATAGAAAATGAAAAATAAATATTTACCTGGGGTACACTACACACTATATAAAAACTGATGTAAAAAACTTTTATCATCTGTAAAAAGCCGACTATGGTCACGTGCAATGAAGATATTGTAAAACCCAGACAGCTGGCACGTGTGATGAAAAAAACCGATATTCTGTACCATCAAGTTACCCGCGAGCTACCTATTAATCAAAATAATAATTTGATATTTTTGATGATTATTAACTCAGAACGAGTTAACATAGTCGTAGTTAGAAAAAACAGAGTATTTGCATACACGTTAATAATATTAGAACCAGCCCCACTGGTTCATTGACGTCACAATATAATAACGTTATTAATTAAATTATTGCGTTGTGTTGATTTATTTAGATTTAATAACAGTCATTTAGTCTGTTTACTGATGAACTTGGTAACAATAAACTTGATTGAGTTTTTAGAAACGTAGCTTTATTAGCAAGAACTGGTGGAAAATAAATAAATTTTAGGTTCAACGCACGCGTTTTGGGCTGACCTCTACCACAAAATAAGTTAATGGGCTAAGTAGTTAGTAAGTATCACTTATTTTCGTATGTCTCTGAAGTAATTCTAGGTATCTCTTCCACTTTACTTTCCATTGTGACTACATTTCAGTCAGGACAACAAAAGTTCCTAAGAAACTTTATTTGGAACTCACTGAAGATGGGATGGAGGAATTTCCATCTTTTTAGTGCCCTTTCTAACTTGTCTGTACATTCTATGTAGTATTCTAGACTAATAATTTATAATAATTAAACGCAAGCAAAGCTTTAAAAAACCGACTTCAACGCTTATATCTTGGTTTTGGATGAATCGATTTATAGTTACTTTAAATAAAAGATTATCAAAAAGTTGTGAAGGGCAGACTCAATCTTTTAATGCATTAAACATTTATGATAATTTCGTTTTCTCCAAAAGGTGCGATGACTTTTGGGAGAACTTTGCTAAGTGTGTACGCGTGTTCTTTATTTTCTTAGAATCTTTTAATTTAAGAACTGTAAAATGATTTAAATATAAGATCTACTTGGAATCATAAGCCTGCTATGCTGATGATCTTAGAAAAGAGACAAAGTTTATACAGCTGCTAAATTGTCTGTCTTTGACCCAAATATGGATAAAACAACAAACAAATCGTCATTTCATAAAGTTGTATAAATTGTTAAAGCAATTATATTCAAATCACTATCTGTTGAGGTCAGCTTTATATCATTTTCTAGATCCATTAGTTTAAATTATCTCAACGTAATAATGGCCATATAAAAGAAGTTCGTTAGGTTACTGTAGCTACTATTACAATTGTTTTAATATATCATGATTAACACAATAACAACCGTTTGTACTATTAATACTGCACAATTTTTATCATGCTCTAATTATTATATTTTACATTGACCTGTTCGTATGTACTTTGAATCATCAAAGTTGATTTGACTCAGTTCCCATGGTTCAATTGAGTTGAAATTCTGCGTGACTGTCAAGTTTTAATGATAATACAATATTATAGTAACATAAAAGCAAAAGGTTATTTGTGTTTCTGGTTCTGAGTGTGATTGTGTGTGAATGTTAAATGCTCACCCCCAACACAAGTCTAAATTACTTTAGATTTTGTGTATGGCTGAGAGTGTGTTAGCGCTTATATAAACTACTTAAAGCGAATTTCATAACAGCTTGCCTGGATACACAAAATAACTTTTTTGGAAAATCCACCGCGGTAATAATCACATAGCAAGCAAGCAAGCTAAAAGCAGTATATGTTCACAATTTAGACTTCTAGACAAAATACTTACAAATTGTCATCCAAATCTTTTGAACCAATATAGATATACACTTACACACATTCACATATGATTGAATTGCAATTATTGCTAAGGGAAGCCAAGTGTCTGGGTTACTCGGCCCTTTCCTGCTCTATAGGATATTGTCAATTGGTGCAGATACTTCTATCATCCCACAAGCGTATTCGATTGGCAAACAATGTTTTTAATTGCATTACTTGTATTGAAACACAAACCAGTGCAACCTGCCAAGCAAACGAGGCATCTTTCTAAATAATGTGTATATTTGATTATAGGGCATTTTCTATCAAGCGTTTGACTCCCAGTCTTCCAGTAGTACAATACCCAAGTACGTAACCTCAAGTAATACATCGCACAGCACCAACGGTGGGCACACCGTTTTCAACGGAATTGGTTCCCATCCTATACCTAGAGTAGTAACCACAAAAAAATTGACAACAGATGTACTTTTTAACCGACGTCAAAAAATTAAGGACGTTCTCAATTGGACGTATTTTTTTATGAGTTTTATCTCAGAACTTTTTTGTGTGCTTATTTAATTCATTTAATCTGATCAAGGGTACCGGTGCGGTGAATTCGGTTTTTTTAAGTTTTGCTAGCGTTGAAATTATTTTTCTTAATATCAAACGAAATTTTGGTATACCTTTCAAATCGTTTTAATACTTCCATTTATAAAAAGTGGTAAACTTTTTATAATTATATTGTAGGTTAATCCCCATAGATAGCTCTAGGGATATAATTTTATCGAATTAAAGTATTAACTAATAAATCACAGCAATTTATTCTACCTATATTAAAATGTCGACATTTATCTAAAACAGGTTTCAAGTTATAAATCACGTTTGTATATATTATATTTGCAATCATATGTACTCATACCTATCTTTTAGATTTATATCTTGGCGAAACCGGCTAAACTTTATAGTAAGTCATTTTTTCGATGTTAAAGTTTATACCTGTCGAGGGTCACTGTTTGGTAAACTTTAAACATTCATTGTTTCGCTACGTAGTTTATAGAAACTATTAAACTATTCGTTGTTAAGAACTTACTTGCTAAACCTAACTTACGAACTCTAAAAATGATAGGTTTATCTTTGAATCTTGATATTTTAAATTTGAAGATTAAACAAGTGCAAAGAAAACAGATATAACTTTTCTGCATGAGTTTGCGATTTTTTCCTCAGATCTAAATGTTGATCTCTTCCTGGCAGGTTATAGAATACTTGGCACAACCAATTTGTTGAAATAATATACAAACTATATGCCGCAAATTTTGACGTTAAGATTTAGCTAATTTATATTTTGGACATAGAAGCATTGTGATACAAGTGTATAGTGATATAATAAGTATCTACCATCCTACTAATATTATAAATCCGAAAGTTTGTTTGTAAGTGTGTAAGTATGTTTGTTCCCTCTTCACGCTTTAACGGCTGCACGGATTTGGATGAAATTTGGAATGTACATAGATTAGGATTAACACATAGGCTACTTTTTAACTTGATAATAGCGGGCAAAGCACGGCACGGCGCACGGCTAGTATTATATAGTTCTGCAGCGCTAACCTCAAACAAATGCCAAACTTACAATCAATACAAATGATGTTTAATACTTGTGTCGCGGGAGCAGTAAACAATTACATTACACACACTATCACACCTAGAACCAGTAACACTAATTTCCCTTGGGGAGAAAACATGTGTTTCTACCTATTACCCGCTGTTTGGTAGGCAAATGCGCACTACGCTAATAGGAAGAAGTTTCTATTCAAATTAAAGAATGATGTGTATGTTTTAATGTATATTTTATAAAGAACTATGAGTCTGTTATTTATTATTTATGGTTTTGTATAATATGACAAACAAGCCTAAGGGCTTCAAAGTTAAGATTCCAAACGGCTGAAACGATTTTATTTTATTTTTTTGTTTTTTATGTGACTTTTCGTGGCTACCGTATGCAACCGGTTTCCAGAAGTTGGCTACTAGTTACCAAACTTATCTAAGAATTCCCATAGGACAAGCTAATTAATAACTGAGTTAAATCGGTTAAGGAGATAAGTAAGTAGTTGTTCACAGGTTCTATATTTGTAATATGTGGTTACACATGAGTTTATAAACGCTGAGAACAATACTCTCCTTTTCTTTAGGCGGTCCTGTCCTGTAATTTGAAACAGGTGTCGTGCAATTATTTATACTATCGATTAGAGTTTTTTTTTTCTTTTTTCGATTTTGTAAGCCCACACGGAAGTAGATTGAACATTATCAACTTTCCATATATATTTGGACCTAATTTGGAGCATGTAGCTCCGTGAAGGTATTTCGCCCACAATAAAATATTAGACATAAAGACATATATTTATTTGTGGCAAAAAATTCAATTGACAAAAGGGTCATTATTGTCTGTTATTGTCTTTTATCCGTTGAGCTTTAATTGTTGAAGATTTATTTTTAGATTCATGTGAAGGTTTCAGTTTTTCTTCTTGTATTACCTACACTTATAGGGTGCTGCCTGTAGCCCAAAACCGGAGTACTTATATATATATATATATTATGAATCGTTCAGCTTTCTATTGAGTTCATTTATGTTTATCAGAAATGCGGTAGCTTCTATGTGTGTTTTATGTTATGCAAAGGGAAATGTTTGACAAATCTACTCATTTAGAACGAAAAAGGCGTTATTATCTATGACACTCTCGATTTATAAGGATTCGCTTAGCTCGCGTGTCTACCTATATCTCTCAAATTACGGTTTGACAATGTACTATTCAGTGATGAATATATTTTAGTGTGTACCACAAACATATACAAACTAAAATCAATAGTTTTTGGTTACAACCGTGATAATATTTCAATATAACACAACTGGGAACAGTTAATCGAGCTAAAGATCTTCCATCAGAGCACAATAAATAGTTCACATAGAACGAGCCCATAATCGATGTTGTAATAGTAAGTTCCTGATACTTAAGAAAGGTAACGTTGAACATAATTCCTCATAAAACCGCGGCGAATCGCGCCTCACATGTAGTCATTAGGGTTCGTCTATAAATATCTATCGGTACTAGTGTTGTGCTGTAGCTAGACGGTATTGTTAGTACCTACTGTGGAGACTGTGAATAAGTTCTTGTTCATAGTTCTTTAAACAGCTCAACTGATTCGAAATAAATGATGAAACATTATACAACGAATTAGCGTTACATTAAATGATTGAATAATTGTGACGGCCATTCATTACGTCGTATAAAAGCTCACGATGCTTAATGTAATTAAAGCATCAATCATTTTCTATATTGACTGAGTCTTATTACTGCTTCTTGGATGTAACAGTAATGCTAAAGGTATGCGGTCCGTACAAACATCGACCGTAATTCGTAACGACCGAGATTAACAACTCAATGTAGTTCGGTGCGTGTTGCTTGTCAATTACGTATGTAGTGAGAGATTTACCTGAGCTGGGATATATTCGCGAACTAGTTCATTAAGGGCCCGCACTAGCGGCCGGCCACGGTCCCGTTAGCGTAACGGGAGGAAGCCGGCATTAAACCACTTAATCGTGCCCTTCTACATTTCTGGGTTTACCTAGAAATTAGTTGGAAATACTTAGCACATTTATCTACTTATATTATTAGTATATATTTTCAAACGTTTATATTTTGCTAAAAAATGTGCTTAAGGTGTTTTGTGTCCATGGCTTTGATTTCATTGAATGAGGTTAACCAGTGATAGCACGACCAATCAATTGTTTGAACTAATGTCAAAGGAAATAATCACACTAATATTATAAATCCGAACGTTTATGTGAACGTATAAGCATGTTTATACATTAAAGCTAAAATTGTATTATTCGTATATGTAATTTTATACTCTATAGGCAAGCATTTCATGCCTATCGATAAATCAATTGTTTTAACTAATTTCAAAGCGAATTTATGATAAAACTGTTGGGTTAACTAAAAGTAAATTAAAGCTTTATGGTAAGTATATGAATGTGAACAGATACGAAATCCAGATGCTGAATTATAAGCTATGCTGCAGGATTAGTGCAGACTAATATGAACGACATTAATGAGTCACAATTACACGTATATTACTCCAAACACTATTTATAAACCAAAGGTGTTACCGAGAACAGCGCAAAATTTAAATTTCCTAAAACATAAACGGAAACGCTTTCACACTCACAGCCCCACACTAAGTTCGATAAATTACAAACAAACGTCCTGTCTCATCAAAGGTTAATTTAAAACGAAGGAAACAGCAAAAGTCCTAGCCAATCGAAACATTAATTTTAAATTATTGGCAAAGAAATGTTCGATAGCAATCTCTGGAAGGGAAGCTCTGTAAGTTGGGTCAAAGGAAATACCTTTTGTGAACGACGCATTGTCTCTCAGGACGGATTATTAGAACGGAATTAGAAATTATGGATAATGGAATACAATGTATATATATTGGAATAAAATATATATAAAAACAAATTTAAACTGCGTACCAATCCACAGAATGATACGTACATTGTGGACAGTCTACATAGGATCCCAATACATCCATATGTTCAGGCATAACGGTTTTAAGGGGAAAGGCAAAGAGATTAATTGGTCATGTTTAAGAGTTTCAGGGGCACTATACTAGGTATGCTTAGCTGACGGTTTATACGACGTGATTAAAATGACGTGGGGAAATTCTGCAGTGGGGAAGTGACTTCACAATCTAAAACTGCAGTATAGGATCCACGTAAATGCAATGAGGTGTTTCGTACTTCTTGGCAATAATAATAAAATTATGACGCATATCACAGTCTCATTTGTGTAATTTAGTGTGTTAATAAAGCAGGCAATAAAAAATACACAAATGAAAATAACTTCCACGTAGATTTTCTTGGTGTTCTATTCTTGGTGTATGTATTTTAAATTGAATATCTTTGATTTTATGTTTAGTTTTAATTACTACATAGTAATTTAATTACTCTTTATATGATTTTCAGACATTTACAAGTGAAAGTATTCGCTGAATAAGAAAAGATGATAAACATAACTTTGACTTTGTTTCTTGACCGAAATAGGATATAATCATTCATTTATTTACCGACCACACGGGATTCTTCTCGATGTACCTGAGTCTCTATAATTATAATTCTGTTTTTAACTACTATATGGTAATTAATTAATCTTTGGTGTCCAAAATACCTAAACAGATTCAACATTACAAATTCCCCATACGGTAAAATGTGAGATTGAAATAAAACAAGTAACTTCCCTCCTCAATTGATTGGCCTCACTTAATTATATACACGTGTACAGGTAAACATTCAGAGCCAGGAAAAGAGGCTTCATATTTTCGCTTTATTTGATGTACATAGTATCTAACAGGTGTGTTTAATTATGAATGTAGTAAATAACTTATTTTTACCGGACTACTCGACTTTTCAAAACTGACAGATGTGCTTTATAATTTATACGGAATGATTCGAACCATATTAGGACGCATTAGTCAAACTGCCTGTTGGATTAGTTTAGTGCGTGTCCGCCTTCTAAGCAGGGGTATCGGGTTGGATTCCCGGCGCGAATACAAGTTTTCACACCAAAAATAATTTGTGTTTCTGGTTCTGATCGTGATTTGTGATGTGAATGCTTCCGCCACTCACGACACAATAAGTCATCGAACTTAGTGTGGAGCTGTGAGTGTGAAAGCGTTTATTTCAACTTTATTCCGACAGCAATTTAACAAAAAAATCCTAAAGTTCCTACTTCATTAGAGAAGATAGCGAAGTAGCAGCTTCGCACTTCGGACTTTATCTTCAATTATCTACAATTGCTTGTAGCAATATGTTCAATGGTAGTGATCTGTATAAGAATGTCGTGTACTATTTCTAAAATGACGTATCACATTACAATAGGGAATGGCAGAAGGTGTTCGCCTAAATAATTTAAAAGCTATCTGCAGTACCAAGCGACACAAATAACAACCTGTTGAAGTCTGCGTAGTCAGCCCGCAACGGTAAAGGTTATTCATTATAACATGAACCTATTTAAGTTACCGTTTCAGTATAAGTAATTTCGTATACCCCTGATTTCCCTTTATACAAATAACTTGTATATAGTATCGACGAAACCCAGGCTTTTAACAAAATTAGCTCATATTAATATAAAGATATGAGTATAAATCGATCGCCTTTTATGTGAGGTGGTCTTGCATGGAGGCGTATGTATTAGTATAAGTCACATTTTATGATAAGGCTTATTAATTTATGAAATGTATTTAATACAACTTATAATCCCGATGAAGATATTTGCTTCAAAAGAAAGTGCCTTTATCTGTCTTGAATTGAGCTCAATACTCTTGAATGGTTGGTAATTATCAGCTTGCTACATTGTGCTTTATTATTTTAAATCTAAGAGTGTAACACTCATCCGGCGCCTATTATTTGGTGGATTTATAGAACTTTTGGGTAAGAATTGCTTTTACGAGGATAGTGTTAAATGCAGACTATCAAACTTTTAAAAAATGGGGTTTTTTTTTTCATATATTTATTTATAAACCAATAGTTTAAATCTAAGCAGTTGCTTGCAGTAATCTTGCAATATCATAAAATATCTAATGGCTAGTAATTAATAGTCTAGTGTTATTACCATAACGATCGATTACAGAGTAACAATTGATAATGAATAGATGCAATACAGAAAAGAATAACATAGACATAAACGTAAAAGCTGTCACTCTCACAGCCCCACACTAAGTTCAATGACATGTGTCGTGGATGCCGGAAACATTCACATCACACACACAATCACAGCCAGAACCAGAAATACATATTTTCCTTAGGGAGAAAATTTATTTTCCCGCCAGGAATCGCACCCGATACCCCTGCTTAGAAGGCAAACGCTCACCCAACTAAGTCAATGGGCAATTCAAGAATAAACCTAAGGCACTCTATATACTGCAACCAAACCAATCGAAGCCTAAAGGCACATTATTTTGTAGAATTCGGACATATTTCCGAAGTATAATCGAACAAAAGTTGTATGTCAGCTTCAATAACGTCTACTTTCACCAGTGCGCAGACGCATCCCAACCGCGACTGGTCAGGCGCCGCAGACGCTGGTTTGCCGTGGACGTGATAAATTCGTGTTTCGACATTTTTTGAAGGTTCATCCTTGACTATGTACATGTCATATTAATTATTGATATACTACTTAAGAGTTTCGGGAGAATGCGATGAGTTCCCCGTAGTGCGAATGCGTGGCCCAGTTGATTGTTGCATCATCAATGTGTTTATTTCTCGTCTTAATGGCCTGGGATTGTGTTAAAGAAAAAATCTTCCCTCACAAGGAAGGAACTCATCACTAAGATGCAAGTTGTGTCTCTTACTGGTTTTGTAACTAGGGCCGTTGTAAAATTAATTTAAATTATTTTTTTTACTTAGTATAGATTCAGAACTGAAGCTAGATTTAATTTTAGCTAGTCCTAGCTTCTGACATAAGTGTTGACAAATAATTAAACGCAAGCAAAGCTAAAAAAACCGACTTCAACGCTTATATTGTGACTTTGGCTGGATCAATTTCAATAAAATTAATATAGGACCACCTCTGAAGTATAATCTACCAAACAAAAAATAATCATTAAAATCAAAAAAGAAACGTACAGTCGAATTTAGAACCTCCTTTTTTGAAGTCGGTTGAAAATGGGTAAGCTCCAAAGATTATACGGAAATGACGCTTATATTTCTTTTGGCATTCTAGTTTAACTTTAGTGACTCAAAAATATAGAGTAGGCTGGTCTGATGATGGAGTCAGAAAGAAGCATTAAGAACTCTTCAATGTCTATCTTTATTTTTATTTGGAATTGACAAACATTTGATCACTATTCACCTGATGATATGTGACCGAAGCTTTCTACGATGGAGCAAGTGCATGACTTACCGTAAATTAAATGGTATTTGGGTTCTATATAATAATCTCATAACATCACATAATACTGAGGACATTACTTGTTTAGCAATTTCCTTCCAGAATTGGTACGAAAATACTCTTTGATTTACCCTCACAATTAAATATAAACGTTGACGTACAAGCTTCCTGTTTTACTTGTTTTTTTTTTATTGAATTCGAATAAAAACCGGACTTGGATACGAGTCATATTAAATATGACCATTAGTTATTTCAATATTACGACTTCAAATTATTCCTTCTAACGTATTAAAATTTGTTCAGTTGTTTTTTCGATATACATATAAAAAAAAATGTATTTTGATTATATGTAAATTAATGGTTATATTATTATCTTAGGAATTAATCGTTTGAAACTGGTGAATACTGATGATATTAGAAGATTAGAGGATTAGCTTCATAAGAGAGTATAAATTATGCTCTTCTTAATGTATTAAGAAGAGCAAGCAAAGCCGCAGGGCAACGATGTATAAAAATAAACGTAAGTACTGAAAGTAGGTAGTGTATATAGGTTAGACTTAAAGGTGGTACTGTAATTAAACTGTTATATTTTTAAGTTTTTACCTCTACATAATTTTGTCAATGTAAATCTATAAATATAAAAATGAATTGACGTTAGTTAGTCACACCAAAACTCGTGAACAGCTGAACTGATTCGCTTAATTTTAGTTTTAAAATATTTGTATATGAGTGTCCAAGGGAGTTTTAAAAGATGAGAAAATATAAAAAAAAATCGTTCATAAATAGTGCACACGGGCGACGCCGGTCGGCTCAGCTAGTATTAGAATACAATTATCCCGATGACATCAAACCAGTTCGGATCCCTTATATTAGACAATAGCCGTGCCTCGCGGCTTCGCCCGCTATTATCGAGTTAAAAAGTAGCCTATGTGTTAATCCTAGGTATAAGCTATGTACATTCCAAATTTCATCCAAATCCGTTCAGCGGTTAAAGCGTGAAGAGGGAACAAACATACTTACACACTTACACACTTGCAAACACTTACAAACTTTCGGATTTATAATATTAGTAGGAAGTAGGATTCCACGTGGTAGACTTACACTTGCCATTGCAGGGCTGACATCGATGACGTCATGGGATGATGTAACCTGCAGTACGTGAGTGTGACTTATGTATATTACAGGACCTCATTTGTACTAAGTGGTCTAATCAATGTCAATTTTAAACATTTTGTGTACCCCACGGTTTCGCCACCTGTATACAGTAACGCTTCTCCCGCACTGCTCTATCAAATAGTACATTTATATATTAAATAAATAATGATACTGGAAACGTTATTAAAAAGATCTAAACATGCTGAATGGATTGATAAATGTGTAAGATAAAAAAAGATGTACAAATGTAAGAAATAAAGAATATTTCGTTAAACGTTAAAAAGTACAAAATACATCTAATATCTTCAAACGAGCAATTCTTGTATATATATATATATGTGTAATCAGGATCTCGGAAACGGCTCCAATGATTTTCATGAAAGTTACAGATTAGGGGTTTTTCGGCGCAAGGAATCGATTTATCGACGTTCCAGGTCCGAGAAATGCTCGGTTCCCAAACTGCATTTGAAAAACCGGGTTTAAGAAACTATCAGCGCCATCTATTACGCCATGACCGATGTAAAAAAACTGTTTCTACTCGATGCTAGAACAAAAAAACCGGTCATCCGGATATTTTATGAGTAAAACGAATAAATCTATTTTTATGGAATTAAGAATGTAGATAGTTTAGGTTCCGGAATAACGCATTGGCTACTTTTACTTAAGTAACGCGGATGAAGCCGCGGGGCATGGCTAGTAAGTAATAATAACTAAGCAAAGTGACAAACCTTGATAGTTTCAAAAACCACTGCTTACCAATAAATGTGATAATATTGTACCGAACACAAAAACGTAAACCCATTTGTTTGTTCTTATCGATTTCCTTATCTAGATTAATCACAAAAACAATAACCAAAGAAAACCACAACCACTAGAAAGACGATAGAAATCAATGTTTTCAATCTGTTTACATTGTTATCTAAGAAGTCATTAAGTGTTTTAATTTATTTACAAGATATATAAAACACGTGTGGGGCTGTGAGTATGAAAGCTTGTTTTACGTTTATGTCTTCATTACCGTAGAAGGTATAGTTACTCTACCTAGCGTAGAGTCAACGATCTAGCGAAGGACAACAGCCTTCTAATGAGATTATAAATCTCCACGTTTTAAATGCGATACAGTGAATTTAATTTCTCACTCATTTTTTTTTTTTTTATTTGTGACAGGCTAGTGTTAGACCACTATCTCACCTGATGGTAAGTGACGATGTGATCGAAGCTGGTAAACACACTAGACCTGGAATACGCAGGCTCTCAAGGATAACTGCCGGAACACCGTATTTGGCTTGGCGGCAGACTTTCAACTTGATGGTGGTAAGCTACTTTGGTAGCAAGCCAGGCGAGCAACTCACAAAATGCTCTACCACCTCTCAAATGTCACCTGATTAGCACCACCCGGGGACCACGTGTAGGGAGTCAGACTTTAGGGGTATCCTCCTACGGACGTGGGTGACTCAGCCCCCTATTTCATTTTTTTTACGCATGATAGGCAAGCGTTTGACTACCATCTCTCCTGACGGAAAGTCGAAAAGATAACTCTAGCGTTTGTCCGCTATGTCACTTTGCGGTGATGTGGTCATTAATTTTAACAACTGATAATATAGGTCTACAAAAGATACTGGACAGCTGCTGGAATACCGTTTGGAGCTTAGTGACAGATTTTGGTAGACTACCAGAGCGTGGAAAGGATCAGAAGATGCACTACAACAGGAAAAAGTTTTTTAAAATATAAGAGACCATAAACGTTGTTGGATTTGTTTTAATCATAAATGTCAATGTGAAATATTGACGATGGCAAAATTATCATTCCAGCAAAGTAAACTAAGTCTTAGCCTAAGCATCTGGCCGCTATTTCACATGATGGAAACCGATGATGCGGCCGAATTTAACTTCCGAAAGAATACGAAGAGCGACCTTGTTTCGTAATTGGGTAGATAAAAAACAGTTCAACTGCAACTTTTTATGAGTCTCTACCATAGTCAGTCTCAATATACATAATATCAGAAATACGAAACAAATAAAATGCATAGTAAATATCCTGTAATAAACACAAACACTTAAAACAATTCGTATTATTTTTGTATCCGGCCTTATAAAGCTGCATTGTATATTCAATTTGCGATTGTTTTAACTTTCAGAGTGAAACGTATTTGCAAGTGTGTAATTTGCCTTATTCTGATTCAACTGTTGCTATAAGAATCCCAGTTGCATTCTAGACACATTGTTTATCAATATCAACCGCATCTTCACATACAATAACACTATTGAAATTAACAAGTCATAAGACTTTGAAATAAACAAGACATAAGATACCGACTGCGTAACAAGTGAACTTCCTTTATTTATTTTACATTTTTTCATTTGTAATACCTTGTATGCGATTATAATATAAAACTGAATCAAAGCACAATTATAACTATTGAAAATTAAAGCGAGAACCAATTTTAAGTCGTTATAGATTCTTAATGGTCATTCAGAATAAAAAAATGTGAAAGAAACCTAAACATTTTAAATACATAATATTCAATGATACTCCATTCAATATAGTTCATTGTCACATGTCGACATATTTTTTTAATATTTTACAATGCCAACGTATTAAATTTTTATACTGTCATGTTTTTAGTGGCCCTCGCAAAATTAAAACAAATCGTTTGACGTAAATCACCGAAACCGGTCCACGCTTTTGGTCTTTAGAGCACCACAAAGGAACAAACATACATGCAAGGCTGATAAACACATTACCCTCTTTTGTTTTGCGTAGTCGGATAAAAACTAGATACATCAAACCAATTGTTCCAGCAAGATGGGAACGCTACCCTACTGGAAGTGGACTTGAGCACTTGAGTTACCTATAAGCTCGGTGCCTAGTTTTAGGAAATATTGTAGGCCCGTAAATACACCTCTTTATTTATATAGAAACAGTTACAGTATTTGCGTGAATTACTTTTACCATTGGGATAACAAATCAAAATCCGTCAGCCGCTGTAATGTGTATCCTCGCTTATATTGTGAATTTAGTAAAGTGAAAAAAATAATTAAATCCTAATGATGAAATAGAACTATTATAGACAGAATTGCTCTACAAAACTAATCTGTACTTCGATCTATTTATTAGTATCTACCTCTACTCTACCTGATTCACCGACCGAGTAGGTGGCTGTACCTCGAACGAGTTTTACTAGTTTAGGTGATATTTAAACGGTGTCAATAGTGAAAAACTACTTGTTTTTCGTACTTGTGGCGAAAATTGCGATATTATTATTTTTTACTTATTTTACTATATAGGTATGTGTTTAGTAATTCGTAGGTCAAAATCGGTGATCGAAGGATACTAAGGTACAACTATCAATTGCAAGGTGAATCTTGGAAAGACATTTGTCCCATCAACATGCAACATGATTAACACTATGGCTCATGTATTATCATGCTCAGCAAGCCATAATTCTTGTACACTAAAGACCTGTATGAAGCTAGACGGAATACTGTTTGCGTCGCCGAGTATTGGGAAAAAAAGGTGTAAGTATTCCCATCGACACGCTAAGAAGAAGACAATGTGATTTAAAATACTATAAGTGACATACTAAACAACTTTATATAAGTTAACTTTGTATAAATTCTTTAAAACCAATGGGTATGTGGTTACCTACTAATACAAATTGCAATCTTTAAACGTTAAGTCGACCTTTACAACATAATAATATATTAGCGATGGACTTCAATATAAATATGTTATGCAAATTATTTCTCCTGCGTTAGTCTGGCTGCACAAATATTTGACTGTCTAGTTTATTTAAAAACCGGCCGTATTTGAATATATTAAAAACATTACCCAAGAGCAATATCGAACATTTTTAAAGAAAACATTTAAGAAAACAGATTCATATATATATCTACATTAAAGAATAATTAATTGACTACCATGCTTACCTTATCATTACTTCTTACATATAAATATGAACCTTTTGTTCAAATCAGTGGTTAGGTTATTTTGTTGTACGAAATCTGAGTACGTAGACGCTGTTTACAACTTTACACAAAAGAAAATTACTTTTTCAGAGAGTTTGATGGCGTTTTCAACAATAGTAGTTGTGACCCTTGTAACATGATTAACCTTTGTTGACGTTTCTTTTATATTACAACCTTTTATTTATGTGTTATTATAGATTGCTCATAAGGTTTTATTTTATTCTTTAAGCAATTACTTTAGTTTGTATGTTATGACTTCGAAAAATTTCCAAATTTCTTAGTCATGCATTACGCAATCAAAAATAAAAGCTGTGTAACACGTTCAGCGTTATTTATTAGATATGAGCAAAATTCAGATTCCAAAATTGTAATTTTAATTAATTTTAAATTAAATTTCATGAATAGACATCATTTCTCAGTTTTTATTGAAATTATAAATATATAAAGAAGTATCAGTTTATTTTATTTTAAGAAAGATAACACTTGACTACAATAGTGTCAAGCGCTAGCCCATCAAATTCGTGAAAATCTTTTATTTTTATGCTCGATAAGCAAGCATTTGTCACCTATCTTCTTGATGGAAAGTAATGATGCGGTCGAAGATGTAGCATGCTTGCCTAGAAGATACCTTTTAAAGACTCCCAGATTGTACCGTTCAGGGAAGACGCTGGCTCCTTCGCTGTACGAATGATGAATTTGGAATCAAAACTGGCAGTATACCTTGAAGTGGAGGTCGTTCGAAATTAAATCTGTTTTACACTATTATAAATAGTTTGGTGGGCCATATAACCGTATCCCGTACATGGGCCCAATAAAACTTCGAATCAGTTGGCTGCGCCCGCGCCGTGTCCGAAACGCGATGTGTGCCGACGACCGGCGCGGGCGCAAGGACGCGTGTTTACACAACGAGCACCGGTAACGTGGACATATAGTATATATAGTATATATGTATGGTCAAATTTTTCTTCGACTTCGACTTTGAAATACAATGAAGTAAATAAAATAATAAAAAAAAGATTATTTTGTGTATTCAAAGCATATTTTATTGCAAACGATGTTATTGCCCGTTAGCGCCTTTTACGTCGGTCTATTTTTTTAGAACACACATTTGCAATGCATTTGAACTGCCCGTTGGTTTAGTTGATTGAGCATCCGCCTTTTAAGCAGGGGTATCGGGTTCGATTCCCGGCGGGAACACAAGTTTTGTCCCCATATAAAATTTGTGTTTCTGGTTCTGGTTGTGAATGTTTCCGGCACCCAGTCATCTAACTTAGTGTGGGGTTGTGAGTGTGAAAGCTTTAAAAAAACCACAAAACTGGTCTCATTATGTCGAACTCAAGTATTGAGGGTTTAGTTCTATTTCCAAAACATCATAGCGCGAATTCGACTTACACCCATTTGGTGGATATTTTTTGGGTAAGGATCTTGTTTGCACCAAAAATTACTAACTCATATTCTTAAAGTGGGCGTGAATATAAGACACGCTAAAACTATTGACATTTTCAAAAATTTGGTCAAGTTACACTACCTGTCAAATAATTTTTGAAACTATTATTTGAATATTATATATACATATGTATTTATTTATTTATATGTTTGTAAATGTATTAATAAGAATATTATGTACATATGTTAATATTTGTATTAGGTTTACATATTGTATATAAAGATATATATGATTTATTATTTATACATTGTTATCCACATATAGTGCTATTTATATATTGTGTTTAATTGTATGTAAGTAGTATTTAAGTTACATATCAGTATTTAATTTGTTTTATACTGCATGAGTTGAGAACACCACCTACAGCAAAATATTTCTACTATCCTGTCCATCCAAAGGTTGCCTGTAAGAAATTGCTTAATGTGATAAGGCCGCCCATTGTACAACAAATATTGTTTTTCGGTTATTTATTGTTATTGTTTTTAACTACTTATTGGTGTTCAATAAATAAATATTGTATTGTATTATATTGTATTGTAATACAACTACGTAATAAGATTCATACGGGTATTCAAGAACGTTTATCAGGCAGTAAGTCAGGTGGACACGTGCTTACCGGCAAGCACGTGACTTCACTTATTGTATAAATATAGATAGATAGATAGATAGATAACTCTTTATTGTACACCAGAAATAGAGGAAAATACATTAAAGACATTAAAACGAACTTAGGCTAGTACAATGGGCGGTCTTATCGCTTAAAGCGATCTCTTCCAGACAACCTTTGGATGGAGAGGAGATAGCAAAATGTATTGGGACTCAGGTGTACCACATAGTTACGCAAACTTTATAATAATTAAAATTTATATAATAAGTTATTCATACTTATATTTTTAACTTACTTAAGTTATGTACGTGCTTTTTGCTCAGTTGCTCTCAAGCTTACGTTTTATTATTATTTTAACTTTGGTTTTTTCGTATATAGTATTCGTTCGCGCAGAACTGAGATCTCGCGCCTACATTTTGCCACATAGAAAAAAACTTGCTTGTATTTACTTACATTCACTTTTTTTCTATATAATTATTGTTTGATTTCTGTATTTATTGTTCAATTATAGGATATCACGGAAATCATACGCAAGTTTCAGTATTCAGCGTGAAGCTGTTTTTGAGATAGACCCCGAGACAAAATAGGTATAAAAACAGTGACTGGTAACTTGGTGGCCGAACAAATCGTTATTGACCAAATGTTATTTTTTTTAAACCGGTTTCGTACTCTACATGTCAAGCCCTTTTTGATTATATCGCACAAGAATAGATAAAAAATAAAAAATATTTTGCTCCGTATTTACATGTATGGGAGTCCCCTTAATATTTTATTTACATAATTTTAAATGTCATTTCTAGCTTTGGGTCGTAGTTTTACATATCATATGAGAATTTGAAGTCATTCGCTTATATGGTATCGACGCTAAATGCCTCTTACAGACGGACGGACGGACAAAGTGCTGAAGGACCCAAGTCAACTTAGAGATCTCGCTTCGCTCAATCAATTATTTAATTTTTATATCATTTGATAGGTTATAAAACTGGCTTCCATTCCTACTCCTATTTTGAAACATTACCAGCATTATAACATGACGTCAGTAATGAACAAAAAATGCCAAATGTTTTACACCAATCTTGTCGCCTTGATAAATAAAAACTTAATTACAAACTATAGGTATTTATAATAAAAACTTATATCGTTCTTTTATAAATTTATGAAACACAAGATTTTACTAATTGTTATATTTTCATTGTATATGTTATTACTTTACATTAAAGTAGGTCCCTACTTAAAATTGTTTCCTATGCAATAGTTTCTTAATAAAGCATTTTAAATGAGTGCCATAATCCAAATTCACCAGCAGTGAGTTTAACATCAATATTGTACTTGAAATACCGAGCTATTTCTACACGTGTTAAAGTGACCTGATTCAGTAAAATTTATAACACATCTGACAAATGTTCACCAATATGTTCGTAAATTTACATCAAGCAAATAATATCAACTCAATAATACTAGTCGTTTTCTTCGAACTTAGATTTCTCGCCTACATTTTGCCTAATAGAGAACAATTTTAAAAGTTCAATGCTTTTTTTAAATAATAATAGCCATAATTCATATTCTACTTCAAAGTTCTTTTCAACAATACACCAAACAGGCAGAGGAAAAAAAATTGCGCTCTTATGTGTTTGTTTGTTTCCTTAGTATTTTCATTTATATCATTTTAAATGCTATTTTAGGCTTTTTTTATTTTAACATATTCACTGAGAATATGAATTTAAATAGGAACTATTAAAAGAGTTCTAGACGAACAAAGATTTAGTCATAGTTTCCATTCCGTTTTCTCATTCATACCTCATCATTCATAAATTAATTATAGAGACCATAAAATGGCCAAGTCGATAGCTTTAGCAACCGACCGGAGGCATTCGATTAGCTATGCGTTCCAGTTAAAGATTAAAACTAACATAACTACAGTTTCTAAACACGGCATTACACTAAATAGCTAAATAACTGGTATTGCATCGTACACTATCAACTTCTCATTAGAGCACCTAGTTAATAGCAGAAGGTGCATTGTTGTATATCTATACTACGTGAGATAGGGCACGCCACACTTGTTATATCGTTTGACCCGCCCGGTGACGCTGCAGAGGCTACACACAGCCAGCAGCATGTAGTACGTTCGAAAAAAAAAAAAAAAAAGTTATATCGTTTGACTTACTGATTAACAAACAAGTTAGGGATTATTATAACGAGCGTGCGGGAAGCGCGAGCGAAACGTCAGATTAAGCAAAATTGCTTTCGTCTGTCCGTATGTTCAGTTGTTCTCCCTACAGGTTGCATTTCTCAACTAATTTTAGTGAAATTTTGTGAGCAGGTTCGATTCTAAAGTTCATAACACAGCATTGCGACACACAGCTAGAAACCATTGCATGTTGAGTTAGATACCAATAGACGGGATGCCAAATAAAGTTTTGTTTCCGATTGTATTTTGCATCGATAAAAAAGATTTTATTTAAAGTTTGTTTACTTCTTATCAGCATTCTTCGTAGTTGTCAGGTATTTCTTTTATCAAATATTCATTCTAAAACTATTTGTGGATACAGTTCTAGAACGTAAAATTTTATTAGATGATATCTCGTCTGACGAGGAAAGCGAATTCCATAACCAAACCACATTGATTATGTAGGTGATTATAACGTTTCACTTAATAAACATAGCAAACGTGTACCATTCATATACAATGCATACATAAATTTATATAAATAAGACAATTGAAACTACGTCGAACTCTGCCCTCATAAATATTATTTGAATTGTAGCACTTGCGTTGAATTCGCAGTGATAAACTCGTTAATTTATCAACTCAAATTTATGATTCGAACATTCCGATAACAGTTTGTTGTTATCGTTATTATTTAGTGACCACTCAGGAGTATTTAAAATTAGCGGCGATGTTAAAACTTATTTTACAGCGACGAGAATTTCGCGTGCGCAGTCTACTTAATGTACTGGCAAGTCATTTGTTTTTTACAAGATGAAATCGAATAGAAATATTTTTGAAACTTAGCTCTACAATTTTAACATCAACTATGCTTCGATTATTCGAGAACTTCTTCGCAAACGTGTTAAGCAGGTTATAATCGAGACTTGACTTTATCGTTCATACGAATTGAAACCTAATAGAAATAAATTTAAAGATCAATTTCTGTTAGACGTTTATATTATTTACAGAGGATAAGAAAAAAAAAGACTATTCTAATGGGTTGTAATTTGGTATATTTTGTCTTGAAAATATGAAAAGCAAGATTTAAATGTAAATAAATGTATATGGCAAAATCTAGTTATTAATATAGTCATTTACATTCATTATAATAAGCGCTTATGGTTATTAATTATAAAAAAAATAAAAGAAAATAAATAATATGACCTTGAAACACTTTGAAAATAATACATTACAAAAGAGGAAAAAACATTACAGATATGTGTATAAGTATGTAACTATTTTTTTAATATCTAAAATATTATCAAGTAGGTATATGGATTTTTTCAATCTGATGGTTTAGGTATTCAATGTTTTATCTGTTGGTAAAATAATGTGGTTATAAGTGGTAGTCATTTTAAAGTTATTTTTATTTAAATAGTATATTAATATTGTGTGCCGGTAATGTTACCGGCACACAAGTCTTTAAATTCAGTGTGAGGCTGTCAGTGTAAATTTAAATACTATCATTTATTTAAAAGTTTCAAATTAACATAAAACCATAATCATTATTAATTCCTTCTTTTAAAACTACAATCGAATCATTTTTGTTTTTCGACCTACATAACAATCAAATGTAAATTCTTTTCTTTTGAAGAATCATTGCTACAAAGTCCAATTTATTTAGCGTTTATTGATCAATTAAAAACTATGGTGGTCTAATTTATGTTTATTTAATACCTAACATAGTCTTTCTTAATTCAAATATTTTGAAATAATGGTGTTGGGATTAGGTTGGGATAATGAATTCTATTATGTGCAATAACAGGATTGGACCTGCTACGTGAATCACTAAAAAATTAAACAATACTAATATTATAAATCTGAAAGTGTGTGTGTAAGTGTGCAAGTGTTTAAGTATGTTTGTTCCCTCTTCATGATTTAACGGCTATACGGATTTAGATGAAATTTGGAATGTACATAGCTCATACCTAGGATTAACACATAGGCTACTTTCTAACTTGATAATAGCGGGCGAAGCCGGCTAGTAATAAAATTAAAAGTAAAATTTATTGTTTGAGTTAATTATATCAATGACGTCTCACTTATATGACAACATTCGAAACAAACTTTCATCCTATTTAATCCTCTTACAATAAGGAACAGTCAAATGTAAATTATTACTTTTTTCAAGAATCTTTCAATTTTTTATAATTAAGTATATTATCTTTTATTCAACGACAGTAAGGTCGGCTTGAGCAGCTAAATATTATACCATCATCATCGCCCTTACTGCCCATGTTATTAAATAATTTACGTATAAGTTTGGTAAGTTCAACATCTATGAGTCATTCACACAACAGAATAAACAATAGTTAATAAAATCTACACCAAGCTTACGTAGTAACTATTATCTAATCTGTTACAAAGCGTCCCTGATCCTTAACTTGACTCCGAGTATACATCGTGGGAAGTCGAGATAATGTAAATAAATGATTCAAAACCAACGAAGCGGGAAAAAGATGACCGTACCTATATTCTCATGAACTTACTGCAACATGATCTTGAGGTTAATCAATTACTTTTTCTTAGTTAAGAATGTTATCTTTATCGTACTACAATTATAAATACAAAAGTTTGTGTGTGTGAATGTTTGTTACCACGTGTCTCCGTAACGAATAAATCTATTTAGATGAAATTTAGATTGTAGATAGTTGAGGTTCCGGAATAACACATAGGCTACTATTTAACGCGGGCGGAACCGCGAGACACGGCTAGTAGGTAATAAATCTAACAGCTATTCGAAATAAGATAATATAGCTATATAGCTATATAATCTGAACAGAGATTTTAATTTCAAATACCTCGGGCATTATCTTACCGAAGACCTTAAAGACGATGTAGATATAGAACGCGAGCGTAGGGCTCTGGCGGTCCGTGGTAATATGCTGGCCCGCAGATTCGCCCGATGTACAGAACAGGTCAAAATTACGCTTTTCAAAGCATATTGCCAGGGAATGTACACGGGTAGCCTGTGGACCAGTCATACCAAAAAATCGCTCTCTACGCTAAAAGTGCAGTATAACAACATATTCAGAATGCTGGTGGGACTCCCTCGCTGGTGTAGTGCCTCCGGAATGTTCGCGCAAGCTCGTACCGATGGCTTCCACGCCGTTATTCGAAAGAAAATCGCTTCGTTGGTGAGGAGGGTGCGAGGGAGTCACAACAGCATTCTGAAAGTTGTTGCGGAGGATGTTTGTTCGCCTGTGCTGAGACATTTCATCGGGGTGATGATCAAATAGACTCTTTAGAATTTATTCTCTCACTCACCCGGATGGTATGCCTCAGCTTCAGTTTTAAAAATAACTCTTTTAATTTAATTTATCGCACTTTATCGCCCATACACTAACACTAGTTTAATAAGTTTCTTTTTATAGTTAGTTACGTGTTTACTAACCCATGGACTGTAAGTTGTCTCAATAAAGAAATTTGAATTTGAATTTGAATTATAGCGATGTAAATTAAATCCAATATATTATGCAACTAATATTATAATCCGAAAAATTGGGTGCAGTTTTAAAAGGTTGCTTGTTTTTCTTAGTAATGATATGCTATTACTTGACCACTATATCTCACGTGCTGGTACATAATGATGAGGTCTATGATAAGCACGTTAGTCATAGAACTATTCATTTGTGACTGGCTCTCATGGATTTTGATGTTTAGTATTTAGATAGTCTAAACCCTGTAATATGACAAATGTTAGTTTTATTCCGAATAAAGCGTGACAAACAGTGAGGCACAGTTGTTTATTTCATAGCGGTCAAACAAATACATTTTAAAACATATTTTTAATATATATGCTACAGAAAATAGGCCCTCAAATCACTTTATACTTAACAATCATTTGGTAGATCATTACCTTATCGTTTAACACACACTTTCACGCGCCTTGAATAAAATAATAAATCTTTATTGCCAAAGAATGTACAATATTTCACGATAGTGTTCTTAAAGGCTAAGTTAGCAATATCGTTGTAGAGTATCTGCCGCCGAACTAGGCTCATCGCCGGTGTTTCAGCATACAGCGCTCTTCCCATAACTAGATCTACAATATTAACTAGCACTAATATCTTACATAATCCAGTTACATTTAGAAGATTTATAAAAAAAGTTGATTAATGTATTTATTATGTTGTATGGAATTGCATTTTAGGTAATATAATGTATGTGGTGAGTATGTGTGACATATTATACACATGTATTCCTTTTCTTACGCGACTGCACAAAAAAATGCTTATGTTCGGGCGTACAGATGCAGTTTCTTTAGCATTCTGTACAAGAATTAGACTATTGCTTCATGCGTTCTGATAAATGAGGTCTCATTAAATTTGTCTTGGCATCAAAAGTAACATAGATCAAAATCAGGACTTCTAATAATTAAACTCAAGCAAAGAAAAACTCGACTTCACCGCTTTATCTTCGGAACCTTGATCAGATTTAATGTATTAAACACGCATTATTTACTATAACTTAAAAACTAGAGATTTGATCTTGATCAAATTTCAATGGGACCACATGAAAAGCATCAGCTTCCAAATAAAAAAATAATCGGCTCACAACGAAAAAAGTTATGAGGTAACTTTTGAAGTCGGGTAAACGAGAACATAGTCAAAGTAGGCATTATTGACGATATTTCAAGAACGATTGATCAGATCTTGATCAAATTTAAATGGAAGATGGGACCAATAAGAAAGCAACATCAACTAACTAAAAAAAAATTCAAAATCGGCTCACGTGGAGAGAAATTATGAGGTAACACAAATAAAAAAATTAATAAAAAAATACATTCGACTTGAGTACCTCCTCCTTTTTGGGGAAGTCGGTAAAAAAATATGGCGGCATGTAAGTTATGTTTTCACATATGCATAAAAGTGATTACTTTATGCAGCATTTTTAGTCCGCGTGGTGTTATTGTTGCAAAACAGTTTGTTTTAACGAAACAATCGTGCATGCTGCTTGCGACATGACTCACAATTCGCATTTGTGCATTGTGCAGTTTTTAATTACGATAATTATGAAAATGGTTTCGAAATTGACGGTGTATCGAGCTAATCTAATTATGCGATTATTGACAGGAATTTGTATAGAAAAGTGACGCAATATTTTGCTTATCAAGGCTAAATAATACGTATTTTTATTTTGATAAACTAAATATTAGCGATAAGGAAAACAATGACCAATGCGTCTTATAATAATTATATTATGACCGTGAATCACTACCATATCTGTTCATTGATACTAGCTATTAAACTTCATAATTAAAGTACCTAACATATTTAACGTATTATAAAATAAGTTATTAAAATGCATAATGGTGCTAATTCTGTTGAGCACCAAACTAACCTAAACTAAACTAAAAATAAACTAATTTTAGTCAAAGAATACCTAAACGCTATTCTGATTTTACGTTGAACTTAATTTAAAAGTTGAAATGACAGGACTAAAATTGATTTTGATAGCCAAATTGAATTGTATTCACAAGAGCCGCAATCACATATTCCTCCATTATGGACTTTGTAGGTCAGTATTTGCTTCATTAATTGCACGTGTTATTCTTTCAAGTATAAGATCACATTTAAAATAATCCAGACCTTTTTCATACAGACTAATTTGAGTTTAAAATTTCTATTTTTAGTCTTAATTTGACGTAAAACATGTACATCAGAATAAGAATTTGGTCATTTTCACTAAATAGAGTAACTAAACTAACTTAGTCCTGTCAAACTTAATTTTAGTCTAATCTTGCATTTCCTGAATAGGTTTTGGACTAAAGCAGGACTAAAACTAATTTTAGGCTAGTTTAGTCTAATTTTGGACAACAGAATCGGCACCAATGTAGATTTTTTTTTCATCACCTCTTCATTTAATCATTTTTTTTAATCAAAACATTGTTGATTAAAAAAAAATACATAAATTATACATAAATAAATGTTTGAGTATTTTTTTACCTAAAGATAAACTTATAAGCATTTTACACCACTATCTAACCGTATATTTGTGTCAAGAGTGCATGTGTCCCAGATTCAGAAGCACGGTCTATTTTCCATGGCAACATCACTTTCTACCGTATTGTAGTACGATGCCAATAAATTAAATGAATAGTATTTACTGTTACTCCTAATATCATACGTTACTATATTATTATCTATTATTATGACAGAAACACTCATCATGGTAAACATTTATATCCAAAATTTTTACTTCCTTTACTACTTAATATAGATATACCTAGGTTAATATAATTACGTATTGGTGTTAAGGAACGATTGAAAAAAAAAATTATGAAAAAATCGCGCCGCCGAGTTTCTTGCCAGCTTCTTCTTGAGATGGCTGTAATTTTGTTAATCTGGCAGTAGAGTCATTAACTTTCATGAGTGCCTCTTTGGGGCCCATGTGAATAAACGATTTTAATTTGATTTGATATGCGCATTATTCGGTCGCATTTTCAAATGGTGTAGTGGCTATGGGGTCGTCAGGCTGATCTTCTGAAGATGGGGGTTCAAGTCCTGTCCGAAATTTTTACTCATATATTTCAGAATGTATTTTGCCGAATGATTTGTAAATAAAATCAATTAAAAATGCATATACATTTATCTTAATTTGCTAGGTAAGATATACATCTGTACCTAAAACCTTAATATGAAGGTCAATTAAGCCCACCTTCCAAATGAATCGTTATTAAAACCATAATGAATAATTAGAAGATGTTTCGTATCGCGTTACCTAGTTTGGTTGTTCAAAACAATTTTGTTTTGATTTTGAGAGTTTCTAACTCTGGGTGTCTCTTTCTCGGTATTCATTGAACTTAGTTCCAGTCTCGGCTTACAAACATTTGACTTTGAAGAAGTTTTAACATCTAAATGTTACCTGAGACTTAGAGAGCTGTGTGGGTAAGTGTGAGCTTAATGGGCTGTAAATTTTGTGTATCTGGCAGTAGAGTAGTCATTAACTTTCATGAGTGCCTCTTTGGGGTCCATGTTGAGAGCCTGCGTATTCCAGGTCTAGTGTGTTTACCAGCTTCGATCACATCGTCACTTACCATCAGGTGAGATAGTGGTCAAACACTAGCCTGGCACAAATAAAAAAAAAAATTAAATAAACGATTTTTATTTTGATTTTAAAACTACTTAATTAAGAATTCATCAATCAAGTGATTTTATTTATATACCATTATCAAGATGATTATAATGATCGTCAAGAAAGGATTTCAATCTCTGGTAGGCTTACTTTTGATCTGTCTAACCTGTTGCTGGCCCAAGTGTTGTACACTGTGAGAAAGTATATATTTTGTGAGCGTTTTCTTTGACTTGTGCCAAGATAAGCTCAATGGCATTCTCAGAGGAATTCTGAAGACGATTACCCAATTTATGCTGTCATTTCGTCGAGTACGTATCGTTTTGGTTCCGTCTTGGTTTTTTATATTTTTAATAATGATCTGGCATAATAATGATCTGGCGGATGTTGCCAATTAATGAATTCATTTACCGTATTGCTATTTAAAAAAATATTTTAATACATGAATGATAAACATATACGCCTGGTTATGCTTATAATTAAAAAAAATACAAAATATTGATCAAAAGTAATATATAAATTGCGAAATAATCTAAGAGAGTAGTTCATTTTTAGAGTATTTTACAATTTAAATGAGTTTTTTAATAGCGAATACGTTTTTTATAAATAGTTATTGAGTTTTAATTTGTAAGAATTTTAAGTACGTATATTTACAAAATTGTTTGTGAATTTCGTATTTGTTATATACATATATATTATTTATTATACTTACAAATTAAAACTCAATATCTATTTATAAAAAAAACTATCAGAAAACTCATTTAAATTGTAAAATACTCTACAAATTAACCACTCTCTTAGATTATTTCGCAAGTTTTCATATTTCCTATTATACATTTGTAGTAAGCGAATAAACATGTTGTACGTACGGAATGTATAAACTGTTGAAACAATACCATTCACTTCAATAACAACTTTACTTTGTACACAGTTGATGACAATAAAATATCTTCTTCAAAGATTATTTATCTTAAAGTTTATTTAAAATAAAGTAGTAAGTATATGAAATCGAATCGGTGACGTATTAGGGCATCACTAATTGATTAGTACACGAGCTAACAAATGTAGATGTAGAATGGTTGGAAAGAGTTACTTTTTCTTGAGGCGAGTTGATAACAATACGATGATAACAATAATATCAGTGTTAATCACAAGCAATTATCTGCGATTTCGATTTAAAGCGACAGCAAATCAATATCAAAACTATGTCTTTTTTTTTTATTTCTGAATAATAATCGAGTAATACAGTTATATTTAAAGAGTGGATGTATTGATTATAAAGATAAGAAATCCTGCATAGATATGCAGGTATATCTAAAATTGGTGGCGCATCATTGATGTTAGTTTATCATATTCTTTAGATTTCTATGAATGAGTCTGTCACAGTCCAAATTGTGCTACGAATATAAGTGGATTAATAAAGTACACGTATTCTTTATTTTATTACTCAGAATACTCAGATACAAGCATAGTTTAATATTACCTAAACCATTTTATCATATTAACATGTTAACTTTTCATTTATATATATTGACAGGTGTTATTCAAAAATACAAAAAAAAATTATTAACAGCCTGAACATATAATATCACATCGAAACACCGCGTTGCCTTAACATTTTTTAAGTGTAATTAAGTTACTTTAGCACCATAACGTAATTCGATTTGTATAGTCGATTAAAGATTTTAAATTGGTAATTCTACTGGTGATATAAGCGAATATAAGAAGTGTAAGAGCAAAACTGTCTGATCTTAGGTAACCGCACGTGTTAGGTATGCATGTGGGTTAACAACCTGAGCGATAACCGCTACCCGCACGGCCATACATAGTAGTACTCGTACATACTAGCTGAACTAGTCGGCCGGAACACCGGTTACTGGCTCATTGGGAAATCTCGGAGTTTCATTCAAAAGCAATATATTTGTATATTACATTAACGTGATTGAACACAAACAGATGTGTACCAACAACTCACTATTGAGATAACTTGTGGCAACAAAAAATATAATACATATAATGTATCTACTTAATTATGTAAATGTATTTTTTTTTAGAAAAATGTGTCGAAAAGAAGAATCTTTACCAGAAAGATAATAAAAACCTAAGCACAGTCGCAGTGACATAACAACGCTCATTATTTTTTTTTACAATCAAACCGTGACTCGAAAGTTGTTGAAAGCCTTCGCCGCGATGCCAATTATCTCTAGCCTCTTTTTATACTCGTTAGGAATTCTTCAAAATCGTTTTACAAGTTTTTTTCCTGTCTCTACGGAACTGGTATTGTTGTCGTCCCACGTCAGCGTCACCTCCACACGGTAACATAAAAATAGCTTATTGTCATCTTACAAAAAACTGTAAACTTCTGCCAAAAATGTCACCTTAAACTCTTATATGACTATGATAAAAGACGTGGGATATTTTGCATATATCAAAATTAATTTAAAGATCTATAGCTCCTGAGAGAATCTTTGAATTGAATGATCATAATATTATTCGAGAGAGTCACGTTGTAATCACCTGACTGCACAAATGTTCTAAGAACATTGTCACAGAGGATATTTAACCTTTAATGCTACGATTGAAACTGGTGACAAATGTAAACATTATAATGAATCAGAGTAATCTGAACTGTGTATTATTAGTAATAGAGGTGATGTTGTCTGCAAATTAAATAGTTCTGTAGAAGCCGCGAAGCATGTCGTGGGAGCGACCAAACAATGACTGGAATGTTATACAAAAAAAAATCGTGTGAGTGAGATAGGGCTACTTAAATATATTAAAGTTGTAGTGATGAATGAGATGAAAGATCCAAGGCGTACTTCCGCTGAAAGGGGCTCAGGTGACTTGAACTCTCGTAAATGTATAATACCAGGTGATAATGTGATAGGTATTTTTAGCTTTTTTTGCGTTCTTCATGTTTTATTATTTATAAAATTTCGAGAACTACACAAATTCATTTTTTTTCGTTTATTTTTATTAAATCCTTAATATCTCTGTATGAATCCCCTCATAAATTTCGAAGCTATGTCCAATAGTGGGCTTTTTGTCGAGCGCATTTTATTATAAATTGAAGATAATTATCAGGTATTGTTGGAACTGTTCATCAAAATTCACGAGGAAGTGTCTCAAGAACCGACAATACATTATTTATCGAAACTGTTAATTAAGGTGTTTATGTTAAAGACCATCAACCACATGGAGGCTACACGTGAGACCTGATGATGTTGTAAAATGAAACCGATGGCTTGCGTCACGGCAATTAAGAAACAATAAACATTGCCAAAAATCTTCAACTACAAATATGAAGTTGCTAGGGAAACATTTTCAAAGATTTCATTGAAAATAGTCTCTTTTGAATAGCGTGTTACAAATTGTAAGTAACGGATTTGTTTTCTTTTCTCTTTTAGTATTTAAAATTTAAATTTACTTAGCATCTTAACAAAAACCTTTATTAATATAAAACGAAATTGTCTTAGCGTATATATTGATTTGACGTTTGTTTATTTGATTCTGTTTAACATACTCGTACATTACATTATTTATTGCAGACATTCATTTAGATTTCTACGTGACTGTACTGTTTGTTCAAAAGAAACATCAATTTATTAATTAAACACGAAATATTTCACTAATTAGATTTCATTAACAACTAATAACCAAATTAATTATCGGTGAACAGTTGACTCAGATGAAACATTGGTATAGACAAAATATGGGTTTAGTTACGGAATCTTGCTATGAGGATCTGCTGCCGATGTTGAAATTATTTTTATTCTACAAAAGAGAGCGGTTCGTGCAATCTATGATATTATGGGTCCGCGCGAATCTCTTAGGGTATTCTTTAAAGAATCAGACATACTTACCATGCCTTCACTTTAAAAATATTATGCATGTTCGCAAAAATATTGATATATATAAATTAAGAAGCGACGCACACAATCTTAATACTAAATATAAGCATAAAATTACAGTCTGCGCATTTAGATTAAGCAAAACGAATAAATCTTTTATGGCAAATGGGGTTGTATTTACAATAGAATTCCTAAAATTGTAACTGAATTACCACTGGGAAAGTTCAAATGTGTAATAAAACGGGCATTAATTAAGAAAGCTTATTATAAAACGATCGACTATATTCATGACAAGGATGCATGGAGGCAAACAGCACAAGCGTTTTCTAGCTACTACATAATATAGATATACCTAGGTTAATAGTTATGTATTAAAGTTAAAGAATAATTTATAAAAAAAAGGAAAAGAAATGCGCCGCCGAGTTTCTTGCCAGGTTCTTCTCGGGATGGCTGTAATTTTGCGAATCTGACAGTAGAATCATTAACTTTCATGAGTACCTCTTTGGGGCCCATGTGAATAAACGATTTTGATTTTGATTTGTTTTTGATGTGGTGTCAAAGCTAAATGTGCCTTTAATCGAAATCAAAATAGTTTTTTCATTTGGGGCCTAAAAGAAGCACGTATGAATTACAATGATTCTTACTGACATATTTTAAAAGTTAAAGCCTTCTCGAGAAGAACCCGTCAAAAAACTATACTTAAGTTAGTTACAGATAGTTCTACAATACCATCTACAACATTATTGTCTAGACGATTTCCTGCTATTTTTCTTGACTATCCATGACACTATCCCAAATGACCTGTGTTTATAAGCCAATATCATTAGCTACATCGTCATGATCACAACAGAATTAACCATGATCTTGCTTTCCTCGCTAATCCGGCTTATCTATCGACGTAATTAAACGCAAATATGTCTGAGATAAGGTTTAACAGTGTATAACAATGATTAGTGTCGTCTTATCTGGATAACAGGTGAAGCTTTTTATCATCGAAGACGTATTTTTTTAGTTCACAAGCATAGAACAGTTATGTTGTTTATAGGCATACGGACATTTTTTTATCCTTTTTGATTGTTGCCGTTTTTGTAAGCTTTTATTCAACTTGCTTCGTTTGTTTTTCTTTCCCGTTCAAATTTTGTTAGTTAAGTTTAAATCCGTTTCCAATTTTAGATTTTCATTACTGTAAAATTTCGATAACAATACATAAACATGTACCATTGCACATGGTAAAGCTTGCCGCATAATAATATATAACTGAACGAGGCTCCAATTAACTTATGTCCACATAATAATATAAAGAATATACCTAGGTGTCATAAACACAAATTGGTCGTATAATCACTTTCTGTGTGTAAATATATCGAGAGATTATGTAGCTACAATACAATCTCTAACATCGAACGAATGATGGGAAGGATACGAAGAGAATAATGATGGTGACATGAGATGGACAAAAATCTTCGTTATATCAATACGTTCTTTGGTCTTAGCAAATATAATTGTCTTAAATAACAAAAATGCAATAATATATTCGCGAGATTAAAACTCAGAAGCAACTATGTTTAATTAAATCATCTAAATTGCAGGGAAGCAATTAGAACTCCCATCAAAGTAATCATTATCCACGCTAAATGTCAGCAACGTGTTAAAGTAAAACTATAGGATATATATTGCGAGTTAGATCCGGGTTCTGAATAATTAGATAATTCAACCAGTTATAGTGATAATAAAACTGCTGCGTGCTGTAATACAATGTTACGTATGTTATTATATTTGTGCCTCGGTGAAGTATGAGCTAAATAATGCATTCTTACGTTATGTAGAGCTTGTCTGATGAGCAACATACATTTTATAGTTTAAAATGATGAGTACTAAAACGTTTATAAATTATTATTGTTTCTGCCGTATAAAAAACCTGTGTACGCAATCAGACTGTAGTAGAATAAGTACTTCTGACACATCTGAATTCACTGTGTCGCTGGAGTTGAAGTAAAAGTAAGTACATCAGGATTCCCAACAGCGAAACTTTCACTATCTCTTTCGGAGCACGTCTGACCCTCGTTGACATCCATCCGGCATCTGAGGATGACCGAACTGTTTGTTTTCACACTCGGCCTGCGATGCACCAAAGTTCAACATATGATTAGAATATTCCAGCAGATAAACGAGTCTTGGGGTTATCAATCGATTATTAATAGCAGAGTGCTTTATCTTTACAGAATAAGGGATACCTATATAGTGTTTAGAACAAGAAACAACGAATAATTCGTATTCCTTTATAATACATAATAACGTTATTTGCAGTTCTGGGTGGCAGCAGTTGTTGCAATAACGGATTCCATCACATATACGATTTACTTGTTTTTTTGTCAGTTGCAAAGAAATCGGTCGTTTATTCTACGTGGACTCGGACCGGTGTTACAATAGTTTCATCTCAAGTGATGAATGAACATCACGGTTCACCACGATCTTTCAAGTCATTGGTTCACTTAAAGATCCCTATGCATGACATGAGCCAATAAACAAAGTGACATTTGGATGAGTAATTAAAATTTCTTTTTTATAAACTTTCATACTTACTTAATTTAATGAAATGGAAACTAATCAAATGATTAGTGTTCGTTCGAGAAAATGAGCGATCCCTTGTTTCACAGCATTCAAGGATACCTCGTTTTGAGTGCCTCTTTTCATGTGATTAAACGATTTTGGTTTCTATTTTGAAAAAATATATAGAATTATGTAAAAATCGTTCGAAAAATATGTCAAAGAACAATAAAAAAAATCAAAGAACAAGAAGGGTTCAAAGCGTAAAAAGTAATAACAAAAATAAAATTAACTAAAAATGAAATATTGCACGTTCCAAGATAATAGAGATCTTGAGGATGCTTAGTGTAGTGAAAACACTTGGGGAAGAGAGCTCAAAGCCTTAGCTGGAATAATCTTATTAGTTAATATTTCAGTATTATTATATTTTCCATTACAAATGATTTGATTAAAAATAGAGCTTAGAAGTTATAATTTAGCTGTTAGACAAATAATCAGTATATAAATCTGCAATATTCATTATTATATAAAGGTTACATTAAATCTCATATGTACATACATGTTGTTCATACCAGTGTATTCGAACTAGTATTTCTAGGGGATTTTAATGCCCACCAACAGGAGTGAATATTCCCATACCAGAATACTGACTGTGCTGGAAGAGAGATGCGAAAGTTAGCCTTGACGCACAACCTCACTCAGCTGGGCCAAGAGGCAACAAGGGTACCCGATGTTTAGAAAGGACAAACGTTCTATGACTAAAAACTTGATCTTCCTTATTCTTATATAATAAGAAGAATTATCATGCGCTCGTTCATTTGGAATTAATCTCTGAATTTGGAGATCGAATCGTTTTGCTCGGACGATTTGCCTTGGTCCACTTACGCAACGTTCACATTTACAGACCAATCTACGATTCGTCCTTATTATTATCTACAAAAAGGTAACTTAACTCCAGAGAACTATTCGAATAATTATACTTTATGAAATTAAATCGTTCATATCTGTTGTTGGCTCGTATATAAATACCAGTTTGCAAAAGATTGTAGATAAACCTTTGATTGATATATAACTTCCTACATCATTTTATATTCTAGTTGCACCAGGGCTTCTGTTGCTACATACACTTTGTGATTCGAACGTGTGTATGTGATGAAATGCGGATTATGCATACTCAATTTGTTTATTGGATTGTGACAACTGCATGGGTAGCGAGCACTATTAGGGCCAACGTTTTTGTTAAAGTTTACGAAATCGCTTATCAAATCATTGACCTAGATCTTTTGATAACTGCAAATATTTGTCAAAGTAATCCAATGACAATCGTACCTAATCGCTCTTATCTTGTCCAAATCAAATGGCGCAAGCTCTTAAAAGTAAGACCGCTAAAATAGACTTACCTCTAGCCCATCCAGTGAGGACGTTTCCAAGGTAAGCCACTTTGTACACAGGATCGGGATCGCTGATACGAACACTGTTTGTTCTTCGGAGCAGCTTGCCGAGACCTCGGGACAGCTTCCCGATGGTTCGAGAAGTGAAATCCTTGGCTGACGCGCCGTCTGCCAAGCACACCTCACTGGGCAAGATCGATTTAGTAGGCCCGTTTTCCTGCATCTTATGTCCAATCAATCTCGGCATCATTAGAGGAATTGACTTCTTTCTCTCCGGCGTCAGTGTCTTTGCCTGATTGACGCTATAAACGTTACAGTTCTTCTTGAAGCTCTGAGCGTTTGCGTCTTTGGTTTGGTCAGCTTCATCAGTCTTGTCTAATTTGTCCTCATCTGATTTCATGAGGATCTTTCCGTTCAGGTTTTCGCTGGATGCCGTGTTATTGTTGAGGTTGTCAGTACTGCCGGCGCTAAAGCGACGCTCGGAACTCGAACGCCTCTTCATGAGCGAGGGGTTCCTTAACATGATGCTCGTCTCGCTCGAGCTCCTGTTCTTCAAGATGTGTATTTTTTTGACGCGCGTGACGGCGCAGTCGACCTCGTCGGCACTGACCATCCTTTCCGTTTTGCCTTCCTCATCCAGGAAGCGAACTCTCAGTCCGTTAGGCTTGCACTCGGCCTTTTCCGCATCTTGCAGTCGATCCGGCTGGTTTTTTGCGCCGGAGTCGAGGCAGTGGCGCTCGGTTTCACTCAGCGTTCCGAGAGCCATGTTTATCAGTGAACAGACCTCGCTTTTTGTCGGCGCTATTACATTCTGACTGGAGATCTGAGTCGCCTAGATCGTTCACAGTTCACGGGAGTCGGTCGGTCACTTTCTCAGCCGAAATCCGACCGGTCACTTCCCTCGATAACGAATAAAACACACACAGAGTAGTACACACCGCGTCCATTAACGAACGACACCGGTTTGGAATGTAGCCTTCTCCACACTCACTGAATGCACCCGAGAGAACGTCGATAAAAAGGTGTATCAATTAAAATACCGTCGGATGCACTAGAGACGAATACAGTACAATAAATTGGCGATTATGATTGTTTCACTATTGAGTCAGTGAAGAGTTGTAACAGTCGTGAGCAGCACGGCACGGCGCGACGCGTGTGAGCGCGGCGAGTCGCGGCGGCGGAGTGTGGCCGGCGGCGGCGGCGGGCGGCGCGGGCGCAGCTCCGGACACTCCAGGCTTTGATTTAATCCACTTGCAGCTTAATGCGTAGTTGTCAGCACATCTGGAACAAAATACGCGTTGTTATGATGCGATGTAGATGCATATACTAGTCGTTGCTTGTGACTGTCCAGTGGCAGGGCTTGGATAGCTTAACGGTTGATAGGTTTGTGATTGTAATTAAAGTAACAGGTGCTACGGCTCTATTTACAATCACATTGATCATGTTTTATAAGCTAGGGTTGTTAAATAAGAATGTAACGTCTTGTAATATACATCTTTTTACGTTACGGAATAATGATTTTTTATAGTGGACACTTTACGTAGTTTACTTATGTTTATGTTAAAAAGAGCTCTTTGGTAGAGTCATTGATAACTTTACCAAAGTTTACAATTATTATACCTCTACAATGATTTTGAAGTGTGAAAGGAAATAAATAAAAATGTTTTTGTTTCTTATATTTGATGTACTTTTGATCGACTATACGCAGTTCACGATTGTCTATATTATTGAATTCCCGGAATTGTTACTTGATATTTTTTCACAAGCTAATGCAGAATTATGTTAACAGTGGTTATGATTTTTTTTAAGTTAAAAACAATTTTCAAAATACTATTTAGTATTATATAAGACATAATTTATTTGTCTCTACATTTATTACTATGCATACAAATGTAAGAACACCTCTCAAATCTCGTATATAGTAATTATACAGATATACGTATATAGTAATATCATATTTTGTGTCAATACAGACATTTGATATTATTTTTTGGTATATAAAAGAGGAAAATAAATCCTTTAGTTTAACTTCGTCCATTTTAAATCTTAATAAAAGATATTAAAAATTACGGAATAAACATAATAGTATTTATAATGTAATTACAATCAAACAAACAATACCACAACCTAGTTGGTAGTCGTCACTTTCGGACGTAACAACATACCTGTTAAATACAGTCTAAAACAAGTAATAATTTTAAAAGTTTTTGAAAATCAAGCTTTTTTCAATTGTAAATAAGCAAGCTTATTAAAAACTTTTTTAAGAACAAGCGTTTAGAAGTCCGCCATATTGAATTTAAAGTGACGTCACTTTATTTTTCGTGTTATTCTCAGCAAGTCCTTTCATTTGGTACCCATATTGTAGGAGTGCATTTAGAATAACTAGACCGCAATTTTGGGTGTTCCGCTATGTTGGATGTAGTAAGAATGACGTCACACAGCTAACCATGCATTGTCACCCATACTAAACTTGTATACAAAATTTCAGCTTAATCGGTTGAAGATATCTGCTTTAAAATAAAGTTTTAAGATCCCACCCCGACAAACATAGTTACATACATACATTGCAGGTTAAATAAAATCTTGTAAAATAGTTTTTTTTTTTTATTCAAGATAGGCAAACTTTTGACCAAAATCTCACCTGATGGTAAGCGACGATGGTGAAAGCTTGCCTAGAATGTACCTATTCGCTCGCGAATTAAAAACTCCCATAATGTACTCATCAGGCAACACCGACTCAGTTTTTCTCAAGGAGTTCCATTCCTTTGCAGTTCGCACAATGAATGTGGTAGCAAAACGCTTCGTGCGCATTTGTGAAATGTCTACCATATAGCGGTGTCGCTTAGCAGTTTGTCTGCTTGTCCGATGATAGAACGGGGATGGGGGAACTAGATCGTGCAGTTACTTGGCACACTCTCCGAAATGTATCCCATAAAAAAACCGAGAGACTAGCTTCCATGCGGTGATGACCAAGCTCTGAAGCTTTGAATTTGCCAGCTGCTCGCAACCAATGAGTCTCTTGAATGAGTCTTATGAAAAATAAGCGATAAACAACTAAAATATTTTGAGATGTAAGTGTTTAATATTCAGCATTTTATAAACCATAACAATGGTTTATTATATCGCGAATCGTTTTAAATGGGCATTGTTTACTTCAATGTTAATGTAAACATCGCAACACTTTCAAACCGACTAACCACAAACATGTAAATAACATAACACGCTCGTAAGTCTGTTTTATGTAACGAAATTAAATATTAAATATTCTATTAATAGCCTGGAAGACCTCTAGAAAGACTACCAGATTATGCAATTTTAGGAAAAAAGAAGCAAGCACTGAGATCCTTTGCTGTTTGGATGGTGAAAGAATAGAAGCGAAATGCTTTAAGCGAACCAGACGTATACCAACTATATATAGAGGCCGTTTGTGTTCTTATTAGATGGTGAGGCCATAGAGAATATTTTTTGCACACTTTCCGAAATGTATACAATATACATATATATACAATATATATCGCTATACAATATTATATTCAATTATGTCACTTGCACGTGCAAACATATTTATATTATAAAGCCGAAAGATCGTCTAAAAAAATGTGCGAGCTTATTATAGATATAAGGATATCGCTGTAACACCCAGAGAGATTTGCACGAAATCAAATAGTCTAGCTACACATAGAAATAGTAGAGTAAATATAAACAGAGAAGGAATAAATATTGATAGAAAACATTTCTATTGCCATCTACTATTATTACCATATAGATATATTTTAATGTGTTCTGTTTTTAGTGACAATCGGCTCTACCGGTAAAAGATCTAATAAATTACAGCCATATAGACATTATGAAGCCTCTTTCTATTATGAACTTCTGAGCAGTTTTACTCGTTAAGAGGGTATGTCGTGTATAGCTGTTGAGGTTGAATAGAGAACCAGTACACACACAAACATAATTTTAGATATAATTCTTTGATTAGCAACACCAATAAAAATATTACACAGTATATTATATTGCTTTCAATTCTTGATTGACTACACAGTTGGCTCAGTGGATACGTCTCCGCCCTCTGCGCCATGGGTCCTGGTATCGATTTTCGGCAAGTGCTTCTGGTTCTGGGTGTATTTGTGTGTGTGATGTAAATGTTTCCGGCACCCACGATACAAGTCTTTGAACTTAGTGTGGGGCTGTGAGTGTGAATGCGTTTCTTTGTTTGTTTGTTGCTTTAGGCAATAATAGCATATATATAATAACAACGCCAGCGGGCAGGTGCTCCATAGTGGGGTACTTTTAGGTGGTCTGAAGACCTGATGCATTTTGACAGTCTCACGCTAACACATATTTTCAGCGCCATGCAAAAATAAGTGTTGTTTTTCCTTAATAATAAATTCAATTACAAAACCTTATGGTTGGTAAATCATGATGTCGTCGAGGGTGCTAAGCATGCTAGAATGGAACTGGTTTTAAACAGTTGCTGGCATACCATTTTATGTTTTGCGATAGTATTTATACTTGAGAATGGTAAAACTACTACTGCGCTATATATATTATATAGTGGTACACTCTCCCGAGGGAACTCTGCTAGTTTCCTTCATAACTATTGAGCTATCATAGTTACTTACATAGATTGCTTATCATCATTTAACGACTGATTTGTGCATTATTGTTTCCTTGTATAGACAAGTAAATATTGAAAAATATTAATTTCTTTTCATAGGGCAAGAAATTTATATTTTTCAATATTTATACCACCTTGGGTATACTTATATATTAATACTAACATTAATTTAAGTATTTCGTGAAACGTGTTTAGCTTTTAAGTAATTAAACCGTTATTAAACTATTATTTTAATTGTAAAGCGTTCTCAGTAAATAAAAGGATTATCAAAATAATTAAATGTGGCAAAAAAGAAGGTAATAAAACCGTCTTAATTTGATAAAAACTTAAAAACCTGATTGTATTTTCATAATTTGACCAAAATATGGTAATATCAAAGCGAAAAGTTTGAATACTATGTGACGCCCGTTATGTTTCCATCTGGTGAGATTGTAATTTTGGCCGCACTTGCTTATCAGGCATAAAAAAATTATAGTTAACATAACAGTATATCAATGTTTCATACATAAATTCGCCAAGTTCGCCTGACAGTAAGTGTCACATCAGTTGTGTCATTGCAAACAACATGACACAGCCCGTTTTGCCGGTCGATCGTAATAGCTGCCACACACGATACGCATTTGGTTCGCGCGGACCGGCGCGGTGCGGCGTACAAAGTCGCGGGCGTGGGTATGTCTGCACGGAAGGTCGAAAAAGTTGGATGTGTGATCGGAATTTTCAACTGAGTGTCAACGTACTTCGGAGATAAATTCAAGCTGTCGATACCGGAGGATAATTCAAATTTAAAATCGTTTATTCTCATGGGTCCAAAGAAGCTCTCGTGAAAGTTAATGACTCTACTGCCAGATTCGCAAAAATCTCGAGAAGAACCTGGCAAGAAACTCGGTGGTAATTTTTTTCATTAATTTTTTTAAAACTATCTTAAACACTAATTCAGGAATGATATTAACCTAGGTATATGTATTTTATGTTGACTCCAGAAAGCGCTTGTGCAGTTTGCCTCCAGATGGGCGTTAGAAACTGGTTATTTTGTGCCTGATGCATTCAAGTGGTCTAAAGGATCATGACACCAGGAGAGTTGCTAGTCCATACGACATAAAAAATTAAAAAGAAATATTCCATGCCTCTCAGTACATCGGCTATTTATACTTACACATTATAAATTTAACTTGCCTACCTGACTCTGACTGTACCACGCTAACGTTATATACAACTGTCATAAACACTATTTAAAGATTTAAAAGCCGCAATTAGCAGAAATGTAATGACGTCATTTTATTGATACTTAGCTACTTAAGGAATATAATTAATTAGATTTTATTAGCGTAGGCTAGCAGTTAACTACTTCAACGACTGTACGTTGGATATTTTTATAATATTGACACTATATTTTTTTTTAATAAATTCGCTTAGAATTTGGACAGTACAGATGTTAAATATTGATAGTTTTAAATAATTGTGTATTTAATATGAGACGTTAAATAATACCTGCCTTATACTACAGTATGGCAGATATACTAACCATATAAGTATATAATCTTGTTGTAATCCATTCAACTTTATTCTACTTGACTCTACTTGATTTTAGGAACCTAAGCAATAACAGTAAAATATTTTTTATAAAATAAAAATGCATAATGTATTTAAAACAAATGTAATTCATAGGTCATATGCTCTTGTAGCTACATATTAATATGTACACATACATTGTGGAGTGAATAAATGCCGATCTGACGATATGCAATGTCACAGTGTAGACAATAATATGTTCTTGCATATTAATAATGTAATATTGTAATATCACGGGCTTAAACTTTGTATTAATATTATGTGAACTTCATAATATTTTAAGTTCATTTGTGTATGTCTGACTGTATGTTTGATATATATAATCTCTGTTCCAGCGCAGAAGTCCCTGAAATAGGGATATAAATACTTTTTACTATGATTTGTAAAAGCAAAAAGGGGGTACATCTATTGTTACGATGTTAGGTTTTATTTCGGCATGTCTAAGTTTATATTTTAATGCCAGTATGCCTTCGCCGCTATCTCACTTGATAGAAAGTGATCTAGCATGCTAACCTAGAAGATAGACCTACCTATTCACTCAAGACTTGAAGACTCCCAAATAAAATTGTTCGGAGAACAATCACGCGGAAAGTGTTTTTCACTCCTTCGCTGTTCGGATGATTAATGAATAAATAGAATTAAAAATGTTTATTTCGATTTACAAAGACTCATACATGTTTCGACACAATATAATAATACAAATAAAAACGTCAGCAATTACAGAATTAAATTGAATAAAATTTAAATCAGAGATTCATAATAATAAGTAACATGAATTATTGCAAATCATATTAAACAAAGTGAAGTAAAATAAAATAAAAACACTACACATACATGTTTTTGATAGAATTGCCATATAAATGGACAATCTACTCGTGTTGCCACTGGCCCGCACCCTACGCACCAGAGACGCGGCACGTCGCGTTGGTCGCAAACAAACCTGAGGCGCTGCAGTAGCGGGGCAGTCCCATCATATCGCCCTGAACGCATTATTGAACTGGATGCGAAGAGCATTGTACGCCGAACGCGTATACCTTGCCATAGACTGCACGTGTAGAGGGAAAGTGCAATATGCTCGAAAGAGTGTAACCTTCACCTCCCTGAGCATCGTGCAAATCTACGAGTAAGTATGTTTGCCCGTATGCACAAGGCCCTTCTCTCCCGCTCAATATCAGCGTCGTTTTTGAGGTCACTCGTGACAATGTGGCCCAGATATTTAAATTGTTCCACCTTTTCTAATGGAACTCCATTTATGTAAACGGGCGATATAGTCTTGGGTCGTTTTTTACCGGCCACAAATACCATACATGTAGTATCAAAACAATGTAGAATTAATAATAATGTAGAATAAAAACGCTTTCAGCGGATATGAGGCAAATAAACCACAAATGGGTGACGTTTGTCAGTTCGTCTTGAGGTTCAATGATAGAAAGGGCATGGGGGAAGAAACTGGTTTGATTCGAGTGCACGCTCTCCGAAACGTAAGCGACAAAATAAATTAATATGGTCGACTGCCTTGTGTATGTTAGATACACGTGTCGAAAGGTACAAACAAGTCTCCTAACAACAAGCAAGATAAGTCAATACACAAAGTGCTGTAATTTTCTTACAATAGTACAACGAACAATAACCGTCTGATTGCCTGTAATCCGTAGTTAATGAGCGAAAATCTATGTTTGTGTGTTTTATGTCAGGTTCAGAATAAATTATACATAATTAAGATTTAATGAAACACGTGCTCTATCACAAATACACGTTATTAAGTGAAGGATGCAATGGATCACCGACAACTAAGTGATCAGACTGAGATCTCGATATCTGAGGATTCAGGTGACTGGGGTGTGGGGACTATGATGTACCCAGACCCTGGTCCTAGTTGCCCAAACCTCTACGTATGTTACGCCATAATCACTATTACAGCATGTTAGTGAAAATGTTCTAGATTTTTTACTAATCCTGTCAGTGTAGTGTGTATAAAGGCTTAACAGATTTAAATGACACTTGATACATATGTAGATGTTGAAACCCTGGAATAGGGATATTCTTGACTCACGCAGACAAAACTGAGGAGTGAACTAGTTGTGATATAATAGTCAGTCCGGGAAAACCGGTTTCGACCTCAGGAAAGTGTCTATGATACAAATACAAAACATTTTACAGTCTTTCTTTAAATAATAACTAATATATAGTTTGTGCGAATTCCAGCCAGCTACCGAACGGAACCTTAGAAAGCGTCCCATAAAAGTTGGACAGACAGAAGGAGGGAGTAGGCTTAGTAATTCAATAAAATATATAGATTCTAGTGCACAATTTGGGAGCGGAACCCTTAAATGTAAATATATATCAATATTTGCCCAAGTCTTGCGAGGGTTTTACAATAAGTTCTTATGCTAATTGTATACTTCTGTGTAAAATCTACAAAATCATTCAAACGCCTAGCTTGCTCACCGACCACAGAGGAGAGAGAAATACTTATTACCCTCTTCTGTATTACCAACCTTAATAGTCCATATAGCTACATGTGGACCGTACGATAGCCACAAAGCCCTTATATCATGTATTAGTACTTGTGAATGTATTGACGAAACAACCCAAAGGATGTCAGTGTCGATTGCCAACTCCCGAGTGGTTGCACAATAACAGGAGGCGGCCGGCGGCACGCGTGACGCGAATAATTATGCCATTGTGGCGAAAAGGTTCTGTAGAATTTAATTTTAAAGCGTGGTGTTAATAATTCCATTTCTACTCTTCGCGGAACTCTAATAAACCATTGTACGGACGCCAATTATAATTCTATATCAGCAGCGTGGAGGAAGCAGCTGCAGCAGACAGTTTTGGATTCTATGAACGATATCTACTTAACCGCAAGCAGATGGGCTGACATCTTCAATCTGTGATACGACTGTCCCGTCGTCGCTAACACGCTAAACTAATTTTACCTTATATTTTATACTTACAAATAATATTTTATACTTAAAAATCTTAAATGCCAATATTTCTGCAATAGCTATTTGTATTCACTTATGTCAAACTGTTTAGTCAGGGAACGCCAGTAAAGCAGCCAATTAGCTTCTCTAATAATAAATAGTACTATATACAGTATTTCGAACTGAACACCAACTTTAATGTCAATAAAACAGCCAATTACACTCTGAGATTATTATGTGTGATATCATATAATTATTGGCTTAATATCAACTCGACACGTAAATCTTGACACACGTGTGTGGTTGTTCAATAAACTAAGGAGATGAAAAAAGATTTATTATGAAAATTTAATTATCTAAGTAAAACAGGTAACAACTAGTTTTATTTATATTAGTATATACATAATTTAATAAGCTGCGTTTTAATAACCTGCTTGGAATTGCGGAGAATAGGTCAGACAACAGACGTGTTTCAGACATTTTTAATGTCCTTTGTCGAGCAGGTTCATAAGACGACGGTTGCCGAGCGCGCGACCTTTATCTCCGGGCGCTCGTGCTGAACTCAGTCTCCGATAACGACCAGAACAATAGTAATATATTTCAAAGAAACTTGGCCGAGTATTAAAAACCAGTCGTTAAGGGCGCTCACAGTTCAACTTGACACGGCTGAGCCGAGAGGAACCATAGCAACTGATATCGTTACATGAACGTCACATACGGGTCATTTACTAATTGCTTAGTCACGATAATGACCGCCTCACAGCCGTATCAACAAACTTTAATTGATATAACAAATACTTTGTTTTAAAATACAAGATTGACTGAAACGCGTAAAGACCGTGTCGCAATGAAAATATTATTAAAACATAACAAATTCACCTACATTCATCTTGTTCCGACGATAGACAAAGTTCTAGTGATGTAGCAGTTTTCTAGGCAGGATTATTACTATTCTCATTATCCTTAACAGATCTGATTGTATTGGAATGCTGCATAGTGATTTATTCAATTTATTTAACTAGTAGTTCTTCCTGAACTGGGAACTCGCACATGCCAAATATAAAAAACTTAAAGACAAAAAAAAAACAAATTAAAAGTTATTTATAAAAGAAACGCGAAAGGATCCCATTTTCTCATAAATACATTTAATCACGAAATCACCTTCACTGGACTCAAGCCCTTACGAGGATTTGAAACCACAACCCTCAATTAGACTACAACTACAACGACGGGCGATCGGCTTCACTTGGGGTGAACACAGTGTGAACTCTATAACAACAAACAATAAAACAACGGTATCAGTGCGAATCAGGCGTGCCATTTTGTGGCGGAACTCGCCGTGTGCGAGATCCGACTCTCACTTACCAGGTTTTAACACATTTTAATTCGAGCCATGGGTATTGATCTTGTATGTTAAACTCTGTAGATAAATAAATCTATACAATGATTTTAAACCAGGTCACTTTTACAGGTTTTTGTACCTGCGGTTACCATAATGCTGCTGATTTTTGCTGACTACCTAAACAATAATAATACCATCGACTTGATCTAATCTAATTTGATCCAGAAAAACATACACGCGTTTTACCCAATAAGATTTACCTCAATTATCCGTCCACTTTTGCTTATCAATTTTAAAATCTAGTAGTAAGGATTTCCTATGAGTCATCGGTTTATTACGGGTACTTCCCAACGGATCGGAGAAGTCAGTTATTATTTGCCAGTAAGAGATTTTGTAAAAATATTTTTTAAGTTTTGTTGACGTTTTAATAAAATGAAAGCTAGTAATTATTTACATTACAATTTAAAATACACTTAATAATTGCATAATTTTGTGATTTACTTGTTAACCATAACCAATTGAAAAAGACATACATTAGCTTTAGCATTTATAACATTATCAGAATTGAGCAGGAAAACGAGACATCAAGGCCTCGAGTCGCGTGCTTCTCGAGTGCCATAATTAATTATTGTCTATAGTCAATAATAAATTATTGTTATATTACAGATTGATGATGAGCTATATTTAAATATGATATCAAACGTTCATATTCATATGCATTGATAACTGGTATTGTCTTGCAAATAATTTATCTACACCTTATAAGGACGCCCTTGAGACGTAAAATGTTTAAATGAGAACTATAATCTTATATTTTTGGGCAATTTAATACATACGAACTAATGCGTTGCGTACATTAAGATATAAAAATATATAAACCGTTACATGTTAACAATCTAACATTTACAAATAAACGTGTTTCCTTAAATTGCACTTAACTTGCCAGTATATTACTTTTTCAGTATATTAATTATGACAGATGTTTGAAATAATGCATAACAGTTACAGTCTGTCATTGTAATAAATCCGCCGTATTTATTAGTAAATACATTCAATAATAATGTAATTAGATCGTTATTTTATTGTTCTACAACAATGGGCTATTTGTATTGCATTTAAACAGCAGTTTTAAAATATCATCAACATGATTAAATTCTGACTTCTTTTTGAAGTTTAATAACGTGATTTTCGTTTAAGGTCCAAAACTCCATCAGAAGTTCTAGTAAAGATTTTACCACTTTACAAGGGCATCGACTTGACTATGTCTGGACCATGACTCTTTGATTTAGCTGAAACTAGTGACTAAATTTTTTACACGCTTTCACGCTCTCAGCCTCACACTAAGTTCAATGACTTGTGACGTGGGTCCTGGAAGCATTCACATCACACACACAATCATAACCAGATCCAAAAACACATTTTTTTCTTGGGTAGAATACTTGTGTTCTCGTCGGGAATCGAACCCGATACCCCTGTTTAGAAGGGGAACGCGCACCCAACTATGCTAACGGACAGTTCAATAATATACATTTTTATTTATGTCTTTCTACAGAGACAAAATTTGGTTATCATCTAAAATTGTCTAGATAAAATCCTTTTTCGACTACATCGTCACTTTATATCAGGTGAGATAGTGGTCAAATGTTTGCCTATCGAGAATAAAAACAAACTCTCCATTCTAAATTAAAGTACTCAAATATAACAAGCAATTCCTGCCTACTACTTAACTAGGCTAAAGTCATCTTGAATTATCCGTTAACTATTAAATATTTCAAATCAATTCCAAATCTTAAGAAACTTTTCAGATGAGTCTTCGTCTAAAAGAGCAAATACAATAATTAATTAATACTAACTTAATTATAGTATTCTGTCCAACTATCAGCACCTATGGCATGATAGGTAAACTTAAACTTACTATGTATATCAAACTGAACCGGAAACACTGTTGATAGATTGTCATGTAAAGTATGTAATGTAAATTATTATCAGGTTGGCCCGCATTATCATCACCTACTTTCCATTTTCTACTTTTACTTGTGGAGTGATATACATGACATGTAGGTACTTTGCCTATTCTTACCTATAAATAACATGTTAATAAAATACTACTCATTTGTTTCATGGATTAGAAATTCGTTTTAACTTTTAATGACGTTCTGAACGTTTGAAGCACCCGCATACTCGTTTACATGTCTGCCATATAATAATATATTGTTTTTCATTGCCACAAGTATTATTACACAACTAACAATGAACGAGTATATACATATAATTCTATATGTAATGACTAGTAATGAGCCTTGTATACCACACTAGGATAAATCCCGTGGTTTTTAGTCTCGTCGTGGGATTTAGTCTCTTTCAATATTGTTTAGTAACAATCAGTACATAATTTCAAGAATTTATATATATTAAATTAGCATTCATTTATTTTTTTAATATAATATAATTATAATATAATTCTGGTTCTGGGTGTAATGTGTGTGTGAAGTGAATGTTTCCGGCACCCGTTAGTGTGGGGCTGTGAGTGTGAATGCGTTTGTTTGTTTGATTTAATATAATTGTTTTTTCAGATTCAGATATTCAGATGTAGGCCAGCATTAATGCCATACATGTGCTGGCTATTAGAGATTGCAATAAACATTTGAATTTGAATTTAAATATTGTATTGACATGTCAAACTGTCAGCGTACGTCGATAGAGCGGCCAGTTAGTTCATTTTTTTCCGTCTTATCTAACGAATATCGTTATTCCAAACTGAAAACTAACTTTTATTCAATGAAACATAGAATTAAGAATTTCCAGAATTGGATTGGTAGTTTCAGAGATTATATTTTCCATACAAACTTTACTTTTTTATAATATTAGTATAAATAAATATGTATCTGATATGGTTTTTGTATTTTGTTGGTTTCCACGCTTCAATATATTTTTTATCGTTGCAATAAATATTTCAGCTTATGTATTTTGATTCATTTTTAGCTCTTTTCGTTCCTATAGCTGCGATTTGGGTCCATATTTTGAAATGAAAAATCACAGTTATATATTTATGATACAGGCGGTATAAAAGCCTAGGCGTAGCACACACAGTCACAGTCGGTCATGCTGACAGTGTTTCAACAAACAACCCCCGCTGTGTCAAGTTTCGCCTCCATCGGACCATGTCCTCTGCATAGCTAACTACCTTGCTTCCTATTTTCCACTCGACTAGATGCAGTTTCACGGCTTTCCCTGCAAAGGGGCGTCCACACACTGTAACATCCAATGTAGCGAATGATTGATTGTGTGTGTAGAGATCCGGAAAGGCTGACCACAGGCTGTTTCCGTGAGGGCTTTGGGAGAGAGTTTGATGCAATTTTCTTTTTTGCGTTTGTTGTGTGTAACATCAACTATGAATATTGAAAGTGGTGTAATAAATAATGGTTATTTAAATGTAGTTCTTAAGTATTTCGTAAAAATATTCTAGATATATTGTTACATAATTAGGTAAAGTTACCGCTCACAATATGGCATTAATTAGTTGTTAATGATACAATTTATCTTATGATTTGTTTGAATAATAGATGGTAATAATCTTGTGACAGGTGATCGTGAAGTCATCAAATGGACATTATGATAATAGATGTCAAATGTTATCATCCAAGAACAAATTAAAAATTAATTTGGCCAACGTTTTCAGTTTATCTCTTTTATTATTTGTCAACTGTTTGTAAGTGATGATATGGTAAAGGGTGGTAAATACATGCTGAAACTAGAACGTGACTGGCTCTCGACGGAAGCCATTAGAACTTGGCAACATATTTTTCTAGTTAGCCAGGCAGGCACGATAAGGTGTACTGCAAACGTGGATTTTATGACCATGTTCGTTACATTTACTAGAGAGCTCAAGCTTGTAGTATGTTTCGAAACTGCAGTCGGGAGACGCATTTACTAAGATGAATTGGAGCTATCACCGCTCTAAACGCTTTGTTATTTATTATTCTTCACAAACCTCAATGTCTAAAACTACATAGGAATCGAAATCTATCTCATTTTTACCGACTTCACAAAAAAAGGAGGAGGTACTCAAGTCGACGTGTATTTTTTTTATGTGTACCTCATATCGTCATTCCACGTGAACTGATTTTGAATTTTTTTTTGTTTGATAAATGTTGCTTTCCAATTGGTCCCATTTAAATTTGATCAAGATCTGACTAATAGTTTTTGAGTTATCCTCAATAATGCGTATTCTGTGGACTACATTGATGATGTTCTCGTTTTTAACCGACTTCAAAAGTGACCTCATAACTTCTTTCTTTCTGGGCCGATTTTGATGATATTTTTTTTATTTGAAAGCAGGTGTTTTCCATGCGGTCCGATTTAAATTTGGTCACTAGTTTGAGTTATTGTCAATAATGCGTGTTTAATACGAAAAAACTGATCAAGGTTCCGAAGATAAAGCAATGAGTCGGTTTTTTTACGCTTTGCTTGCGTTTAATTATGTTTTATCGAGTCACATTCTATATATCTATAACTGTTAGATGAATTCTCTATAAAAAGAGTTGTAACCTCACTTTGAGCTGTCTGGTAAAATAAGAGTCTTTACAAAATGCAAGAGTTGTAATCACTACGTCATTCACGCTTTATTCAAAGACCGTGACATCTGAATGCAGCTATATTGTAAGGGCACGACCTACATTACTTATTCACTTTTCGTCAGCTACGATACAATGCAATAATATAGTCGTGCGGTTGTCGTCACGACACCTACAACATGTTCATGTGATCACCCCTTTTGATCGTGCGTGTGTACATAAAATGTAGGTATACAACGTTCATCCAAGTGACGCGCCCAGGACGTCACCTGACGTACTCGTATCGCGTACGCGTCAAGGAAATGGAATTGATAAACTGTGTATTAATTTGTTTTGGTATACGTGACGTTCAAATGATAATAAATAAAAACAAGTCAACATATTAAATTATTAAACGCAAGCAAACCTTAAAAAACCGACTTCACCGCTTTATCTTCGGAACGTTGATTAGATGTACTAAACACGCATTATTGACGATAACTCAAAAACTAGCGATCAGATCTTGATCAATTTAAATGGGGCCACATTAAAAGCACCAACTTTCAAATAAAAAAATAATCATCAAAATCGGCTCACAACGAAAGAAGATATGAGGAAACAAAAATAAAAAAAAATTGTCGAATTGAGAACCTCCTCCTTTTTTAAGTCGGTTAAAAAGCATAAAGCCCGACTGCTTAAAAAGTTAAATTCCCGTTTTATTTCACACTTTTTCGTTAGTAAGTTTTTCTCGAGTTGGCTGTAATTTTGGGAATCTGGCAGTAGAATCATTAACTTTCATGAGTGCCTCTTTGGGTTCATGTGAATAAACGATTTTGATTAAGACCTATTACCTACACCTAGACCTATATATATATATATATATATAATAAATGCGAAAGTAACTCTGTCTGTCTGTCAATGAAATCTGGTACACAGATACTAGAGCTTGGGAAAGAACATAGGCTTCTTTTTATCCCGGAATTCACGCAGGTCCGGAACTTACGCGGGTAAAACCGCGGGGCGCAGCTAGTATAATAACTTTTTACAGATTTGTTATAAGTATTGAACATTTAAGTGGGAATGGTTGCTAACTAACTTTAAATCGTTAAAGATCCTAAATGGTAATTTGCAATTAAAAATAATAAGAGAAACTTGAAGATGATTTTCATACATTTATGATACCCCACTTAACACAGTTCGTCGACTTTCAATTTTATATATTTCACAATATAGGATCTTGCTGTCGCCATGTTGAATGTTGATTCATATGATTTTTGTATTGTTTTTAGTGACTCAACTTTGCATATTAATTATGTCTACTAAGTACGGCCGATGAAACAAAATCCTTAATACACGGTTCTGAGAAATTTTTCCAATAAAAGTCTTTATAACTTGCCTTGGAAGTTAGCAATTGTTCGAACAAAACTTTTCGCTTAGCGCAAAGTTCAAGGGCGGAAAATAAATCAACTCGTTTCTATGTTTTCCAATTGGTCCCTATTTTGGATAGCTTGCATTGCTACTATTGAACCATCTGAAATAATTAAAATAACATGTGAAATAATATTTAAAATCGGTTATCTACAAATGCGAATGGCAAAGACATGCATTTGTAGATAGCCGAACTAAAAAGTAGAATCGCTAATCCTAAAGATAATGGGACAATCTATTTAAATTATTTCATTTTCATCGGTCCTTAATAAATGATTCCGACGTTTTGAAGGGATGTAAACCACGTTCAAAGATTCTGTTACATACAATACATATACCAAGTTACTAAAAGCGTGTTTAAATGTTGCAAAGTATCTGCGAGATGACTTTAACAAGATACATTTTGAAGAGTTTGCGATGGAATGGCTGTTTCCTTCTCTTTTTTTCTTTTCTTGGTTTACATTTCTCTATTTTGTATCCAAAGTGACAACTTTTATTACACAAATTGCAAAAGCACTACACAACTTTGCGTTTGTCATCTTTTAATTCTTAACATTTTTGATTATTTTTCTAACAGAAGCAAAATGATGCCTTATATAAAATATCCATTATAACCTGTACTTGAACAAAAAATACAAACCATTAGAATTAGGAAAAATTTGAAGCAAAGTTTTGTCTTTAACAGGTGCGAGGTCTCAGTTCGGGTTGAACTAGTATAAAATGATGGTTAAAAATGGTCCTAACCTAGTCCTAAGACAGGTCTTGACCAGGTTTGGCTAGCAGTGGTAATTAGTCTTCATACTATTTTAATTTTATCAAATCAAATCAAATCAAAATTTAAGTTCAGTGCTTCATAAGTTTTCGTCAAGGACCGAATAACGACCACTGAAATAATATAACGAAACCGAATCTTTGCACAGCTGCTTACGTCACCAACAAGTCCGTTTAAACTCATATAATTTCTCTCTCTGAAACTTTCGTATATTTGATGATTGATCGAGCGAGGCGAGATCTCTAAGTTGACTTGGACAATTCAGCACTTTTTCCGTCCGTCCGTCCGTCCGTATGTCAGAGATACGCTAGATATCTCTCTGAACTATAGAAGCGAATTACTTCTAATTCTCATGGAATATGTAACACTATGGCCCAAAGCCAGAAATAGCAATTAAAATTATGTAAATGAAAATATTAAGCACCCAAATATGTAAGTGGAGAGCAAAATATTTTTGATTATTAATGTACCCTTTTTAAATTACCTTACCCTTATGAAAAGAGCTTGGCAAGTAGAGTACGATACTGGTTTTAAAAAAAAAATACGTTGGATAATAACAATTTGGTAGGCCATCAAAGTCATCGTTTTTAGACCTATTTTGTCCCGGGATCTTTCTCAAAAACGGTTACACATTTAAAGCTGAAACTTACGTATAATATCCATTATAGCCTTTACTTGAACAAAAAATACAGAAATCTAACAATTATTACAAAGAAAAAAAATAAGCAATTAACCTCAAAAGATTTTCTCTATTAGACAGAATGTAGGCGTGAGATCTCAGTTCAACGACCAGTTTAATTCGACAAACATCTGTTAACGCTGATGAATTTTATTTACCGAAGAAATTAAAAACAAACAGAGACTTACCTCGACATAGGTACATACATTTCTAGCCCTCGGCAACGACGACGGTCAAACGGTTCCGCTGTTATTAAAACATGCCCTTGGAGAGGAAGACAGTCTTAGTGTCTTCCAATCACTGCATTAATTTTATCTATTCCGTTCTTAGCCCCAACATGATATAGTGTACATTGGAATGGCTTTTCTAGGGATAACTATCAATGAGGTATTCATAAATACATAATACACAACACCTATTCGAAACATGCAGCATATCTCTTAATAAGGATAATATATGTTGTGTTCAGGCAATCAAACTCAACTCTTTTAATATTTACAAATAAATATTTATTAATTTTGTTTGGTGCTCTCAAAATTTGCCCTGACTTATATACACACTAGCCGTGCCCCGCGGCTTCGCCCGCTATTATGAAGAGTAGCCTATGTGTTAATCCTAGGTATAAGCTATGTACATTCCAAATTTCATCCAAATCCGTTCAGCCGTTAAAGCGTGAAGAGGGAACAAACATACACACACACAAACTTTCGGATATATAATATAAGTAGGATAGTAGAAAGTAGGTGTAGTAATAGTCTATAGTGTGGCATTGTTACAGAAAGCCACTTAAGTAAAACATTAATTATAATTTGTATAGGTGCCTTTATTAAATGTAACTAATTTATAACGATTAGCAATAATTAAATATACTTTTTATAATGATGGCGACTGGAGCGAAAAATTTATACAGCTATAATTATTCATTGTTCGGTTTAGAGGTAGAGAGTGGAACTCTTCAAAAGCTATAAGTAAACTATATATAAGTACTCGTACGGTTTGACGAGAGAGGTATTTGGTGTTTACTCAATGAGGATCTATTATATTTAAGGTATTTGTATTTCTTACGTATTACAACTAACGATAAATGGTTGTGTTTAAATTGCGTTTTACTTCCAAAGAAATGCCTCGGCCTTTTCTGCTCCTCATTGCAACAATATTATTCGTTATACATCTCGTTTTAAAACGTTTTTAGGAATGGAATTGACAATATAGTCTCCGGCCGGCGCCACACTCTTGTGCATATATAACCCAGTTACCTGTACCAGTGACGAAAACTATACGCTAAAACGAAACACTGCGACATCTATTTTAGTTAGGGCCGAAAGTAGCAAGTTATTAACGCAAAATGTTCCTACGAGTCCTATTGTGGTCTTGAAAGCGCAGTAAAGTCAGTTGTGAGACGAGACACGTCCGGCAACATAAGGGCTTTTCTATACAAAGCATACTAATAAACCGGAAACTGGAAGCATTGCAAACAAGACAGACATCAGCCGGTTGGCAGTTGGCACACAATCAACGACTAGTAAAACTTTAAATCCATATGGAGGAGTTCGAGTTTGCGTACTATAGGTGTAAAAGCGTTTATTAATTATTAGCCGCCCGCCCGGCGTCGCCAGGGGTAATCAAATCTTTGAATTTTTCGGCTTTTCTGTATTATAATATGTATGTATAATAAACCTTCTTATTGAATCACTCTATCTATTGCTGAAAACCGAAGTAAAATCCGTTGAATAGTTTTAAAGATCTAAGCGAACAGACAGCGGTAGCAACATCATTTTATACTATGTTAATTAATATTAATAATAATATCACATTAACTTAAAGCTAGGTTTTTCATAAAATGTCTATTAAAATAATAAAACAATGGTAGTACTATATTAAAAGTATTACTATATTATAGGTAATGAACCTGGGCCACGTGTGCCGCCTCAACAGCAGAGCAGGGATAAATCTACCGGCGATGGGTCAGTGCTGCAGAGTGAGGAACCTAATGACAAAGTGTACTGTGTCCCGGAGTACTGCCTGCTGAATCTGACATTAAATACATAGCTAGATATACTCTTCATTGATGAATAACAAAGAACAGATATAGTACAATGAAAAACAGTTTTTTTATATAAAAGTGTAACAATAGGCGGTCTTATCTGACGTTATATTATTATTGTTGTTTCCGACACCCACGAAACAAGTCATCTTAGCATTGTTTGTTGTATAAATGAATATCATTTTAGTTTAATTTTAGGAAATATAGGCCCGTAGATAGCGGATCGTCTGTTATAATCATGATTTCAACAACAATTAAAATGTCTAAGATTATATATAGCAACTTTAACTAGATATAGCAACTTGACTTTGGCAATTATTTTATCAACCATACAGATACGCTTAACATTCGTTTTTTTTTACAATAATGTGCCTCTACAAAAACAATTCAATCATTGTTTGTGGGTTTTATCTATGTGTTTTCATGACAAACTACTGCACATATGTTTTTGGCGTTAAGTCAAGAAGAAGAATGTATTGTATTTAGTATGAAAATTAAAGCAGCAGAAGCCGTGGCGCTTAGTAACGAAATTTAAACGCAAGCAAAGCTTAAAAATCCGACTTCACCGCTTTACTGCGTTTGTTCGTAACCCATGATCAGATTAAATGAATTAAACACGCATTATTGAGGAACTCAAAAACTGCTCGTCAGAACTTGATCAAATATAAATGGGACCACATGGAAAGCAACAGATGTCTAATAAAAATTTCATCAAATAAAATACACTCAAATTGAAAACTCCTCCTTTTTGTGAAGTCGGTTAAAAAATAGTTATCCCAGTCCTAGTCTGATAAAGCAACAACTTTCTACAACTGGCAATCATAATACATAAAACATTTCAATCTTGCATCGATATAAGGTAACAAATCACATTAGCATAGTTTAGGATGCCAACGTCGTTGAATAGAACAATGAAACTGCATATTCAGTTTTAATTCTAATTTCATGTTTCAGCATATAAGTTAATGAGGTGTAACTACCTAACATACTTACATGAATTCTATTAGGTACCTATTGTTGTCGAGTCAACTACATTTATTACCTCACGTCATTTTACGTACCTACGTATTTTGCGATCAAAGCCAACGTTACGATGGATGGATTGTGTATTTATTGTTATATGAAGTGAACTAATCATTAATTATGTGAATTAATCACACTTGTGACTTTAAAGTGTGAATTTATCTATTTTTGAACTATATTTGTTCTCTTTCTTTTTTTCTATAAAATTCGGTATTAAGATTGAATGCTATCTTAATACCGATTTTTATAGAAAAAAAGAAAAATGAACATAGGCTCTTTTATTTCTATCCATCATAAGAACGCCCGAACCTAGCAATCGAGTAAGACTGTGACTCAATTGGTGTGATTGGGAACCAACGTTCATTATATGTATGTATTGTTTTCTTTAAATCGATTTTTTTATTTTCAATATTCTTAATTTTACTGGGCAATGGCCAGTAAAATTGAGAATTTTGAAAACAAAAAATAATAAAAGGCTAGTTTTCTGGCATTACAAAAAAAAGAAATTTCAAGAGGCTATGTTCTGAAGCCCACTAAAATATTACAGAGGAAATTGAAAAAAAATCATGGTAGCTAAAAATCGATGCAAATCTAGAGCAAAAGTACGACATGATATTGTTAATAGTACAAAAAAAAACTTAATAATTGAACTGCCTGCAGTCTTAGTTTGGTGCGCGATTGCCTTTTAAGCAGCGAGTATTGGGTTTGACCGGCTGTGAGTGATAAGGCGTTTATGTTTATATATCGTGAATGAAAGAGTAAATGAATCGTTATGGTTATGAATTATTGCAATATAGCGTTTTGCTAGTTTGACTGGTAGTTTCTATAAACTGTTTCGGTAGATGACGTCACACGTCCCCGTAAGACGTTAATAATAAGGAAAGGTTATTTCGTCACTTCAGGCGGGGCTTGAGTAGCTCAGCGGTTAAAGCAATAGGGCATGAGACCCTATGGCCGCGGGTTCAAATCCCGCCTCAAGCGATAATTTTTCCTTCCTAAATTTATCACTATAGTTCTGCCTAGCATGGCTAATGCTATATAAATAAAATCAATAGTTTGACTGGGTTAAATATACAATATTTTTATCCTAATTTAATAAAATTGATTTAATTTTTATATTAATTGCTGCATTTTTGGTTCCGAGATCACGTTTTTCTCAAATAAAGATAATGAGGAATATAGAACACAATGGAATTTCTTCTAGCTTACAAATGAATTAATTTCCTAGGCTCCATTTAAAGGCTTACCCAGCGCACATACACAGCGTAGATTACTGGCAGCATCGTCGGAGCTTCCAGCGTTGATATCGAACCTCTTTGCTAAAGCCTCCCGATATAGAGCAGCATTATTGAAAAGGTCACGTGATATTTTCTAGATTTTTCTATTGGAAGAAAAATGAAATAGCTTCATTTGTCCACCTTCGTTCATAAATGGTTGTTCTGAAGAATATATAGCAACTAAATATATAAGACGTACAGTAAAATATAACTTAAATTAATAAGCTATCATATATAATGTATACAAAATGAATACATAGTTTTTTTTTAGTACATACGTTATTCACTTCATCAGTACTCGGTGTCAGCGAGCTGTATCATCGACATCAGTCTTATTTTTGCCTTTTTAAAACAAGTTATTTGTTTATCTTATATAGATTACCTAACGGGACGCGGGTACAGAAACAAAGAAATGTTCACCTATCTTTGTAAAAACATTTTTTTTTATACCCGACTACGGCAATGCAAAAGGGCGGGATAGATAGATTTGTTAGATTAAGAAAGTTCATACATTAGGGTAATATTTGTTTGTATTATCTATACCTACTGAATAAGTACTACCTACACTACATTTTTGTGCATTATCAACATCAGGTGAGATATTGGTCAAATGTTTGCCTAATCTTAGTAGAAAACCCTCTTTAAATTTGTCAAAAATATAAATCATAAATAAGGGACGAAAAATCGGCAGTAGTCATAAGTGGTTTATGAAATAATTACAATTATTTTGAATATTTACTTTTTTAATAAACATTTAAACAACATCAATATTACCACCATTGGTTGTGAAATACTGTTCGACTTAGTTTTAAACTGTTCTAAAACTACATCGCAAAAGGTCAAGTGCGCCTCAAGGGCTGATCGCTCCGAGTGGCTGAAACCTCGAACCGCTACAATGGCAGCTCGTAAAACAATAGCGTTGTGTGAAGAGAAACTGAAGAAGCTTTAGCTTAGAGGGCTATCTATAGGAATTAAACTGTTAATGCCACTTGGTAAGAAATTACGTACTTGAACATGACAAAACGAGCTCTTGATAAAATAAGCACTTGCAAACTGCTACGGTGTTATTAGTTTCAGCGAATATCGGGTTAGATTTCCGGAGGGAACAAGTTTCCTTACCAAGGAAGGTGTTCCTAGAAATATTAAAGTTTTGGGTGTGATTGTTTGTGTGATGGTGAATAATTCCCGCATCCACGATACAAGTCTTTGAACTTAGCGTGGCGTAATGAGTATTAGAGCTTATGTTTTTGATATCCTGTAATTTGAGAGTTGGTCAGTGAAAGTACTTATAATTTGTTTAAGCCAGAAACAGATTGTATTAATATACTTGTAGTCAATTAGTTACATAACTAGAAATCTTAGCTCGTCTATGTTGTCTATTATGTGGACAGTATAATAAAGATAGTTGCTGAAACATTTCGCTCGATGTTTTGTTGTAACTTTCCCGTCAACTATACAATATATATTGTACAAGGTATATTGTCTATGTGACGGTGGAGCTATGGTGAATGTAATATCTTCAATTCTATTACCCAGCGAAAGGGTGTACGTTGTTATTCGTAGTGGTATGTTTATATGTGTGTGTTCGAATGCGGCTGTGTATTTTTGTGTATGTGAGATACGAAGTCTCTGTAATTGATAAAGATAGAAGAGTGTATTGGCGCCAGTTTTCTATCTACGCCGCGGGTTTTGAGTTTCAATCTCGGCAGGAGCCATGTTTTCGGCACCCAGGACTTGTACCATACCAACTTCGTGTAATAATAAATTAATATTAGTATGATCCGTATAGTCTAGTACAGATTAATAAACCCCAGAATTAGATACTCTGCATTTAATAACGAGCATTGTCGCGGAGTAGCGAGGCACGCGTCTAATTCACACTAATATTATAAAAGCGAAAATTTATGTGTTTGTATGTTTGTTAGGTACTTCTTTACAACGACGGCTGGAAACTAGTATGGAAGTAACTGACACCTTGGATTAACACATAGGCTACTTTTTATCCCGTAAACCGTGAGGCGCATTTAGTTATAAATAATTACAATGCACATTTAATCCTTCTTATATCAAGGGTAAGGGACTTGATATACAAAGCGCTCGAGGCGCGCGTCCCGGGCGCTGTGAAGATAAAATGTAAGGCGCGTAAGTGACCTTAAAGCGCCTGCCACTTCTCCCCCTGCGCTGCCGTTTTGTATAATAGGGCGCTTTGTATATGAAGTTTTTTAAACTTATCTCTTCATTTTCATTCAAATAGAAAAGAATAAATGCGAAACAAGTCATCCAGAATAGAATACTAAACAGACATCGTGGAAGATTCCGAAAGTGGTTTCCCGACAACACGACGCGACGCTAATAAATCTGCATTGGATTTTGGCGAACCGATTCCGACGGATAGAGAGAAGATATATTATTATACAAACTAATATAAGGTTATCATAGTATTCATGAAAAAAACTCTACAGCTTAATCCTACCTGCAGGACTGGAGATTTAGCAAAGCAGCACACAATCAATAAATCAAACGCAAGCAATAATTAAAAGCAACAATCAATTTTCTATATACCACTTTAGATTATATAATAATTTCACATATACATGTTGTAGTAATAATTTCACATATACATGTTGAATGGATAAACTATGTATCCATTCTAAAATTCCGCTCGTATCTAATCACGCAGACAAAATGTGTTTTCATCGCAACAGATGTGAGGGGAAATTAAATCCGTATGAATTCAATATATTGAATGCGAATAGCGCTTTCACCCGAGATACGAGATGCTTTGATATAATATCATGTCGTATGCTGTTACCATGCACTCTTGTTGCAAGCATTATATATATCTCATTTTATATGTTATCGACGTTATTAATTAATATTTCGATGATATATAATACAATACAATACAATCTTTATTGACACCAAAAGATAAATACAACTTACAGAGAAACTTATAAAGATTTTTTTTTTTTTATTTGTTACAGGCTAGTATTTGACCACTATCTCACCTGATGGTAAGTGACGATGTGATCGAAGCTGGTAAACACACTAGACCTGGAATACGCAGGCTCTCAAGGATAACTGCCGGAACACCGTATTTGGCTTGGCGGCAGACTTTCAACTTGATGGTGGTAAGCTACTTTGGTAGCAAGCCAGGCGAGCAACTCACAAAATGCTCTACCACCTCTCAAATGTCACCTGATTAGCACCACCCGGGGACCACGTATAGGGAGTCAGACTTAAGGGGTATCCTCCTACGGACGTGGGTGACTCAGCCCCCAAAAAGATAGGTATAATGGACGGTATTATCGCTAAGAGCGATCTCTTACAGACAACCTTTGGACAGAATATTTTACTTTCTCACTCCCGGTCCACACAGATTTCGATAACTTGTGCCGTGGTTGCCGGAAACATTCACAACAACATCACATCAAGAACCTGTGTCAAAAAACATTATGTCCCTTTGGAGAAAATTGAGTTCCTGCCAAGAATCGAACCCACAGTGTGAAAAGCAAAGACTTCCTCACTGTGCCAAAGGGGTCATCAATTAACAGTAAAGAATTGAAACCTAAACAAGTGGTAGTAAAATTAAAATTAACATTACGGTGACTGCAGACAGGAGCCGATGGAGTATTTCGTATGAGGAGCCAAGGTCAAGCATACGGACTGCGTTGTAGGACAGTGTAGGTCAATGAATGCTAATCTAGATAAAATGTCACGGTGCTTTCCCAATCCCCGTGGGTACTGTACTCACCATTATTTGCAATTTTTAAACGCAAAATAAATTATGAGGTACTGAACTAATTTATAGTTAAGGTTAGTTGTTCCCCGCGGCTTCACCGCGTTGATTAAAAATACAATCCGTTATAGAAATATTATCAAAAGAAGATATTTTTAGAAATCTTAAAAAAAGACAGCAGCAGTAGAATCATTAACTTTCATGAGTAACTTTTTGGGGCCCATGTGAATAAACAATTTTGTTTTTGATTGATTTTTGATTGATATAATATATACTACTCGTAGAAGTGTTAATATGGCAATAAAAATCCGCGGATCCATAATTAATCTAAATATATATAACTCAAAGGTGACTGACTGACATAGTGATCTATCAACGCACATCCCAAACCACTGGACGGATTTGGCATGCAGGTAGATGTTATGACGTAGGCATCCGCTAAGAAAGGATTTTGATTAATTCTACCCCCAAGGGTAAAAAATAGGGGATGAAAGTTTGTATGAAACTTTGTCAATTTTAAAATAATACTTCTTAACGCGAGCGAAGCCGCGGGCAAAAGCTAGTAATATCATTATTATGTTATGTGTTTTACTTGTTTACGTATGCGTGGGTGCTTTATGACATAGCATCTCTCGGAGAAAGTCTCAGTCTTATCAATCGTAAAAAATCATACAAGAATAATTTTACAATTCAAAATCTGTGAAATATAACAATACAACTTTGTATTTATTTCTATTTTTCACATTTAATGAATGTTTATATTAGTAAATTTAATGCTTTATTACCATAAGACAAGGAACAGAGTTACCCGTAGTATCAGAGCTAACTGTTCCGGAACCAATAACGACCCCATGGCTCTACATACGAGTGTGGTAACTAAATAGTAACACATGTCATGTGCACATCGCTCTTACATGCACACTCCATCGAGCATGCAGACCGTGCAGTAGTTCCTGTATAGTGAAATGTAATTATAGAGCCTGATTGATACGTGGAACACTAATGTCACAGCAATCACACCGCTATAGTGATTTTCACTTGGTCTTACATTATTGTGATTATGTGCTACAAACATGGAGAAAGATAGAAACCTATTATAAATGATCGTACGTGGTGTACCACGTAATGTAAAAACAAACTTGATACAATAAGTTAGAATACTTGTGTCGTGGGAGCCTAAAACATTTACATCACATACACAATCCTGAACCAGAAACATACATTTATCATGGGAAAAAAAACTCGTGTTTCGCCGGGAATCGAACACGATACTCCTGCTAAGAAGGCGAACGCTCACCCAACTAAGCAATGGGCAGTTCGATTTAGGCGCAGAATGCCTTATTTTCAAAAGGGCATCTGGCAGCGAGGGACTTAATTAACTTCTCTTGGAGTTATAGGAGTACTCAAAAAATTTATTAAAAAAAAAGGTAGGGGTAAAGTTCTTATTGTTCTATCTTCTAAACTGTAACACACACAACTTATAATTTCGATGTGAACAACTGAAAACAGGTTGACAACTGCTGTTGACCAGCTCGGTCACCACGGCCTCTCGTGCCAGAAAAGTGCTGGCCGAATTTCCCGCCACGCCACACGAACCACTCGAACCGAATGGTCTGATGCGTGACGATGGTAAAAGACCCGACGGCATGACTTTAATTCCATGGAAGATGGGACGGCCTTTAGTATGGGATGCAACTTGTGGCGATACTTTAGCTCCGTCACATCTTCCTGAAACACAGAATGGGGTTGGCGTCGCGGCAACTTCGGCAGAGCAGCGCAAACGGCGCAAATATGGAAACCTTGGCAGTGGTTACATATTTGAGCCGTTTGGTGTTGAGACACTGGGTCCGTGGGGACCGGGAGCTCATTCTATTTTCAAAATTCTATCAGAGCGCCTGGTTGAAGCGACGCGTGATCAAAATGCTGGCACTTATTTGGCTCAACGTATTAGCATTGCAATTCAGAGAGGCAATGCCGCCAGCATGATGGGAACGCTACCCACTGGTAGTGGGCTTGAGCACTTGAGTTACCTATAAGCTCGATGTCTTGTAGGTAACTTAGTTTTGCTGTACATAGTTTTAGTTTCGTTTTAGGAAATATAGGCAATTGGCCCGTAGTTTGATAAATATTCAACGTATTAAAAAAAAAACAGAAAACAGGTTGTATTTATAAGATATGTTATCAATGAATAAAAAACAGCTAAGTGCGAGCCGCGCCTTTCATGGTAGTAAGCGGATATAGAGCAGATTTACATCCCAATATAATGTTAATCGTACCTACGTGTATATTAAACGTAATTGAATAACGTAATATACACAACTAATATCGTTATTATGTCGTCCACCAATGCCAGCGTAGTTATATAATTTGCAATTATCTGTGGTATGATTTTATTATGTTTTGTTTTAAAATTTTCCTTGTATTTAATTTAATCTGTCTTTATTTTATAATTACAACGGCGTGGAGTTAAAAAATAGTGTACGTGCTGGTATTAATATTGTTTGCTTGCTTCCAGTTTAGGAACCTCCCCCAATTCGTAGCCTGTTGTTAAAATAATGTAATAACTTAGTACGAATAGGTAAGAAACACTGATACAAACTAAAAACAATAACTTGGAAATTTGTTTTTCTAAGAAGGTTGCAGTAATAAATATGAATGTATACCCATCTGTAATGTCATAATGGTCATTGTATCAAACTGCACCTGTGCACGTTGACACGTATTTACAAATGGTCACGTCTCGTCTGTAGTGCAACACAGTGTGCGCGCGCACGGCCTTCGCACAAGGCCACTGCCACAATGTGACTGACCACCACACCACCCAAACAATGATGCTACGAGTACATTCTGCAGTTTTCTTTTTTTTTAGGATTAATTTTTATAAATACAATGAATGAGGATTGAATTATTTGACGACCCAGTTGGCGCAGTGGACAGGTCTCCGCCCTCTGCGCCGTGGGTCCTTGGTTCGATTCCCGGCAGGAGCACAAATTCCTTCCCAAGAGACATTTGTGCTTCTGGTTCTGGGTGTAATGTTTGTGTGATGTGAATGTTTCCGGCACTCACGATACAAGTCTTTGAACTTAGTGTGGGGCTGTGAGTGTGAAAAATTATATTAAGGAAGATTTCTATAGTGAAGTTAAAGATCTTAACTATGTAAAATTTACGTATGAGCTAAGGCAAGTAATGGTACAAGGGTAGGTAAATATGTACGTAAAATACAACAACAACAAACAAACAAACAAACAAACGCATTCACACTCACAGCAAGTCTTTGAGACTTGTATTATGGGTGCCGGAAACATTCACATCACTCACACATTACACCCAGAACCAGAAGCACAAATATCCCTTGGGAAGGAATTTGTGCTCCTGCCGGGAATCGAACCCAGGGCCCACAGCGCAGAGGGCGGACATCAAAATGCGGAGGTTTAATCTAGAACATTAAAAGTAAGATTCGACATTTAAAAATATATGTTTCCCTTTATCAACGTGTGCGAAGCTAGGACGAAACTAACTAACGCGTACTTAATAATAGCGATCCGTATGGTCTTTTGAAGTTGAACAGTTTATATGTACGCCTTTATTAATTTTATATTATTATGTGAATATGTATTTCATTCATAACTTTTCCAATCAAAAACCTATTCATCTCATAAAATATCTGGCATTCACGAGCCCTACCACAAACAAAGACTTTAGGCATTAATTGCTCTTTATTTTATACAATTTCGATGGGATTTTAATGAAAAAAAATAATTAAATTAAATGCATTTATTCGCTTCAACTGTTGGTATAAAAAGATGTAGAGTTTAGTGAATCTCTATAAAACGCACACTTGGTCATAATAGTGTAACATCGATGAAGAAAACATCTTTCTATTCGGAACAGCAAATTATTTAGCTTTTCAACTTTACTGCGCAGTATATTATATCTTTCAAAGGCATCGCTTATACTTGTGCCTACCTATAAAATCACTATAAATGAACAACCATTCCAGTTGACCGTCGGTGATAGAATGGGCGAGCAACTGTCTTTTCAAAAAAGGTAACCTCTTAAAAGAGCAGTCGACCATAGATGCTAACTATAGATCGCTACCACAGCCAACCAATGTCACTTTGAAGGAAGGTGATGATGCCAGGTGGTATAATATAAATAAACAAGTCGGCAACGACCTCATAGGATGCAATGTGACGTAACAATAGTGACATGCAAATATCGATTTGTGGATTGCTTTGTTACAATCTGCTTTGCTTCGTTGTCATGGTGTTTTATAAAACCTATTAATCCTTTAGGATGCAGGCTACTTTTTGCTTGGATTGAGCAGTATAACCGATACAACACAACAGAAAGTTAAACAGTTCGAAGCTGCATTGTGAAGTGAAAATTTTATAAATCCTACCATCCTTGTTAGCAAACATCCTTGTCTGCTAACAGTGTGCTATTAATTATATAACTATTGTTTATGTAGTATAATGACCAGAGTGTAACATATTCAATAATAACATTATTTATGTGCATATTATATAAACAAAAGAGTGACCATCACGCCACTGCAATAAAGAGAGCTCGGCGCACAGTGGCCTCGACAAGGTCGCATAATATGATAATAGGAAGATTGGCGCAGTGTCCAAGCAAAGTGGTTAGTCGAGAGAGGTAGCCACCAAGCGGCTAAAAATAATTCAATAAAACATCGTGACGGTCACGAATATGGTCAATCATATATGCCGAACAATAGAAGAATTAACTCTGTTCTTACTTGTTAAGTAAAAACCATATTTAATACAAATTGATTATATTTAGACGTTCTACGCAGAAAAACTAATCAATTATAAGAAGCTAGACTAACTAAACCAAGGTAGTGGCACTAGCCATAATGAAGGGTTTTACGCAGATCAACGCAGCTGTCAGTTCACATGCGCCAGCGGCATGACTAAAGCAAACAATAGGTACTTGTTGTAGGTACAAACATATTTTGAACTGCCCGTTGGCTAAGTTGGGTGAGCGTTCGCCTTCTAAGCATGGGTATCGGGTTCGATTCCCGGCGGGAACACAAGTTTTCTCTCCAAGGAAAATTTGTGTAGAAACAACTATCACAACTAGAACCAGAAGGTTCTAGTTGTGATTGTGTGTGTGATGTGAATGTTTCCGGCACCCACGACACAAGTCATTGAACTGAGTGAGGGGCTGTGAATGTGAAAAATTTATTTATTATTATATCTCCACATACCTGGCGAAAAACTTTGCTCTTCTGGTTTGAGATGTTTTATTTATCTCAAAAAGAACCAAATTCACTTAAATTACATAATATAGGTATTTAACAGTATTTTGGCGCCTTTTAGTACCATCATTATTTTTTTAATCTGACTAAATGACGGTAGATTCAAAACACGTGTTAACTAATTATAAGTGTTTGTTTGACCATACTTCATATACACACAGAAAAATGTCACCGAAAGAGGTTAATTTTGTGTGTAACTGTTTTAATTGTGATAAGATATCTCTTAGTGAGTATAGTAATACGCGAATAATAACCATGAACTAGTTAATAATAAAAAAAAAAAACACAATAATTGACTGAATAAAAATACACGGCTTAGGGCAGAATGCTTAATTCTAAAAACGAGAACTCTGTTAATATCTATTACAGTTAAAACATGAAAGCTCTCAAAGAGACGGGCGTAGGTTTATTTATAGAGTGCAATTTATACTCTTCAGTACGAAACCATGAAAATAATAAAAAAACAAGCACTCGTAATATAAAAAAAATTAAATAAAGAGTTTAGAACTGAGGTACATATTTAGTATTCAAGAATATACCTATGCGTATCTAAAATAATTCGATAATAATAAATTTGAAAGTCAAAACCATTCGTTAATCTAATTTAATTCAATAGAATATGAAGAATTCTGGTCTTCCAAATAGCTAAAATAAATATGAAAATGAGTTGCACTTCATTGCAATTCAGTACAACAGGTGAGATACTGGGCAAACGCTAGCCTATTAGTGAAAAAACGGTGGTGGGTGTAGAAGCAGAACGCTTCAAGAGAGTAGGAATGATGTCATTCTTGAACTCATATAAGTCGTAAAATTACTTTGTTTAATATAATTTCATTTATTTAAAATCAATAAGGAATAAGCATACATTTTTAAATGTTTTTATTCGATTATCCACTTAAATACGTCACCAGTAAAAAAACATTTATAACATTGAATTAAAAATAATATTTAAAAACGCAATTAGGATCGGGAAATATTGGATCGGCCATTTTGACGTTCTTGGACTCTGGACGAACCAGAAACACAAATTTTCCTTGGGGAGAAAACTTGTGTTCCCACTGGGAATCGAACCCGATACCCTGCTTAGAAGGCGAATGCTCACCCAACGAAGTCAAAGAGCAGTTCGAGATAAATTATTAAGTAAAAATAAATAAATATATTCATGTATATCGACTAGTAAGGATTTATATTCAATCAAGTAAGTAGAGCCGGTTATCTGGGTCTCTATAGTATTGTTAGATAATTACACCATTATAGAGGCACTGGCGTGCTCCGCTCGTGTGATTATCTAAGTAATCGTCACATTCCTGTTTTGTTGTTAATTCTTGTTGTGATCATTGTTTCATACTATTACATTATGTAAGTATAGTGATTTCAATAGTTTTTTGTCGTAGTTCAAAATGTTGTTATTAAAGTGTTTATTCTTTCAGAAAAAGAACTGAAATAAAATTAATTCATTATTCGACATATCCGAAATGTTTTAAGCCAACTACATAATTAAGACGTCTGAGGTTACAATGTTTACTAAAATAATGTTAAAATTAGTGTAAAAAATCACTTACCACCAAAAGTTTTCACGCACCCCTAACGGAATTCGTTACAGTCTACGGCCGCTAGCTACAATCTACGGCGTAGCACCGTCGCGAATGGCGGACTGTGGACGACTGAACGCTACGGCTCTACAAGCTTCCGAACTTTTCACATCGAGCTTTGGCTGAAAGTTATAATGTTGTACTCTTTTGAATATACATAGGTATTTTGTTAATGTTTCTTTTTTTTACTATTTCCGTTCACCAAAGACCTTGGCAACATTGATTAGATACGGGTAAGTTTTATTTTTTTATTTATTTACCTAGTTTTATGCGAGCTATGATTTTAATGTGGCCAAAATCGCAGGGCTCTTCTATGCATCAACAAATGTGGTAATATTAAAATATCCAGAATTTTAATTGTCATATTATTTCTGTAGTTTCCATTTAACAAGAAGCTTTCCGCAGGTGAATATCCTCCAAAGATAACCATTCATCCGGGCTTTGAGCTTTATGTAGCTAATTAGGGCAGGCAACCTTTATTTCATCTCCCCAGTGTGAGGTTGTCCTCTATATATTTTACTTTTACTTTTTGGACTATTCCGTGTCGTCACTCTTGATGTCCACCTTAGCTTCCATCGTAATGTCGTTCTATGTGGCTAGTAGCCTCTTTCATTTTAATTGTCGTGGAAAAAAAAAATTACACACAAAGCAGAAAAAACTTATTTTTAATATAGATTTCTCGTATATTTTATCTTTTTATTGAATAAATACTTAGCATACTTTGATTGCATATTATTAACAAGTATTGTTTTTATACATCACTTTTAGATTTCACTACTATTTTATTTTTCATACATGCATATTAGCACGGTAAAAAAAAACTTTCTCTTATCGCTACAAATACATATTTTAAGTAATAATAATAACATAATGTATTTTTTTCATTTAGATCACTCTTAAAAACTAGGTACAGTGTATGAAAACAAGCACTTTAGGTTCATGTAACCATTTTCTTGAGGGCTCCAACCTCGGCTAGTCCTGTATCTTGTAACCCCGAAACAATAAAATTTCAACAGTATTCCAACTAATTAGTACCAAATACTATAACTTATTAAGAGAGCTGTTTGGTTTAAAGTTTAATATTTTTTTATGTTTTACTACAAAATGAACATAAATCTCGTAGCAAACAACACTATTGAAATTATATCGGCATCAAGAAAATATGCGCAATTTTTCAATTTGATACGATTCTGATATAGCTATTTCCACAATTTCACGCCTGTTGCCGCGGCTCCGATATTCGACTGACGTATGTAGATAGCGTTGTAAAAATAATGTACCTACTCTTTAATAAAATATCTGAGCAACCGAATATAATAGAATTATCTTTATTGATCCAGAAAACACAATCCGCTTATTTTTAAATATTTATCTTCGGTGAATGAATGTCTCGTCATAAAATTTTATATGATTCGCAAATCTTGTAAAGTATTGAAAATGTATTATTCTAGCATATGGTTATAGAAACGATGTTAGTAACATGTGTTATGCTTCGGCGTCTTGTTCGTAGTGACTTTAAGTTTAATAATTAAGGATATAAAATAACCACATATCCAATAATGCACAAATATGAGCATAATATTATATGCGCAATAATTATCTTCCTCCAATATTCGCAGGAAGTAAGGTCAGCACAATATGTACTTCTTGTAAGATGAGGGAATGTGAAGAATGGACTTTTTTTGTGAACCCCTATTGAGCACAAGTTTTGTCATGAATGTTAATATACACCCACCTGGAGTACTTGTTATAAGTCTTGTTCATTATGAATCTTAAGCGGCCGCCTAATGGACTCATAATTAACCATTAGTGGATTATTGTAAATATATGTTAACCAGGTGTTTAACATATATTTACAATAATCCAAATATCAATAATATAATCTTTCACAATTTACACATCTGTCCTGAAAAGCATTTATTGCAGCCCTCTCCATACAAACAGATGCGGATGTCGCGGGTTCTTATTTTTTGTATTTTCAGCTCATCTTATTCACAACATACAGGATCATTTCTCCTTCTTCACGAACCATTAGACAGGCTAGAGAGGTCGTCGACCTCTTACTAGCTTTGTGCTAGCTCATTGATTGTTACTCCTCAGAGGTTGTAGAGCTTGAAAAGGAAACTGTTGAACTCATAATATATAATTACACTTGTCTACGCTAACTTTCTTAATAGTTTTCAGATAATTACGAGACGCAGAATTGGAGTCAAACAAACCCCAAACTAAGGCATAAGTAATTTGTTAGATGTAAATGGAACAACACTAAAAACTTATTAATAAAACTATAAACCATGTTACATTATCACCAACAAGATATGAAATTGCTTTACATATATAAACATTAAAATCTCAAAAAACAATAGATATTTTTGCGAATCAGGGGAGATTACTGATTTCGATTGTTTAAGTTACATTTTGACGAAAATATTATTGCATACATAATTACATTACATTTGATATTACCAAAATAAATAAGTATTTAAAAATGCGAGCAGATTTGAGTAATTTTAAACGCGACCATTTTACGTACTTTTTGTGACTTCTGTAATTTCGAGAGTTAAGATATCGTTATATTTATCTTAAAATTCTAAGCGTTCTTAGATAGTGTTAGAAAAAAAAGGCGGATTATTTGGCACGAAATAACCAAACCTATCGAGATCAAAATATACAGAAAGTTAAAATGGAATTACTAAAAATTACATAAAAAGTAGGTTGACATGTTTTGCACTCGGTTTTTTTTATTTTTAGGATATTGACTTGTAAATAAAGACTAATTCGTCCCTCGGACGAGACGATCGGTAATGATCCGTTGAGAGGTACCCGCAGTATAAAAGTAGGAACGAGCGTGGTTGATAGCAAGAACTAAACAACTGCTTTCCCTTGAAGAAAAATGTAATGTAACGCAAATTAATAAATCACATTAATTTAGCAATAAATAAGTTACGTGCGATAATTACTGGTATACACAACTGTTATTTTGTAGGTCAGTGTCAGGTCGTAGAAACATGCTATATAAGTTCGTTTTGTTCAACTGATTTCGGCCATTTGAGATGTGGGTCATTACCATGTAGGGTTCACTTCCGGTCTTATTTCTAGACCATATTTATGTTTAGTATGCTTTACTGCTTTAATCACCTACTTTATCAAAGGTCAAGGTTACTCACAGCACATGTATTTTAAGTGTATAGTTGTTAAAGAAACACTAAAGTAATCTGATTATTTACCGACTTCATAAAAAAGGAGGAGGTAAGCGGTGAAGTCGGTTTTTTAAGTTTTGCTTGCGTTTAATTATTTGCATACAAGACCAATATATCCTTTTATTTAGGTATAGGTATTCGTATACCTTGAGAACGTTTAAATTAATATTTTTGACTTAAAATCGGAGACTTAGAAATGTACAGCACATGACATATATCGTAGATATTTCAAAATGTAACTATTTGATATTCCATTTTCCTTAATTTGTTTTTGTTGATGAAACTATCTGCGGGCCAATTGCCTACATTTCCTTAAACTAAATTAAAACTACATACAGCAAAGACTCAAGTTACCCACAAGACATCGAGTTTATAGGTAAAATGCTCAAGCCCGCTACCAGTTGGTAGCATTCCCATCATGCTGGCGGCATTGCCTCTCTGAATTGCAATGCTAATACGTTGAGCCTGATAAGCACCAGCATTTATTACTTATGTCCATTTCTTTAATCCTCTCAAACAGGCATCGTGCATGGTCAAAATTATATAACATCCCAAGACTAGTTTACATAAGCATCTGCCATAAATACTTACCTCTACAGAAACACACTCAAGTTATATTGCCCACAGCAAGTTGTTCCGGCAAAGTTTGTAGCAAAGCTGTTTGGAATTACGACTGCGACGCCTGAACTGTGCCAAATCGAGACGCCGTCGCGCTGTTGTGGTGGACTACACAGATTGGCTTTTAGTTACTTGGGCTTACTCTAGGTATAATATACCGCCTATACCTACAAGATCTTTGAAGTTCATTGCAATTTAAGTCGTTTTGGCGAATCAGCCTTGAACCTTTTTTGTGTCCAAGTTCGATACTTTATATTATAACTCCCTACTCACGTATTTAATTATTTAGCTTCAGAACTTTTAAAACTATTAGTTTATGAAGCGAGCAAGTCATGTAGCATTACTTACTGAGACTATTATTATTATTAAACCGGGTTATTTAAGATGTATCAAACAAACAAACAAACGCATTCACACTCACAGCCCCACACTAAGTTCAAAGACTTGTATCGTGGGTGCCGGAAACATTCACATCACACACACATTACACCCAGAACCAGAAGCACAAATATCCCTTGGGAAGGAATTTGTGCTCCTGCCGGGAATCGAACCCAGGACCCATGGCGCAGAGGGCGGACACCTGTCCACTGCGCCAACTGGGTCGTCAGTCAGTCAATCAGTTTTCTAAAAATCAACACAACATTGAATTAGGTGTACCGATGACAGTGTGTCACGGCTGATTTTAAGGTACAAAGGAATTGACATCATGGAAGTAATTGAAATAGAAAGTAAACACAATATTGCTGTAGTAAGATATTGGTTTACTAAGTAGTACAACATGTATGTTTCCTGGAGTGAGCAAGAGTGAAGAAACGATGTGAACCTATGCTGTGACTACAATTTGGTATTTTATTGCAATTTTGGCGTCAACTAGAAAATATATTGGTTCATCTATTAATACAGGAACTTTCCAAAGCTTCTTTACATTATGAACAATCTAACCCCTTCACCCCTGAACCTGATAATACTGACAATGATATATCGTTCAATCAGGATTATTGCCTGGAGGTACCGCGGTTCTTCCACGTTAGTAACTATTGTATTTCATATTAATATGCTCCCAGTAAAATACATTGATGGATTATATTATCGTACATACAAACAATTATACCTCCGTAGTCGCGCTGATAAACTTGGCCATGGGCTACTAAAGTAACAAAAGATCGAAGTGAGGATTTAAGTTATATTTAAAAATAATTAAACGCAAGCAAAGCTTAAAAAAAACTTCACCGCTTTATCATCGGAACTTTGATCCACCAGCTTTCAAATAAAAAAGAATCATCAAAATCGGCTCACAACGAAAGAAGTTGTGAGGTAACTTTTGAAGTCGTCAAACTAAAAAAAAAATTTCGAAATCGGCTCACATGGAGAGAAGTTATGAGGTAACACACATAAATAAAAAAATTTAAAAATACAGTCGACTTGAGTACCTCCTCCTTTTTTGGGAAGTCGGTAAAAATAAACAGTCATGAACATAAATAATTACATACAACATTACACTCTCATTTTACCTCTACAACTTAGGAAATATAAAATAGCAGTGGTGATACGAGTTGAATAGGGTCGAACATACATTACTGTGTCATACAATTCGCAATTTGCAGTGAAAAGCACAATGCTTTTCTCAGTAGAAAAAGCACTTTGCAAACTAGTGCGGATTGCGGTTGCTAAAATGCCACAACTCATTTGTAATAAGCTACTATCAGCCTTTTGTGATTATATAATTTTCTGATAACCTTCAGAAATACGAGCACGAAGAAGTGCAGTTCGAGTCTTATTAATTAATATATATGTCGAACACTTTTACACAATTCAACATCAACAGACTATTGTATTGATTGGCCTAAACGTCTATACTTCTAAAATAATATAATAAACCAGTGAACTAATCCGTTTTATTGTCTTTTTATCTAAGTAGACTTATAGACAAAGTATTTTATTACCTCAATGAATACTTTGATGACAAGTAGAGATTACGAGTATATGTTGTTTACCACATAGCTATAATATTATATTATATTCATTAATAACTAATAACAAAAAAATAAATAATTATAACTAATATGACTTCGGTCCATGATGTATTCCTGTATTTTAATACTGCAAATTACGCGTAAACAACTATACTTTTTATTGAAACATTGTGTTTTCATTTGTATTATAACATAAAATGGTTCGTCATCATGGTGTCGGTATGCTCATACTTACCCTTTGTCATGAAAACAACTTAAGGTTCACTGGACAAGAAAAAGTATTTTAGGTTTCAAAATGTATACCGACATCATAATTGTCTATTCTATACCTACTTGCCAGATACCTACCTGAAAGCACTATTATATTATGGGTTTATAAAGCTTTATCTAAGCAGCGAAAAGTTGGGATGTGTGTGCTCCCCTCAGGGTCAACGATCCAATAAATCTAAAAGAAAAGTTTAAGAAGTCTTTATAACTGCGCGCCTTAATATTAGGTTTTTATGAGTTCATAGTCAGCTCATATATTTGGTATTGGTTTGCCATTTCTGCTTGTTTACTGATAGATAGATAAATTCTATATTAAACACCACATTTGTGACAAAACAGAATAGAAAATAATTACTTACAAAAAAGTGTAACAATAGGCGATCTTACTGATGTGATTAATCAAGTGAAATGTTGGCGTATTTATAGTAATGACTATATATCAGGTTGGTAGATTGATACACTACCAATAAAAAGAATACAATATTTCTTGTACATACGTACTTTTTTGTATAATATGATTTGCTATATCAAGAATGTGACTGGCTCTCTAGGTTGAGTGGACAATTCAAGACAACTGGGGCCCCTGGCTGAGATCTGATTCGCTAATCGGTACGCTTTATAGACCAGATATTCAAAAGACCTTAAATATTGGGTGCTTTGTAACGAGACATGCAATTTGAAACTTTATTCACCAGATTTTAGGGCTATTGGATTTGTGTTTTCAGCGAATCAATTATCGTTTTCGCTAATGAAATTGGATCTTAAAGACCTTAGTTATGGTATCATTAGAAAGTCCGGTTGCAGTAGCGGGATCTAGATCTGAATTAAAATTCCATGTTTAGTAATCCTTATCCGGTTAGCGCAGTAAGCAGTTCTTTGTCCTCTGCGCTGAGTTCGATTCCCGACAGGAGCACAATTTTTCTCTTCAAGGGGAATTCGTGGAAGAAAAGTTTTTGTTAAGGGGAATGTTTCCGGCACTCACGATACAAGTCTTTGAAGCTAGTTTGGGGCTGTGGGTGTCAATGCAATTGATTGTTATCTATCAACGTGTATCCACCTTGGAGAATATAATCTTATTCTGCTAATTCTCAGTTTTTGCATGTTTTCCTAAAGACCAGCAAAAAAACTAAATGTTATAAAACAAAAGACTTCTCGGTGGGTTTATACATACACAACACATTCCTTCTGTGTACACACACAGTATGTTTAGTTAGAGAAGACACAGAATCCGTAACAGTTGCTCCGAACTTTCCGATATTCCATTAGATTGAAGTTGTGACTTCATTTATTATTCTCGTCCCTTTGAGTTGGAATGCTTACGTGATTTGAATTTAAAACTTACGAAAATTTGAAACTTACGAAACGTAAGAAGTAAGTAACATTACAATTTAAAAATCCCCTGAACTAGCTGTGCCCGGCATGCTTTGCAATGCCACGTAAAGAAAAAATGTTTTATCTCTTTCACGTTTATGGTTTCCTAGTACTTGAATACCACGCTAAAAATGTAATGACTATTACCTCTTTTATGTTTATGTTTGCCTAGTACTTTACCAACAAATCCAACTTTTCCAATATTGTTTGGACTGAGGAACCATTGCCAGCATACGCAAAACAACTCATCAAATTTTTCATCATACGTCAAACCGTTATCGAGATATCAACAAAAAAGCTGTTGTATACAAAATATATGAGAAGCTATTCTGCAATTCGGGGTGAAAACTAATCTAACAAATCAAATAATACAAATTACTTAACCATTCTAGTGTTATAAATGGTGTACCCGACTTTATTTTATATATATTGTCTCATAGAATGACTTTGCTGAAAATCGTAAGATTCAATTTCCATTTGTTTTCTGGTCATTGATTATTTAACAAGTTTTCTACGTTATTTTGGGGATTATCTTTGACTAAGCAAAGCAAACGCGAGCTCGGTCTATTAACCAAATTGTGGTTGTAAGTCTGTCAGGAACGTACGACCACGTGCACCTTGACATTCAACCTGCTAGTCTGTGGACTGTGACGCAGTATAAGCTAAGCGATGCGAGGAGATCTTTTAATACCAAAACTTATCTAACATTGAATCTAACATTGAATTGAATACCTACTATAAAAAGGTATTAATTTCTAAGAGCTTTTTTCTATTTTACTACAAATATTTGCAATCAGTGACTTACATAGGTACCGAATATATTTATTTTAACTTCACTATCACAAGTGACCCGATGGTTAGTTAACGAATTTTCTTTTATGTTATTTATACATAATTTTTATATTGCGTCATTCGATCAATTTTTCACCAAATCTACTTATTATTTTGTAATGAACTAAAAGTAGCTTTTATATAATCTATGGTATTACTGAATTGAAACACTAATTAGTCAACTATACACAATGGCGTTGCAAATGAATATAATATTTATTATGTGCTTTCTTTTCCGTTGCCTCGATAATGTTGCATATGCCCCGCACCTTACTAATATCATTGTCACGCTAAACATACTGTTTGCATTTCAACGGATAAATTCGGTTCGCGAAATCTACTATGTAAACAACAACAACAATTTTGATCTCAAAAATGCACAGAACAATCGTTTGGTCATATTAAGAAATCCGATAATAAAGAACTTTTTGATACGTTTACGTAACGTTTTCCATGTTTTTCAGTATATCGTCGCTCCACAGTGAATCCCCAGCCTTTGCTGATTCACCGTACAGCACGTGGACAGTAAACTATAATTAGCTTTATGCATCGTAAACCGCGGCATCTCTACGTCCGCAGGTCATACAGCAGACAAAACTTTCATCCTGTTTATGTGTGTAAATTACGAGACTTTATTATCCTAGTAAATGTGGATATTTGCGAATCTCTGTAGCATGTAGTTTTTAATGCTAAGTGAAGTCGGAATCTTTTAATAGACAAGTTAAACTCGGCACACGCCATTTCAAACTTTATAAACATTTTAACTACATTACCCAGTAATTGAATGACTTCGAGAAGCCCGTTTTCAAAGAGGCCGCGTATCTATATGACCGATAAGGGATCTATATTACCGGAAGTTGGGCGGTAAAACTTCTGCAAGCAGAAGGGAAATAATATGCCTCTCGTGGACTACTAGACCGAAGATATGAATCTCTGTCAACAAAGTCTTCTAATCAAGCATTTTCGGCCGCATCTTCACTTAATTTCATCAGGTGGGTTAGTGGTCAAAGTTAGTGCTTGACTATCTAGCGTAAAAAAATTATACAACCAAATAAAAGGGCTCAAAAGTGCCATTTAAAATAATTTATAACAAATATTAAAAAAAATGTATTGATTACAGTAATTTATGTTTAGTTGCAGTCAGATCCATTTACATATTTTTTTGTACCTCCACCGTCTAATTTTATAGATAGGTACTCATACACAACATTATGGTACCTGTTTAGAGACTATACGCATGATAAACCGTAGCAGGTACTTGCACTATTAACTGTTTGGAATGCGTATGCGTCATTCTGCGTTGTTGATTCTTAGCTAGGAGGAAAATATCTTTCTAGTACAGAATAGACTCAAATTTAGAACACAACAAGTAATTCTAATGTTGTTACACAATATATGTTCCATTAAAATGAATCACCGACATTATTTCATAAGAAGAATTACATCATTTGATATTGATTATTTGACTACAGGTCACAAGTCCACTATTATATATCATAAGTATACTCATCACAATTATCACTCAGATCATAAGTAAACTATTATATATATATATAAGGCTACTATAAACGCTTTCGCACTCACAGCCCTACACTAAGTTCGATAACTTGTGTCGTGGTTGCAGGAAACATTTACATCACACACAATCACAACCAGAACCAGAAATACAAATTTTCCTTCGGGAGAAAACTTATGTTCCCGCCGGGAATCAAACCCGATACTCCTGCTCAGGAGGCGAACGCTCACCCAACTAAGCCAAAGGGCAATTACAATTCGAAAATTTCAAAATAATTTCTGTTCAAATTTCAGCTAATACCAAACAACGAAGCAGCGTGCTTACTTACAGCGAATATTGCACATATTTTTCACTTTAGACTTAAAACTCACAAGAGACAACGTGTCAGTAACATTCCTTTACCAGCTTTACGAATCCATCAAAATCCGATAACGTTGCACCTGTGACATGGTAGCTAGCTAACGTAGGAATACATTAACTAGCCCCCAGAGTTCCCAGTGACGAGCTAAAGATACCTTTAGGTACAGTGCGGTGCGGTGACCTCCCAGATTGCGAATTACGTGGAATGGTCTAACGTGAAACCGGTAATGCACAGGTAATGGGTTGGAACCACACGAGCCCGGGATATCGCAAGTGAACATATGCGGCACACACGGAAGTCTGGTCATGACAGCGTGTCATGGAATGATGGCTTTGGTTCTCTGTGAAGCGGTAGAGCTTTTAGGCTTATTGTTGTTTATGAAATGTATAATGCGCTTTGGAGAGAGTAGCCGAAGATTATCTCCAGCAAGCATAAAAAATATAGAAATGATCATCATTTTGATGAGGCTATAAGAAAGGCGTCCTAATCGATTTAGATGCCAGAATTTACTACTTGTTTTATCTAATATGAGACCTTATATGGCGCGCCAGATCGATCTTGCCCTTAAATAGCCTACGACACGTGCTACGGATTTGTATGTATAAGTGTAAGATGGCTTAAGTCTTTCTTCCTTAAACATCAAAGGACGGCATTATCTCTAAAAACGCGTTATCTCTAACAGAGAACCTTTACAAATATAAAACTTAAAGGATGAGGTTATACCTAAATGGATTGAAAATTACACCTTGCGTTGAAAAACATAAGAGCTACACATCAAATCGTTTCCGGTTAGTTTTATAGCGGCAAGTTTATCTCTTACCTATTGCTTCTCAAATTATAACAGAGAAAAGCAAAGACTATCTCAGACAGTTTTCCCGAATTTGTGAAATGCCTGGAATGCTTTATTACATGAGTATTAACGTCCTACTCAGAAATCATCAACATTCTGAAATAGAACAACCGTCAAGTCATCCAATCATCCACTTACACGAATCATATTCCAGAAACTCAGCGACACAATAGCGTATAGGGTTAGTACCCTATTAGCGACTGCTAAGACTCTTCACCTTCTGAGATACAGGTAACTACACTTAAAGTTGTTACACAATGGAACAAACTGGGGATCTAATATAACGACTTGCCCGTAACAATAGCAAACTATTATCGGTACACTTTCCACGTCCCTTCCTAATTTTGTATACATTCGTTTTCGGAGTTTTCTTTTATATTATATATCTAGCCGCTGTCCGTATAACATGGTATAACGGTATGTATAAAGGCCCAAGTCTACTAAACTCCAAAAAAAGGTTGTCTGGAAGAGATCGCTCTCAGCGATAAGACCGCCTATTGTTACACTTATATAATTTCTACTGTCATTTCTATTTGTGTTCTTTGTTATTTTAAGGTGTTCAATAAAGAATATATCTATCTATCTAAACTCCGGTTAATATTAAGTTGTTTAACAGAAAGATGTCGAATCATTGTTCAATAGCTAATTCTCATTTTCTGAGATGTGTTTAAAAAATTGTAAAGATTTTTGCTAATGAAATACATAATTCATAATAATAAAGATCGATAACACAGCTGCGTGAGCGAAATGGTTGATGGCGAATCTTCGATTATGAATGGTTTGTAATGTGAATGTAGGATAGCACAAGTATTTATTCTGTGGTAGGAGTCGATTCTCAGCTGCGCAAATAAAACCTTGCATTCATCATAACATCCTGTTGTAGACGCTGTGATGTCACTGAGCAAGGGCGTCGAATCATTCTGAAGCGTCTTCCCTCGTGACTCCCGGACTCCTACGCAGCCAGAAATAGCTTAGTGTCTCAGCGGGGGACAGGATGTGGACGATTTGGGCCTGTTGAGATGTCTGTATATAGCTTTAGGATATCTTAGTTGACGTAGAATACACTAACAAGTATTATTATTTTTGCTGTAAATGTGCTGTAATAAGATAAAAAATTATCTTCATGACCCACATTAAATATGATATGTGGTTTCCGAAGGAGTACTATTTATGACAAAATCCAAAGGATTTTGTCATAAATAGTCTTTTATGCACTGTAATTTCACTTGAAACATTGCCCTACTCTCTCAGGGAATTCTTTGAAAAACAGGCCTACTTACTATGCCTTCGCTTTACATCTTTTAAAATAGTATTAATGTTCGCAAAAATATTGATGAAATACAAATTAAGAAGCGACGCACACAATCTTAATACTAGATATGAGCATAAAATTACAGTTCGCGCATTTAGATTAAGCAAAACGAATAAATATTTTATGGCAAATGGAATTAGATTTTACAATAGAATTCCTAAAATCGTTACTGAATTACCACTGGGAAAGTTCAAATCTGTAATAAAACGGGCATTAATTAAAAAAGGTTACTATAAAACGATCGACTATATCGACATTCATTCTTTCTCGACTATTTCTTCATCGACAAGCATGCATGGAGGCAAAGTGCACAAGCGCTTTCTAGCGACTACATAATATAGATACACTTAGGTTAATATAATTATGTAAAAAAATGAATGAATAAAATGCGTCGCCGAGTTTCTTGCCAGGTTCTTCTCGAGATGGCTGTAATTTTGCGATTCTGGCAGTAGAATCATTAACTTTCATGAGTGCCTCTTTGGAGCCCACGAATAAACGATTGAGATTTGATTTGAATAAACTAATTCAATGTTTTTTCCATTTTATTAAATGTATATTAAAATTGCTATGATATATTAAAATTATATAATTTTTATATATAATTCATCTGTACATGTGTATGTGACTGAACTCCTCCCGAAACGGATGGACCGATTTCGATTTTTATTTCTGTGTGTTCAGGTGGATTTATAAATGGTGTAGGTTAATGTTTTTCACAATTTGATCCGATAAATAATTAATCCGATAAAAAAGTCCTTAATTCAGTGGATATAAATACATATTATAGGCAAGTGCTCTATTTGAAACTTTCAGGAAGTTGCCATAATTAAAACATTGCCAGTAAAAAAAACAGTCATCAAAATATTACATTTCAGATTAAAATAAATGAAATGGTCATATTTTTTATAATAGTTATATATTCGCTTGTCATGAAGAACTGTGCTGAATATCCAACATGAGTAATAGATTGCATCATTCCGTGAGTACTGGCGGCGCGGCGCAGTTCAGAGGACAGGATTTCGACGATTGGAGCTCCCTTCCTGTACGGAATTGACTAATTCACCAGACAATTATTTGAGAAGCGTCCTGGGAGAAACGGTTAGTTAATAGGCAAGTAACTTAGGATATGGTTATCATCCGTACTGCAAAGGAGTGGAACTCATTGCCTGCGTCTTTAAATTTCCCCGAACGGTACAATCTGGGAGTCTTGAAGTCAAGAGTAAATAGGTATCTTCTAGGCAAGCATGCTACATCTTCGGTTGTATCATCGCTTTCCATCAGGTGAGATAGTGGTCAAATGCTTGTCAATCGAGCATAAAAAAAGGTTGTAGTTTTTATTATGTAGTTAAACAACTAAAAGTAAATTCAAGATGTAGGTATCCAATGACTTACTTATTTCACAACTCAGCTTGTATTTATGCAAAATTAGAAGATACTGAACATATAACAATAAGATTGAAGTTGGGTAGATTACCCCCTTTCATATCATCAGGTATCGGAAGCGATTACTAACTAATAACCGTGCTGATGCCGCGAGTCTATCGTGTTATAGAGAGAGGAACTCGGAAGTGTCTGGAACTTGCGACTCCATAGGATGTCGGTTTACAGGACCCTTCAACAACATGTCAACACTCACCCGTCACCACCGTTCCTCTCCCTTCACGTACGCATGAAATACCTCGCGCACTTAATAATTCAACACTTGAAGCTATCGACACCTTTCGAACGTTTAACCAAAGGAAAACTGACTCGCCGCCATCTTGCGGTAATTAGTAAAATAAACAACCAATAAAACTAAATACAATATATGAAAAAGTGTTGCGTTCATTAATATACAACTCGTGATTAAAGTTTACGTTTTAATCAATAACTTAAAATGGGGAATGGGTTTGATTTCTTGCAAGAACGAAATAAAAAATGCACTATTAATGCGCTTTAAAACTTTCTACTGTTATTTTACCCTTGATATTCTGAATAAAGGCAGACATAAAAATCAGAAGATTTAATTGAAACCCCTTGAGAGTATTCCTCATAAACCCTCAGTTATTTAAGTACAGTGTAATAACCACCAATCCTACGCAGATGCGCAAATAGACATAGGTCACAAAATCCAAGATACTCGGGCTGCGTTCCCGACGAGAAGTCCCAGTACGTCTCATTATCCAATCACTGACTCGGGTCATGTGATCCGCTTGTAATGCGAACTGCGATCTGTAGGCGGCGAAGAAAGTCTTTGTTATCTGCATATCTAAAATATTTTCTGTATCGCTAGTTACATTAAGTACTTAATTTAAGAAAGCTAAAAAAGAAAACTAGATCCCAAGCTGAATTATTACTGGTAATGAATTGTGCCCTCGAATGATGGGGCCATCATGGGTAATATAATTTTTTTTTGTATAATAAATTGGAATCAGGATTTTCAAGACATTCTCATGCTGAACTATACCTTGGAATGAAAAATATGTTTTGTCTCGATATAATCTAACCATCTGCACTAAATATTTTGAGACGAAGGTAGAGGTCATATGCCTTGAGGTGTTCGTCTACTCTAACAAGATTTTTTTATGCTTGATAGTTCAAGCCTTACCACTATTTCACCTGATGGAAAGTGAAGATGCGGCCGAAGATGTGACATCCTTGCCTAGCATTCATACTCACGGCCCCACACTAACTTTAAAGTCTTGTTTCGCGGGTGCCGGAAGCATTTACATCACACACACAAATACACCCAGAACCAGAAGCACAAATAAAAAAATAAGATACCTAGTCCTTCACTCGCTAGACTTGAAGATTCCCAGATTATACCGTTTAGGAAACAAAGACGCGGCCAATGAGTTCCTCTGCTTCGTCGTACGGATGATAAACGTAGATTGGTAGAGTACCCACAAATTGGTCACCACAGTAGTACATCACCGTCATAGAAGTGTATACCAAATCGTACTGTGGTCGTAGGTTGAAGTATGGCTTAGGTATTTGTTTTTTTTTTACTTTGCTATCAGAATACGAGCGTTTGAGCACTATCTCATCTGATGGTAAATGGTGATTGCCAAAACCTGCTTGCTTTTCGTAGGGACTAGTGTTCAAACCTGGTGGCATTATTTTACAGGGCGCATAGTACTTATTAACTGTATACATAGGACTTTAATTGTTGTGATAGAGCTACAATTCCAGATAGAAAATAGGGGGTCTGGAGATATAACGATATGGACTTGCAAATAGTTGTGTTGCTCGTAGAGTCGACTCTACAGAATCACCTTCTAAAGTTCTATCGAGAGCTTATCACGTTATCATATCGCTCGAATTAGAATGTGTGTATCCACGGAACATTCCCGGTACATCTTTGGAGCTTCCTGAAAATTTCCGATCTGGCGCAGAGTATATATAATAATATAATGCTTCTACGACGCGTAGCTCATTACGTGATCTCCTCAATTGAGGGTATAAGGTCATGGGATAATTGGTATAGGCTAAATGTTGCGTAACAGAGCATGTTTTTTCTGCATGAATGCAATGCTGTAAGTCTGTAAGCAGTCTTACGGCTATGGCATAGTCATAAGAAAGTATAGTTCAGAATATTTGTAAAAGGGTGTTACATAGGTACATATGATTTAAAATATCGATTTTGGTAAAATAAGACTTTAGTTGCAAATATACTCACGACAAAACGGTTAGACTTACATTAAAATTAATTCTATCGTTACAGCAGAATATTTTAGCTGCTACTCGCAATTTGGTCCGTAATAGATAAGTTTTTAAGCATTAAATGCTTAAAAATCTTATCCGTAGTAAGTTTTTGTGCTTAAATGTATGCATACCATACATTTAAGACTGATACCGTTTGCATTTTCACAGTAAACCTAATTTTTTTTAACTTAACCTAACTCATCCATGGATATTATAAAAAAATATATACAACACATAATATTATGAAATACCTGGTTAACATCGTTTAGGTATATCTAGAGTTCAATGATAATGAGCCTCCTCAGAATCTGTTATGTTTTCCGGGACAAAAAATATCATGAAAATGCAAAATAATGTATTTTATTTCACACACATTTACACCCATTTAATTTTATTAGTTACAATAACACTAAAGACTATAGATATTATAGTAAGAAATATAAAGCATTATATTTTATGTGGACCAATTTTAAGTGAGCTGTTGAGTACGAGTAATCTTATTGTATTACTTTGACTTTGCCTTGTAGTTTGTTCCTATAATTGAAACGCAAGCAAAGTTTAAAAAGCCATATAAATATATATCATCGCATAAAAATAATACATTCGAATTGAGAACCTCCTCTTTTTTTGTAAAATCGGTTAAAATAGTTTTTGTAAATACCTATAAGTACGTATATTATGTAAGATATAATCCTACCTTGCCAATAGATATATTTTTGTATGTATATAGATTATATTTATTTATAGTAATATAAATATACGGTTGCCGAGTCAACAGTTCCGGCGCGGTCACGGCCACGGTCACGTTACGTCACTTATTGCATAACGCAGATTAATCGGCTTATTATGACTACACAATCGTATTATTAACGCGATACGTGTATTTACTTTAATTATATATGACCCACAACTTGTAGGATAGTCTATCGTTCCCATCTGATTGGGATATTTTATATCATATAGCAGCATTTATTGGATCAATAAGTCTCTATTCCAGTAAATGGGAAAAGTACTTATCTGTTTTAATCTCTACTATTTATATTACATAAACGCTATCACATTCACAGCCGCACATTAAGTTCGATGACTTGTCGTAGGTGCCGAAACATTCACATCACACATCCGTTCACATTCAGAACCAGAAACACCATTTACCTTGAGGAGAAAACTTGTGTTCCCACTGGGAACCGAGCCCGATACTTACCCGCTTCTTAGAGGCTAACGTGCTCCCAACTACGGAAAAGGACAGTTCATAATGTGACTTATATTTCGCGCTTTTTGTTTATTACATTTACGAATCAATAGATGTACTTAGTATCATCAGCGCTTAAAACAGGTATTTACTTACAACAGAAATCTTTCTACTTGAAACGGGATGCTTCCCACAGAATCTTAAAATAGCTCTAATCAAACCTTTACATAAAAAAGGAGCAAAAAATTATGCCAACAACTACAGACCGATAACTCTTCTTCCGTTTTTCAAAAATCTTTGAAAAACATATACATAATAGAATCATTTCTTTTTTAGAATCAAATAACATTTTAAAACCAAATCAATTTGGTTTCCGTAAAGGAAAAAAATACTAGTTTTTAAAGCAAAAAATCAGGTGTCGCTATTTTCTTAGACTCGAAAGCTTTCGATTCTGTAAACCTTTTAAATAAATTAGAACATGAAGGCATTAGAGGATAACCTTTAAAAATAATTTAACCGTATTTACACAATAGAACTCAATGTACAATACTTGACGTATATGACAAGACAACAAAAACGATCGAAAGAGGTACTTCCAGACCAATAAAAAATATTTCAGGAGTGCCTCAAGGAAGTATCCTTGGGCAACTGTTATTCTTAATATATGTTAATGAATTGCCTAAAACTACTAATCATTTATGCATTAATATGTTTGTAGACGACAACGCTACCATTTATATCCCAAAAGAAAACCTTAATAATGTTGAATCTCAGATAGAAATTAACAAAACCTTAAATTTATAGGTTGCAGGTTGTATTAGCAGAATTGTAACTTTTGTAACCATTCTGCTAATACCACTCAATCATATTTCAATCTATATTTTTATTCATTGAATGGTTAATGTTGACGAAATTAATTCAATTTAAAAAATATAAGCAAGCAACTGTACCCCTACGTATAATTTACAAAGGTAGTCAAGTAAGTGTAGCTGGCAAAACAAACTTTTAAGGCATCACTATTGACATGCACCTAAACTTTAAATCCCACGTAAATAAAGTGAATTATAAAATATCGCAATATTGCTACATATTATCAATATTATCTCAGGTCTCTTCAAAAAATAGCTATCAATAGGCGTTGATCTTAGGGAATACTTTAATTTATAAATTATATACGAATGTATATACTAATAATAAATATTAATATAGTCCATTAAAGCCTTAAAAAATGTTTTAATTTATAATATAATATTGTTAATACTTAAAAACATAATGTAAGTATAATATTGATCCATTCTTCTATCATGCATGTATCAAGACGTATACAAAGTATTTTTGTTTAAATACTTGTTATTGTACCTACGTCCGAAATGGGCAGACAGTTGCTACCGATACCAACCCTTTACACCTTGTTTATAACACAGTTATATAATAAAGACTATTCTGATGCTGATTCTGATACACTCACCTTATCAGAGTAGCTGCAAAGGTGCAGTTATATTATTTGGGCAGACAAATGATCAACATCCCCTGGCCAAAGTATTCGTAATATTTGTGCGCGCTAATAATGAATCGGAAAGAAACCTGATATCCTTTACTATAATCCTAATCCTTCCTAATAATATTATAAATGTAAACGTGTGTGTGTTTATGTGTGAATTTTAATTACCACGTATCTCCGTAACGAATAAAGGGCTTTGATGAAATTTAGAATGTAGATAGTTTAGGTTCCGGAATAATACATAGGCTACTTTTTAACTTAATTAACGCGGGCAAAGCCGCGGGGCACGGCTAGTATTAACTATTTCACTGTTAAATTTTATTGAGGTTGTTACAGCAGTTTAGCCGTGGATACGTAATACAGACAGACAGACAAGACAAATAGACGGATAAACATTTTTTTATATTATTAGTTTGTTAATAGTAATTAGGTTATTTTCTAGACAAATGAGTAAAGTAGAGAGTATTTATAAGAGCGTGTTAGTGTAGGAAATGTATACATATTAAGTAACTAAAGCATCTACATACATACTAAGTTATATCAACATTTTTGAAAATATATTCAGCTAAGCATTAACGATACTAACTTTCTGATTTTTTTCATTCATTCTCATTTTGAAATTGTATTATCTACCATTAGTATGGGAGAATACGATAGGGCTGTCACGTCACGATGTATTTCCAACTGTTTACAATTACGAAGATAGTCTCTACATGAGGCTTTGTGCCGCCCCTGACGAGGGTCCTGCATCAGATACGCCACAATAGGCTTCCACTCATTGTGTGGCGATCCTTGACTACAGCCAAACCAGATATGTGGTAAGAATGTCGCAATACAATATTATTCAATACTCGAATTTATAGTCTTCCCAGTATATTAGAATGGTCAGTGCAGAAAAAAAAGGTTTCTTATCAAGACAAAATTATTTATTTCCACACTTCCCACCAAAATAAAAACATTAAATGAAATGGTATTACACTGAGTTTAGTAATTACGGCAATTTGACAAGAACGTGTATTTAGTAAAGATTAGATCTTCCATTCATTTTATGTTAAAATATCCTTTTGCAAAAACAAAGCGTTTCATTGCCGGCGTCTGTTTCCCAAACGGTTCAAGACTATAGAGATCTCCTCTATTCTTAAGTAATTTACTGGATATAATAGGTTTATCAATTTCTTATGATTTTTTTTTTATGCTAGATAGGCAAGCATGTTACATCTTCGGCTCCATCATCGCTTTCCATCAGGTGAGATAGTGGTCGAATGCTTGCCTTAAAAAAAATCATAAGAAATTGATGAACCTATTGTATTCAGTAAATTACTTAAGAATAGAGGACGACTCTATAGTCTTCAACCACAATTATATCATCTGTGCTGTAATTAAAAAAGGTATCAAAAAAGTTTTAAGTATCTTTGGTACAACAAAATATTAAGAGGTAACTTAATAATAGAGGCTCGTGTATATCTCATACCATGATATCATTATAATTCAAAGATGATAACTGACTGTATGTTTGCATCGTCACGCCTTATGATTCTGTCGGTATATAATAACAATACAGTAGGTATCCATTAGGTTTAAGACTGATGTGCAACAGTTTTAGTGTCACTAGCTAAGGTCAGAGCATATTTTATTTCGTCAGACAATCTTTATTAAATTGGTAACTTACATAACTAAGTTTTTCACCCGTAGAAGCAAGACCATATACTTAATAGTTGTTCTTGTACTAACATTATAAATTTTAAGGACCCAGGTCCCTCGGCGTAGAGAGTAAGGAATTGACAACAGAAATAACGTGTACCTACCGGGTGTAAGTCGAAAGATGAATATGGAGTTTAATGTATTGAACACACTCGCAATCATCAGAAAGAGCTTCTGTCAGGAATTGAACCAGACCAATGACTAGAGCAGTCAAAAATTTATTGAATATGATCGCTCTAGCCTCTGAACTTTGATTCTTGAAAGAAGCACTGTCTTGAAAGCAATAATCGTATGAGCCTTAATTACTGTCAGCACTGGTATTCTTATTCTGCGCTTTCAAGATAATCGGCCTTTGAACAAAATGAGACAGCACTCGGATATAACGCGGATACCGACGTATGTTGCACCTATATTATTACCATATACCGCACTCGCCGCAGACATTAGATGACCACAGTAGGTACGGCGCGGGGGGCGCCACGTGATACTGTTTGTTTACAGTAATTTGAGCTAGTAGCTTATTTATTCAACGATTCCAATATTTGCAAGTAAGAGGAAGGAAAATGATAAGTTGCACTCGGGTGAATTGGTGGATACTAGAGGATTTATGTAAGTAGGTACGAGCATATAGGTATCTACATTTTATCTTTATATTGTGAAAAGTAATGATAAATACTTTGTTGACATAAAATCTAGTTGTGCTGAGAATTTACGCCCCAAACACAAATATAATATATGCATACCACAAGCAAACAATTTTATGTCTCAAAAAACCTCCTACTTCACAGCCACAAACATTTATAATCCTCATTTAAACCCTTAAACTTAAGTTACAAAGAGGAAATAATAACTGTTGTGACAACCTATCTGTAACACCTTTTATACACAGTTCTACAATAAAGTTTATTTTGATTTTACTAGGAAGGTAGGTAATATAGGCAATATTACGTGCAATTTATTATCTACTACTTAGGTACTTTCCTACGTAATTTAGTGGTGACTAGGAATGATAATCTTTGCAAAATATTCAGCAATAATAATAATCATTCAAACAATAAGTAACAAAGGTATACGAATTTTCCCCGTCGAATGATCCTATACACAGACCTACATATATGTATGTAATTATGTAAATATGTGGTCCCATCTGTTAGCAAGTACATGAGTAATCAGTTCACTCCATTCATACATTCACGAAACATAAAATCTTAAATCTCAAGCGGAGGTATGCATTGCAGTGCCACGTGGGAATTTATATTATTCAAAGCTCTAGATGGCACTGCAGATAATATAGGCAGGCATGACTCTAACCATCAGACCAACGCGCAACGATTAGCTTGACTAAACTCTCATCATAAAAAATGCGTTACCTACCTACTGAAAAGGTTATTTATGCTATTAGTCATAATTATGTAATATGAGTACAACATAATTATGGAAGCAATAAAATACTTACCTATAATTGATTGTCAATCAGTAGGTAGGCGACCCCGAGAGTCCACAGCAAGTACTCTAACTGGATAGTTGTCGGCAGATAAATCATTTCCACCATCTGTCAACCTCACCTGCGAATAACGAGAATGGATAAGTGGCGCAAGGGTGATTATAACTTGGTAGGTATACCTACTACATATTTAGCACGTGTATGATGGATCTGATTTATTTTTCAAGCATAGGTATAACACACGTGTTGCTGAAAATATCAAGGAAAACTGTTCATAACCCACTCAGATTTGTGTGCCGGTGATTTAGCTATAACTGTAGGTACTATCTATTCTAAACACTGACTTAGATACTGACAGACAACGTTCAGCTTAAAGTTGTGGGTCTGGAAGCATAAAGTTTTGGACTACAGATCTTATATCAATTAGGTGAGGATCACAGATGAAGACAATCTTATTGTGTTATATGATCTGTGTGGTGAGCACGAAGGAAATTTTAAAATTTTGCCCCTAAGATAGCAAGCTCTAACAACAAACATATACAAGCATATACAACTTTATAAAACTTTATAAAACTTTAAAAAGTTTATTTGGAAGTTCGGAACCGAATCAACCGAAATCAAGTAGGAACAATCTGACTAAAACGTCATCGAACACAAGAAAACTCTAACACTAGTTGACATAACGCACAGCCTAAAATAGGGGTTTAAAGATTGTATAGAAGTAATCGTTACCATTATTATAGCCAAACAATCAATGACCAAACGCATTCACACTTAAGTCTTACAATAAGTTCAAGACTTGTATCGTGGATGTCGCAAACATTTATATCACACACATAATCACACCCAGAACTAAAAGCACAAATGTTAGTAAGGAAAATGGAGTGAACAGGTATCTTCTAGTCAAACATGCTCCATCGTCAACTGCATCATCACTTACATCAGGTCAGATAGCGTTCAAGTATCCACGGTGCAGAAAGCTAACACTTGCCCACTGCGCCAACTGAGTCGTCTATGAATAGAGAATAAAGGACATTTTGGAATTGCATATATTTTCAACAAAATACAACTCAAAATAACGTAAGATGTCCATACTAAACGAGGTGTTTAGACAATATGATAACTACATAATTGGTTCACGAGTGCAGTAGAGGCTGTAGAGCAAGGTCGCGAGGACAGCTCGTCTGTACTTCTCCATAAGTAACAAAAGCCTGTCCCGCCGCGCCGGCCGCGGCCTGGCCCGCGACAGGTGAATAACAAATGGAACGATATGCAGCCATGACACCGATACCCAGTTGTTGTTATCGACCGAGTAGTACTGCCCCATCCAATACATTAATTGTTAATGTGGTTTGGTAGAGTTCTATCAACAGATCCGATCGAAGTTTTTATAGCTAGCGGATTCCCGGAACTTTGTTTTAATGCGTCATCGTGTATTTGATTGTTTTCCATCGATCCCGTGGGAAATTTACATCCTCCTGATTCCCGTAGCAAACACCTAAAAGATGTATGAAACATATTTGTGAAATAAACTTCACGGCTTTTCGTAGTAATTTCTCCAAGTACCTTTAACCACCTACCTAATTAGATCGAGTGGATGGGTTAAATGCTGATCTATCTGTCAGAGACACTTAGCGTCTAAACTTTACAAGTGAAATAACTTCAAGTTCTCAGCAGTAACAAAAAGGCATTTTAAAATTATATCAATCTAAATATACACGTAAATTATATCATTTTTTAAATTGCTTTGGATCGGTTACATCATTTACTTAAACTACAAATACAAAATTAAAAGTTTTTCTCTAATATGAAAAAGGGTAGGCGTGATGACAGTTCGGGGCAAACTACAAGTTTGGAGTTAGTACCTCTACGCTTTAGGCATATCTAATAATACATTTAAACGAGCAATTCTTGTATACAACATATATGTATATATATATTCTGAATCTCGGAAACGGCACCAACGATTTTCATGAATTTTTTTATGCAGGTGGTCTTGGGGGCGATAAATCGATCTAGTTGGGTTTCATTTTTAGAAAACGTTGTTTACCAAAAAAAACCGAGCCAAGATTTGTCATCCAGGTACTAACTCATTCATATATGATCTAGGCAAACTACAAGTTTGGAGTTAGTGCCAATAAGGATAAAAAATAGTGTTAGGTTATTACTACCAATTAAATCATAATTTTCACGCCCAGAATTCGATCTATTTAAGGACTATATATTTTATATCGTACCACTACGTTTAGTAGATACTTATAGGAACTATTGTTTTGTGGTCCAGCCACATTAAGCCGTTACAGGAATATATATCTGACTGGACTACGTTCATTTTGAAGTTATTTCAAACACATTTGTAATACAACTTTCCTATTTGTAATACAAGCACAAGAATATAAATGTCTAGTCTACGTTATATTAGTAGATAAGGTAGTACCTATACACATTATGATGTATAATCACAAAATAAAACATGTCTAATAACAAAATAGGACCTATTACAACTCTTCCTGTATTGTATATATCCAGGTACGAGTATATGCTTTAACTATTTCCTGACTCGGAAAAAAAGTAGACCCTTGACCTAATAAACTTTTTCTTTCTTAAGGCAGGCATGACGCTTGCCATCAGGCGAATTCCTTGTTTGTATCCTCTCTTAAGGATTTGAATGAAATTTGGAATGTACATAGCTTTTACTTTATAGGATTAACAAAATAGCAGGCGAGGCCGCGGGGCACGGCTAGTACTACAATAATGCCATGGAAAATTTTCTAAGGTGATCAAATCAATACCATTATAGCATTAGACAAGCATTGTTAACTTTCAATCATGGTGATGTAAGGGGTTGTAGAGGTTGTACAGTAGGTATGGGTTAATCCGATGTAATCGTGTTTACCGACGACGTCAATACAATTGAAAACAATTTGCTTTTTCTAAGATTGGTGAAACAAACATATACATAATTATGTATAAGTACCTACTTACCAACGATTCAAAAATACCTTCACCACGAGGGGTATAATTTGGGAGTCTTCGAGTCATGAGTAAATAGGTATCTTCTAGACAAGCATGTCGCATCTTCGGCCACATCATCACTTTCCATCAGGTGAGGTAGTGGTCAAATGTTTTTCTATACATGTATTCGACAATCAATTGTTTGACAATTTAAAGTTTCTGTAGTCGAACTATTGTGTTTACCACCCTCCGCCTATATCGTCGTCACTTCTGTCAGAGTAAACAAACGCCGTATGAATACACATTGTATGTCAGTGGGTGTGATAGTGGTCACCGCTAGCCTATCAGAGAAACAGGACGAAAATTAACTAATATCATAGTACTAATGCCCTACGACTAGCATGAAATGGCTTCATAATAAAAATGTTTCACATTGTAGGTACTTACTATGTCGGGTAAAACGAAAGATGGGCGTTAGTTTGATTTACAGTAGACGATTCGACATTGATATACCAATCTATGAAGGAATTGCCTGTATTAGGTTAATTAGGTACCTATATGGGTAATATTAGGTATTTGATACATATTACGAGTTGTAATAAGTACCTGTAAAGTCTTTGGACGAAGTTGTGATTCTGAAATCCTTGGCATTAAGCAATGCGTCCTTGGACTCAACGAAGGTTCCATCGCAACTTGTACAAACACAAAGGTCCGAACACGAAGAACAACAAACATGGAGCATCCACGTGAGATGGCTTCGCGGACAGGCCACGTGATGGCACGTGTGCGACCCACGCGCTGCGGTCAGCGGCGGGATACGGCGGCCGGGGCTCCATGGGGTGTTGTCTCAGTAATGTACCTATCTAAGATCAGAAATCACTAAAACCAAGTTTCAACAAAAATAATAGATAGGTCCTACTAATCCTACTAATATTAGGATATATAGACTATAAATCCGAAAGTTTGTGTGTATACCTACACATACGTAGTGAGAAGAGGGAACAAACATACCTACTTACACACGGAAGTAGGTATGGTTGTTCCCTCTTCTCACTTTAACGGCTGAACGGATATGGATGAAATTTGGAATGTACATAACACAAAAGCTACTCTTTGACTTGATAATAGCGGGCGAAGCCGCGGGGCACGGCTAGTTACTTGTAAGTAGGTACATATTTGAAAATTTTAAGTCTTAACTTGTACCAAAGAAATAAAACTATATTATAATAATCAGTTTTACGAAGTTCTTTGGGTTTGTAGACTATTTTACTGAAAAAGCAATCGTTGCCAGATGTTATTCAGCAATGCCAACTATTTAGCTGTACCTACTACCATTATCTACTACTGTTATTGTGAACGCTATAGGTGCACGTTAACGGCACACAATGTATTATGGACGTTCTGAAAAGACCATCGAGTACCTTTGGATGCCACACCAAAATTGTCGGCACAACGATTGTCCGTCGTGCTTCGTCGTGTACAGATACCATGAACTTTGATAGGTATATTTTGTATAGGACCTACCTATACAGAATTTTATCCATGCTCCTGCCAAAGATAATCATTCTCAAAACCGTAGGTATCTCGATAGAGAATTACTTTTCGTATGTATGCAATGGATGCAACTGGCCACAGTGGATTACGAAGAAACATCATTGGCAGCCATTATATTTGTACGTAAAAAAATCCTTGTGTTCCCGAGGGGCATTTGTGTTTCTGGTTTTGGGGGTGTTGTGTGTTATGTAAATGTTTCCGGCGCCCATGATGCAAGTCTTAGAACTTAGAGTGGGGTGGTAAGTGTGAATACGTATGTAATAAACATACTTTGCCTCTAATGCTCAAAATATCTACTCTTCGCTCCTATTGTTTCGCTTCATTATAAGAACTGCAAAAGAATGGAACGCAGTTGCAGATTACTGCGTTTCCCGAAAAATATAATACCTATGTAGGGTTGTTCAAGAAGAGAGCTTATTGGCAAGCTTCCAGCTTATGGTATACCTCACGGTTTATGTGCTTGGATTTCGGATTTATTGAGGGAACGGTCGATTCGAGTTATCGTTGATGGCTACTAGTCCGGTCTCATGGCAATAACGCCGGAGTACCTCAAGGGTCGGTCTATTCTTTGGGTACCTACGCAGACGATAGCACTGTTGTCGAAAGATATATATCTAACAATGAGCTGGAGAGGCACAAGTCCAGTCACACAGAGAGGCTATGATCGGACGAGCTTGTAGGCCGTGTCAAAATGGGGCTATGCCAATTTGGTTCGATTCAATGCGTCCAAAACACAGAACTTCCGGTTCTTCCAGTCCAACCTTCCAAAATGTGCCAATACCGTTAGCTAACAAGCTTCAGCTACTTGGCGTTACCTTATCATCGGATCTCAACATTGGCACTTACATCGAAGCCAGAACTCAACTCGCTGCTAAGAAGCTGGACATCCTTGCTAAAGTCAGGCAGTACTTCACACCGGGTCAGCTTCTAAATTTAGGTATATCAAGCTCAAGTCCAATCATGTATAGAGAACTCCAGCCACCTCTGGGATGGATCCGCTAAGTACCAACTAGAGGCTCTTAAATCTATTGACCGACGAGCGAAAAGTGAGCGTCAGAATGAACGGTCACTACGTGTATCCAAAATTTAATTTATGGCCAGGAATTGCTTCCTTATTGATTCTATTTACCTCAGACAATTACTCCCATCATATTCTAGAAGAAACTAAACATTTAAAGGATTTTTTTTTCTGATTTCATTCTGATGCCTGGACGGCCGGTCAGCTAGTCGTAGTGTCCCTGAGAAAGAGAATCATTGAAACTTACGGCGACTTTAATTGCTTCCTTCAATGTTTCAAAACTACAATTCTGTAACTACGACGACGGCAGTAAATAAAACTATTTCAATAGCAGAGCCTGACAGAAAAAATAGAGCAAGAATCTGACGACTAATTATTGCAGCAATGCTTCAGTAGGCGAAAATCTGAGGGAAATACATTAAGAGTACAAAAAATACCCACCCTACCGTCTTATTTTATAAATGTGAAAGTTTGGATGTTTGTTACAATCACGCCATAACGACTGATTGGTTTTGGATTAAATTTTAATTTGAATTCACCGAACGTAAGGTAGCAAGCCTATCGGTATTCCGTTCATAACCCTTTGAGACAAACGTCATCCATTTATGGTTGACATAAATGGATGACGTTTGAGTCAAAGGGCGTAAGTACCTCCTAAGTACCTAAAGTACCTCCAGTTCGCTCAGTGTTTCGTTTCTACGTTTATCCTACTAATATTATAAATCCGAAAGTTTGTGTGTAAGTGTGTAAGTATGTTTGTTCCCTCTTCACGCTTTAACGGCTGTACGGATTTAGATGAAATTTGGAATGTACATAGATTATACCTAGGATTAACACATAGGCTACTTTTTAACTTGATAATAGCGGGCGAAGCCGCGGGGCACGGCTAGTTATCCATACAGCGAAGGAGTGGAACTCATTGCATGCGCCTTTGTCCCCCGAACGGTAACAATAAGGTCAGTCTTCAAGTCTAGAATAAATAGGTACCTTCTAGGCCAGCATGTCCTATCTTCGGCCGTTCCCATCATCGTCGTCACTTTCCATCAGGAGAGATAGTGGTCAAATGCTTGCCTGTTCTGCATAAGAAAAAGGTATTTACTAACCAAGGATGTTCATACTAGACCGTATCAGATTTTCCATTATCTGCCCCCTAAATAGTTGCTGCACATACAAGACTCATTTGGTTGTAAGAAAAATAGTTGTGTATTGCGATCATATTAATCTCTCGTATTTGTTTTGCGATTATTCAACAGCTCATAACATAGATAGGTAATTTCCGGGGTCTAACCCCCTGCCTATTTCTGTTGCTAGCATTTTCAATTTTAATCAAGCAAATAAAAACCTTATTTCTTAGTAGTTTTGTCGTTTTCGAATATAAACCGTTCTCAACAGAGACAGACAGCTAATAGTGAGTTAGTCTGGACTCAAACAAAAGATAGTGTTGAGAGTTCATTGAAATGGGTTTATTTAGTAAAGAAGATTCCCTGAGAAGAATAACTAATCAATGAGTGGCGTGAATAGATAGCAGTAGGCTCTACTAAAAATACAATATAGGGCGCTTACTAATTCCAGTGACCATATTTAAATATAAAACATGTAGGGAGGTGGACATAAGTCACTTCCGTAGCGCGTTTGTATCATGGCCATTCATGGCTTATGCTACATTTCCAGTCTGAATTAGTTTTGCTCGTTCGGAAAATTCTACCAAAGAACAATAATTGTATCTGTCAAGAAATGATCACTACCTACATGAAGCAGCAAATCAATTCATGAAGTGGTGGCAATTCACGATTTTATGGTAAACTTGTGCCAACTATATCATAATATTGTACCCTATCATTAACTTTATGTGTCTCTCATCACTGAATAAAAAGTACTAACCCACGTTGGTTGGTACGGCCAGTACTAGTCAATCATGAAATACCACCATTTATTTATCTGAGTACCTAATCTGACTTTTATTGCAAGTCAAAATTATGGATCGAATGGAAATTTGGAGTTTTGTTGGTTAAATGTAGATTATTAAAAAACAAGTTGCTGTTTTTTTTTGGATTTTATTGTAAGCTTACGATTAACAGGAGGTTCTTAGATCCTGGAAGGATACAGCATCTGAAACAAATACAGAAATCTAGTTATAAACATGGACTCACTATAATACCAAAATATTATGCAGGTAAAAAGTGATCAGTTCAATATTTTGTCCACATGAAGATTCAGGTTTCAAATGTCATACGCATCATATTCAATTTGCAATAAATTGGTATTAAAGAAAACTCGGAGTACAGTAGAACGCAGATTTTTGAGGTTGATTCGGATGATAGAAAATTCGGATAATCGGACATAGACTGGTATCTTTATTACTAAAGAATCAAACTGTCACACATAGAATAAACTTTATTAAGTTTAACAAACAAAACATGTAGTGTCTTGCCTCTAGCTTTCAACCATAACATTTTAAATATATCTGGACTCCAACGAGTTCCAACTTGTTACAACAAAACAAAATTTACTTGGTTTAAATTTTTTATATTACGCTTAGGACCAATTCGGATAATAGGCGATTCGGTTACTCGGCATTCTATTGTACTTAATTATTAGTTTGCGGTTAACAACTAATTATTTATAAAAGTTTGTGTTGTCTGAGAATAGTACAAATAAATATGGATTAATGATTACTAAGAGCCTAGCAGCACAGCTAACGCAATCTGCAAATCCAGGTGCATTGCTGGTGCATTGCTTATCATATATATCCTAGTTTATACTTTATGATGAGTAGTTAAGGATGCTACCCTATGCATGCTGCGTTAGTTAGCATCCTTAACTGAATTACTAATAAATAAAACAAAAACGATAGAAATTCAAGCAACAAACAACAAGAACAACAGACAGCGACAGCATTAAAAAATTTTATGATAGGCCAGCAATACTTTGACCACTATCTCACTTTAAGTAAATTGATAATGCATCCAAGGTGTAACACGCTTGCTAAGGATATATCTCTCTCATCTTGAAAATGACACTCAAAATATTGCTTGAGGTTTGTAACCAGAAGTGTAGATATATTTTGTCTCAGCTGGATACAAATAGCATTTTCTTTCAAGTTTGTTTAGTAAAATAAACCACCTTCCAAACATATCAGAAAAAAAACAAGTATGAATGTAACTATAAAGTTTGTGGTTGGCTTTTAAATCTTAGTTACAATGAAACTGAAGAACTTCTCGCCACTAATACCTTATTTTATTAAAATCACATCTATATCCTTTATCTTATACCCAATTCTCTATTTTGTGCTATCAAGAATTTTGAACTTTAAAGTCCAGAGATATCAGAAGTTAAAACTTTCTATAAAATACATAAAACATTCTAATAAAGACACTCACCACTCTTATCCTATGTCCCATAGCATGGGCGGGCAGGTTAGACTTGAAACGAGCACGGACACCTCCAGCATTGCCATGGGGGCGGGTCACCTTGCCCCAGATGGCACGAAGCTTGGTCTTTTTACCGCGGGGACCGCCAGCAATAGGCGTCCTCTTCTTAGCTCTGTACACATACACGCAGCGTTTGCCAGCGTAGAACACAGCATCTTCTCGATCCTTGGCACCTTCTATCTGTAAAACATAGAATGTAACACTGAATATCTGTTTCTGTACCTACTATTATGCTTCTGACTATGATTGGATCAGTAGGTTATGTTGACCACACAATGGTTCAGTTTTCAAATGTCATAAGCATCATTTCATTTAATTTCTAAGAATATCAGGGCAGATGTATAAACAGATTTTACTTAGAACCAATAAAGTTTATTCTTACGGAGTGTTGACAAAACAATAACAAATCCTGTATTAGGTATTCTATTCTGATACTTTGAATTGCACAATTGACCCAATAGAATAGGCAGTGCAGTTTTATAGCCAACATACAGGTCATTTGATTAATTGATTTATTTATGAAAACCTCTCTTATCATTTCTTGTAAGTATCGATAGCCACTGTCACTCTAACAGCCCTGCACAATATTAGTTACCAAGTGCTACTCTGTACCTATTGTATATTAGTCTAACCACTTCTAACCTCAACAACATACCTTTAGAAGAGCTGTGTTTTCATGCTGGTTGCGCAGGCCGCGCTTGTATCCTGTGAACACAGCCTTGGCGTAGAGCCTGCCGTGGCGAGCCTTCGTCGACACCTTGCGGATAGTCTTCACGACTTCCGCGGGCGCCGCCGGGGCAGCCTTCGCGGCCTTCTCCTTGGGAGCCTTGCTTTTAGGCGCCTTCGCCTTGGGCGCTGTGGATGGCGCAGCGTCAGCCATACCTAAAACACCGATCACTTTAACAAAAACTGACGAAAACACCACTTCTTCATCAAGAGGTTATGTTGACATCCAACTTTACATCTTGAATTATCTCCATGTCGGACACTAATCTAAACTTTATCTTTGCACAGCCTAATGCAGATGTTTTTAAATATCACAAATCAATTATTATTTTTCATCCAAATTCAATAAATTCTCAATAAAATATCATCTTTACACACTAACCGAATTTTATTTTCCTTTGAAAATGAAAGAGCGAAATCAGGTGCTGCCAGTGTTAAGTTAACTTTTTCCCAAATCTGGGAGAATTTGAATTTATGAAAACATTTTGTGTATCTTCGTATGAACATAAGTACTCAAATAATAATTGTTCATTTGAGTCTTTCGCTCAGAATATAAATCAGATCTCGTAATTTGGCCTTATAGAGAAAATCGTTTAAGGTTATTTGCATATGACTTTTTTCTTTATAATTATTGTTTGTTTTTTAGATTTGTTGTTTAATTATAAGATATAACAAATATGAAATGCAACTTTCAGCTTTAAATATGATGAATATCACTAAGGTGTATGGGTGTCTCCTTAACATTTTCATTAATATAATTTTGAATGCCATTTCTGCCTTTAGCCATTCCTTATTCTTTAAGAATTTGAATATTCGCTTGTATGGTTATAATGTCTTCGACAGATGAATTGACGGACGGATGGACAAAGTGCTGAATATTGCCCAAGTTAACTTAAAGATTTAGGTTAAGGGATCTAAGATTAATTAATTTGATTTCTTTCGAATTTTATGACAGAAATATTATGCTACTTGACAATGTTTTTATGATTGTGGTGTCAGTTTAATTGTAATTATTAAACTTTCGCGATTCGAACACATAGTGTAGGTAATATCTCGGGACCTACGAGACCATGTAATGGCCAATGCAGCTTGGCCGAAACGTCGAGGTAAATAAAAATAATTTTTTAGCGCGATTAAGTCCCGAGATATTACCTAAACTATGTGTCAGTTTAAATTCAAAATAAATCTCGTTTGATTTAAATGCTATTTAATTGGAACTACATAAATAACCTTTAGTGTTATTTCTACTAATATTAAAAATCCGAAAGTTTATGTGTAAATGTATAAGTATGTTTGTTTCCTCTTCACGTTTTAACGGCTGAACGGATTTGGATGAAATTTGGAATATACATAGATTATATCTAGGATAAACACATAGGCTACTTTTTAATAGTGAGCTTTTAACTTGATAATAGCGAGCGAAGCCGCGGGGCACGGCTAGGTATCATAAATTGTGATGTAAAAACATAAATAAAAATTTTTGACCGACCAAAGTGAGGTTTCTAAATTCAGCACTTTGTCCATCCATCTATCTGTCAAAAGCAAAATAGCATCTAAACCAAATATGCGAATAACTTCTAATTTTAATACTACTTTATATTACTAATGAGACACGAATTCGTGCGTAATATTAGCGCAAAACGAACCAGAGATTTTGCACAATTTCGCTAGACATAAATTTGATGGCAACATAGCCTTGATTCGTTCAAAAATACCTTTTTTCGTTCAACAAGTTTCAATTACTTTTATGAATAGGAATGTAAAAAAAAAAAAATACTATTTTATTATATTATAATGCCCTTACTTCTAAATTTTCCATAATTTTAAAAATATAACAACAAAATCATTTGCAATGTTGTAAACTGAGGTTTTAAATTAATAATCATTAATGGCAATAATTTTATTGTTATCTATTTTGATTGTCTGATTTGGACCAATCAGAACAGACCACGAAAAGAGACGAACGAAAAATGGATTGCGGATCTGTCAATGAATATTTTGTAATGAAAATTTAATAAATGCAGTGAAATTGCAACAAAGACTTGTGTAAATAGAACATATTATAATAATGGACTACCTAACTAATATAAACTGGAACAGATTGACACCATGTCTGGTTCTTTTAGTGCTAGAAGTAGCATTAGAATGTGAGTGAAATTGTAACCTATTTTTAAATGTAATTTTGTATGTGAAAGAATTGTCTTTTGATTATGTCGTGTGCAGTTTCAGAGTGCGCGTCTCCGACAGAAGTGAACAAGCACCTAGACTTGGGGCGGGACTTTCTGGCGCGGGGACAGTTAGCCGACGCGCTGACACATTACCACGCAGCAGTGGGTAAGTGTCCCGAGCTGGCCCGCTGTTGCAGCGCGCGCTGCCCTTGACACTGCCAACTGCGAAGGCTGCACTAGTCCCTCCACCGCCGACCCTGCTGCCGAGACATTAAACGCTCCAGTAGCTCAGCTGTTTGATATGTTATGATTTTGGCCCAGTGATCTACTTTTAGTGTCTATAAAAATACTTCATTGCTGTTTTGTCTTCTCATTAGCATTTGTATACATACACCAGTTACATCCCATAATTAAGTTTTTCAATCCGCCCACTAAATCTATTGTTAAAAGTATGTGAATAATTAAATACTAGGTGCTTTCTCAAAATCATGCTAGTGTGTTATTTATTCATGAAAGTACACTTTGTTCTACAGATGGGGATCCACATAACTACCTCACATACTTCAAGCGGGGCACTGTATACTATGCACTTGGCAAGGCCAGGTTTGCACTTCAAGACTTTTCTAAGGTTTGTATAATTACATTTTTACATAACACAAATAAACAGACTTTTTCGCCAATTCTTCTGGAAGCCTTGAATATCTAATCTTGATTATTTTTTTATGGAACTATTAAAAAAAAACCATAAATTTGATTCACCAAAGACATGAAGTAACATTTCCTAAAACAAAGAAAAACAAGCAATTTTTATGTTGTCTTTTTGAGTAGTTGATAAAAATATTATTGATGGCAAAATATAATACAATATGCCATTTTTATTATTTTATATCATGACATGACCAGATAAGTCTATATACAAGCTGATAACAGAACACTGAAAACAATTGGATTTATAATATTCATGTTACAGTTCCATCATCATTAATTGGCTAATATTTCATCCCTATCACATATCCAAGTGTAATTGATTATGTAAAATAATTTGTTTAAAAGATAATTTTTCACTGGTCACACTGTTTAATCTCCAATATATTATTACTGTAATGAGATAAGGATAACTAAGCTTGATAAAAGCTTGTGTGGATAGCAATACAATCATTAATCTGAATTTAAAAGTGAATTCCTTCTTTATAAGACTGCAACCCAGAACCAAATAACTAGAATTTTTGAGTAGCATATTGTTCTAAACTCATCTGATAGAGTTAATCTTTGTTTAATGTGTGGGTGAGCTTATAAAGTGCAAATTTACTGCATTATGCAGCTAATTTGTTATCAATTTATCACTATGATGTAGGGTCTGTAAATTTTTCTTTATCTTCACAACAATACTATAAAATGTCAAAGATTGTGTAAATGTCGTAGTATGTTTGTTTTCTATTTGATTATATGACGACCCAGTTGGCGCAGTGGACAGGTGTCCGCCCTCTGTGCCGTGGGTCCTGGGTTCGATTCCTGGCAGGAGTGTTGTTCTGGGTGTAATGTCTGTGTGATGTGAATGTTTCCGGCACCTACGATACAAGACTTTAAACTTAGTGTGGGGTTGTGAGTGTGAATGCGTTTTTTTTGTTTGCATTTATTCAGGGGCAAGGGCTGAATGGATTTGGGATACGCTTGGCTCCTTAACTTATAAGCATTTTCACATTAATTAATGCAGATGAAGCTGCTAGTTCTTTGTTATTAAAAGTTACAGGTAGCACTGCAGCATGTATTTAGGTAGGTGTGGAATTTCCATCATCTGACGGTAATGCCATATCTGAGCTATGCTTGTCTCTTTTTTTACTGAGACAAAAATATGTTATTAAGTCTTTGTTACTAATTGTAATGTATTGGTTCACACCAGGTGCTAGAGTTAAAGCCTGACTTCACCTCTGCCAGGCTGCAGCGAGCCAATGTCTACCTCAAACTAGCCCAGTATATGGACGCCAAAGAGGACTACCTACAAGTTGTAAGTATTACAAATGATCACCAAGCAAACTCTACGCTGATACAAATGAGATTTATCTACTTTTTTGTTAGTTTGTTTCATTTTGTCTTTGTTTACCAATATGGACAAGTCACCTGCTTTTCTACAAAAATTCTATAACTGTCTATGTTGTAGTTTAAAGACATAGAAAGCTTTCATGTGTTAATAATTGAACTTACAAAAACTAGTGCATCTCAGAGCTTAACTATTATAATTATAGATGTAAGGGGTTGGTCTCAAGTAGTTATTACTATCAGGTGAGATAATGATCAAATGCCAGTCAATCAGAAATAAGAAAAATTTTACATATTATATTTAGAATTAGTGTATTTATAATATGTTTATATCATTGTAAATATTTACAGTTTATCTAACTAAACCAAGGGTCGGTAACCTTTTGAATGTGAAGAATAAAAAATGTACATATATGTAATAAAAAATTTACAAAATTTCAAAGTTTTATAGAGCCACAAAATTTGTTCTTGCCAGCAATAATACCTACTGTACTATGAGTATAGTTTAGAAAACGCTATACACATGTTATACCTACTTTCAACTGTATAAATGTTCTTTTTTGCTACCTTTGGCTTGTTTATGACTCGATAGAAATGGTGCCTAATCCTTGTTAATCGATTCAGAACTTTTTTTTTTTAAATAAATAATATTTACGTATGGAACTAATGAGCCGCAGCTTCACATCCAAAGAGCCGCATGTGGCTCGCGAGCCGCATGTGGTTCGCAAACCACAGGTTGCCGACCCCTGAATTAAACCAATGAAGCTATTTTATTTCATTTATATTAAATATTCCACTTATAGCATAAATTAAAAAAATAATTTTATAATTTGTCTCTTTAATAACCTTTTCACAGCTAAATCTCTGAATTAATTTTTATTTAAACTTGCATAGATATTATCATACAACATTATCATATGTGTAACTCATAAGGACAAAGCCAATCTTTAAATATACGTAGCTGTGGGGCACAACTCGTAATTAAATTTAGGTACAAAACATGTTAAACATGGTACTATTTTATTATCACTACTAGCTTATCTCGGCTGTTACATTTTATGGTTATTATATTACACTTAGAGCTAGAAAATTTCATATACCGACATGTTACGGTTCATTATTACGGGAACATTTGTTGTAACTTTATCAAATGTTTTAATATGCTTGACTTAGTTTTTAATATAGCATTTATACGCTGAGAAATTAACTAAGATCTATATATTGACGAGCCAGTTAGCGCAGTGGGTAGGTCTGTGTGTCCTCTGTACCGTGGGTTCTGAGTTCTATTCCTGGCAGGAGCACAATATCCTTTTCAAGGTTCATTTGTGCTTTTGGTTCTGGGTGTGATTGTGTGTGTGAATAAGTTCGTAGAAAAAAGATATGGTCCATTATCCAAACCAGGATTGTCTATGAAAATATTGGCTAGTTTTTAGTTCTTTGTTAACGTTAATTTTAAATGTATCTTAATAACTGGTTATCCACAGCTATATTGTATCCAACTCAACAATAAAGTAGACAGGCATAACAATACTACGTTGCTCATCTATAAACAATTAATAAAATTTTAATCAAAATTAATAGTAGGTGAAGTTCAGAACATAAATAATTATGTATAAATACAAATGATACTTTTGAAACTATCTTATAATAGCTGAAAAGGTTTTGTGTGAATGTAGGAAAAAAATATTATTTGTTAAACTCTCTTTAATGTTAATTTATACAAGTGTTCCTAGTGTAATAAGTCTTAGGTGTCATAAACTGAAATGCAGGTGTACAATCATTACAAATCTGAGCATGAATTTATTTTATGTTAGTTCATTCCTTTTATTTTATAAATGCTTTATACTCGTAATTTCTCAGGTGAACTGTGACACAACTGAGTAAACATGATATGAGTTTGCAATTTGCAATGTTACATTTTCTAGTAACGTGTTGACACACAATAGTGTTCCTACTATTACTATAGCTAGTTATAAGTACATGGAGTGTTACATATTAGTTAAGTTTTGTCCAAATAAATAGATTTTTAATTTTTTTACGATTTACCAAAGAAAGACGAGGTACTCAAGTCGACTGTATTTTTTTTGTTGTTTTTTTTGTTACCTCATAACTTCTCTCTACGTGAGCCGATTTCGATCTTTTTTTTTGTTTGAAAGATGTCGCTTTCTTATTGGTCCCATTTAAATTTGATCAAGATCTGACCGGTAGTTCTTGAAATATCGTCAACACTATAGAGTCGATCAGTAATTTATTTTAGCCCATAGAAGCCGACCCGGCGGAACATGTAATCTCACATCCATAAATAATTTGAAAATAAATTATGTGCACTCGGGAGATTCGATCGCGCCTCCTCGAGACGCTACAACAATACATTCCAAAATAATGAAACATTTTGGGATATATAACGTCGCGTCGCGTCCGTTTGGTCGCATTTTGATGTCCGAGTGTGTGCAGACGCGGTCGGAGGAGCACAGCGCGGAGGCGGCGGCGCAGTACCCCCGCATGGACGCGCTGGCGGACGAGTTCCGGCTGGCCGAGGCGTACTACCGCGGCGGCGAGCACCGCGAGGCGGCCGACCTGGCCACGCGCCTGCTCGACCTGTCGCCCTGGTCGCCCGCGCTGCGCCAGCTGCGGGCCGAGGCATACATCGCGCTGGTAACTATGCGACCCCCAGTCCTGGCGGGAACGATTACAACGTGCGGTCGGAGGCGTGGGGAACAAAAATGTACCGCTTCCCGAATGCGAGCTCTAACAACCGATGAAAATGAGCGTTTACTCCCCCGTTTTTAGGGTTCCGTACCCAAAGGGTAAAAACGGGACCCTATTACTGAGACTTCGCTGTCCGTCCGTCCGTCTATCACCAGGCTGTATCTCAAGAACGGTGATAGCTAGAAAGTTGAAATTTTCACAGATGATGTATTTCTATTGCCGCTATAACAACAAATACTAAAAATAACATAAAATAAATATTTAAGGTGAGCTCCCGTACAACAAACTTGATTTTTTATAGATAATGGTACGAAATCCTTCGGGCGCGAGTAACTTATTGATGAACGATTAATTTTGTATTAATTAGTGTTTTATTTTATTTTGCTGACGTAAAAAATGTGTGCTAAAAACTCGAAGTAAATTAGGAAATTAGCTCAAATTACAAATGATACCGCGGCATGTGTAATAATGTGATCCGTGTGCGTTTCCCAGAACGACCTGTTCTCCGCCGTGTCGGACATCCGGTCGGCCAACCGTCTGCAACAGGACTCCACCAGCGGCTACTACCGGCTCGGCACGCTGCTCTACCAACTCGGACACGTCGCCGACGCGCTCAAGGTAAAAAACACTTAAACGCTCACACCCGCAGCCACGTTATTAGTACAATGACTTGTGTCGTGGGTGTGAGGACACGTACGATGTCTTTTATAATTTTCGACACTTGTAGGTGATAAAATATTTATACTTACATTAGTAGTTGTTTGTTGAAACAAAAAAAATAACAGCCAAATAAACCAACCGATTACAAATATCAACGACCCAGAGACATCGTGTACATACTCGTATTAGCGTCGTCTCCTTTCGATCCTTTCATAATAATACAAAAAAATTATAATAAACTTTTGTATTATTTAAATAAAATTAAAACGGGAATTAGCGTGACTTACGCGTTGTCGATGTCTAAATCGACATTTGTTTCGGCTTCATTCGGAAGCCTTCAGGATGAGTGCGGAGACATTAGACATCGACAACGCGTAAGTCACGCTAATTCCCGTTTTAATTTTAATTTAATAGTTCAAAATGTGCGTGAGTTTTTATCAAACTTTTGTATTATGATTTCCACGAGTGCGGGCGAAGCTTTTTGTTTCAAACATTATGTGAACCGTAAAGGAATGAAATTTCTTGCCCGTGTCTGTGGTTTTTTAAAGTACAATAACAAAATATACGTAGCGAATAGTCATCTTCTAAGCGAATGTGCTCCATCGTCGACCGCGTCGTCGCTTCATGTCACGCGATACGATTAACATTTTCCTCTTTTGAATTAAAAGAAAGACAAACTTTTGAAATGTTATGTAACGATTTTGTAACCATAGGCCGCAACCATTACATATCCCACGTCAACTAAACCACACACGTTTACACGCATGCAGGCCCGATTGAAGCATTCACTTCATCAATCAATCAATCGCACGGTGCGATTCGCACCTAGAACCAGAAATACACATTTCTTCCGCGGGTAAATTTGTGGACACGTCGTACCTTATCATTCAAGATTCAAAATCGTTTATTCACAGCGACCCCAATGAGGCTCTCATGAAAGTAACCGACGCGCGACGGCTGCCAGATTCGCAAAATTACAGCCATCTCGAGAAAAACCTTTCGTCATCGTACTTTATCCTAAATGTAGAACGAGTCAGGATAGCTGAAGAGTGATTTAATGAAGCACGCCTATGCGCCGTTTAATCTGATAACTTGTAATGTTCAGGAAATCCGCGAGTGTCTGAAGTTAGACCCCGAGCACAAGCAGTGCTTCCCGTTGTACAAGAAGGTCAAGAAGGTCGACAAGCTGCTACTGGCGTGCGAGGAGCGCAGCGAGCGCGGGGACTACCAGGGGTGCGTCGACAGCGCCGCCGCCGTGCTGCGCCTGGAGGATGACGTCACGCTCGTCGTGTTCGAGGCCCGCAAGTGGCTCTGCAGCTGCTCCGTCAAGGTACCTCCCGCCTAGCACTCGTGGTAGCGCCGCCGGCGTGCTGCGCCTGGAGGATGACGTCACGCTCGTCGTGTTCGAGGCCCGCAAGTGGCTCTGCAGCTGCTCCGTCAAGGTACCTCCCGCCTAGCACTCGTGGTAGCGCCGCCGGCGTGCTGCGCCTGGAGGATGACGTCACGCTCGTCGTGTTCGAGGCCCGCAAGTGGCTCTGCAGCTGCTCCGTCAAGGTACCTCCCGCCTAGCACTCGTGGTAGCGCCGCCGGCGTGCTGCGCCTGGAGGATGACGTCACGCTCGTCGTGTTCGAGGCCCGCAAGTGGCTCTGCAGCTGCTCCGTCAAGGTACCTCCCGCCTAGCACTCGTGGTAGCGCCGCCGGCGTGCTGCGCCTGGAGGATGACGTCACGCTCGTCGTGTTCGAGGCCCGCAAGTGGCTCTGCAGCTGCTCCGTCAAGGTACCTCCCGCCTAGCACTCGTGGTAGCGCCGCCGGCGTGCTGCGCCTGGAGGATGACGTCACGCTCGTCGTGTTCGAGGCCCGCAAGTGGCTCTGCAGCTGCTCCGTCAAGGTACCTCCCGCCTAGCACTCGTGGTAGCGCCGCCGGCGTGCTGCGCCTGGAGGATGACGTCACGCTCGTCGTGTTCGAGGCCCGCAAGTGGCTCTGCAGCTGCTCCGTCAAGGTACCTCCCGCCTAGCACTCGTGGTAGCGCCGCCGGCGTGCTGCGCCTGGAGGATGACGTCACGCTCGTCGTGTTCGAGGCCCGCAAGTGGCTCTGCAGCTGCTCCGTCAAGGTACCTCCCGCCTAGCACTCGTGGTAGCGCCGCCGGCGTGCTGCGCCTGGAGGATGACGTCACGCTCGTCGTGTTCGAGGCCCGCAAGTGGCTCTGCAGCTGCTCCGTCAAGGTACCTCCCGCCTAGCACTCGTGGTAGCGCCGCCGGCGTGCTGCGCCTGGAGGATGACGTCACGCTCGTCGTGTTCGAGGCCCGCAAGTGGCTCTGCAGCTGCTCCGTCAAGGTACCTCCCGCCTAGCACTCGTGGTAGCGCCGCCGGCGTGCTGCGCCTGGAGGATGACGTCACGCTCGTCGTGTTCGAGGCCCGCAAGTGGCTCTGCAGCTGCTCCGTCAAGGTACCTCCCGCCTAGCACTCGTGGTAGCGCCGCCGGCGTGCTGCGCCTGGAGGATGACGTCACGCTCGTCGTGTTCGAGGCCCGCAAGTGGCTCTGCAGCTGCTCCGTCAAGGTACCTCCCGCCTAGCACTCGTGGTAGCGCCGCCGGCGTGCTGCGCCTGGAGGATGACGTCACGCTCGTCGTGTTCGAGGCCCGCAAGTGGCTCTGCAGCTGCTCCGTCAAGGTACCTCCCGCCTAGCACTCGTGGTAGCGCCGCCGGCGTGCTGCGCCTGGAGGATGACGTCACGCTCGTCGTGTTCGAGGCCCGCAAGTGGCTCTGCAGCTGCTCCGTCAAGGTACCTCCCGCCTAGCACTCGTGGTAGCGCCGCCGGCGTGCTGCGCCTGGAGGATGACGTCACGCTCGTCGTGTTCGAGGCCCGCAAGTGGCTCTGCAGCTGCTCCGTCAAGGTACCTCCCGCCTAGCACTCGTGGTAGCGCCGCCGGCGTGCTGCGCCTGGAGGATGACGTCACGCTCGTCGTGTTCGAGGCCCGCAAGTGGCTCTGCAGCTGCTCCGTCAAGGTACCTCCCGCCTAGCACTCGTGGTAGCGCCGCCGGCGTGCTGCGCCTGGAGGATGACGTCACGCTCGTCGTGTTCGAGGCCCGCAAGTGGCTCTGCAGCTGCTCCGTCAAGGTACCTCCCGCCTAGCACTCGTGGTAGCGCCGCCGGCGTGCTGCGCCTGGAGGATGACGTCACGCTCGTCGTGTTCGAGGCCCGCAAGTGGCTCTGCAGCTGCTCCGTCAAGGTACCGCCCGCCTAGCACTCGTGGTAGCGCCCCCGCCGACAGGCGATAAAGCGGTTTGAACTAAACGTATGTAGAGATCCGATTGGATCTGGCATAGCCGCAATTATATGCAATATTTAATTTTACATGGTATGAAACATATTTTTAACCTCTTGATTTCTAGATTTACTTTATTTGAGTTTTTGTGGTCCGGTATATTTGTAACGTATTTACTATTTTCAATTGAATATTTCGTAAACAGAAGTATACGAAATCATTTCGTCGCGGGAAATTATCGATGGGTTTTGGTATCGGACCGGAAATTCTAAAGACGCAGATTTGAATTTCATTTTGTGTGAAATGATTTTTAGCTCGTTTCCGAACTTAGAATAGTTTAATCGAATGCTTTTGATGTATACATTTTATCCGATGACCCTAAAAACTAAATATTCACTTCATCATAATTATAGGAAGTATTGCGGGAGGAGCATTGTTTTATAATTTGTTTTAAAGTAGAGAGCGATTTTAATCGCCACTGCCATATAGATCATCTTTCATGGTTTGTCACAGAGATTGTACAAGTCGATTATATACAATGGATACAATTCGAACCTATTCCAGTAGCGGCTACTGTACAATCGCTACAATAGCGTTAATAAGACAGGAATATAATAAAGCCCTAATATAGCGTCAATAATACAATAAGTCAAGAGTGAATAGGTACCTTTAAGATAAGTATGCTACATCTTTGGCCGCATCATCACTTTCCATCAGGTGAGATTGTGGTCAAATGTTTGCCTATCATACCTAAAAAAAATAGCGTGTTAAAAAAAACTACCTTGTTTTTTTCCTTGGGTCCATCTTAGGAGGCGGATCCACAATGTCGGATCAAAAATTAAAATAAACTCATTCTCCTTTCGGGGGCGGTTCGCGCCCCTACAGCAGATATAGGAGGAATGTTTTGTATCCCAAATTTATTTATTTATTTATTTATCACATATTAACTGTAAGAAGATAGGCGAGTATTCGACCGCTACGTCACCCGATGGAAAGGGATGACGCGGCCGAAGACCTATTCACCCTAGACTCGAGGACACCCAGATCGGACCGGGCGGGGAACGTAAACGCGGGCGACCGGTTCCACTTCCCCGCCGGTAGACGATAAACGGAGAAGCGAAACGCTTCGAGCGACCTCGGGGGCCGTCAACCCCAAGCGGATGACGCTCGACGGCCCGTCACCTCACCGGCGACCGTAATTTGCAGGACGAGCAGTTCACGGAAGGGCTGGCGCACTGCAACAGCGCGCTGGAGCTACAGCGCGACGCGCAGCTACTGTGCTCGCGGGGAGACGCGCTCGTGGGGCTCGACATGTTCGACGACGCCGCGCGCGCGTACAAGGACGCGCTGGAGCTGGACGCGGGGCTCGCGCGCGCCAAGGAGGGGCTCGCGCGCGCGCAGAAGCTGCACAAGCAGGCCGAGCAGAGAGACTACTACAAGATCCTCGGGGTCAAGAGGTCGGTGCCGGGCCTCGAACGCCCCTTGCGGCTTTAACTGCCCTAGTTTTTTGTTGCCTTTTAGTTTTGGCCTCGCAATCTCGTGCGTTCGTCCGGTGTCGAGCTATGATGTTGTGATTGTGTATGTGTATGTGTGATGTGAATGTTTCCGGCACCCCCGACCCGAGTCATCGAACTTAGTGTGGGGCTGTGAGTGTGAAAGCGTTTATGTTTATGTTTATAATACCCGAAATACGGGTGTATGTCGAGCGGAAGTAACCCGGTTGAACGATTATTCTGCGCTTGTCGATGTTGTTAGTAGGTATCGAATAATTGTGGTACTAGCCGACTATTAATCGCGTAATTTTTGTGTCGAATACTCCGACCAGTTTCGAGTGTATACCACGTTCTTCGTTTGGTGGCAATTTTTTCATCTTCACCCTAACCGTGCCCCGCGGTTTTGCCCACGTTAATTAAGTTAAAAGGGAGCCGATGTGTTATTACGGAACCTAAACTATCTACATTCTATATTTCATCAAAATCTGTTTATTTGTGACGGAAAATACGTATTAACAAACATTCACACACAAACAATCATTCGCATTTGTAATACTTGTAGAATAGGAGTATTATTGTTTTCGCGGATGAAAATGTTAATTTATTCTCGATCGCTGAATCAAATTTGACTTTTCTCTCTAAGTACATTTTACATTTGCCGAATCATATTTACGCCCGGGCCGGTCGGGCCCCGTAATTGTACCTACGAATTGCACTTTTCTGTTGCTCAATGAAACAGCTATTAAAAGATCGGAAATTCGTTCCGTAACTATTTTTCATCTCGATATCATAATAATGTCCGTTTGTCTGGTTTAACTTCCTATCTACATATTTTCATATTTTGAAAAAAAAAAAAAAAAAACAGTGAAATTTTAGATATGAACACGTCAAAATAAAAATCGTTTATTCACATGGGCCCCAAAGAGGCACTCGTAGTGATAGTAGTGTTATGTGTGTCAGGTCGGCGAGCAAGCAGGAGATAGTGAAGGCGTACCGCAAGGCGGCGCAGAAGTGGCACCCCGACAACTACCACGGGGACGAGAAGAAAATAGCAGAGAAGAAGTTCATCGACGTCGCCGCCGCCAAGGAGGTAACATAACTCTATATCCTACGACAAATACGTAACGTAACGCTATATCTTCCGCCTCCGCCGATGAGGTATCGTTATGCTTCATTATCCGTGAAGGAGGATAACCTCACACTTTATATATACCAACGTAACATTTTTTTTATGTTTCGGGCTATAATATCCGCTCAAATATTCTGGCGGCCAACTCGTTTCATGGTAACAGTATGATTTTGAAGAAACGATGGCTCGGTGGTAGGGATGGGAGGCGGCTCTCGATCGGACGCTCGTAGTTTCGAATCCTGTAATGGATTTCAGTTATCGGTGAAGATACCATCACGACACCCTATAACTTGCCCATCGTAACTATCACGATGCAACGTGATCAAATTTATAAGTAGTATGTAAGACGAAGGAGTGAAACTCATCGCACGCGTGAGGCGTCTTTCATTTCCTGAATGGCACAGGCCGGAAATCTTCAAGTAAGGTTTAGGCGGGTATACTACATCTTCGGCCATATCTTCCCTCTCCATCGGGCGGGACGGGGGTAAAACGCTCGTAAAATAAAAAAAAGAGTGTTAAATTATCTTTAATTAGTTTGCCATTTTAACGTTTGTATAATTGAAACGAGTTTTCAGGAGGAAGGGTCCGACCGGGACATTCGGGGCACTCATTTAATTAAATAAATAATAGATTCTTCAAAGTTTCAAGCGGCAAAGTCTCCCGCAACACAACGCGGGGGCCGGTAACTATTTCGAGAGCTAGGCTCAGCCCGGGGCGAGGCCCTCCCACGCACAATCGGATAGTAATGAATCGACAAGGAAGTCCCCGAGCGAGCGGCAGGTAACGATGAGTCGTGTGCAGGTGCTGACGGACCCGGAGAAGCGCGCGCAGTTCGACGCGGGCGTGGACCCGCTGGACCCGGAGGCGGCGCGCGGCGCGCACGGGGAGCCCTACCACAACCCCTTCCACCACTTCCAGCACGGCTCGCCCTTCCAGTTCAAGTTCCACTTCAACTGACGCGCACGGGGAGCCCTACCACAACCCCTTCCACCACTTCCAGCACGGCTCGCCCTTCCAGTTCAAGTTCCACTTCAACTGACGCGCACGGGGAGCCCTACCACAACCCCTTCCACCACTTCCAGCACGGCTCGCCCTTCCAGTTCAAGTTCCACTTCAACTGACGCGCACGGGGAGCCCTACCACAACCCCTTCCACCACTTCCAGCACGGCTCGCCCTTCCAGTTCAAGTTCCACTTCAACTGACGCGCACGGGGAGCCCTACCACAACCCCTTCCACCACTTCCAGCACGGCTCGCCCTTCCAGTTCAAGTTCCACTTCAACTGACGCGCACGGGGAGCCCTACCACAACCCCTTCCACCACTTCCAGCACGGCTCGCCCTTCCAGTTCAAGTTCCACTTCAACTGACGCGCACGGGGAGCCCTACCACAACCCCTTCCACCACTTCCAGCACGGCTCGCCCTTCCAGTTCAAGTTCCACTTCAACTGACGCGCACGGGGAGCCCTACCACAACCCCTTCCACCACTTCCAGCACGGCTCGCCCTTCCAGTTCAAGTTCCACTTCAACTGACGCGCACGGGGAGCCCTACCACAACCCCTTCCACCACTTCCAGCACGGCTCGCCCTTCCAGTTCAAGTTCCACTTCAACTGACGCGCACGGGGAGCCCTACCACAACCCCTTCCACCACTTCCAGCACGGCTCGCCCTTCCAGTTCAAGTTCCACTTCAACTGACGCGCACGGGGAGCCCTACCACAACCCCTTCCACCACTTCCAGCACGGCTCGCCCTTCCAGTTCAAGTTCCACTTCAACTGACGCGCACGGGGAGCCCTACCACAACCCCTTCCACCACTTCCAGCACGGCTCGCCCTTCCAGTTCAAGTTCCACTTCAACTGACGCGCACGGGGAGCCCTACCACAACCCCTTCCACCACTTCCAGCACGGCTCGCCCTTCCAGTTCAAGTTCCACTTCAACTGACGCGCACGGGGAGCCCTACCACAACCCCTTCCACCACTTCCAGCACGGCTCGCCCTTCCAGTTCAAGTTCCACTTCAACTGACGCGCACGGGGAGCCCTACCACAACCCCTTCCACCACTTCCAGCACGGCTCGCCCTTCCAGTTCAAGTTCCACTTCAACTGACGCGCACGGGGAGCCCTACCACAACCCCTTCCACCACTTCCAGCACGGCTCGCCCTTCCAGTTCAAGTTCCACTTCAACTGACGCGCACGGGGAGCCCTACCACAACCCCTTCCACCACTTCCAGCACGGCTCGCCCTTCCAGTTCAAGTTCCACTTCAACTGACGCGCACGGGGAGCCCTACCACAACCCCTTCCACCACTTCCAGCACGGCTCGCCCTTCCAGTTCAAGTTCCACTTCAACTGACGCGCACGGGGAGCCCTACCACAACCCCTTCCACCACTTCCAGCACGGCTCGCCCTTCCAGTTCAAGTTCCACTTCAACTGACGCGCACGGGGAGCCCTACCACAACCCCTTCCACCACTTCCAGCACGGCTCGCCCTTCCAGTTCAAGTTCCACTTCAACTGACGCGCACGGGGAGCCCTACCACAACCCCTTCCACCACTTCCAGCACGGCTCGCCCTTCCAGTTCAAGTTCCACTTCAACTGACGCGCCCCCCGAGCCCCACCGAGCCCCCCGAGGGGATCCCGTTCCTTGGCTGCGAGTGGAACCGGATCGAAACAAATTTATTAGGTAATTGAGGAGGGCTTTGGATCCCTCGGGTCGATCTGTTCCTTGGATGTTTGACTCGTTCTTGCCGGCTTCCCTTGTTAGGCGTTCAGACTTTTTCCTATTATTGCTTTCCTGTAAGATCTTCTGAAATTAAACCGCGCGCCCCTCGTGTTTGTGTTTCTTCTCGTCGGCCGGACTTTCTGTTGCGAGTTAATAGAAGACCGAACGATTGTATCGCAAAGTGTAGGGGCGCCCGGTTCAAATATATTGAAATGCCCCGCGTCGCTTCCCTGGAACTCTGTTTTTGAGGATTCCATCTTTGTTCGTTCGTTTGACCTCATGGGCTCGAGTAGTACATTGATTTTGCAAAACGAACACTTGTCTGAGAGGATTTAATTGAACGGAGCGTGCGGGGAGAGATTTTATATTATTTGCCCGCTACGATAATTTCACTCCAAGTGCAATTTGTAGTAGATAATCATAAATATACTGTCATTCATATAGGGCTTGAACCGTAGCGAACTATATATAACTAAATACTATAAGATAACTCTTGCAGGAGCAATCACTTTATTGTGAAATTTGTCGCTGTATTTTTTATAGTTAGAACTGTCGCGATACTGACATGGCGTGGCGATACATTTTAGCAAACTGAATTATTTTCAAATATAGAAACATTTTATTTGAAAATAATTAGGTTTGCTAAAATGTATCGCCACGCGATGTCAGTATCGAATATGTCGCATATTGATGCAATTTTAGTTTTATGCGGGATATTAATATTTTTGTGGATACCTGTTAAGAGCGAGTCGACCACGGTGCACCAACCGAATACAATAAGATATAATCTGTGAGTGCCGCGTGCAGCCCGGCCCGGCACCGGCGGTACGGCGGTGCCTTCCACCGAATGTACATATTGTATCATAATTGTTTATCTACTTGTGTGCGATTATTTTGATCTTTTCTTTCCACTAGTGTTTTCTGATGTTTTGTGATACTTGTATACCGACAACGGGGTACATCCTCGGCTATAGATTAACCCTCTTATTCATACAACGTTCCATAAACCTTCCATAGTTATATTGTGTTTTGTCTCTTTTTGACGCGTGACATTTAATAAAAGAACATATATTTTATCTGATGAAGGTCTATATAACGTTTTATATGTTGATATGAGGTGTCCGATCTTTCTGGTTTATAACAGAATTTCACTATTCTAAGTAATCAAGATCTAGTTAACTCTTTTATTTCAGCTTACTTTAAATAAGCACTTGCCATCCGTATGGAATAAAAGCAATATTTCTCTCAATTTCCTTTACGGGCGTCGGACACATCACAATCCCTCGTCTAGTCGAGCCCAGTTTCTATGACCCGCCACTAATTTATTTCAAAAATAAACTCGAACACTGCACCTAATTCACGTTTTTCTCCACAAATATCTGCCAGATAAATCTAAATTGTCTATAAGTAGGTTAACTAATTGAAGAAGCTAGCTCCGAGTTTCCTACGAGCGAGTAGTGAGAGTATGCCTGCCATTAACGTTGGAATGTTTATATATTTATACGAATGTAATATAATAATTGATGTAAGATTAATTCGTAAGTGTAAGGAATACGTTCTAAGTACATGAAGAGGTTTATATCTTCCCGTAGAGAGCTGAAGTCAAAAGCGCGCTCCGTCATGATACATCAATGATGCATACAAATCGAATGTTTAGGTGAATAAGTAACATGAACTCTATAAAGCGCCTTTGAATCCAGCTTTTATAATATACAATGGCGTTATTTAAAGTGGTTAGATATGGCGCGCTCTATCACCCTTTATACAAGAACTGGATCAGGTGCGTCTGCTAGACAAAGATCTATTTATAGTTTGTGTTTGATTCTTGAGTTATTTGTAGATCTTGTAAAATCACAGGACGGCATTGTTGCTGCACATTTACAAAAAACACGGTCTTCACGTGCGACGCAAGTCCGATTGTGAATGAGGCAAATTGTGTACGTTTCACCTAATTTATGCGATCCACTTTCTAGGAGCTAGTCACGTATCTTATCACTTTTAATAACTTCATTACTTATATTCTTACTATTAGTAATACATGACTGATTGTATGTTTTATTCACCGGTGAGATCCAGTCACGTTTGTTTACAAAGCTTTAAAAAATCTGATGTTCTATTGATGATACATATAGTATTGTTGACTCATATATTTTACATATAATATTTTGTTATCGTTCCTTGGTCACATGAACTTGAGATTTCATGTATAAAAATTGTGTAATGTATTATTATTTTGTATAATTACATCATTTTTAAAAGTGTAAACCTATCACATGTTAAAATGCCTCAACACTGAAACTCTGGGCATTCTCGAGAGTCATGAAATAATACATTTATTTATTTAAGTTATTTTGTTGTGATTATATAACTTGTAAATATGATAGTGTTAGTACGCTAGTGTAAAGAAGTCTTTTTTAATAAACCTAGCTGAAAAGACTAGTTTTATTTTTCATTTGAATCAAACCACGTTTTAATATTTAATTATTTATTTTAATTAAATTACAATAAATAATGAACTTATATTAGTAAAGTTAAATATTTAGGCTAGTATAGCTAAATAATAATATAAATCTCAATATTATTTGCATACCCACGTTTGAGCACATTATAGTAATAAATTATATTTACATCGTGGTCAAACCTGAGAACACATTGAATAAATAATAGTAAAAAAAAAAACGAAAAAACACGCTTTGTATAAAATTCAACTAAAAAATATAGCGTGTAAAAATGAATAGTGTGGACCAAAAAAAAAAAAGATTTTTTTCAGTGGTTCAAATGTTTCTGACTCCCGCGCCGCGCCGCCTCGTCAGTCGCATACATATATCTATTCGGGGCCGACTGCACTTCGTTTACCGTTTACTAAAATCAACGGCTCACGTTTGTTTCTCGGCGATTCTCCGCGACGACCGAAATCTTAACAAGGGCCAAAATCTACATTTTGAAAATACCCCCGACGCTCTATCTGGAAAAGGGCTGCACCAATTTTCATCGAACATAGCTAAGAATACTCCCAACTAATTCACCTTCCATACAAAAAAAAAATTAAAATCGGTTCACCCGGTCGGGAGCTACGATGCCACAGACAAACAGACACACACACACACACGTCAGACTTATAACATCCCGTCGATTTTGCGTCGAGGGTTAAAAACATAGAGACTTCTCGGCTCCCTAGACCGTCCGGCGGCCGCGGACTACCGCGCGTCGTCCGTCCACTTCATCTTGGGTATTCTCTTGAGCTCGCGCATGTTCCTGGCGACCCGCTCGATGTCGTTGCCGAGCTTGGTCTTGTCGTCGTCCCGCTCGCACACGTACCGGTGGCGCAGCGAGCAGTCCTGCCCGCGGTAGGCCAGGCCGCCGCGCGCCGCGTCCGCCGCCAGCGCGAGGCAGCGGCCCTCGCCCACCACGGTGCCGCCACCTTCCGCCGTCGCATTCGCCACCGCCTGCGCCGAGTGCGACCAGATCCACAGCAGGCCCGGGTTCAGACCGCCCGTCCACAGCTCCACCCCTGATGATCGATTATGCATAATAATATGATATACATAATAATAATTAGTATCGTTAAATGTAGAAGCGCGAATCCAAAATATATATTACAAAGAAGTGCCTTATATATCTTCTGGCCGGATAAAAAAAGGACTTCACAGTATATTGAGAAAAATAAAATCGGGCGCAGCATATAATTATGGAATATTTATATATTGCCAGTGTATCTGCCGTTATATTCTATACTACGGGCCGATTGCCTATATTTCCTAGAACTAAACTAAAATTATATAGATCTACTATACGGCAAAGACCCACGTTTCCTACGAGTCTCCGAGCTTGTAGGTAACTCGAGTACTCGAGCCCCCTCCCGGTGGGTAGCGCTCCTCATGCTGGCGGCGTTGCTTCTCTGAATTGCGATACTAATACGTTGAGCCAAATAAGTCCCAGCATTTTGATCACGCGTCGATAAATCGACCGGGCGCTCTGATAAATTTCTGAAACAGAATGAGTTCCGGTCCCCACGGGCATTCGTTTCGAGAATGGCTGAAACATTGGCGCTGGTAAAAGCTCAGCGGATGATATCGTTGACGCTGGCGTGGCGGGAAATTCGCTCAGCACTTTTCAGGCACGAGAGGCCGTGGTGACCGAGCTGGTCAACAGCAGTACCACACTGACAGCTATGTTTGATAAAACTTGTAATCGTATCTGATATTTTACGAATATTACCTATACGTAATGAATATTATGACAACCATTATAATAAAGTGTAGGTATACCATACAAAGTATAGGTACCTTCTTACGAGCAGACTTAGAACCCATTTTGAAAATATTGCGTGTCAATTGAGGAAAGTGGAATTCGGTTATAAGGTGGCGATGCGACGCGACGGTGGATCAGACATAGGTATTTTTATCTGCCGGCTTTACCGGTGCCGCTACTGAGATTCAAGATTATAATTAAAGTACATGTTTTCTACTCGCATACTAAGACTACAGCGGTAAGAGCACATTCTTGAGTGTGCCCTGGAATTATGATCTGAAGATTGAAGTAGTTTACATTAGTAGAGATAGAAGAGTCCCGCGTGGTCGGTTGTCGGTTGTCGGTTACCTTTCAGCGAGTTGTCGTTGGAGAGCTTGGCGGCGAGGCGGCGGCGCTCGTCCTGGTCCAGCTCCAGCAGGTACCCCTTGAGCTTGCGGCACGCGTAGTTGGCGTTCTTCCAGTTGAGGGCGTCCGACGATACGTGGTAGCACCCGCCCGCGCCGAACAGACGAGAGAAGTTGCCGGGGCACGGCTCTGTCGACGACGGAAATCGTAACAAGACTACTACAACCGAATTCAAACAAATATAATCTAATGTTTACGACTCGATAGTAAATAATAAGATACATGAAAAGATTTTTAAAAACAAGCTTTTGTAAGTTGTTAGTAAAAATTTGAAAAAAGAAACAAAAATTTAGAAAGCAAGATATTTTGTCGAGACGAATCAAACGATTCCTCGTTTGATTCGAGTTAGGGCTAACTCGGTGGGGTTGCGTCATTTTACTTGTAGAGTTCCCATGGCTATATTATAATAAAATTGTATATATATTGTCATCCGATTTACTTATGCATGCAAATTTCAGCTCAATCGGAAACCGGAAAGTGTGTCAAATTTAACTTGCAAGATTTGATTACAGACACACCGGGACAAGTGAAACTAAAAATTTTGTAAAAACGCTACTAAACATTTGTTGATGTTAACTTTTACAAAAGTTGTAGGTCAAAGTATAAACCGAAGGAAAGGGAAAAATAGAGAGGCGTACCAGAAAAGTAGTATGGTATGGGATCGGGCTGGGTGTAAGATATGACGGCAAAGAGACTGACCTGGTTTTGCTTCTGTCCCGGCCACGAGGTAGTGCACATTCTCCTCCATCTTGCGCAGGCGTTTCTCCATGAGGTCGACGCGGTAGACCAGCTTCTCGATGGCTCCCAGCAGGTACAGGTCGGTCTCCGACACTTGCTTGTGGGGCGCGGGCGCCGGGGGCCGCGCCTCGTCCACGCGGTCTGACAGGCCGGGCCGCACCGGGATGGGCTGCGGCGCCCCCTGTGGTTAGAAAGTGCACTTAGCGCTGAAACGAGCTAATTTTCCTAAAGAACTTGGTAACAAGGTAATTATAGGCTAATTCATGTTGTCATTATTATAATTCTAATGGATGAGTAATAAGTCAATTTTAAGCTATTGCATAGCTTCTATCGCGGGCCTTGAGCGTGGAGACCGAATCCAGAAATTCCGTAACGAAAATAACCTAACACCCCCACTCCGACCGGCACAGCGGTGATACTTTTTAGTTTTGCCATCTATTGATGATTAGCAGAAATTTTAATACTCTTTAGTTCAGCAACTCGCTTCTAGGTGGCAGGAAAAAAAATACTGCATAAACAAATAATTATAATCGCATAAGTTGATAAAAAATGCTATGCAATAGCTTTACCGCGGCAGTCCCCGAGTGCCACACGTCTTTTTTTTTTTAGGATTTCAAGAAGCATCGCTGGAAACGGAATTAATCCGGTACGGTGCGGCTTGGTGGCTATCATGGTCATTTGCAATATTTTTTATCGGATTCAGTGCCCCCAAAAAATTACATATACCAAAATTCAATCAGAGCCGGCTACTTTTCTTCCAAGTTACGAAGAAAAACAGAATAAAGGATTACATTCCTGATTTAATGTATGGAGAGCCGCTCCAAGATTTTTTTTGGAAGATAAAGATAAAGAAGAAATAAATAAGCGGCCAGACTGACAGACGAAACTTTTCGGGTACGGAAACCTAAAAAACAAAGACTTTAATAATTTCAGACATTATTGATTTTTGAAATGGATCGTAACTAACATAGCTCGGCTTGAACTGGTCCTTGTTGTTGGGCGGCCTGTTGACAATCTTGCCGGCGCCGGGCGGCGGCGGCGGCGTGGCCTGCCACTCGTCGTAGGGCATCGGAGACGCGCCCGATGGGCCGCCCGGGCCGGGTGAACCGGGGGGGCCGGGGGTGCCCGCGCCCGGGCCCTGGGGAGCCACCTGCAGCCGCGACGCAGCAGAGTGGTGTTCGGGCGCGGCGGTCGGCCCGTGCGCGGGCTGGCCTCCGGGGTGCGCGGAGTGGCCATCGGGGTGCGCGGGGTAGCCTCCGGGGTGCGCGGGGTGGCCGTCGGGGTGCGCGGGGTAGCCTCCGAGGTGCGCGAGGTGGCCGTCGGGGTGCGCGGGGTAGCCTCCGGGGTGCGAGGGGTGGCCTGCGGGGTGGCCTCCGGGGTGCGCGGGGTAGGGCCCGCGGTGGTGCATGTGATGCGCCGCGTGATGCGGGGGCGGCGGAGGCGGCATCAGGTCGATCCGCTCCGTCACGTAGTAGCCTTGCGATGGAGGCAGCGCCATTATACGACCTGGACAGATAAACATGCTATGTACAAAAACTTGCATAGTAACTTGCATTATGTAGGAGAAATGTGCAGACAGCGCTGGGCTTTAAGGATTTTTTACCCCAGAATCACCATTAATGATAATTTTATCCCCTATTTTAAGCTTCCTTCGTTCGCCCTTGGCAAAGATAATATACCTAACCATTTAATCTTTGTCCCTTGGCCTAACGAATCCGTTGACAGCGTGGATGACGAGCGCAATATATGGGTGGCAGGCTATTTTACCGTGTCGTGTGGTGGTGACGCGCTCGGCGGTGACCCAGTCCTCGAGCGCGGCGCTCCACGGGCCCTCCGGCAGCAGGCCGCACGTGTCGGTGGTGACGTCATTGTTTGTGGTGACGGTGCTGTTATCACCGCGGGCGCAGCTGGCGAGCAGCAGCGCCGCTCCGATGTATGTTAGTGGTGACATCTGAAAATTAAATCGACAATATTGTGATCCCAAGTTTACACAACTCTTTTATATGTAGTTATATTTGTATGAAGGTCTATGTAGGCTGTAGGAAAGCTTTTCTAGGAAGTTTATCTATTTTTAATAAATACTACTACAATTAGCTAGATAATAACCTTCCGTAGATTTAGAATCCGCTAGATAGCTTACTACAGACTCGAAATCTATGCTTTACTTTTCAAAGTATAACGAAACGCCTATTATTTTTATTATTTTCTTTTATATTTTGACTTTCAATCGTTCGACAAATTTGGTGAAGGTAAGTTTAGATATTTTTTATGCATTTGTCTGGCCTCTACCTCAGTCCTCATCTAAACAACAATGAACAGATGCAGGCAAACGAGTTTCACTCCTTCGATGTACGGATGAAGAACGTAAAAGCAAAATGCTTAGGGAACTAGAGGTAGGACTTATCAACCATAAATGGATAATAAGGCGGTCTCTATAATTATAGGTATATAATATACTTACTTATTACTTTTTATTTTGTTTACATTGTTGAAGAATTAGCCAAAAGCTTCTCCGGGCTCTGTATACCTATTGTTTCTTGTCAAGAGTACCTAGTTTTGATAGACCATTGCAATGCTGACAGTGCGGATCTCTCGACATCGCGCATGACCTGTACCCCGTGACCTCAGTATTACGTGTCGCATGCCCCTCACCTACATCGGGTTCGTCAACAAAGCATTCTCATTCACGGTGCGTCAGCTGTTACGCGATCCACCGAGCATTGCGCCCGCTATGCCGGCCGCGCTTGCGCAACCGGAGAAAGTGGACGCTGGTAAACAAGGACCTGGGGCTCGCTCGCGCTCGACTGCCTTCCATGCATCCGCTTACTCATCATCAATGCGGTTTTCCCACTTTATTAATAACGTGTGGGTAAAAGTAGCTCGATTCAAACATTTCGAAACGTGCTTTCGCTCTTTATTCACAATACGACGAGATTGATTATATTCTTCAAGTTACTAGTTTACTTATTTAATAGTTTAGCACAAAACAGTGTACAAGGAATACCTTAATGCTATGAAGTGTTTGGGGGTGCAGCTAAAAGATACGCGTTCCTATATAAAAAGAAAATGAGATTTTAGAATAAACTATGCATCAAGATACGCCTGAACGCCCGTATTGGGTATAAGTACAACTATTTACGTTCTAGTTATAGGCCAACGCAATAAACGGCTTTATTTGTGTTCTGATACTCAGTATTCTATTGAAGCATAATTGAAAATTTCAAGTTCAGAGTAAAATGTATCCTTCTGAGCAATCATGCTAATAGAGATAATCAGCCGTATCATCGTTTTCAGGGGAGTGTGATCAAATACATGTTATTAAAATATAAATGCGGGCATTGATATCGCGTGGAAAAACGCTAAAGCCCGTAGCGATTAACTAAGATACAAATTAACCAGACACGCATCTCGTCAATTCATGTCTTAGATCCCTACAGAGTCAGGTAAATGCATCGACTACATAATTATTCGGTTACCTACATATTTACTAAGTAGATATTTATAAGTAATGTAAACTTGAAGCGGTGATAGCTACGCTCGTAATGAGCGCGTCTCCCGACAGCGGTGGTCGCGGATTCGAATCCTACGACGAGCTTACTATACTTACGGGGTATCACAGGAACTACAATTTTATGTTTAAAACACATATTTTTTGTATGGTAAAGAGTTAGTTTATTCTCGAGAGCTAGTCATTAAAGCCGGAGTGCCAGAGTGGCTAGGGTTTACCACCCCTGACCACCATTACTTATCAACACTGGTAATATTATTTAGTCAGCAAACGCTGGCCTATCAGAGATAAAAAATAGATAAAATTTTCTAAATACAACCGAGACGTTATTTCTTACAATTTGTTCTTACAAACATGACAGACGAAGATGCCAATGCCGAATAGACATACACATAAAACACTGTCTTGGATTAAACATAATTATATAGACTCTAGTTATCTAGTAAAGTTCCGTAGTCTTCGAATCGTATATGTTATTAATTTTTAGCCCATTCTATTAATACGGACGGTATGTAGAGTCAAATCTGTCTTGAGAAATTTCGTCATTCAGAACCTACTTGGACTTCTTAATCGTTAAATCACTAGATTTTTCATGTAAAGAATTAGAAATATTACTTTACATGAAAACTTTTGTGATTTGACGTTGCTGAATTTGAATATCTATTCTCGAAAGATTCATAGACTCAGAAATGGTCACTGAGTAAGTATCAGATCAACTATTAAAGGCCTCGCAATTTTTTTTTATCCTGTCTGAAATGTAAGATGTTGAGCAAGTCTATGTTAAGTACATGTATAAATACCCTAACTGCGTAACTCGTTTCTAACATTGTCACACAAATATACATGCGTACAAACTTTTGGATCTATATTGATCTATATGACAGAGTAGAAACATAGTTATCTCAACATGCAAATATATTTTAAAAAATCATGTAGTCGAATTGAGAACCTAATTTTCTGAAGTCAGGAAAATGTATTTGTTCGATTGATTATTATGTGATCAGAGCAAATATAAAGTAGTAAAACCATATTAATACTTTACCTGGTGGAACCGTCACATAGAATTAACTACCTACAATAATAATAATAAAATTATTACTTTCAATCAAGTGAGATAGTGGTCAAAAACTTGCACATCTAGACATACAACATTTTACTTACTAACTAACATAACCCTCGGATACCTACCCCATTCCGCAAACTATAGATGTAAGTAAGTACAAATACGAATGTAGTTTTATAAAAAAAATTACAATTATTACTTTAACCAAACTATCTGCGATGCAAGTTTTACATGATCTATGTACCATTGAGTATTTTATTAAATACGTAAAATAACATTGCTGAAAATCCGTATCGAAATCCTGTATTCCAAACGCAACAAAATCAAAATAACGAATGAAAGTACATACCTGTAAAGTCGGTTCACATCTGCTCGCGTGTATAACCACTGATTAACACTTTCTACACGAGTGCTCCGAGCGAGAGCCGCGACTATTCTGGTCCGGACTCCGGAACCTCTGAAGCCAATAGAATGGAGAAACTTACACTGCGCCAGGCTGCTCCATTCATTGGTCGTGAACTCGTGACCAGTGATATTGGTGTCCAATGTTTGTAGTCGAACTGCCTTTAGGGAGACTTGTTAAATATGAATTTGACCTAAGTAACCTCAGAGTAAAATCTACAAAACGACATCCTGTATGACTAAACAGATTTTAGTATTATATTGAGTCTAGTTAGTTATAAGTTTATAATTGGTGTTAAAATTAAATGTCAAATGCACCGCTGAATGACAAATTAATATTGAACCGGAAAATTAAGAACATCGTCACTTTCCATCAGGTGAGATATATAGTGGTCAAATGCATGCCTATTTTGCATTAAAATGAATGACATTCATCATGACAAGTAAACGGGCGGCGGAGATGTGCGCCGAACTCTGAACTTATAAAAGTAGAATCGCATTATGATTTCACGATATTAATTGATTTTTATTTCTATACTATTCAGAACCAAAGACTTTCCCTATATGAAGTTATCGTTCTCGAGATGGCTGTAATTTTGTGAATCTGGCAGTAGAGTCATTAACTTTCATGAGTGCCTATTTGGGGCACATGTGAATAAACAATTTTGATTTTGACGATATTAATAAGGATAGTTTCGTCGCCTACGCCAGGGCTTGAGTAGCTTAGACAAATAGAATAAAAGCTTAACGGTTAGATCAACAGCGCATAACATTATATGACCGTTGGTATGTTACCTTTCAAAACATTATTAAGTTCTATTATATACGAGTATAAATAATTTTGTTTATATGCATCAAATTTAATGGAAATCCATTCAGCCATAATCTCTGTAAGAACATTGTGTGAAACATCATTGTAGAATTTGATAACCTAAGTATACTTACTTAGTTCAGACACTTTAAATTCATATTTTACATTTATAATGTTTTACTAGGTCAGATAAATTATAGAAACTAAATGCCTATTTAAGGTTATATCTATTTGTTCGGGGCAAATCATTAGTTTTGAAGTTGTTAGGATCATATGAAGGGCCGGTGACAATGCAGAGTCAGCGTGCAGCGGTTGGAGCCGGATGCAATGGTTGTAGCCGCTTTCGTTACAAAGCCGCAGGCCTGTTGACATTTACTTACTAGTATAAAGTTTCACTTTTAGCTTATATCCGCTTGAGAGAGGACTCGTAAAGATTAAAGATATCGTTATGGGACACATGAACCATGGCGCAAGTTATAGCAGAGATGAGGCAATTCTGCCGTATAGGTTCTAGGTGTGACTTAAATGTTTCCGGCAACCACGATACAAGACTTTGAACTTGGGGCTGTGAGTGTGAATGCGTTCGTTTGTTTACATCTAGTTATCTTTCGATTCGATTCTGATACAGAATAACATAAATCAGAATCAGATTTTTTTACTGCCGGAACTGTGTAACAAAATATCTTTGTATAAAAAATGTGTTGCCCTTTTCGGACATGCAATATATACAATTTCAAATAACAGATCTATACTAGTCGTTCGCGCCGAACTGAGATCTCTCGCCTATATTTTGCCTCATAGAGAAGGTTACGGAAGGGACTTTTGAGGTTACTTGCTTATATTTTTGGGGGCTGAGTCACCCACGTCCGTAGGAGGATACCCCTTAAGTCTGACTCCCTACACGTGGTCCCCGGGTGGTGCTAATCAGGTGATATTTGAGAGGTGGTAGAGCATTTTGTGAGTTGCTCGCCTGGCTTGCTACCAAAGTAGCTTACCACCATCAAGTTGAAAGTCTGCCGCCAAGCCAAATACGGTGTTCCGGCAGTTATCCTTGAGAGCCTGCGTATTCCAGGTCTAGTGTCCTTACCAGCTTCGATCACATCGTCACTTACCAACAGGTGAGATAGTGGTCAAACAATAGCCTGCCACAAATAAAAAAAAAAAAAAACTTTTTTTCTATGTAATAGTTATAATTGTATTTGTTGTTCAACTACATTTTATAACTGATACTATGCGTACGGTAATTTCGAAGATTATATAAACAAACAAACAAACGCATTCACACTCACAGCCCCACAATAAGTTCAAAGACTTGTGTCGTGGGTGCCGGAAACATTAACATCACACACACATTACACTCAGAACCAGAAGCACAAATATCCCATGGGGAAGGAAATGGTGCTCCTACCGGGAATCGAACCCAAAACCCACGGCGCAGAGGGCGGAGACCTGTCCACTGCGCCAACTGGGTCGTCAATATACGGAGACATTGTTTTTGAAGTAGGAAAGTAGACTCTATTTATATGTTAATATAATTATTAAAAATATTATAACCCGACTGCGTAAGAAATGAACAATTTTTTTATTTTATTTTTCGTAAATAACACCTATTATGCAATTATATAAGTCTATATATAAGACTTTATCTCAACTTTATTTTAAGTATTGAAAATGTATGTCAATGGCTGCAAGTCAACTTTAAATCGTAATCTATAAATGGTCATCATAAATGGTAATTCGAAATGAAAAATGGTAAAAGAAACCTAGATGATTTTGAAATATCTACTTATTCAATGATATATAATAAAGTCGACGAACCGTGTTAAGTGAAATATATATATATATATTTCACTTAACACGGTTCGTCGACTTTTTTTTACAATATAATAATAATAATAATAATAATTTATTTAGTTATTTATTAACAAAGTGTAGGTACATTACATCAGGTATTGTAATAATAGCTTATTTCTAAGGTAGCAGTACCCCGATGAATCTTTGTCCTCAGCACTAGGTCTCTTCCGAGCCTGTATTGCAATATGGCGTCTTCGTGTAGCCAAACAAAATTTTGATTACTGTCATGTCTTTGGCGACACGCAGTAGTTTAGTAAAGGCAAATTGTCTATTCAAACTACGACTCTTGTACTGGTAGAGTGGTACCTAGCCAGGCGAGCGTTTTTTTATAGGTGATTGCCTCATAACTCTTCTCCACGTAAGCCGATTTCGAAAATTTTTCGAAGATGTTGCTTTCTAATTGGTCCCATTTAAATTTGATCAAGATCTGATCAGTAGTTCTTGAAATATCGTCAATAATGTCTATTTTATGACGAATAATGCGTACTTTGACGATGTTCTGGTTTACCCGACTTCAAAAGTTACCTCATAACTTCTTTCGTTGTGAGCCGATTTTGATTATTCTTTTTCTATTTGAAAGCTGGTGCTTTTTATGTGGACCCATTAAAATTTGATCAAGGTCTGATCTCTTGTTTTTGAGTTATAGTCAATAATGCGTGCTTATACATAAAATCTGATCAAGGTTCCGATGATAAAGCGGTGAAGTCGGTTTTTTTAAGCTTAGCTTGCGTTTAATTATTTGATCCATTGGTTGCAGGATTTGAACCTGTAACTGTTATTAGTCATTGCATTGATTATCAGTCCACTTAAACTCTTTACACTCTTTTTAAAATAAATACCAACTCGTACTACTTAAAACTAAGTAAATACATCAAAAGCATATTTAACTGAACAAAACTCAAAATGACATTATCTTTTAATTTTTGAAAAATATTATCTGTACCTTTAAAATGTGCCATAGAGATAAGTGGAACCCAAAGATAATATAACCATGTGGTACCTAATATTTGAGCGACGTGATACCCTAGACGCTGGCGTATTGCATGCAATACTCATTGTTGTTACATGATGTATTTCGACTTTCGACATGAGATGGGATGTGTTTATCATAATCGTACAATGGGCGAAGGCTTTCTAATAGTTCAATACGTATGCAAAGAGCAGAGATAAATTAAACGACGCAGTAACTCAAACATTTTAATAACAATTATAATTCATCTATACACCGTATAAATTAAGTAAAATTATCTTACAATGTGTGTAGGTAGGTATAATAAAACAGTTTTTTTCGCCATAATAAATACCCTTCTCACATTACATTTGAATCTATACGAAGCCTATTTTGTGCCACAAATTAGGTAGATGACTGGGACTAAATCTCGACGTTTGTAATCGATGCTATGCTGCGAAAACCAATTAATATTCACAAAAATAAGTTATAAGACAAATGCAATTGATATGTTTCTTACATAAACCATGTTTAGCTACATCATTTAGGAACCAGCAATTATTTTGTTTCTACTTTCAAGTGAAGCGTTATCTTTTTTATTTCTCTCTAGTAAAATTATCAATTCCTATCATAAATGGTAGAGATCTTCCGAACTGAGGCTACATGACCCTCCACCAAAATTACGCGATGTTGAATATTCTGAAAGTGCAGAATTAGTTTGGGTGTACTAAATTACTTTAATAGTAAAGTCTGTAGTTTTTTATGTTAGTACCTCAAATTAAAGGCAAAGGCGTCAAACTTAATAACAACTTATTTTTACCCAAGAAAGAACGGAGAGTGAGAGGTTCTTTTGTGAGTATAATGATTTTATCTTCAAACGGGTCGAACGATTTGGATATGTTATTTTTTACACAGTTATGTCGTTGGGGGTATTTAAAAAAAATATTGAGACCATAAGTAATTTAATAGTTTTTGGCTGGTTTGATTTCAGGTTGGATACTTCATAGCGATGGGGCCTTCGGTGCGCCGCTCATGTGCTATACTCATTTTATATTTTTTCTGTAGTGATTTCAAGTTGCACTAGCGATGAAAATAAGTATATCTATAATGATATAACTATGTCTTTTCTTCTCTATATCTTACCTTCGGCCCACCTTCTGCACTGAGCGACATATGGTGACGTCGCTAGACACTTAGGGATTCTAAATGAGACACCTTGTATCTTGACTCTTGGCCTAGGACTGTATATTGTTCGGCTAGTCGACCTCAGGTAAGAGTCGCTGTTGCAAAATTTAGCACGGGCTGATACCAGACCACTAAGATCGTGAAAGCTTGCGCTTTAAAAACAAACAACGCCATCTAGTCACGTTTTTTTACTCCTTTTTAATTTTTATCTATACTTTCGTAAACATATACAACATGAAAGATAATTGGTTTTCGCAGGATAAAGTGTTTCAAAGAAGAACTCGATACAGGATAATTATATTTTAAATTTTTAGTCATGTTCTTTGTGTCAGATATTAAATGTCGCTTATTGGAGGATCACGTGAATTTTTCGGTTTATATTATAAGGGCATATTTCTCTCTCTCTTTTCTATAAATGCGCTGCCGAGTCTTGCCAAGTTCTTCTCGAGATGGCTGTAATTTTGCGATCTGGCAGTTGTGTTATTAGCTTTTATGAGTGCCTCTTTGGAGCCCATGTGAGTAAACGTTTTTTTTTTTATTTTGATTGATTTTATATTTCATTTCGTATTATTAGTATTGTAAAACGTTATTTTAAACTTTTATTTACAAAATCGTCTTCCTACTCTTATATAGCTTATTTTTAATACAACATTGTTACTTTACGCTAGGTATCAATATACATTAGGTTCAAAATTGGTCTTAACACAGCCTACAACAATAACGAATATTTCCCAATTAAGGAGATATAAAAGTAGCTAATAAAGTTTACAATATAAGTCACCTTACATGTTGGTCAATAAGTCGGTACTCCGTCTAGGCTACAACTACATATACATATTAACAAATGTGTACCACCTGCACAGATACACTGGACGGAATGTAAGATATCTTAAACTGATATTACATTAAGGGTACCTCGGTAAAATTGAGATTAACCTAACTGAAATTTCCTCGCGATGCTTTGAAATAGAAAATTTACCGGCTTTATTTGTAATGTCAACAAGAAAATTATAATATCACGACAGCGATAGTAAACTACCCACGACACGGATATTAAGTCGGACCCCGAAAATTCGGGATCGATTTAAGTGAACCTTTCTTGTCCTTCAAAGCCGCTACACATCGAACGCCTTCGGTTCACGCGGACGGACGGATGGGGCCGGGGCGCGGCCACGCCCGCGGTCCCGCGAACCAAACGCGGGAGTAGCGGAGCGACTGCGATAGAACACATCCGAATGTATCGACGTAACACGAGAGTTCGCTTTTGGAAAAATTTAACCTCTCCCGGGAGCTACTCGGGGAGGGGAGGCCTCCTGAAGAGCGCCGGGCGCACGTACCGCGAGGTGAGGTTGCGCGGGCTTACGGTGGCGTACTCAGGCGCGGGGGGCGCCCGCCCCCGCCCCCCGCGCCCGCCGCGCCCCCCGCCCCACGTCATAGCGAACTTCACGCTCTTGCGCGCCGGGCTCGTCTCCGACTTGAACTTGTGCGGGCCCCACGTCGACGATATTCGCCTTTTGATTTTGGTCGGGCGGGGCGGATCGCCGTTTTCCTGGACGGCGCCGGCCTTCAGGATGCCGGCCCCCCTCGGTCGCGTGGGGTTCGCCGGCTTCCGCTCCCAGCTCGGCCTCGGCGGCGCGGGCGGCGCGAAGTACTCCCGGTTCCACGCGGCCGGGGCCCCCCAGCCGTCGCGCAGGTCGCCGCGCGGCGGGGGCGGCGCCCGGCCCTTCTCGGGCCGCGGGCGGGGCGCGCGCGGCGGCGGCGCGGCGGCGGCGCGCGTTAGAAGTACACGGTGAGGTTCATGTGGTCGTGCAGCGCGGGGTTGGTAGCGTCCAGCACCGGCCGCGCGCTGTCCTGCACAAACCGCTCGTTAGTTAAGTCGGTTCCCCGGGCGGGGCCCGCGGGGGGGAGGGGGAGGCCGGGTCGCGTTACCTGCGGGTCGGCGTCGGCGTCGTCCCAGCTGAGTTTCTTGACGCGCGCGGGGATGGTGGCGCTGGGCCACGCCACGCCCGAGCGGCCGGCCGCGGCGCCGCGCAGGTGGTCCGACATGAGCGCCGCGCCGCCCGCGCCGCCCGCGCCGCCGTCCGCCGGCGCCGGCGGCGCGAGCTTGGTGCGCGGGCTGCGAGTCGACTGCCGGCTCGCCGTGCCTGCACGTAGCACATCGTCTAACGGTAAAGTTTTTCATCTCTTATGGATGAAAAGAACGAACGCAAAGTCTCGGTCGCCGACGTAAGGTAGCGAGCCTATTGGTATTCCGCCGTTTACATTTTGGAGAGTGTGCGCAGGAATTATGCGAGTTAAATCCCTCGTGCCCGTTTTACCATTAAACAACGAGACAAACTGTCAAATGTAATCCATATATGGTCGATATACCTGCAGTTATCGGCATGCTACATTTTCGGCCGTATCATCGCTTTCCATCAGGTGAGATTGTTGTCAAACGCTTGCCTATCGTACAAAAAAAAAGGTTCCCTCGAAGCGTTTCGCTTCAACGTTTATCATCCGTTCATCGAAGGAGTGGAACTCGTTGCTTACGTCTTTGTTCCCCGAACGGTACAATCTGGGTGTCTTCGAGTCTAGGATTAATGAATATGTACCTTCTAAGCGAGCATGTCCCATCTTCGGCCGCATCGTCACTTTCCATCAGGTGAGAAATGCTCACAAATGCTCGCCTAACCGCCATTAAAAAAACGCAGTGAGGTGTTTTTATAAACTTTCAAAATTTAAAGGTACCGACGCGACGGGAGAACGAATAACTTTCGTGTCGTCGATTCCCACGATTACGACTCGCTCGCTTCCTCTCGTCGAACGTGGCCCGGGCACCCGTCCGTTCCGCGGAAGGAGGGATAAACTCCATAAAAACACACCCGAGTAACAAACCGTAATACTTCCCCGAAACGGCTTCCCTTACGTCGTTAACGAAAAAATATAGAGACAGGAGCGTCGTTACCGGTCGCGTACTGACCGTGGGCCGGCAGCGCGGGCGCGTCCCGCAGGTCGAGGCTGCTGCTGGAGTTGGCCAGGATGGTGCTGGCGCCCGCGCTCACGCTCTGCAGCGAGCCCGACGACGCGCCCGCGGGGGGCGCCGCCGCGGGGGGCGACGGGGGGCGCGCCTTCTCGTGCGCCACGTATGGCGTGCCGCGCGCTACGGGGGAAGGAGACGCCTTCGAACGTCTGCCGGGAGTTAACAATACATTATACGTTCCGTAACACTCCAGTGGCACCACGGTTCAGTTTCGACCGATAGGCGCAACTTATAGAGTACTACGACTATTACGTAGCGAATGAGAACGCTCGGTTTCGGCTCTGGCTCCCCACGGCTTCCAAATAGAAGAATTTTTGTTCCGCTCCAAACACAAAACTCCCAGTTTGGTGTGTTATGGGTGTCGTTGCCCGAGAACGAGCGATTGAGATAAAAAAGTATCCGAGTCGTCGTTACCTGCCGAGAAAGGAAGAATCGAGGATTTCTGCAATTCGATCCCCGCGTCACCTGTGATCCGGCTCGAAGGACCACACCGGCGAGCCGGACGCGAAGATTTTTCTAAGACGAGTTAATCGACACGAGAAGGCTCCTTACCGAGTTTGAAGTATGTCCGATTTCCGTGTTTGTATTTAGCCTGGACTTTAGCCATAATAAAAAAATCCCACATATTTAGTGCATTACCCGGATTATGGAAACGGAGGAGTATTACGTTTGGGAGATATAGTTATGCGACAGCGGCGGCGCGGCGGCGCGGCGGCGCGGCGGGGGTACCTGCGTTGTATGTAGAGCAGCAGCGCACACAGCAGCAGCGCCAGCAGCGCCAGCGCGGAGCCGGCCAGCGCCAGCACGTGGGCGCCGCCCGCGCCCGCGCCGCGCGCGCGCCGCAGCCGCGCGCCCACGTGCACCACCACGGGCACCGACGTCTGCACACCACACACGATATTTTAAATATTTTAGGTTAATACAAAAAGAGACAACCGGCGAGGCATTCGCATACAAGCATTTTGTCGTTCTTATGACGTTTTAGGATGATCGAATTAAATATTTACGAGTCGAATGACTCGCGTGAATAAGCTTTTCGATGTAATCGATCAACTTTTATTTGACGACTATAATAAATAGTTAGTAGTTGATTTCGTTTTAGTTAGTCGTTGATTCCTTTTCAACGTTTGCTAAGTTGCGAAAGTTGGCTAAGTTGGGTGAGCGTTCGCCTTCTAAGCGGCGGTATCGGGTTCTATTCCCGGCGGGAACACGAGTTTTCTCCCCAAGGAAAATTTGTGTTTCAGGTTCTGGTTGTGATTATGTGTGTGATGTGAATGTTTCCGGCACCCACGACACAAGTCATTGAACTAAGTGTGGGGCTGTGAGTATGAAAGCGTTTATGTTTAATGTTTATGTTATGTTTGATATGCGAGTCGGTTCAACCTTATAACGTCATCATGCACGTGAGAACGGTGTCTTGAAATCGAAAAAGATTTGAAAATACAATCTTTAATTGGAGATCTTTAATTTATTTATTTAATATTGCACTGCCACATCATACATATTAAAATTAACAACAAGGGAATTTTCCGATATGCATGACAATTTCGGCGTGCCTGTCATTTGCCAAATGTATGTACTCAAAAAGCAAGAAATAATAAAATAATGAAAATAAAAATAAAGGAATTCTTAAAATTACTAACAATACAATAACTTTAATTTACTTTGAAAATTTACTTAGGGTCAAATGTACTTTGTGATTGTGACATATATCTCAAAAATGAAAAAGCTTCAATACTGCAAGAGATTTGCAAAAAATATCATTGTCACTGATTTGATTATTGAAACTATTATATTTATTTGTATCAGGCGTTACTTTTTGGAAATCCATAACGACGAAGTTAATTCATTATCTTTATTGTTGATCCCGAGTAGATTGTTAGGATAGGATGCAAGCACAGCGCGTTAATTTTTATGTGTGAACCGCCTTCCAGCTATCGAACGTTTTGACATTAAGACAAGTAACCTGTCTGGGCGGGTCGCCGGAGTCCACGGCGGTGGCCACCACGTGCAGCACGGATGTGTTGAGAGCTGGCAACGCCTCCTGCCGCAGGAACATGTCGCCCGACGCGTTCATGTAGAACATACTGGCAAACAACAAACTAATATATTAAAAACCTCTAAATAGGAGATGTGATGTATCTCGGCCCCGGGCTAATAAACACCGAAGCTAAGTCAAATTCAAAATCCAGTTCAAATCCAGATGGCGCAGTGGACAGGTGTCCGCCCTCTGCGCCGTGGGTCCTGGGTTCGATTCCCGGCAGGAGCACAAATTCCTTCCCAAGGGATATTTGTGCTTCTGGTTCTGGGTGTAATATGTGTGTGATGTGAATGTTTCTGGCACTCACGATACAAGTCTTTGAACTTAGTGTGGGGCTGTGAGTGTGAATGCGTTTGTTTGTTTGTTTAAAATTAGTTTATTCACATGCGCTCATGAAAGTCAAATGGTGGCAATAAAATACGCTCTCAAATGGCTAGTACATTAATTATATGAACCTAGGTATATGTATATTATTTATTTATTTATTTATTAGCAAACATAACAGAATACAATCTTAATAGGAACTAATTATAGAAATAAACAAATTATAAAATATATTATGCAGTAGCCACAAAGTGCTTGTGCAGTATGCCTGTGAGTCGTACCTGGCGTCGGATCCCCGGAGCGTGAGCGTGACGGTGTCGGCCCTGTCACCGTCGAACACGTCCAGCTTCCCCACGGGCAGCAGGCCGGCCCCCCGGGGGTCAGCCGCGTCCCCCCGGGGGTCGGCCGCGTCCCCCTCGCCGCCCTCCACGTTGAACTCGTACTGCGGGTACCGGAAACGCGGCTCCCACTCGTTAACGTTCAGTACCGTGATGTTGAGAGTCGCCGTGTCGTTCTGAAATTAACGTCCAAATAGTTCGCTCTAACAATTTACAGGTGTCGAATCTTATCGCCTGACACCTCCCCGCAAGTCTACTTACGCCACAAACACTCGGCCTTTTTTATCTGACTGCGCTAAAGAGGTTGTTGTATTTTTCAGCCTATGTATGTATGTTACGCGATATATCCGCCAATTATGAATTCGATTCAGATTTTTTTTTTGGTTGGAAGTTTATAATGCCGAGGTGATCCCATACAAATTTTATCGATTCAGCCTAAACCAAAATATAAGCGTTGAAGTCGGTTTTTTTAAGCTTTGCTTGCGTTTAATTATTATTGTTCTTAAGTCAATAGATTTGTCTTAATTAAAGTCTTAATTATGCGAATGTGACTAAACCATGACAGTTATTAAAAATCAATATTACGACCGCCAGACAAAATAAAAAAATAATTCGGCGATCTGTCTGGGCAACAATGCTTTCGTATATCCAGATGTCCGGCAATTGCATTTCTCAACTGATTGACCTGACCATGATCTGGTAGTGGTAGTGGTCGAGACAGATCGGTGATCATTACTGGTAGTCGTACTGACCGCTAGTCCTTCGGTGACCATGACTGATACTGGTACTGACCGCTAGTCCATCAGTGAGCATGACTGGTACTGGTACTGACCGCTAGTATGTCGGTGACCATGACCTGGTAGTGGTACTGACCGCTAGTCCGTCGGTGACCATGACCTGGTACTGGTACTGACCGCTAGTTCGTCTGTGATCATGACCTGGTAGTGGTACTGACCGCTAGTCCGTCGGTGACCATGACCTGGTACTGGTACTGACCGCTTGTTCGTCTGTGATCATGACCTGGTAGTGGTACTGACCGCTAGTCCGTCGGTGACCATGACCTGGTAGTGGTAGTGGTCGCGCGTCTCGTAGTCTAGCGCGCGGCGCAGCACCACCTCGCCGTGCGCATTGATCGCGAACTGCTCCAGGAAACTGCGCTCCGACACGTAGAATTGGAGGGGACTCTGGCGAACGAAACTTAGTATTGTATTTGTTGCCGTCGGTATCTTCGTAGTTTGTTATCATCGTCTGTCGTAACTGGCAACTCTATTTTTTGTTGTTGAATATTATGATCGTTATGGAAAGAATCGGTAGGCGAGATCATTGATGTTTTGAATGTCAACATATGTGGATGTTGTTGTAAACATGGGACGACGATGTTAGAAATGAGGTATTTCTGAAATTGCGGAACATCACAATATTGTTCTCCCGAACGATGTCATGATTTTAATCATGTTAACGTACACGAAAACGCTTTCACACTCCCGGCCCCACACCAAGTTCGACGACTCGGGGTCGGGGGGACCGGAAACGTCCACATCATACACACAATCACACCCAGGAGCAGAAACCCAAATGTCGGTGTGCACAATACTCACGCGGTCCGGGCGCGCGTCGGCGTGCGGGCGCGTGTGCAGCGTGGCCAGCACGGCGCCGGGCGCGGCGGCCTCGCTGACCGCGGCGGAGTAGTGGTCGCGCGCGAACTGCACCGCCGCCGCGCCTGCCGCGCCCTCCGCGCCCGCCCGCGGCGTCAGCGTCAGCGTCGCCAGCGCGTACCGGTCCGGGTTGTCCACCTGCACCGCCTGCCGACCGACTCGACTCATTCATTTCCCGAAAAATATATTATGTGATGAAAAAATGTATATCCGGCACCTCCGACGAGTCTGCACTCAGCGGGAAACCGGGAGCGGGGAATACGGTTTTTTAGTATTCGTTTGGTTGTCACTATGGAAGGAAGGTCGTCCCCGAGCTGGGAAGGCGGTGACGGCGCACCTTGATGACGACGGTGGCGGGGTGGCGCAGGCCCAGCGCCGCGGGCGCGGCGGCCAGGCGGCCGGTGTCGCGGTCCACGAGCACGAGGCGGCGGTTGTCGCCGGCGGCGGAGTAGTGCAGCGGCGCGTTGATGCCGGTGTCCTGGTCCGCCGCCGCTAACGGGCCCGGCGACGTCTGCAGCTCCGCGCCCTGCCCGCAAGGAATGCCGGATGGCGTGAACTCTGTATATGTTGGCTCATCGAAATGCCGTATTTTAAAAAATACATTCCTCTAAACATAATATTTTTCTTACAATTTGGAATCAAAAACATTTAAAATAGAAAATATACTATAAATTTTGTTCTAGAACTGTAAAAAATGTACATTTTGTTGAATTTTGAGACTTTTCTGTACCTTAACATCTTCAAATCTCATGCAATTATTTAGTATTATCATTAAATCTGTAATTTGGGTCTTTGTCGTATAGTAGTAGATATTTCAGGTAGATGTATATAATTTTAATTTAATTTTAGGAAATATAGGCAATCGGTCGGGGAGGGGTCGTACCTCTGTGAGATTGTCCGGCAGCACGGCGGAGTAGTGTTCGTGCGTGAACTTTGGGTTCTGGTCGTCCGCGTCGAGCACTTCGACGTGCAGTTGCGTATCGTTGTGCAGCGGCGGCGTGCCCTGGTCCTGCGCGCGCAGCGTCACCGTGAAGCTGCGCAGCGCCTCGTAGTCCAGCGGCGCCGCCACCACCAGCGTGCTCTCCAGCGAGTTCGGGAACGTGAAGTGCTCCTGCAACATGCGGCCCCCTTACTGTACCCGGCTCCACGTGCGTCGGACGTACTGGCCGCGGACGCACTCACACTGTGCGGCGCGGGCAGCACCGAGTAGTGTACGGTGGCGTGCGGGCCCGGCTGGTCGTACTCACACTGTGCGGCGCGGGCAGCACCGAGTAGTGTACGGTGGCGTGCGGGCCCGGCTGGTCGTACTCACACTGTGCGGCGCGGGCAGCACCGAGTAGTGTACGGTGGCGTGCGGGCCCGGCTGGTCGTACTCACACTGTGCGGCGCGGGCAGCACCGAGTAGTGTACGGTGGCGTGCGGGCCCGGCTGGTCGTACTCACACTGTGCGGCGCGGGCAGCACCGAGTAGTGTACGGTGGCGTGCGGGCCCGGCTGGTCGTACTCACACTGTGCGGCGCGGGCAGCACCGAGTAGTGTACGGTGGCGTGCGGGCCCGGCTGGTCGTACTCACACTGTGCGGCGCGGGCAGCACCGAGTAGTGTACGGTGGCGTGCGGGCCCGGCTGGTCGTACTCACACTGTGCGGCGCGGGCAGCACCGAGTAGTGTACGGTGGCGTGCGGGCCCGGCTGGTCGTACTCACACTGTGCGGCGCGGGCAGCACCGAGTAGTGTACGGTGGCGTGCGGGCCCGGCTGGTCGTACTCACACTGTGCGGCGCGGGCAGCACCGAGTAGTGTACGGTGGCGTGCGGGCCCGGCTGGTCGTACTCACACTGTGCGGCGCGGGCAGCACCGAGTAGTGTACGGTGGCGTGCGGGCCCGGCTGGTCGTACTCACACTGTGCGGCGCGGGCAGCACCGAGTAGTGTACGGTGGCGTGCGGGCCCGGCTGGTCGTACTCACACTGTGCGGCGCGGGCAGCACCGAGTAGTGTACGGTGGCGTGCGGGCCCGGCTGGTCGTACTCACACTGTGCGGCGCGGGCAGCACCGAGTAGTGTACGGTGGCGTGCGGGCCCGGCTGGTCGTACTCACACTGTGCGGCGCGGGCAGCACCGAGTAGTGTACGGTGGCGTGCGGGCCCGGCTGGTCGTACTCACACTGTGCGGCGCGGGCAGCACCGAGTAGTGTACGGTGGCGTGCGGGCCCGGCTGGTCGTACTCACACTGTGCGGCGCGGGCAGCACCGAGTAGTGTACGGTGGCGTGCGGGCCCGGCTGGTCTGCGTCGGCGGCGCGCGCGGTGGGCAGCACGCGCGCGCCGGCCGCCGTCAGCTCCGACAGCCGCACGCGGTACGGCGCGCCCACCCACACCGGCGCGTTGTCGTTCACGTCCCACACGCGCACCGACACCGGGATCACGAAGCTCTGCAACACCACACCGTGACGTCATCTACTGTCGTGCCGCGTTGTACTCGAGCCGTACGCCGTACGACTCTGAGTTCCTAATTTGTACGACCAATACTTCGCAACAAGTATTCCGTTACTTGGCTTTCGATTATCGGGTTGTGCATTACGGGCCGTACATTATTGGATGTGAAATAATAACACAGACCGATATCGTGCGGCCGATAAATAATACGCAGCCAATGTTAAAATTCAATGTACACGAAATATCAGGCCATGCAATACTGGCCCGACAGGTCGGAAAATATTAGCACGAACTGATAATGTACGGCCAATAATGCACGACCGATAATTCGTTTACAAACAAATGTCAAAATCAAAGCCTCGTTTGGATGATCCAGTAATTTCAAGAGAGCGAGGACCTCCTCTGTTTAAAGTTTTCATACATACTGTTTATATTCAAAAGAGAAGCGTAAGAAGGGGGGAGGTATGACAAATTATATTTTGTTTTTTGTTTGCCGTGGCATGCTCGCGCTTTGTTTTGTCGCAGTTCAAACCTAACCTAACCTAGACTTGCAACTATTCCTAGCGACTCGCCTACACAAACGTGGCATCGCATAGAAATTATTATATTATAGTGTTTGTCTATGTTTGACTTCCAATTATTGGCTATGCAATACTGGCCGTTCAATATCGACACGGAGTGATTTTACGCAGCCAGTGTTGCATGCACAGTATTGCACACCGTGATATTTGAAAGCCATGTACTTACATGAATTATTGGTTGTATATTATTGGCCGCACATTACCGATACGAACCGATTTTGTACAGGCAATAATTGGCGTCCCGGGAATGCACGGCTAGGTATTTCGAGTCCATGTACATGAATTATCAGTTTTGGCATTATTGACTGTACAAAATCGGGCCATGAAATATCTTGTCTAACATTATTGTCTCCCACGACACTGACCGGGTCGGCGGTGAGGCGGCGGTCGCAGCGCACGTTGACGTACACGTTGGAGGGCCCGAGGCGCTCCTCGCGGTCGAGCGCGCGCAGCAGCGTGAGGTTCTTGGTGCCGGCCGCGATGCCGACGGCGGCGCCCTTCTCCTGCACGTGCAGCGTGATATCGCCGCGCTCCTCGTCGGGGTCCCCGTTCACGCTCAGCGTCCCTAGTTTTAAATAAAACGTGTCAAACTAACCTTTACACATTTTTCCCCTAACCAAAAACAATATCCGGTGATTGATTGGCGCCTCCTTCAAATTGAAAGAGCTCTGGACTCTTTTTTTTTATCCTACTAATATTATAAATCCGAAAGTTAGTGTGCAAGTATGTTTATTCCCTTTTTCACGCTTTAGTGGTTGAACGGATTTGGATAAAATTTGGATTGTACATAGCTTTTACCTAGGATTAATACATTGGCTACTTTTAACTTGATAATATCGGGCGAAGCCGCAGGGCACGGTTAGTTCATTATTGACATGCGTTTGACCACTATCTCACCTGACGGTAAGCGATGATGTGGTCGACGTTGTAACACGCTTGCATAGAAGATACCTATTCACTAGTTACTTGAAGACTCCCATATTGTACCTATCAGGAAACACTGACTCATGCAAGGTGTTCCATTTCTTTGCGGTTCGCACAATAAATGTAGAAACAAAACGCTTTGTGCGCATTTGTGGAATATCTATCATATACCGGTGCCGATTAGCAGTTTGTCTGCATGTTTGTTGATAGAATGGGGATGCGGGAACTAGATCGTGCAGTTCTTTGGAGCTTTTTTGGAAACTGAGAGACTTGCAACCATGCGGCGATGACCCAAGTTCTAAAGCTTTGCATTAGTCAGCTGCTCGCTACCAATGAGTCTCTTGGCTCTACGCACTTAGCTGAACCGTCCAAAGATGAGAACAGTACTCAATACATGAGCGTGCTTGTGCTTGATACAAATGGAGCAACTGTCCTGGTGTGAACTACCGTCTCACCTTTGCAAAGGCTCCCATGGCGGCTAGTTGGGCTTTTGACTCAATGTAAGTTCCGAAATTGAGCTTGGAAGTTAAGGTCATACCAAGTATCTCGAGATGGTCTGTTACTGTTCAGCATCGCCCCATTTGGACCGTGAGGCCGTGAGCAGCTGACCTTCAGACACACAATGGGAAGCTACAACGATGAAAGACTAGCCTGGAGGCTGCGGGGACGTCCGAGCTCCCCCCCCCCCCCCCACCCCTTCGGGGAAATCCATGGGATCCTCTCTTCCTGTCACCAGCCGGCACCATGGCATATTTCGCGAGGTGGCGGGGCAGGTTTTCACGATGGCTAGATCGCTACTTGGGCCCCCAACTACCTGCAGTAGGCTAGCGGTGCACCGTGCCTCGGATCCCGCTTCCCTCCGCGAGAAGTCTGCCGATGCAGTGTGTGTCAGATTGTTCTAACTGCTTTCTTGATACCATCCGACCCATTCTCCTAGGACGGCTACACCGGTTAACAAACCTTAGAGCGGCTAGACCACTGTGGAGGTACGATTTACGCCGGACGATGTTACTGTTACTGTCCTAGGTAACGAGTTCTCGTTTTGCTCGCGTGCTTGGCGCGCTATAAAGTATTAGTTACCTACGACGCTGCCGACGGGCGAGTCCTCGCTGATGAAGAAGCTCTCGACGGCGCCCCCGTTCATTAAGTAGCAGCGGCTGTCCTGGATCGCTGTGAACGGGAAATCGCCAAACTCAACGGGTGCTACATGACGTTGCTTGATTTTAAACTATATACACATAACTACTATATAAACATAGACAGAAACGGCGAAAACGTGTCGCGAGTAAGTCTTAATTTAACATCGTTTAAGGAACACATCGCACAGAAAACCATGTAATTAGTTAGATGTCTTATATCTCACACCCAAATACTTAAAATAGTCATTCAATTGAATGCCTGTACTGTTGATGAAATAGTGTCATTCAATAAATAAAGTAGCGCCTTAGGAGTCCTACTTGGAATTCTAGACCGCCGACTGCCCAACGTTATTAACTTCAATTGTAATTGCCAATTACTTATTAATAAAAGGAACTTACGCATCAAAAAAATAAAAGCATATCATTATTGCAATAAGTAGTAATGTAGCCCATGCAGTGCTATCCTCAGTAAGGCACCAGTATATTATACACTAGATATTATTCTAATAGAGTCTTACCACGTCACGTACTACTTTGAGTTACTTTATGCATCCGTACAAACAAAACTAAAGTATTCTTATTGCATTATATAATATATATATATCAAGTTTATTGATATTATAAATACATTTTATATAAATATATAATTTTATATATAAATTAAAAAATAAATCCATAAACTTTCATTGTTGTGACAATATTATAGTTGATGAGCCACTAAGGTTAGGCATATTACATGGTCATTACTTTAATAATTGAACTTTAACATTTGCCAGGCCGGGTAACTTACCTACTAACTCAAACTCAAACGTATATTGGCCAGAATACATATCGAAAAGGTCTTATAAGTAATAATATGTATGTACAATGTATTCAGCCTGCACGCGGACTTGCAAATATTGAAAAATATTATTGTCTCTAAATGTCATTAATTCATTAACATAGTAGTAACCAGATGACCGAGCTTTACTCGACTGAAAACACGGATTATAAAACCACATTTTCTAAAATTTAAACCTAGCTAGATCGATTTATTGCTCCCAAAATACCCCCTGCGTACAAAATTTCATGAAAATCGTTGGAGCCGCTTCCGAGATTCTGATTACACATATACAAGAATTGCTTTTATATTGTTATTTGCTGTATATAATTTTATTTTAGTTTAAGGAAATATAGGCAATTGGCCCGTAAGTAGAAGATCTAATATTGTAAAAAAAAAGAATTGCTCGTTTAAAGGTAAATATAAGATAAAAACAATTACTTAATAGCCAGTCACTCAAATTTTTCTTAAAACTATTTTCTTTTAAAATTTTATTATTTATGGGTATTTTATTTTATAAAGACATACATATAATAATATACATTATTTTTATAAATATATTTTTGACAAGTAGACAAGTGATGTAATAGTGAGGTGAATTACGCACGTTTTTGTTTTTTATAAATTTCACCACGTCTTTTAAAATATTCTGGGTGAGTTTTGTAAAAATAGAAATATCTCTAATGTAGATGCAAGCCAAGAAAGCACGTTACATTTTTTGAATAGTGGCCTACAACAATTCCTTTTTTTTTTGTGGTCCAACAACTATTCCTAAACCAAGCTTTGTTAATAACTTTAATGCATCTCTTTTGTATGATAAAACTTGCAGATGACCGTCTTGTTTTGAACAACCCATTATCTCCTTTCACTTTTCTTTGCGACTAGTACGGAAAAATGGCTTCCTAATAGATTCTTCTCTCTTAATCTCTACCTCTCTCGATAGGAAATGACATAAGTTTTTATGACCGGCTGCGTCAACGCTCCTTGCGGCAATGTTTGCTGTGAACTTTTGAATCTCAACCGGAGCTTTTTTGATCAGCAGGAACAACCAGTGCAAGTGAGATCAGCTTAAACGGTATACAACACTTATTCTAAAGAAAAATATAAAATAAACATACACACCTCTTTGCACGCTCACGTCTAAATGTGCTGCATGAAAACAAAAGCGTCATTTTAATCGAGCACTTCGATGATTAAATCTAACCACTAGTGCTCGCTAACAATGGATTGAATCAAGGAGGTAAGACATAAATCGAACGACATTCCATTAAACTGAATGTAGAGCAATCCCTAGCCCGTGGAAGCCTTACGACGCGATTGATTGAATCAAATCCATTCAGTGGTCGTGCTCGTGCGGAGTCGCCGATGAGTGTAATGTGGCGGCGACTCGTGTACTACTCCATTAGTGCAAGTGCTACTTAGGGTTGCCTACAATCAATATGCATTGGCTACATTCAGATTGATGTTTTGTGCCTCACTGGACATAAAATATGTATTACAGTTCCTTACTATTTTCTATAGCCTTGTTTAGTTTTAATTAGTTTCAAATCATAGTAAAACACAAGCCCGTAAGTTAATAAATTTTCTAGTTTACAGTACATTTTCTAAATCAACTGTTAGAGAATATATTGAATGTTTGCTGACTAAAACGCACATTCATTTCCTATAAATACCTACTAACGACTTTTCAGAGGCATCCAAGTATCATCAATTTTCAGTTTATCAGTAATTCCAATCTTCGAAGCAGTTAGTATCGGTGGCAGCCCTACGGCACAACTATCCAGGACAGGGGGCGAGGGTGGTCATTTCCGCAGCCCATCGACCAGTGGGAAATAGGACGTTTACCGCACATAACATAAATATATTGCTTTTTTTTGGAAATAATTTATTTTTAAATAACAAGCTAGCACGATATTTTTAATAAGACACGGTGGCGTGGCTGCGTGCTTGGTATGTGATCTACCTAGAATTTAGAGACTCGAAGCTACTTTATCTAACCTAATAATTCTACCGACTGGGTTTATCAGAAAAATATATAAAAACGGTTTCGATGCTGGTTTCGCAATGTAAGCTATATTTTTCTGCACTGTGTTTTACTTATATACGTATTTACTGATTATGTAGCACATTTATGTTTCTTAATCGTTGTCAATTTTCTGATCTCTGCCCTTTACGTACTTTCCCTGCCAGTTTTAAGCAAGAAACTATGATCATAGTCACGAAAAACAGCAATTTCGATCTCAAACATCACGATCTCGGCCCACCTCTTTCACCTCAAATGATCATAAATCACACGTATGATACGTAAGTGGCGAATTAAAATAATAACATTGCATTATTATAAAAAATATCTCTAATTCCAGTGAAAGTGATATGTAAAGAACCAAACTAAAACTAAAGTGAGTCACACGTTTCCGTGATCACATTGTACAAAGTGAAAATCAAATTAAAATGAATTAAAATTATCTGATGCTTCGTTTGTGGGGTGGGGTGAGCTACATGGTACAACGGCTAAATGATTGCAGAGTGATACGACTGTACTGTGATGTGATTCTATCTTCGTGCGGCGACAATGAGGCTGCATCCACCGACCTAGGTTACCGAGGAAAACAATGACCATTCAAATCGAGTTTGATAGTTTATAGTACGCCCCAATTGCAGGTCATTCCTCCTAAAAGTAGTAGCCGTCTTGATTGCGAAAGAGTTCGCAAACACTTAGCTAATCGATATGACGTAGTCTGAGACCTTTAACCTGGGCCGGTGTGAATCGCAGTTGTCGATAATCAGGGATATTATGAAGATCCCGTTGTTCTTATACTCACCGCGGGACCTGATGGAGAGAGCTATGGCCGCGACTGTGGCTGGGCTCGCAGTGCTAGCCAGCTCCTCGCGCCAAACTTGTCGGACTGATTACCGAAATACACAACAGCTTATAAAATAATCTATTCTACCTCGTTATAACTTAGATAGTGTTTCACTGTAGGTACTATTTTACTTAAGTCTTAACTAAGGGAGTCATGATGTTTTAACAATAACTAACTAAGAAAAATGCCTTTCTTGTTGCCAATACTGAAATAATTATGGTAACATTAACATTTTCGTGATTAGAAAATAACATCTCCTATCTAGTTCCTTAAAAATCAATTAAATATTCCATGAATGTACGAGATTCATCACCGTCTACACTAAAGGAGCACCTGATAAACATAAAATAAATAGGATTTTGATGTTTTGCTCTAATAGAGTAAATAGTATTTCGTGTCGATAGTAATGAAACGTTTTCACGGCAGGTGGGCAGAGACAAGAGACAAGTGGGGCAGCGCCAGTGGACACCGGAAGGGACTCGCAACAAACCCCTGTTTCCGGCGGCCTCTGCAACCTCTATCGTGCTGGCTGCGGGCTATAGCCAGTAGCCCCCTATCTAGGCCGCGAGCGCGACACCGCTACACTACTGGAGCACACGGATATTAAGGGATTTGTAATGCAAAAATTGCAATTAGTGTTTCAACGGGTGCGTGACGCATTAATATGCAGAGTTGTAGTCGTTTTTAGCGTTGTGTTAGTAGATTTATATCCTCGTATAACGTTGATAATATTTCTTATACATTAAAGTTACTAACTAAAGATATACTTAACTATAATTAAGTCAAACGAAAGGCGGATACCCCAGCTCTCTAATTTATGTCGTAGATGATTTCAATCGCATTATACATCTGCGACGAGGATTTCCGATGCAGTAATTATTTAATAGTATATGTATTAGTGCATAAGTATGGGTTTTATTAATTGATGGACGGCTGTAACTTTCATTTAATAAGTAACTTAATCTACTGGCTATATCAATGCATCGAATTCCGAAAATGGCGTAAGTATACCAGGATAGATATCCTATGTCAAAAGTACGTGTAGTGATATGTTTTAGGCATCTGTAATTTGAGACACTCATTACAAGTTCTTGTAGCACTATCTCAACTTTTTATCGAGTTACGCATACAGGATATTTGTAAAATATCAGAAAGCTCTCAGCATCTGTTTCTTGTTCTGGCCCATAGCTGGTTTAGTTCTGCGCCTTCCTTCTGAAAATTATATTTTACGTAATAATTAGTGGAACTCATTGCCCGCGTCTTTATTCCCTGAACGGTATAATCTGGGAGTCTTCAAGTCAAGAGTGAATAGGTATTTTCGGAGGCATCATCCCTTTCTACCAGGTGAGATATTCAAATGCTTGCCTATCGAACATAAAAAAGAAACAATCAGGTGTAGTTTTACAGAGAAGATTCACAATGAAACGGAACTCCATCGGTATTGCGGGCTTAGCGGCTAGTTATAAGACAAGTGCACAAGAACGAGGGGTCGCGCGCCTCCAAGCGTGCTTCCGTCGACCGACGACGCCGATGGACAGCTGCGCCCGCGCACTCACATCTATTGTAACAGTTAGGACTTCGTGTTGAGACAATAATATACGTAGGTGTAATACACATTATTAGCCTCACTGGCATTAAATAAAATATATAAAATCAACTTATGTCTTTATTCTTAGTTACTCCACACTTGCTCCACACTATGCAAGTAGTGACTTCCTTTCGGTACAACAATGTAATATACTAATTTATATGTATGCTGAATCAGTACTTATTACAGGCATCGCGTAACAACAACAACGTTGCATTGTTTTACGCTTGTTTTGTTCAATTACTCGGGTAACTTTTTATATTTCTATTTAACTATATTCTGTATTCGTATTAGCTCAATAATGTTTTGCATATTAGGAAATTATAGCTAAGCCTCATTATTCTAAACTAATATTATAAAGAGAAAATATTTGGTTTTTGTTAACATAAACCAAAAACAGCCATTTCGCAAAATGTCGGGCGCTCGAGCCGTAATGTATGGCGCGGCGCATTACTTGCATCGCAATTTATAGCTGTTTCAAGTGATGATAAATATTATTTTGTGAGTAATGTAATAGATTGATTATTTTTCTATCTTTTGATTTAGATTCAATAAAGGCCAAAGTCACATAAACACATGAGATTTGGGTCCGGAATCTGATTAATGTAAATAAAAAATTGAAAAAAATAGGGTTTTTATTTTGTTTATCTATTAATCAACGTGAATAAAAATCAGAATTCAGCTACATTATGTGACAATACAATTACGTGTCTGATATTTTGGCATGTTAAACTAATCGATTCAATTCATTTTAATCAATGTTTAAGGAGCTTCAATTTTACTCTAATGTCTTTTTTAGTAAAACTGAGTTCTGAAGATTGAATATTATAAAATAATTAGAGATATTTTTAAAATACTGTTACATTATGTGACAATCACAAAGATCGATCTTAATTTAAGAAATATAAAACAGTATGAAATCTTTTCCCAAGATAGTAAATTATGCGCTCAAAATCTTCGATTATTCACTGAACGTGCGAAATGGCTTCCTGTGTGTTTGTTTCTCATTAATACTATTTATAATATAACTAGCAAACCCGGCGAACTCCGTTTCGCCACTATAAACCTCACGGAGCCCGAGACCTTTCCAACGAATGCAAAACCGTGGAAATCGGTTCGTGCGTTCTGGAGTTATAGCGTCAGGAAGGAAAACCCGACTTATTTTTATATAGTAGATAAACCACTGGCTAATTAGAAATAACACACACAAATGGCACACTCAGGTACACTCGATAAGCCATCACATTAAATAAATAATAGTGTCATCATGTCTGTGAAACTTTATCAAAACTATACATGATCCAAGTTGTCTTGTATAACATGATAATGAAAACATAACTTTTGAAAATTAGATTAATATAATAGGTATTAGTGTACAACAAAATGACATTATATCAAACTTCTATCTATTTTTAACGAATCCAACTGTTTTTTTTATGTATGTTACCTCATAACTTCTTTCTAGGTAAACCGATTTTGATGATTCTTTCAAAGCTGGTGTATTTCATCCCATTTAAATTTGATCGAGATCAGACCAGTAGTTTTTGAGTTATCCTCAACAATGCAATGGGTTCCGAAGTTGAAGCGGTGAAGTGGGTTTTTTTAGATTTGCTTGTGTTTAAATAACCTATGTGATATTAATTTCATAGACAAATTAAACGCTCGATATTTAACAACCAAAAGTAATCTTGCAACGTAAAGCTAGGAGAGAGTGTGACCGCCAGTTCAACTAAAATTGCAGTTGATCCAATTATATGTTTCGCTTATATAAATTTAATAGAAAATAATGTAACGGTCTAACGGTAGATCATCCGTTGATTGAACACCGAACTTTCTGGAAATCGATTTAGGTTAAAGTTCAATCATTATTTTGTAGGTACCTATTTTACCGTGTAATTTACATGGTGAAGTTGGTGTTGCAAATTATATCGTAGCTCTACATATTGTAGAGTTATTGTGAACTAATATGTTGTTTATGTTCCTTCTAAAACGAGCAGGTCACTGCTAGAAAAAGATGTCAGTCCTGTTTGCAGTTTTCTCGCAAATTAATACTAATTATTTCTGCTAATTGGGTTACTATGCTAAACTAGGAGGAGGCTACAAGAGGCTATTTGATAGTACCTATTTGTTTTTATGTGTTGTCTCATATCTGCGACATGAGAATCCATAGCAATATTTTTTAGAACATAAGGTATGTGTAACCTTTAGTGGGTTCTGTAACTATTAATCTCGAAAAATACTTTTATCGATACTTTTAAAGTTAGTTCAGTTTTGTTTGTCCTTCGCTGACGTGTAAGTAATGAAAACACAGAACATCGCGTCTGGATGTTATTTACAACACGTCGGAAGCTCATTGTTCTCTCTTGCAGTTATTAATTTAACACTTAACAGTTTCCTCTGAGTATGTACTAAAGAATAATTGATGCTTCCTTATATTCTGTTGTTATAATGATCGTATTTATACTATGTACCACAATCTCATAATAAAGGAATTTTGTTTTCAAAAGCTTTACTAAAGTCCACACTCACTTAGATAACAATAAATTAATTGAAGTGAAATAAATGTTCTAATTCTAATGCTGTAATTATAAATTACTCAATCACCGTTATTATATTCTAATCACCTAACTATACTAGGAGAAGTGGCAGGTTCGAAATTGAAACAGACACATCGACACTTTCCATGAGGTGAGATAGTGGTAATATGATTGCCTACCGCGAATAAAAAAATAATTAACTGATTCTAGATGTTTCTTGTTTTAGTATTTTTTTAATGTTAGGTGGGGTTGCGTACTAATGGTATTTGGTTTAACTTATTATAGATAGTCATTACTGTGTAACCATTTAGCTGCAACAGTTACAATGTACCTAACGCCAGTAAAATAGGAGGTAACGCCGACCCAGCGCGCCTCGCCACCGAAACAATAGCACCCAACACAAAAATAACACACAGCTTGCGAAGTTTACGAACCTCTTACCTGCCGATACAATGTCCCTTAACCTCTAGCAATGACTGTTGACTTATCTTAACAGCAATTTCTAACCGTTTAGGAAACCGTGACGACAAACAGTCGACGTAAGAGGCGTGAAAAATAACGGCTAATTATGAATAGCCGATGCAACAGTTTTATTTTAATCGTTTCCGGTATTACACAGCTTCGGGTACTCACTGGTTACCTGCAATTATTTACTTTAGTTTCTACAACTGTAACTACAACACGTTAAATAATTTAAACGCAAGCAAAGCTTTAAAAAACTAACTTAACCGCTTTGTCTTCGGAACCCTTAATCAGATTAAATTAATTAAATACGCATTATTGAGGATAAATAAAGAACAACTGGTCAGATGTTAATAAAATTTAAATGTGACCACACGGGCAGCACCAGAATTCAAATAATCGAAATCAGTTAACCCAGAAAGAATTTATGAGGTAACAAACATAAAAATAAATATTTAGTCGAATTGAGTACCTACTTCTTTTTGAAGTCGGTAAATAAAAATAACCCATAAGCTCCATACCCGATCGGAAGGTTTGCTATAGATATTTTATAAACAACTAACTAGGTCTTGGCTTGTCGGAACTTTTGAAGCTTCTCAATATTATTGTGTTACTATAATTTTTAACTAGTTCTATATTAATTATTTTTTTAGTTTAGAAAAAATTTAATCAGGTAAAACCGGACTCAACTCACACAATAGGTGTAAGTCACGCAAGTAGGGTCGCACTACACTCATTATGAATGGAAAAGATTACTCGGTTTTCAACGAAACGTCCGGATCTAAAATCTGGACAAACCGCAGCTCGCAGGTGGAACATAAGCTGTTATATTCTTCAAATTAGACAGAACATCTACATGTTTGTTTTATGGTAGGTGTAGAGCATATAAAATGTGACATGTTGCTAAAACATTAATGTCACATTAGCTAAAACATTTGACTTATCGAAAGATTCCAAAATGTCTTCTGGATTTCTTGTTCAAGTTCTGTCCTATTCGATATTTTGTCCTTTAATATGATCGACCTACACACAAACGGACCACGGGTCTAACACAAACTTCACGAATTAAGTGTACATTAACCTATACAAACGTGGAATGTATGAGCCAAAACAATTTAATTTATATCTAATCAAAAATATATCCAAGCAAAAGTAAGGAGTGTAGTAACAGCTTACTTTTGTTTGCAACAATTAATGAGCGTATGACGACGATCGCGGTATTTACAACTTACAAGTTTTAAGCGAGGCGGGATTATCGCTTATATTTAGTTTTGTTGCGTCTGTTCCATGGACAAATATAAGCGCGTATCCGAAATCCATGCATTCTTAGATCGATGTTTATTATACGTATAACTCAGTAATTAAGATGTAATGTATAAAATGTCACGGGCTACGTATATATGGGAGCTTGTATCCGAATTGATGGAGAAAGCAGTGCTGACATACGCTGAAGAATGGCTATATCTAAAGACGCGATGACAAGATTGACAAACATCTGAAGAGACCGAGGAATCTCCAAGAATACAACGCTTTGTCTAGTTACAGCGCTCGTCTTCCCAATATTCATGTATGGAGTAGAATCATGGGCGATCAAAGCAAATGAGAGGAAGAGAATAATATGGTGTTGGAGGCGTTTGCTCCGAATTCAATAGACAGCCTTCCACACAAATGTATCTATCCTCACCGAACTTCGAATCAAAGACCGTCTCTCTACTATCTGCCGACGCCGCATTAAGTTACTTCAAGCATACTGTCAGACGTGTGACCCCGAGGTAGATCCCCAACGCGATGGTCAGATCAGTTGAAGGAAAACAAGACGTCCTAATTTAAGACTGTAGTCCGAATGGCTTCAGACAGGAACCGATGGAGTCGCCTCACTTACGGCTGGCCTGGATGGTGATCGCGATCTTCAGTCATGAAGGATCGATCAGAGAGAAAGAGAGAAATCAATTAAGAATATACCGAACTTCGTATCTACAACAACTGTGCTGTAGTATAGGGGTGTCACAAATCACCAATCAAACTGTCCCACACTATGCGGGTTACAAATTTACTTACTACAATTACGTAATTATTTGATAATATTTTAGCGACTATTTAAAGAACCTGATCATCTAAACAGTGTACGGTATAGTAATTAGAATGCAAACAAGCCCAGTGACCTCGAAGTGACCGGGCGGCCGGCTGGGCGAACGACCCTAGTGGAACACCCCCTACAAAACGTTTGTTTACTCCGCATAGTCGAGCAAGCAGCAAAACATTAGGCACTAAGACACCTTGTCGAAATTATAAACAAGGCATAAGTCTCACAGAACAAAAGAAAATGAATACTTTTTAATTGGGGCAAAGTTTTACAGAGGCACGTAATGATGTGACAACGGACTGTGATTCGTGATTCCTCGTAGAGCTGGGGTATATTTTGCTTTATTTTCACAGTAACATTTTATAAATCTGGAGTAGAATATTAGTGGTGGTCAAAGAAGTTTATCATATTGTAATGCATTATTTTACAAAAACATACAATTGATACTCTCTACAGTAATGAAGTCGTAGGTGTGAGTGCATAGTGCATGAATGGTCAAGAATGGAAGTCCTTGTAACTGGAATCGGTTGAGAAAGAAACATTAGGCAATGAATGTAGGCAGCAGCCATTCTGACCCGTAAAGCGCTGAAGCAGAGCTATTCGTTAGTGTAAAATGCTTTTACATCAGCTAGAACTAAAAATGTTATACTAACTAGGAATGTGTACCGTGTATAGAGTTTAATTTACCCAAAATAGAAAATATGCAGTTTTCCTGTACCGTAAAGTAGAGTCGAATTTGATATATATATTGCTTTTGACGTGTAAAAGATCTACCTCGACCCGAGGGCGGATATGCCATCCAACTTATATTCCTGGACTGTAACATATTTTTTCAACGTATATTTCTGACTTGTGGCTACAAATCACGTCAGGGGCGGCGACCCCACACGTTATATGAATAGCTAATTTATTTAAACGGATTCCTTACCGCTGACCTGGAAAAGATTTGCTAATGAATAATACGCATAGCCTGGTATTATAAATAAAGCCCCGCAAATAATGGCGAAGAATACCGCCAAAGATATAATCGCTGCCTTTACAATCAATGGGAATTAATTACGAATATCGTAAATATCGTAGCCTATATGTACACTGATAAATTCATTCTCCAATCTATACCAATATTATAAAAAGGTAAAGTTCGTTTGTTTGTATGTAATCTCTGAAACTGCTGATCCGATTCTAAAAATTATTTCACTAATAGATAGCTACACTATCCTTGAGTGTTATTGGCTATGTTTTGTTGGGATAAAAGTTAGTTATCAGTTCGAAATAATAATATGTATTCGTAAGACAAGTCGGAGAAAAATTTGCTAACTGTTGTTTGAGTGTTACAGCTTGGGTACACAAAAAAAATTTGCTAACAGACAAAGTGCAGGAGAGGCCGGCTTTAGGCTTAGCTAAGTATTAGACCATCCATGATAATAAAGATATTATATAAAACACACCAACTACAAATAGCAGCAAGTAAATGTGTGTATTGTACAAACAAGCTTACTTATCGCTTAAAAAGATCTCTTCCACGAATTATTAATCTCTCTGGGTTATGATCGCGGTGTGATGTTGAGAATGAAGAAATAGTATCTTTTATCATTCGAGAACGCCTAATCACGTTTATACGTACTTATATGTTATTTGGTAAACCCAAACGGCAATAAACTACATTGAGCAGTGCATGCACGCGTTCACTTTAAATAATTGATGCAGGTATCGTATCATTTCCATTACCGTTTACTGTGTCCAATCTAAACTCCAAAATTGCTCTATAACCTGACCAATAACGGAGATTAGCCAACAGTTTCGAAAAACTCGTTGACGAAAACTAAACACCGATGCTGATTTGGACATGCGATACGCGACGTGGTAAACTAGTAAGTTTTCGAAGGTCTCGGTAATTTAAGTATTGTTCTTTGTCCAGGCTCTCGCTTGTCTGTTCCGGGCGATTCACCACACATATCGGTACCTACGTTTAAATAGCATTTTGCGGCCTTTCAACACCCAATTATATATAATTATAATATTTTTTTCGCCCTTTTATTATAGCAATTATAGAATAGACAAGTTTTTGTAAAAGTTAGGTATTATGAACTGTTTAAATACCTAAACACTGTTTAGGTATTTATTTCAGTACACCAACACGATTATACACACCGCCCTATCCAGACCGACGGGCACCCAAGATAAGGCTATGCCTAGTTTGGGGCACACAGCAAGATTAACAAAACCTATAGGCACGTAATCTTAAAAGAAACAAACAACTTCAGTTAACAGTATAACTTTTGATCTTCTAGTATTCCTACTTCCATGCGTTTGCTTACATCAATGTTTGGAAGGAAAGAAACCATTTTCAATTATAGAAAACTACTTTCCTAGGACACAGAATTAAAATACTACTACAAGGCTACCCGTGAGTGTGCCGATTATTGTAAAATATGAACGATACGATGTTGTTTAGGGTGGGCTGTGGTTAGTCAAGAGAAGTTGTATGTTGTAACAGCGTACGAGTAGTGAGTAGGAGCGCTGACCTTGCGCGTGCAGGGAGGTAGTGAGCAGCAGCAGCGCGAGGGGGAGCGCCAGGGCCGGCATGCTGCCGCTACCGCGCCCGCACCATGCCGCCGCCGCCGCCGCCGCCGCGCCCTGCGAGCCGAGCTGCAAATGTTTATTAAACATTCAATAATGCTACTTTACTGTCACCGTTTGTTATGACTGCGTTGCTGGCAGCGTTGACCGAAAGCGCAGCGTAGCACAGCTCCGGGCCATCACAGTGCGGTCAGCATTGCAGCCCTTGATTGAATTTTTAATCATGTATATAATACCTTTATATCGTGGACATCAGGATCAGTAATGACATAGTATAAACATAAGGTAATGATGATCAAGGTTGAAGACCGCGAGCGTAGCTAAGCTTAGCTCGAGGCCATCATAGCGTGGCCAGCACTGTAGTCCTTGCGGAACAAGGCTTGTAAACTACTTTACTCAAACAATGCGAATAATTTAAATTTAACCTGCTAAAATAGGCTACAAAAAGTTTTCCAATAAGAATGTCAATTTGCCATTGGGAAAACTTTTCGTGGCAATCACTAAATTAGCTTCCTTTTCAATGTCCGGCGCGGTATTAAACATTACTGCTATGAGAGTCCCTCGAAGCCCACTACCCAGGAGAGGTACAGTTTAATAAATATTTATTTTTTCTTAGAATTCCTACTGCTAAGAATAACAAATATTTTTTATGAGAGAGATGATTTTGGCACTTACTCGGCCGCCTGCCGCGGCAATCTCGCTTCGCTAGATCGACTCGTGCGTTATGATGGTCACTAACAACCTAATCTTACTTTTGTACTTTTTGTACAATAGAAAAAAAAAAACGTGCAAGTACTTACATCCAGACGGACGGCGTCGCGTCACCCATTTATGGTTGAAATACCGTTAATTCGCATGATTTACGTTCATTTATATAAAGTGAATCAAACGTTTGCTTAGTCTGTTATAAAAAAGTAAGCATTTACACGTGGCCTACAAACTGAACTGATACAAAACACTCTTGATATGGTTTCCTCTCCAGCCTGATCCCTAGCCAATCTTTTCCCAAATCGAGGCCTTTACTGATGACTCTTCTACTCACTCTGAACTTTCCCTTCTTCGACGATCTCTGCACTAGTTTATACGGTATAAACTGCCGAAGGTAGAGCAGTATACTATTTAGATAAAATCACACGTTTAGAGCTTTCCACATCCAGTGTTAATTTTACAAACTAGCGAGCGTCGCCGAGTTAATAACAGGATTTCTAAAGTGGAAATGACAATAATTTTACAGACAAAGATCAAGTCATTATAAGATGCGGTTGTTGTGATTGCTTTCGACACGATGGCTGTCCACTACACAGTTTCTTTCAGATTAGAAAATCTTGCCTATGCCGCATAGGCTATGCCTAAAGCACTTTTCAATATTGGATCAGTAATTTCGCCAATTAAAATATGTTTAAGATGCAACAATTTAGGTATGTACATAAGTTCTGTTAAGATACGCTGTAGTTCTGTTTCGATTATAATATTATTATTGTGTTCTTATTATTATTACAAGTATGATATACTAGGGACTTCATACCCTAAAGTATTTCCAAGTAAGGTCTCTACAAACTGGAACTTATAAATTATAATATTATCTATCTACGCTACGCACCGTTTTGTAGAGTGTTGCTACAGCATGTCTGCTACGCCAGATACCTGATGGAGATACTGAGTTTTCTAGTTTGTGATCTGTAAAGAAGAATACAAATAAATTACGCAGTTGAGTACAATTTACTGCATTATGGGGGCGTGTTATATATTGGACTTCTAGAGTGTCTGACAGTCGTTTTCTATCTCACAAACTGATAACCAGATCTCGGGTAGAGTATAGTGATAGATATGAATATATGGACGGGATGGTTAGATTTCAGAGGTTTTTTTAATTCGATTATGATCGGTCTTAGCTGATTGATACATTTTTATGATTCGAGGCCGGCAGGTTGTTAATGTTGGCACTTTTTTGGAAATTTACAACGCAAGATGCATTTCTAAATGTAGATAAAGCCAGTACTATCTTATTCCGACGTATTTCATTGTTCTAATTAAGTTCCAGGTTCCTTAAGAAAATGTCAGAGGACACATAATCTTTTATTATGCTAATTACCCAATAATTTGACAACTTACTCAACTGATTGAATGAAGATGCGATCAAGGATCTTGACCACATCTTCATTAAAAAAAACATGTAGTATGTAACCTATTTTTTTGTATTCTTGAATACCAAATAAAATTTTATGCCACAGTTTTTTTTTCACGTTTGTTTAGTCATCTAAACAAACATCTAGCGTGTTAGAGATAAATAGGTTACCTATTCATATATTCATATGTACCTGGCAGAGTCTTCCCAAAAATAGCTACATACTACATTGTACTTGATCATGATCATACGATTAGACTGCATATAATAATAATTATTATTATTATATTGCTGTACATAGTTTTAGTTTAGTTTTAGGAAATATAGGCAATTGGCCCGTAGTTAGGCATGTGAAGACTGCATATTCTTCGGCACTTTACGGTTGCGCTCGCTTTTTGCTTCCTTGATCCACACTCTCGTGTCTAAATTATGTAAGCTGCCTTTCTTAGCATACGTTTAGAAGTAGCTGCGCTGATCAAATATTAAATATTATAAATAAACAACCCCACAGTACGCCAGTACGGCACGGCAGACGGCTTTCGGCAGACGAGTCGACAACCTCGCAGGTCCATATTTAGAAAGCGTAAAAAACATCAAAATCGCAACGCAACGATCGCTGCCTCATTTCGCTTTCTTCTACATAGACTAACTACTTTACATGTGAGCATTGTCTTAAATTGCGACCGTTAGCGTTAGAGCAATACGGTTACGTTAGCTGGTAACGAAACGCGACGCGTTACGTTCATCAACACTTGGCAATTGCAATTAAGAGCGAATAATTGTCGAAATTTGACTGCAACAATCAATTTAGTTAGAGAATTGACAAAACGGTTATTGGAATTTAATTACATTTTGTGCTGGTGAAAAGTTTAACGGAAAGTTAGATAGTGAAAATATAGCCAGATAAAGTGGTCTAAAACACAGAGAGGTTCGCCTATGAGAACGTATATATACAATTACTAACATGATAAACGCGAATAAAAAAGTTGAGAATATCATAAACGCTCAAGATAAACGCTTTCACTCTCACAGCCCCGCACTAAGTTCAATAACTTGAGACGTGGGTGCCAGAAACATTCACATCACACACGCAATCACAACCAGAAACATAAATTTACCATGGAGAGAAAACTTGTGTTTCCATCAGGAATCGAACCCGATGCTCGTTGCCTATAAGGCGGCGGACAGTTTAGTATATTTAAAACGATCGCAGTTTACGAAACTGGATACAAAGAACGAAACAATAATATTTGTAAAATACTATAGTTATAACTCAATTCAATGATCTTCAATGGATGAGCATTAACACGCTATTCTCATTTTGACAGCGGCGCATGCATCCATTATGTGCGTAAAAAGTCTAACGATGTGATAATGGCTGATCTGAACCACCTGACGGCTGGTGACGTGGGAATGGGACGCCATGCCAGTCGGGACGCATTGTTGGTGTTACGGGAGTAGAGTCGCCGACACTGGGCCACTGGGTTACAAGGCTGTGTTTATCAAAACGTAATCGCTTGACACAGACTAGTTAAATGAAAATTCTTTTCTTTTCTTCTTTATTATATGAAGCTTATATATTATATACGATGCTTTCTTAACTGGCGAATATAATTCTAGGTATACTGCCTCTACTTTAGTTCGATAACGGTATGGTTCTAAGCTCCGAGTGATATACTCGGAGCTCATTGAAAGGATTGATTTCACACACCCGCATTAAATAACCTGTCCCAACATTCAACTCATATATGCATGAGTGGGCAACGGCTATCAGGTGACGAAGGGCATCACGGAGCTCACATTTATCAAGGAACTTCAGCTCTTTTTGAAAGGCATTAAGGAATATGTAGCACATTAGGTAGGGACTCGTTACGTAGGCAGTAGACAAGTAGGTAAAATGACAACAAGCATGAGATTATTTCTCCCCAGATAACACGCACATTTATAAACCAGGTAATGTTGGCGATGTGTGTTCCCAATATATGCTCATGATATTTCGAACATAGTAGAGTGGTGTCGTGACCGCGTTCCGCACTGGCGAGAGACGCTCTACGGCAACTCGTTCGGAACGCAGTTACGGTAATGCACCCGTACGATACGAGCCGACATTATAATGAGCCTATTGCACTGCAAATGCTAGATTTGTTTAATTCCAATGACGCCGCGGACTTACGACTTCAACATAATATAGTAATACAAAACACTAGGGAACACAAATTTTCTGTCTAACTGTATCTGATCTTCGAAGGATGTATATTGTCATCATTATGACTTATTATATTGTAAATTGTGAGTGTAAAATTATAGATTTTTATTAAGTAATTTCCATACTATTTAGTAGAGTATTTAAACTATTGATGGAGGAACACAGTTTTTCTAAGATCGATATATCTTGTAAACTACCCTACCGCATGCCTATGTGGGTCTCTCCGTTGCATTGCGTCATGGTTCTATTCTCCAAAGCGCTCAACCAAGTAACTAGCATATAAGGCATGTTTTGATTCGGCCCAACATAAGTTTTACATTATTTGTTTATCAAAAAATATGTATAATAACCTCTCTAGGAAAGCTGCCAGATCGCTGTTTAGGAATAAAGTAACATATTTCTAGTTGAGATTGAGAATATACTAAGTGGTTAAACTACGACGGACGTTAAGAAAATGGTCTACCACGCTAAACTCAGAGCTCTTTAATCAATATTTTGGGTGAAATCATCATCATTATCATCATCGCAGCCGCAAGAAGTCCACTGCTGGATATAGGCCTCCCCCAAAGATGTCCAAAAAGAACGGTTGTTAGCGGCCTGCAAAGTAAATTCGGTGCAGCCATTTTCGAGAAATAGCGAAGTTTTCACAAATATTTTCTTTCGCACATTTTGTAAAATAATTCTTAGTATTGCACCATTTTGTTAAAAGACTTGGAAGTACATAGGTTAACAACGGGTGTGGGTGGGCTGGGGTGGCGAAGAGAGTGCACGCAAGGTGCATCGCGGCGGAAGTGGGGACGAACTGTCCTGTGCCTGACGCCCCGTCGCATCGTCGTCGTCTCTGTAGGGTCACAATCATATTTTATTTTTGTAACGGTCGCGGTCGTTTGTTTTTCGCAACAATGCTAATTATTGTTCGATATTTTATTCCGATTTAAATTACCTATGCACCGTTTGGTGGAACCGGTAAAACCAAACGATGCATGGGCTTGAAAAAGTACTCTGACTTTGTTGACAACGTTAGTAATAACTTAAGCATATATTTTTTAGTAATGTCGTTTCGGAAAATCAGGTTATTTTGGCACTTTTCAAAATGTTTGTCTTGGGAATGCTACAGTTGGAGTAATAACTATATGCTTTCTTATGAGCAGGAGGATAAAATCTATCTGCTATTTATTCTAAGGGTGAAATATTAGGAAAAATAGTACCTACCTGCTGCACTACTCCCACCAAAAGCTTTTCAAACTTTCTTCGTCAGGTAGTCGAAAACTTAAAATTTTAAAATCCAAAAACACCACTAGTTTTTCTTCACAGCATTTCGTCTAGAGCTTTGGTGCATAAGATAGGGCACAAAATAATATTTTTCAGAAGAGTTCACATCGAGAACGCTGGTTATCGCGTTACGCGTGAGATCACTCGATCGTGGTTACGCTACGGAGCCGGAGTGGAGTCGCACGGCCGGAGACGTACTCTCGCGGACTAGCCTCAAGCTTGACTGCGGAGTGCGGAGCCCGCGGTTTGACCGTCCGCGTCCAAGTCGAGCGTACCAGAGGTGCGACACACGGTACATGGACGGCGTTTTGTGGTACTGGCCACCATAGTGACCACGAAGCAAATTTTTTGTAGGTACCTATTAACAACAGGTCCTGGAACGTGCTTCAAAATACATTTGTTTGTTAATTCAAGAAATACAATTATATTTATTCATCAAAAAAACTTAAGAGGCCTGCGGAGGTTGATTTGCCCATACAATCGTGATACCGAAATTATTTATAATTCAAGCATATTACCACCATACTGTGCTGTTATTCAGATTAAAAACATATTATTCTAGGTTCCTGGATAGTTTTTATTCCAAAATAATTAACTAAAACGAAATATAATACAATAGATTTTTACACATTATTACGACATAAATGTCGCATCTTTAACTTATTCGTTTTGTATTAAAAACTAACACATTTCTTTTGTCATTATAACAGGAACATAGATTATCATTTCAAGGTACTATTAATGCAAAAAACAATGGCTAAACATTACATTTTCATTCATAATTTTTGGTATTACGGCACCTATCATAATTTGTTCGGTCGGTAGTGCTATCGCATCAAGCATGGGCACAGTTTGCCAGTTAAACAGTGACAGCCTATAGACTCGTTCAAAGCCTCCCCGGCCTCTTAAGCTTAATTGAATAGTACATAACTGTACGAATATATATTTAAGTAAATTAATAGTACCTGGATGGCCGGTCTTTTTTATGGTAAATGACGTTTTCTTAAAATTAATGATTAATTATTGTCGCCCCCGAAACCCTCTGCATACATGGAGGCAAACTGCACAGGCTCTTTCTAGCGACCATAATAACACCTAGGTTAAGAAAATTATGTATTAGAAATAAGGAATGTTTTAAAAAAAAAAATGAATGAAAAAAAATGCGCCGCCGAGTTTCTTGCCAGGTTCTTCTCGAGATGGCTGTAATTTTCCGAATCTGGCAATAGATTCATTAACTTTCATGAGTGCCTCTTTGGGGCCCATGTGAATAAACGATTTTGATTTGATTTGATACTATATATGAAAATACATACATATATGAAAATCGTTGGAGCCGTTTAGAATTTTTGAAATCAGTCCAGTAGTTTTCAAGTTAATTCGTTACATACAAAAATACAAATCTTTCCTCTTTATAATATTAGTATAGAATTGCACTTTTAAAGGTATTAGATTTGGTAGGAACGGAATATGAAAGAAGCCTTTTTGGTGTTTGACTTCAGTTTATAGTCTATAATTAAACGCAAGCACAGCTTAAAAAAACCGACTTCACCGCTTTATCTTCGGAACCTTGATCAGATTTAATGAGTTATCGTCAATAATGCGTGTTTAATAAAACACGCATTATTGACGATAACTCAAAAACTGCTGATCAGATCTTGATCAAAATTTCAATGGGACCACATGAAAAGCACCAGCTTTCAAATAAAAAAAGAATCATCAAAATCGGCTCACGACGAAAGAAGCTATGAGGTAACATTTGAAGTCGGGTAAACGAGAACATCGACAAAGTACGCATTATTCGTCACAAAATAGGCTTTATTGACGATATTTCAAGAATTCTGATCAGATCTTGATCTAATTTGAATGGGGCCAATTAGAAAGCAACAACATTCAAATTAAAAAAAAAACTAATTCGGCTCGCGTCGAGAGAAGTTATGAGGTAACACACATCGAGATGTTCATTTTCGCTCCAAAACACTACTCTAGCTCTAGCGGGCGTTGCATTAGGCGGGCAACCAAAGATGTCTGTTTTTTCTTTTATTTTGGCTTCGCAATCTTGTGCATTTTGCCAGAGTCAAGTTAGGTATAATATATTTCAAGAGTATTTCGAATTAAGATCAGCTATTTTGTAGTCCCATTGAAATTTAATGAAGGTCTGATCTCTAGTTTTTGAGTTATAGTCAATAATGCATATTTATACATTAAATCTGATCCAGGTTCCGATGATAAAGCGGTGAAGTCGGTTTTGTTAAGCTTTGCTTGCGTTTAATTATTTTATTTCAGCTTTGTATGATTTTCATACACTAATGCACGTTAACGAACTATTAAAACTTACTATTTCACCTCGAAGAAACAGAAGTTTTGGAAAATAATACATGATCTACAACGCCATATTTTAGTTTCAGTCAGTCAGTCAGTCAGTCTTCTCTTCTGGCGCCTTCTGCGCGTCAGGTGTAGGCCTCAATGTCAGTCCATTTTTGCCTAGGCTGGGCGCCGAGGGCAATTACCCTCGGGGAATCTTGGCGGGAACTCTTGCCTATCTTGGCTTGAGCCCCCTACTGAATCTTCCGGTCCTATCTTTGGTCTTCAGTCACTGCCGTCTCTTGCTCCCTCGTCTTCGTCGTCACCCTTGGGGACAATGTCGCGTGGGAGTGCACGCCAGGTCGTTACGTCCGGCGGTCGGGCGTGCAGCGGCGCAATGTTGTGGAGGTGGGGGTGTGGCCCGTTGTCGGCGCGGTCGAACATGCCGCGCGCCATCCGGACCACGAACTCCCCCACTGTATCGATCTTCATTTTAGTTTCGCGGCAAAACACACTCTCGATACTGACCATATTCCCTACAGCAAAAGCAACGAGGGAGTTTTGTCGCGAAAATGAAAAAATGACGATGTTGATTTTGTATAATTATCTAATACCTGTGATTCTTTAATATCAAATCATGATCAAAATCATTTATTCACATCGGCCCCAAAGAGGCACTCATGAAAGTTAATGATTCTACTGCCAGATACGCAAAATCACAGCCATCTCGAGAAGAACCTGGCAAGAAACTCGGCGGCGCATATTTCTCATTTGTTTTATTAAAAAACATTCTTAATCTCTTATACATAATTATATTAACCTAGGTTACTATAGTAGTCGCTAGAACGCGCTTGTGGAGTTTGCCTCCATGCACCTTGTCATTAATAAAGTCGATCGTTTTATAGTAGGTAAGCTTTTTTTAATTTATGTCCCTTTTATTACAGATTTGAACTTTCCCAGTGGTAATTCAGTTTCGATTTTAGGAATTCTATTGTAAAATGTAACCCTATTTGCCATAAAAGATTTATCGTTTTGCTTAATCTAAATGCGCGCACTGTAATTGTATGCTTATACATACATACATACATACATAAAAATCACGCCTCTTTCCCGTAGGGGTAGGCAGAGACCACATCTCTCCACTTGCTACGATCCTGACATACTTCTCTCGCTTCGTCTACTTTCATCAATCCTTTCATACAAGCGCGTCGGTTTAGGGTACTCTTGACCAGACCTTTACTTAAAACGTCTTGAATTTGATCAAGAATCGTTCGTCTCGGCCTTCCCCTTCCAACAGTTCCATTCACATCTGCCCTATAAATCTCTTTCGTTAATCTACTTTCATTCATCCTCTCCATATGTCCAAACCACTTAGCAAACTTTATGCTTATATCTAGTATTAAGATTGTGTGCGTCGCTTCTTTATTTATATTTATCAATATTTTTGCGAACATGCATAATATTTTCAAAGATGTATAGCGAAGGCATGGTAAGTATGCCTGTTTCTTTAAAGAATTCCCTGAGAGATTCGCGCGGACACATATCATAGATTGAACCGCTCCCTTTTGTAGAATAAAATAGTTTCAACTTCGGCAGCAGATCCCCATAGCAAGATTCCGTTACAAGTACAAAGTAACCCAGCCTTGCCGTCGCTACATCAGTCAGTTGTCTAATTTTACGGATCGCAAAAGCAGCGGAACTCAAGCGACCTGCAAGCACATCAATATGAGGACCCCACTTTATTTGAGTCCATAGTCAGACCTAAGAAAACAGTTTTCTTTACAAGATCTAATTAGTTGTTTTCAAGTGTAACATTTGCATCTACTAAAGGAACATTAGGAAGGAAAAACTTGATACATTTGGTTTCGCTAGCATCTTCTTATCTTACTAATATTATAAATCCAAAAGTTTGTGTGTGTGTGTGTGAATGTTTGTTACTACGTTTCTCCGTACCGAATGAACCGATTTTGATGAAACTTAGAATATAAATGGTTCAAGTTCCGGAATAAACCATAGGCTAATCTAATTTTCAAAAATCAACCCTTACGTGTGCTAAATAGGGTGAAAAATTTCGTATGGAAATTTTTACTCGCTTCGATTCACTCAAAACCGGTACATTTAAATATTAAAGTAAATAATGAAACACATATATTTTATTTTTTCAAAACTACCCCTAGGGTGTGTGTAAGGTAGTTCTAAAGTGTGTATAGAAAATCTTATTTCTTGCTACTATTTACTCAAAACTCGGTACAAATAAACTTTAAAATAAATAATAAAACACTTATATTTATTTATTCAAAACTACCACTAGGGTGTGTGCAATAGACTTCTAAACTTCGTATTAATTTTTTTATTTCTGGATTCGTTTTTTTTTTTATTTTTCTTGATTTCGAGATTAGATCTAATTCATAATTTATTTTATTTTATTCTACGTCTTTCCTAATAGTTTTAAAAATAAGTGACGTGTCATCAGCAAACAAGACAATATCTAATGCTTGCGTAGTCATATAGATAAGGTAAATCATTAATATACACTAAAAAATATTTGGTCCCAATATTGAACCTTGAGGCACGCCAATCCTAACTGCAGACCCGTCAGATGTCACACCAAGGCCTACTTTTTGTTGCCTACCCGATAAATATGAATCTAACAAATCAAAAGCAGTCACACGTATACCGTAATGGTTTAATTTGCTAATAAGCGTTATATGGTCCACGCAGTCGATCGACGCTTCAAGTGTTAATGTGTAATAATGGTGTATTATTAAACGTTAATACTTAGTAAACGTGCGTAAGTGTAGGCATATCATACAAAGTTGAAAAACGTGATTTTCGCATTCGCTCCAAAACTCCAATAGAAGTTCTAGTAAAGTTTCTACCGCTTTACTAGGGCATGACTTGACTATGACAGACTATTTGACTTTGACTGTGTAAAAAAAAACAACAAAGGCAACAATCAAGTACCTAATGTTGACATATCAAAAATTTACCGAACGAAGATGTCCCATAATTTAATCTGTTGATTAAGATCTTTGTTCATTCATCTGTCCGTCCGTTTGTCTGTCTGTCTGAAGTATATAGGATTTAAAACACACAATTTGCCCGAGCGAAGCAGTTTTTAGGCTGACTTGGTGGCTGCTGTTTTTATGTCCATGCACTATGTTCATCCGTCTGAGAGATGCATCTAGTTTATAAAATATAAATCTTTCTTTCTTTCAAATTCTCAGCAGCTCAATAAAAGCCTTTTAACAGCGAGAAAATGTAAGCGTGAGGTCTCATTTCAGGGCGCTATGCCCTGAACTGAGACCTCACGTTTACATTTTACGCTAAAATAAATAATTTAAGTCAAACATTTTGAGGGAATCGCACTGATTCTATGTCAACGTCAAATGTCGTCAAAGCCTTAAATGTCAAAGTCATCGTAAAATGACGCTCAGAAAAAAAAAAACTTAAATTGACATCAATTGTCATGCATGTTTGGTCATCTGCTGTAAAAGATAGTTGTCGCTTGTTTTCTTTTTGATTCCTTTAGATATGCATTAATTCCGTAACTATCAATACCAATCTTCGCCCGGGGGTATCGGTCTCGCTCGCGCGGACGACGTGCGCCGGACCGGGGCACGGAACCGCGGCCGTTCCCAGCGATGGCCCAATCGAGTGCAATGAACTCCTCGGGCCCGACGGAAGAGAAAGATGAGACAAAGAAGGAGAAGAGCGACATCGTGAAGACGGAGGTGGAGGTGACGGTGAAGGTGGAGGCGGTGGAGTGCGTGGTGTGCGGCGCGCGCGGGCGCGACTCGGAGGCGTGCGACGTGTACTCGACGCGCACGGCGGCGTCGGGCGGCTCGCTGCACGCCTTCCTGGAGCGCTACCCGCAGCTGCAGCTGGCGCTGGCCGCCGCGCGCCACGTGTGCCGCCCCTGCTGCGACCTCATCAACGTGCTGGAGCAGGCCGAGCACGACTACCTCAAGCTGAAGGAGACCTTCGAGGCCATCATCGGTAGGAACCCCGTCTTCGAGCTCGCGGTGTTGCCGCAGCCCATCGGCCTGGGGTCTGTCAAGCGCGAGATCCCCGCTCATCCCGACCACGACTCGGAGGATGAGCCGCTCGCCCGCCAGAGCAAGACCCGGAATAGTAAAACTGTCAAGAAAAAAAATAAAGTTATTATAGTGAAAGCGAAAAAAAAGAAGATTCTTCCGAGGAGCAAGTATGTGTCGTTCTGTGTTATTCTGATACTTGAAAGTATTTGTGTGGTATTTCACAGGCGTTGCATGTTTATTTTTTACATGCTTCATATTAGCTTCACTTTTATGTTTGTAACAGACTCCTTTGGGTGTAATTTTAACCCACTTTAAACGGTCAAACTTTGAAGATTGATCGAGGACTGATGACTACACTAATTTGATAAGATTATTCCATTTGCAAAAAAAAGTTGAAAATAAATAATAGTTAAAAAAATCTAAAAAACACGCTTTACATAGAAAACTAAACTAAAAAAAAGAAAATAAATTTTGATAAATTTGTATTAAGAATTGTGTAAATTTTTTTAATATTCTTTTTTTTTATGATTGATAGGCAAGCATTTGACCATTATTCACCTGATGGTGTCAATAGTTATAAATATTTCATTGACAGATATGAGAAAAAGGATTATCATTTTGATAACATCTTAAAAAACACCCCACATTTAAAAAAAATAAAAATTTCTTTTTTACACTATTCATTTATATTTATTTAAATTTATTACAATATTATTTATTAAATTTTTATTCTATTTTTTAGTTTGGTTTTCTATATTTTTTAGTTTTTTCAAACTATTACTTATTTGTAATAAACTTACGAAAGGAACTAAAATAAATTTTATTGATAAGAAAACGGTGTTGTTACAGAGTTTGTTAGAGTTTTCTTTTGCTAATGGCATTTTCTGTCTTACTTACAAGTTCATACTATACTATGATTAAAACATGTAGATTTATTAAACAACAATTATTTCACTGATGTATACAATATTTACAATCAGAAGGAAATTAAATCACTATTAACTCTAGTTAATTTTGTGTAAAAAACATATACATTGAAAGGCTAAAGTTTTCTTTCAAAGTCCATGAAGGGAGGACCTATTTCTACTGTGTATAAAACACTCAAACTAAAATAAAATGTTTCTAGCTGGGAATGTGATGAATGTGAAGCCGCGGGGGAAACCGGAGGCACCATAGCTCTGGCAGCACATAAGCTCACTGTTCACACCTTAGCAGAAGCCACTGAGATTAAAACAGAAGAAGATGGGTATGGAATAATTTACTTAATCATGTACTTTACATCATACACTCTATGTTGATTAATATGCATTTATCATTGAGGATTTTTGTTTTACCTTGTTCTGTTAATCTGTGCTTTTATTTTTTTTTTCATTCAGGATAGGTAAATGTTTGACCACTATCTCACCTGATGGCCGACGATGGAGCATGTTATTGTATTTATCTGGGAACACAGACTCAGACTAAGGAATTCATCCACATTTATGGAATGTCTACCATATAGTGGTGTCACTTATAATATATGTCCGATAATAGAATGGGGATGGGTGAATTACATTGTGTAATTCTGTTGCACACTCTCCGAAATGTATCTGATAAAATACAGAGAGACTCGTCACCATGCGATGATGCTACTTGGGCCCCCTACTGCCTGTGGTCGGCCAGCAGAACACTGTGCCTCTGATCTCGCTACCCTCCATAACTAGTCTCCTGGTGCTACACTAACAATGTGTCATTAAACGTGACGCAACTATTTTGACCCCTCTCTCCAGGCATGGCTGCACCGGCCTACGTACCTTAAAATGACAAATCTCTGTGGAGCCACGATTTAGACTGATCCGATCGATACGATTTAGGTCGCGAGCCTCGGTGTTTGCTTCTTACTTTTGTTACCTGATTAGCACCACCCAGACACAACTTGTAGGGTATCATTGTCAATAACAGAGTGCTTTATAATTACATGAATGAATAGTTACTTCTACAAAGAACACTTTTAAAATCAAACTCAATTCAACAATGTAAGAATGATTAGAATGAGGAGTCTTAGATTTGAATAAAGTTTGTCGAGGAGATAGCCTATAATGTACTTGAATTGGATATCAATACGTTTTCATTTAAGAGAAGCTCGTTGGTTCCCTACATGACCTACATGACAATAAGTAAGATTTGAATGATTCCTTACCGTTTGTTTAATATGTTTCAGATCAGAAAGTCCTTTCAACAATGGAATAGAAACATTGGAAATAGGATTTGAGGACTTCGATGATGATGATGATAGCAACTTCAACCCCGATGAGTTCACCCGCAGGGAAGAGAAAAAGAAAGTTAGGAAAAAAACACTGATGGAAAAAAAGAAACCTAAAGTTATGCATTCATGTGACCAGTGCAATGCTCGCTACTCCTCTCTGGGTCAGTTTTAGAGAGCTTGGTTATTGATCGAGCGAAGATTTTTAAGTTCACTTAGGTGGTTAAGAACTTTGTCCGTCCGTCTGTCCGCCGTTCAAAGACATTTAGCTTCTGAACCACCCTAGTCAACTTAGAAACGTTGCTTTGCTCGTTAAAGAAACTTTAATACAGGTTTCTAAATAAAGCAGTCTAATCTAAAAATTTTATCTGCAAAAATACTCCATTCAACTGAATTTACAAATGCTTGAAGACATTTTTGGAAAATCATTCGTAAATGTTCTAACTATTGTGATGTAATAAAAAACATTAACTGTGATTTTATTTGCGGGTGTTACAGTGAGACTCGAGGCTCACAAGCAGAAGCACGACGGCTCGAAGCCGCCCTACATCTGCGAGGTGTGCGGTGCGCACTACAAACACAAGCGCGCCTGCGACATACACATAGCGCTACACAAAGGTACCTAACATTGTGCAAGTTGCAGACACTCGATGTCCACAAACAGAAGCACCGCCCTACCGTATCGTCTAAGAGGTATGGGGAGTGTCCAAGACATCATGGTGTTGGTGATCATAATATTAGACATAATTACTGATTTAAGCAAAGTTGTTTACAACACTACCGGTATCGTAATTATTTTTGATTCCAATTGAAATAAAAAAATCTTGGCATTCAATGACTGCATAACATATTTTACCGACTTTGCTTCATGTGGTCCCATTGAAATTTGATCTAGGTCTGATCTCTAGTTTTTGAGTTATAGTCAATAATGCGTGTTACATTAAATCTGAACAAGGGTCCGAAGATAAAGCGGCGAAGTCGGTTTTTTTAAGCTTTGCTTGCGTTTGATTATTTAGTTAAATGGAACTTCGGAAAACTGCCCGTTGGCTAAGTTGGATGCGAGTTCGCCTTTTAAGCAGGGGTAGCGTTCGATTCCCAGCGGAAACACGAGTTTTGTCCCCATGGATTTTTTTTCTGGTTCTGGCTGTGATATGAATGTTTCCGGCACCCACGACATAAGTCATCAACTTAGTGTGTGGCTGTGAGTGTGAATGAGTTTATGTTAATTCCATTCAGCACACTGATTTATTTCGTTCTGTGACCCATAATAATATAATACGTCCTGTGCTGATCAGTAACTCACTAGTATACTACCGTTGCCTTAGTTGGGTGGGCGTTCGCCTTCTAAGCAGTGGGGCTGTGAGTGTGAAAGCGTTTATATCCCCAACAAACAATATTTTATTTGTATAATGCATGTTTCACATTTGTTCAACTGGTTGAAGTGTACTTTATATTTTTTATCACTTCATATATATTTGAAAATTGTTAATTTGGGTGCTGGTATTATTTCAGGTATAAGTGACTGGAAGTGCGAAGAGTGTAACAAGCTGTTCCCTTCAAAGAACGCTCTCCAGAGGCACAATAATATACATACCGGCAAACTCAATTATCAGGCGAGTCATTTACTTTTAATATGTATTTTCAAAATGATAGTCTAAAGTAATTTACAATTCATGAAATCAATTGGAATAAAACAGATTGAAGATTAGATGTTTTAGAGCCATCTAAAGTATGACAAGCATATTTTAAATATGGTCCCAAAAGGGTTCCATATGTTACGCTTTGTACTGCGTAACAAACAATTTAAGTAAGCTGCAACAAAAAACGTTATTTATAATTCCCTCGTCCGATCAACATTCGAATATTGTTCTGTTGGGTGGAACTACCATAATGAAGTACATCGTAAACGTCTCGAAAGTATCCAAAAACGATTATATCATGTTTCCTAAAGAGATCATTTAGCTAAAATATACATAAGTTACGTCAGCGGATTAAGCCTACTATTAAAGATGTCGCGGGATGCAAACGGCACCCACGATAAAAGTCTTCGCACTAGGTGTGAGAGCGCTCGTCATCTCGTGTTGCAGTGCGACCTCTGCGGCAAGTCGTTCATCCACACGTCGTCGTTCAAGATGCACAAGCTGACGCACTCGGGCGTGAAGCCGCACGCCTGCGACGTGTGCGGCCTCGCGCTCATGACGCGCTCGCACCTCAAGCGGCACAAGCGCATCCACTCCGGGGAGAAGCGCCACGAGTGCCAGGTGCGTCCCGCCCGCCCCCGCCCCCGCCCCCGCCCCCGCCCCCGCCCCGCCCGCCGGCTCACCGCCTGTCCGCCCGCAGGTGTGCGGCAAGCGGTTCTCGGAGCGCTACAACATGGCGGCGCACCTGAAGGCGCACGAGGCGCCCGCGGCGGCCGCGGCGGCGACGGCGAGCGAGCCGCGGCGCCGCCTGTTCCGCTGCCACTTCTGCGCGGAGCGGTTCGAGCGCCGCTACATGCTGGAGCGGCACACGTCCGCCGTGCACGGCCGCACGCTCGAGCGCCCGCCGCCCACGCCGCGCAACACCATGAGCAAGCTGCTCAAGCAGCGCGCGCTGCGGCCCCCAGGTAACGCAACACCATGAGCGAGCTGCTCAAGCAGCCCCCCAGGTAACGCAACACAATGAGCAAGCTGCTCAAGCAGCCCCCCAGGTAACACAACACCATGAGCAAGCTGCTCAAGCAGCGCGCGCTGCGGCCCCCAGGTAACGCAACACCATGAGCGAGCTGCTCAAGCAGCCCCCCAGGTAACGCAACACAATGAGCAAGCTGCTCAAGCAGCCCCCCAGGTAACACAACACCATGAGCAAGCTGCTCAAGCAGCGCGCGCTGCGGCCCCCAGGTAACGCAACACCATGAGCAAGCTGCTCAAGCAGCCCCCCAGGTAACGCAACACCATGAGCAAGCTGCTCAAGCAGCCCCCCAGGTAACGCAACACCATGAGCAAGCTGCTCAAGCAGCGCGCGCTGCGGCCCCCAGGTAACGCAACACAATGAGCAAGCTGCTCAAGCAGCCCCCCAGGTAACGCAACACCATGAGCAAGCTGCTCAAGCAGCGCGCGCTGCGGCCCCCAGGTAACGCAACACCATGAGCAAGCTGCTCAAGCAGCGCGCGCTGCGGCCCCCAGGTAACGCAACACCATGAGCAAGCTGCTCAAGCAGCCCCCTAGGTAACGCAACACCATGAGCAAGCTGCTCAAGCAGCGCGCGCTGCGGCCCCCAGGTAACGCAACACCATGAGCAAGCTGCTCAAGCAGCCCCCCAGGTAACGCAACACCATGAGCAAGCTGCTCAAGCAGCGCGCGCTGCGGCCCCCAGGTAACGCAACACCATGAGCAAGCTGCTCAAGCAGCCCCCCAGGTAACGCAACAACATTAAACACCATAAAATTTTTGGATTTTTATGGTATAATTTAACCCCATTTGCACTCGTAGATTTATTCATTTTGCTTAATATTAATGCGCCCACCTCTATTTTATGCTTTGATAATATAATGATTGTGTGCGTCGCTTCTTAATTTATAATCTATATCTATACTAATATTATAAAGAAGTAAAGTTTGTTTGTAAAAGGTTATCTCTGAAACTACCGATCCAATTCTGAAAAAATTGGACGAATAGTCTAGGAGAAATTGTAGGGTCACAGAATTAGTAACAGTTATTGGGTAATCCGGCATACTTTTCCTCGTTTTGAACCGATTTACATAAGAAGGAAGACATAAATTCGACAGTTTTTTTTGTTTTGCCGGTTATAACTTAACTTTGAACTCGCTGGCGTAGTTAGGTGCGCGTTTGCCTTTAAAGCACCGGTTTCGATTCCCGGTGGGTACACAAGTTTTCTCCTTACGGGAAATTTGTGTTTCTGGCTCTGGGTTTGATGTGAAAGTCGTGTGTGTGTGATGTGAATGTTTACGGACCCACGACACAATTCATGGAACTTATTGTAAGGCTGTGAATGCGAAACCGTTTATGTGTGTGTTTTTTATTATATTCTATCCGGGCGACGTCGGCCTGGTCATTTTTTAACTGCGCGCTACCACGCCCGGCGCACTCGTAGTGAGCAGTAGTTCGACGTTCCGTAGTGACGGCCGCGTCGCCCGCAGTCTCCGGACTTGGAATTACTGCGCACTACCGCGTTGTGCGTAGTGCGCCGTAGTTCTACGTTCCGTAGTGACGGCCGCGTTGTCCGCAGAGTCCCCGGACGCGAAGGAGGGCAGCCCCGAGCCGCGCGCGCCGCTGGCCCCCTCCAAGCTGCTCGCGCACCTCTGTACGTACCCGGCACGACGCACGTGCCTCCTACCTACTCGCTACTTACTCTACTATACTCTATTTATTTTCTATGCCCTGACGCCGTTTTCACTATACTAGTCGTTCGCGCCGAACTGAGATCTCGCACCTATATTTTGCCTTATAGAAAAAAACTTTTGAGGTTTGCTTAAAACTTTTTTCTTCCTAGTAATTATTTGATTTCTGTATTTGTTGTTCAAGAACGGGATATAACGGATATTATAAGTGAGTTTCAGCTTTAAATTTGAAGCCGTTTTTGAGATAAACCCCGGCACAAAATAGGTCTAAAAACGGTGACTTTGGTGGCCTACCAAATTGTTATTTTCCAACTTATATTAGATACTTTTTGAACCGGTTCGTACTCTACTTGCCCGGCCGTTTTTAAAGAAATACCCAACAAGGGTAGATAAAAAAAAAATTTGCTCTTGGCTTACGAGTATGGCAGCCCTTACCATTTTCATTTATATCATTATAATTACCATTCCCGCCTTTGGGCCATGGTTTTACAAGTTTTAGCTTGTATAGTTTAGACGCTAGATGCCTCCGATAGATGGACGGAAGGACTAAGTGCTGAACCACCCAAGTTCTTAGAGATCTCGCTTCGCTCGATAAATTAATTATGATACTTTTTATTGAGATCCAATTTTAATTGTCAAAAATCAAAATAAAACATCTCCATTTGACATTTCTCGTCCAAAAAACGGCCAGGCCCGCGTATTTTACTCGCGTTAACGTATCGTTCCGTTCGACGAATATGTTATTTGCTGCACAATTAATAATTAACCCGTTTACACAACGTATAACTTAAAAGTCACGCTCGTTCCCTATTATTAATCAGGATAAAAATTATCCCATGTCCAGCGCTTTAGCCGTTAAACGGTAACAAACAGACAGAGATAAAGAGATAGGATTAACGATTTAAGTCACGGTTGGTTTCGGTGCGAGATTAGTTTCGGAGCAGGGGGTGCACCCCCCGCCCTCATCGGCCGAGCACGCGAGTCGACCTTCCGGGGAATCGGCACGTACCGACCCGGAACACGCCGAACAACTCCAGAAACCAACCGTGATACTTACGAAACTTTTAATCAGAGGAAGATATAAACGACTTCGGTCGACATGACTGTGTGTGACGTGCGCTAGGAGCGGCGTTGATGTTGAGTGGTGGTGTTGCAGCGGGCGCGGCGGGCGCGGGCGCGGGGGCGGCGGGCGCGGGCTCGTGGTCGGGCGCCTACGCGGCCGAGTTCGGGCTGCGGGGGGACTTCCCGCACTGACCGCCGGTACATACGCTCTTACACCGCGCCACCCGGGACCTACCTTACACCACACTAACGCGGCAGTGCTCCGTGTTTTATTCTTTGTGAGGATAATAGATCGCATGTTAATGGAGCAATGTGGCTATGTTGTTGTGGAAGATATTCGTATCTGCAGGGCCGATGCATGTTCGCATGTGGCGCAGAACGTGACTGGGTGAAAAAACGCCCTCCTACCCCTGTAGGAGTTCGTTTTTTTTTTGCTCGTATTTGATCATCTTTCAACCGACTTCGTAAAAGGAAGTTCTCGATTCGACTGTATGTTGTTTTTTTTTTGTATGTATGTTACGCGATATCTCCGCCGATTATGAATCGATTTTGATGATTTTTTTAATTGGTAGAGTACTTCAGCGGAGGTGGTCCCATATAAATTTTACCGAAATCGGTCGAGCCGAAACCGAAATACGAACGATGAAGTCGTAAGCTTTGCTCGCGTTTCGATCGTCCCCCGTTAGTGATGAAGTGGTCGAAGGTGGCGAACACGCTAGGCCTAGAGTGTGACCGTTTCTCTAATCCAGCCGCTCTTTGAGCTCGGGGAGAGATTTTTTTACTCGAGGGTGCTAAAGTACGACTGTATTTCGGTATAGGGTAGTTGCTAGGCGAGCACGGAAGGATACCTTCCCCCTCTCCCATAGACTTAATTACTGTGATACGAGAGGGATTACTCGATTGATTTGGCATATTATGCCGTGGCCGAATCCCTTTTCAAACAAAACTATTATGAGTGGGCCTTATTTTACTCAACAGTTTCGGAATTTTCATGAATATAATTATCACAATGAAAAATTAAAATAAGTAATATGTGTTCCTTATGTTGTTTCCGTTACAGGCGCGGCCGCGGGAGTCCGTCGCATGTCTCAACTCCACGCAAGTCTTCGATGTACATTGTTATAGCTAGAAATATTCTACAAATTATATATACGGCGCGTGCGAACCGCCTCTTATGATGTAAATATTTATTTTAGATAAGGATTTAGAAGAACGCTAATTAGTTACGGTTTCATCGATATTATTTTGTACTTAGGTAATGGAACCTAGCACTGAAATAGATAATTAGATAGCGTTATTGTTATATTAAATCGATATTTTTATACTAACAGCACCACTATTGTTATTTGTAAGTTTAGCTAAAATTGTGTTATGTTGTGGTCGATGACTTCTCTAATTTGTAAACATGGTATTCCATTAATACAGTATATTATGAAAAACTTTGTTTTTTTAGTTATATCCACTTGCTACTTTATTTCATACAAATTAATAAAAATTAAATAATATGTAAATTCTACTATTATAGAACGTCAACAAAAATGGTAACTCAAACTTTGTATCTGACAATAACTTTCATATTAATGTCAATGTCATTTGTCATACATAAGTCATCTGCTATCTTAATCTTATTATCAATCAGATGATCGTCCCGATCGACAAGCATTTGAGAGATAGGTATATTGCATAAAAGATCAGCAAAGATTTGATAATAAAAGCCAAGCCAACATGACCACGACATCGACATTTAAAGAAAGCGAATGGATAATTCGACAGGCAAAGAGAGAAGATATGGTGGCCGTCGCTGAAATGATTCAGGTACTTATTATTTAGAGGTTATTTATGTATACATCTTTGTAGCGGGAATTTTGAAATGCTTATGAAAGATATATAATTGTAAATATATTTTAAATAAATATCTTTAAAGGTTATATGTTAATCTATGTTTTTTTTGTTTAAAAGGAACTTGCCGATTTTGAAAAGATGCCCGATGGCCCGAAGCTATCAGTAAAAGGTAAGTGTCAATCATAATTTAAACGCAAGCAATGCTTAAAAAACCGACTTCATCACATATATTTAGTTTTTGTTGAATTCTCAAAAAGCGCTAAATAATTTCTCTCTGAAGTATGATTTACCAAACAAAAAAAGATTCATCGAAATCGTTTCATAATTGGCGGATTGACCGCGTAACATACCTACATACAAATAAAAAAAACAGTCGAATTGAGAACCTCCTCCTTTTTGGAACTTGGTTGATAAATTATCTATGCTTCAAATTAAATGACACAAATAATCACACTAATATAATGCGAAAGTTGTATGTAAGTGTGTAAGTATGTTTGTTTGCTCTGCAGCTGTAACGGCGGAAAGGATCAGGATGAAATTTGGAATGTACATAGCTTCTATCTAGGATTAACACATAGGCTACTTTTTAACTTGATAGACGCAGGCAAAGCCGCGGGACTCCGCTAGTATTTATACATAACATTACCTAAACGCTTTCACTAAAGTCTTGGGGAGAAAACATGTGCTCCCGCCGGGAATCGAACCCGATACCCCTGCTTAGAAGGAGACCACTTACCCATCTAAGCCAACGAACATTTCTAATATATATACATAATTGTTAAATTATCCTGATATAATTATTTTGATTGTGATCTTTTTACTGAATTTGCTTGTAAGACGCTTAGTGACATCTATTGAAATAATACTTATTACTTACTATTTGTAAATAGTTGTAGTTGTAGGTAGATGTAGTCAAAACAAGTCGACAATAATATAAATCGCATCTATAGTAGTTTTTGTCAGTACAGTAGACAGATGTCGCTATACGCAATATTTTAAATAGAATCAATTAGATGCTGACAGGCGAGCAGGGTTCTCACTTTTTTCGCTAGATGTCAGTAGGCGTCATTTTAAGTAAACATCATCGTAGGAAATCTTTTGATGTGATTAACGTCTTATGCCACTTTCCGTCTGAGCCTGAGCGTGCAAGCGAGAGCGCGGAACAAGCGATAGAGAGGCACGATAGGCCCAAGCGTTCGTCTTATGACGTTATCACGTAAAATTATCGTCCGTAAACCGACTTTACAGGCAACCATATTTTTTTAAGTCAAAAAGCAGTTCTGGCCACGAAAGTAAAAAAATGGCGTTGTTGATTTTGTATAATTTTCCAAAACCTGTGATTCTTTGAGTGTTAATGTGTAATAATGGTGAATTATTAACGGTTAATACTTAGTAAACGTGCATAAGTGTAGGCAAATCATACAAAGTTGAAAAACGTGATTTTTGCCTTCGCTCCAAAACTCCAATATAATTCTAGTAAGTTTTTACCACTTTACTAGAGCATGACTTGACTATGACTGGGCCTTGACTCTTTTACTTGACTTTGACTGTGACTTGTAACTAGGAATCATAATTTGAAATACCCTTGAAATATGTTATAACTTGACAATGCACAAGATTGCGAAGCCAAATTAAAAAATGGTCAAAAAGCTTATTTTACCGTTACATATCAAACAAAAATCTAATTAGAAACTTACGAATTGTGACGTCTAGTTTTATTATCTTGTTGGGTTTTACCCATTTTCACCACCGTTTTGTTATAGGTCGCGATAATATGGTAGAAGGGATGACCCGTTCGTTCGCCAGACATACAATTATTCTGTATACTTATTTTATTGTCTAAATACGACTCGGATAGGTCAGGTTAGCAAAAGCGAAATTTCTGCCTTTATCCTTGTATTTTTTCAGCTTATAAAAACATCTTTAATATTTATTTAATTTATTGAAAGAGTATTGAGAGACGAGAAAAAAATGTTATAAATATTGCTCTGGCGCGTAATAATTAGGGCAATCAATGATATTGTGCGAATAAACAGGGAACCGGTCGGAGGTGGTAAACATGCCAGACGTAAGATCCACAATATCTCGCTCGTTGGCAAGTGATGATTTGGTCGCGGGTTGTAAACACGCAGGCTAAGAATTATGCATTCAAGGATAAATGCATGTTTTATTTCTATAGCTTCAAACGTGCCTGGCTTTTCCTTTCTTAATTTTTCTGCTCAAAGATAATCGGGACACCACTTTAGACTCGCGACGATAACATTTAAATAAAAACCTGTGGCAAAACGCTGCGTGCACTCGTCACTGGTCCAAGAATCGTTTAGGCCACCCCGTGCTCGGAGCAATTTTGGCTTGTGTCGCGACGGTAATGTCAGCGAACGCTATATATATAGCCTATGTCATACGCATATATTTTTTTATGTACGATAGGCAAGCGTTTGACCACAGACTCTCATGATGGAAAGCGATGATGCGGCCGAAGATGTAGCATGCTTGCCTAGAAGGTACCTATTCACTCTTGACTTGAAGACTCCCAGATATACTGTTCGGGGAATAAAGACGAGGGCAATGAGTTCCACTCCTTCGCTGTACGGATGATAAACGTAGAAGCGAAACGCTTCGATCGAACTGGAGGTATGTCAACCATATATGTCGACGCGTGTCGCAGAGCTGGAGCGCGACTGCTTCGACTCGTCGCCAGCGGCGTTCCAGTGCTTGGTGGGGGTGGAGGCGCGGGGGGCCCGCGTGGCGGGGTACGCCGTGTACTTCCCGACCTACTCCACATGGGAGGGCCGCGCGCTCATGCTGGAGGACCTGTGCGTGCGCCGCGACGTGCGCCGCCGCGGCCTCGGCGCACGACTGTTCCGGGCCGTGGCGCAGGTGACTTCCTCCTACGTGGCCGACGAGTCCCGTTATTGTACAATCAATAATGCACGGCCTGATAATGTACGGCCGATAGTTCGCCATGGCTTGGCTTCCAATTATCAGGATGTGCGAAACGCGCCGTGCTTTAATGGATGTCAAAGACCAATTTTGTACAGCCTATAATTCGCAGCCAGGAAAAAGCAACCACATATTTCAATTCAATGAACATAATTTATCAGGGTGTTCATTACTGGCCGTACAATACAGGTCGGCAAATATTGGCACGAGGTGATAATCGATAGCCATGTCGAGTCAAATCCTCGTTTGGACGATCCAGTAACTTCCATAGATTATTAAAAAGATCGAAATCCTCAAATATACTTAGTGGATATAGTCATCTGTTAGTTAAAACTTTTCAGCAGTCTGTACCGAGTTGGGACTTGCCTAAACAAACAAATCATCGCATAGAGAGCATATTATGATTGTCTATGGTTGGCTTCTGATTATCGGCTGGGCAATACGGGCCGTACAGTCGACACGGACTGATTTTACGCAGCCCGTATTGCACGCACAGTATTCCGTATCCTGATATTTGGATGCCATGATTATAAATTATCGTCTGTATATTATTATGTTCCGATTTTATACAGGCAATAATTGGCGTCGTGGGTATGGACGTATGTAGTCATTAAATATTAGGGTGTGCATTATTGGCTGTACATAATCGGGCGCTGAAATATCGGGTCGTACATTATCGTCTCCATGGCCGACGATGCGACGGCCGGATCAAGTTAATTATTGATTGAGCCAAGCGAGATCTCTAAGGTGACTTTGGTGGTTCAGCACTTTGTCCATCCGTCCGTCTGGCAGAGGCAATTAGAGTTTAAACCATAACATAAGCGAATATCTTCAAATTCTCAAAGAATATGTAAAGCCAAAAATAGCAAGAAAATTTTTAGGGGATATATCACCTGAACTCATTTGATGGAAAGTGACGATGCGGCTGAAGATAAAACATGCTTTCCTAGAAGGTGCCTATTCACTCTAGACTTGAAGACCACGACCCAGATTGTATCGTTCAGGGAACAAAGACGCAGGCAACACCATTTGTAATGTTTTTATCGACAGATTTAACTTTAAGGTTGAACTATGACAATTCGGTAGCGAGCCTAGCGACCATTACTATATGCTGCTCAAAGAGAAGTCTATCGACATGGATATGCGAACCGCACATAGGTAGGATGAAGGTGATTTTAGCTGCTCGAGCCAGCATTTCAGCTATTTTTACCGACTTAAAAAATTGAGGACGTTATATGTTAGACTGTATGTATCTTTTTTTTATAATAATATATATGTTCACCGATTTCACCCCCATTTGTGGACCAAATCTCAAAATTATTTTTTTGTTTGGTAGATTATTCTTCAAAGGCGGTCCCATATATTTTTTATCGAAAACAAAAATATAAGCGGTTAAGCCGGCTTTTTTAAGCTTTGCTTAAGTTTAAATTATCGATTGTGTCAAGCAGAATATTCTAGAATGTTTGCCTTGAGCAAACATCCATCACGTGAAGCTCGATTCTAGCACCGAGCAATTAATCATTGCTTTAGCAAGATCGCTGGACCTTCCCTGATGCTATTCTCAGAACAGATCTCACTCTGCATGACTATATGTACTGCTGGCTGCAGCCTCTTCGAGTGGTAAATTGGTAATATGGCGGCGTCGCTTTGTCCCCTACGGCAAATAATTGAGATAGCAGTTCAATCGCAGGAACATAAAATTATAACATATCCAACGTCATTGCGCAGGAAGCGGCCGCAGCAGGCTCGCGGCTGGACTTCCACGTGCTGGCGTGGAACCCGGCGCGCGCGTTCTACGAGCGCCGCGGCGCGCACAACCTCACGGAGGCCGAGCAGTGGTGCTACTACCGCCTCGACGGGGACCGCCTCGCCGCCGCCGCCCGCGCGGACCTGTCCCACGACACCGAGGTACGCTTGTCACTAGACCCAGGTACGCTTGTCACTAGACCCAGGTACGCTTGTCACTAGACCGAGGTATACTTGTCACTAGATCGAGGTACACTTGTAACTAGACCGAGGTACACTTGTCACTTACTTCTACTACCTTGTAGCCATTCAGAAGAAGCGAGGATCACTACTACTATATGAAGTAATTATCACAAATAAAATTCTCTGATGTATATAATCGCAATGACCCAAACAAATAATATCAAGAATTTATCAGCCTGTATACTTTAAACTTTGCTTTTTGCTTTCCACTAGAAAGAATAAAAATTTCATACAGAAAAAAGTCTAATTGGAAAACCCACTAGAATCAAAATAGCAAGTAAAAATAAAAAAAAAAATGCATTTACACTTACATGGTAACAAAAATGAAGGTAACTATGGTGATTATATAAAATACTGTAGAACATTAAAAAAAGCAATAAAAAACGTCTTGAAACTTTGTTACAAAAGTGACAGTAAAAACAAAGCTACCTGGGGTATTATAAAACAGTACACAACCTCCACAAATAGAATCAAAACCACAAGAGAGTGCATAAATACAGGAAGTGAAGATATTGTAAACCCATTGTCAATAACGTCAAACATACATAATTACTTCATTCATCTCAATAATAATAATTCAGATGATACTAACGCGAGCACCACGCCTCAACTTAAATGCCTAAAACAAAAATGTAATAGTGTTTTGTGGTCAATTCCCAGTTCTTCAGCTACGTCGTAACTGATATGTCGATCTTGCTCCACTTTTTCAAAGATGGCATCCATGTTATCCGTAATAGGGCGACCAGAGCGACGTGCATCTTTGACATCAAAATTTCCGGATTGAAAACGCTTAAACCAAATTTGTGCTACTCTCACAGACACTGTACTAGGTCCATAAACATCGCAATTTTTTTTCGCTGCTTACGTTGCATTTTTACCTTTTTTGTAGTAAAATTTTAAAATTATCGAATTTCTTCATTAGATTCACTCATCTTGACAGTACGAAAAACAAATAAAAAATCACACATTTTCCTAATTTGAATTTGGAATTATCTTCTTTAAAATGTAAACTTTTGATGATACCAAAATGAGCCAGATACAAATAGAGAATATGTCGATCTTGCTCCACTACACATACAAATAGAGCCATAGAGATTTTATTACAAGTTCATACATACTATAATGCGAAAAGACTTTTCCCCCAACCTATTATATGAGTACGACTATCCCTGCGGACGCGTCTCGCATTGGAATTTGCCTTAGTAGACCAATAATTGAGAGGCTTTAACTCCATTCGTTTTTATAGCGTAGACGTAATATTATTTGTATCTTATCTAATTGTAAATCAAACTAATATTGTATATTCATTATTTACCTACTTTGTCTGGGCAGTTTTTATGTCAAATGCCATGTGAAGGCAACCGACACGGCTTAGCCACTGTTGTATTACGAATTACAATCGAAATTCTACTAAGATGTACCTACTCCCGTTTGGTTAACTTTTCATACCTTGTCGACCGCTACATTTTCATTAGCATTCAAATGTTTACTTTGTTCTACCAATCGTTTCAGCAGCCGACTGAGGAAACCACCAGCTGATAGCCGGATAAGTAAAAACATACACGTTTGTGCTCAAATGTATATTTTTATAGTTCTTACACATTGGTTTTGTACATGTTTACTGCGGCACGATCATCCTTTGCCATAAGTGGATATATTCTTGTTTAGTACATAATTACAACATTAACAAAGAGATCACATAATTCATTACAAAGGTTTATATAATTTTAAGTAACTCATTATCAGATTCTAACCTTACTAATTAAATAAAACTTATTGTTAAAATACATATTTGTTTAGATATTGTAAACAGTTCGGTGATAGTTTATACATAGGCCATTGATGTTCCTAAGTAGGAAGATACGGTATGCTCCAACATCAAGTAAATAAAATTTGGACAATAAGCAACTTGTTTTTGTTCTTGAGTTATTTCTTTCTAGACTATTTAAATCTTGTAAAAGTACAGAACAACACTGATTCAATTGTGTGCATTACAAACAATATATGCAGTTCGAGTCTTAAGAGTTAGGCACATATCTACCCACTTTCAATAATATAATTCACATAGGAGTATATACTTAGTTAGATGTATATCAAGAGTTCCTCTTTGGGGCCCATGTGAATAAACGGTTTTAATTTATTTTTATTTTAAAGAACTAAATATGTAAGTCTTAGAGGGTCAAATCATTTAAGTTTTTATTGTGTACACCGTGCAATGACAAATAAACATGAAGTATGAGTAAATCTATGTTTTAGTGTTATATCTATATGTACAGCTACAATTAGGTAAATGCCACTCGACTTACATCTAGATTTCACATTATAAATAGTAAAGTTAAAGTGTGACGGGAGATCAACAATGCGGATGGCTTCAGACATTTGGGTTTAACAATAAATGAATTGAGATATCTCAAGATTCAAAGTTATTAGAAATCTTCAGTAATCCACATCATGTCAAATAATAAACATTGCGGTCTGTCCTTATTGGGTCGGATCACATGTTAAGAAAATCGAACTATGACGCCTTAGTGACGCTGGATTTTTGTGTTTATTTTACTGCAATAAGCTACTGAAAACAAAAGGCTAATATGATATGAAAAACATAAAACTAACTCATTAATTAAGTATCCAGTATGACTGACGTGCCAACAGTACCCATATTTACGAGTTTGTTCAACTTTACTCGCTGTCGAGTCTTGTAAAGTATTTGTATGAAATGTTGAAATCCAGATTCGTTTATATGCCGCTCGAGGCGCTGCGCTGGATATTATACAAAAATTATACCTACATGACTCGATAAAGAGTCAAGGTGCCAGAACTAGTTGAATCCCCTATCTCTAGCATACATTTTACACAATTGACTATCGATTACATACAACCGACTAATTATAAACACAAGTTAGGTGGCATACTGTGAATACTGTTCAAATTAGCTTATCACTTACTTATTAGCTTTATTTACAATAGCACGAAAGTACTCGCTGTCGCCTTGTTATCTATCTAGTATAGGTACTCATTACAATACGGTCGTAGACTAGCAATCGTGAGATAAGCTCGAACGCCCGGCACATATCTGCCTACCGAGGTACCGGTAGAGGCCTCGTTACAAACTTGCTGCAGTTCTGATACTCTATCAATATAATGCCTACTTAGGTTCTCATTATGCATAATCATTAAACATTTTAACGTTCCATGTTTTTAAATTAGTTGGTATGTGTATTATACCAACTCGCATCTATCAGACTTAATTATAATACAAATTGTACAAGTTACATAAAATATTTCAGTCGATTCGAAGGTGGTCGCATTCGGCTTACGAAATCTTTATGTGTTTACGCTATGGCGTCCTTCGCAAACGACATTAAATTACAAAGTTACGCATATTTACATCCACGTTCACATAACGAACGGAACTTAATTAACTACAACTATGCAAGGCAAATTATTTAATTACCTAGCTACTGCCGCTCGCTCGGTATTCACACCGTCACGAGGAACTCCGACCGGTATCGAACAACCGCGGAACATCGCAGACGTTATAAATACGAATAGACTCATTAATTTTAAGCTTAAATTAGAACTCTCACATTTAGGGTCGCGTTGGCTCCAGTCTCATGTTACACCGCCGAGGAACCACTTAGGGTCTCGATAAACGAGTTCGGTTGAAGTAAATTGAACTAGTTAGGTGTGGACCTGCACAAGGCCCACGAGATGTGAGCCGTCCCGGGCTCGGAGTCGAGTGCGCGGGCGCCGGCGCTACGTGGAGGCCATGAGCTTGGCGTGCGCCGTCACGTTACGTTGGTGCAGGAACCCGCTGCCCTCCTCGTCCTCGCCGCTGCCCAGTCCGTACTGGAATATACCAAAATTGTTTACTTAATTTTACCCCCAAATGGATCCTTTCAAAATTAATAAATTGAACGCTCCTCCACCAAACGTTTTGTGTATGTCACTCTACCGTAATTTTAGCGGAAGGGCGGTATGTATCTTATTTATCCATGGAAGGGCGTTCGGTTGTAGATTATTAAGCATACCCGCATCTTCTATCAATATAGAGGGTGAAGGAGTAAAAGCGTTACATTTCCGTATTAATTGAGTATGTATTAAGTGTGTAGTAAATTTTACTATAACTGAAATAGTTGGCTTTTTATACAATATGTCCGGGCATTTTTTAAGGGTGCTATTTTCAGCTTTTATTGATTATCCCTAACTATACCCACCTACATACTCGTACCACTTGTAGCTAAAAAAAGAGTCTAATCTGAAGGAGTTACAATCGATAAAAGAAAGCCGTATAGGGTCAGGCAGTATTAATGCTATCTTTGGAAAGGAAACTTAGACACATCGATTTTTTTGAGATAAAATGTGTGCTAAAAATAAGTCTAAGATAGGACGAAAAATTGAAAAAAGAAAGTTTTAAAACGTTATTTGAGAGCAAGTTTTTCTAGGCCCAGGGTGCTCACTAGACGAATTCATCACTTCCAATAGGTTATAGTCAACCACTAGGCTAGTTAAGATAGCAAAAAGTTCTACTCGGGTTCAGCATCGTAGAAAACGTCATTTTAGATAGATAGATAACGTTTTATTGTCACACCTTACATAAATCACTTACAATTATTTTAAAAACTTAAATTTAAGTGTACAATCGGCGGTCTTATCGCTTAAAGCGATCTCTTCCAGACAACCTTAGAATGGAGAAGATTTTTAATAATTCGGTAAACTGGGGTGTAAATACAAGATAGAGAAAGAGGATAGAGGAAATAGAAATATAAAGTAAGGTATCTACATAAACATACTTAAACAAAATAAATTCTATAAGGCAATAATAATAAATACATATATTTATAATATAAATACATATATACAATATATTATAATAAAGTAAGGATATTTGTTACAGCTTGAATTATATTATGATATATAAGTAGCAGAAAAGTAAGACACAGAAAAGTTATTGGTAGAGAAAATATTTTTTTACTTGAATTTTTAGATAGAAATTATTTGCGCGGTCACTTAGATATACCTACCTGGCTAGATCGTTATATAGTATTCATCTCACTATGACGTGATCAAAGGTGTTAAATAGTATCTAGGTATCGAGTACGAAAAAGGTAAAGTATAGAGAATCGTAAAGCACAAAAGGAATCTACCTACATTGTAGGAATATATCGAGTTGTGAAGTCGAATTCAAAGATGGCAAATGTGGGTAATATGGGTAATAATGCGTAAGGCGGACCGACCTGCAGTGCGTGCAAGTAGTGCTGCTGCGAGTGGTAGTGCGCGGCGGGCGCGGCGTGGCCGTAGGGCTCGTAGGGCGGCGTGGGCTCGCTCTTGATGTTGAACAGCCCCGGGCTCGGCAGGAACGGCTGCAGCAGCGCGCCGCCGTACTGCGAGCTCCCGCCCGCCCCCGCGCCCGCGCCCGCCCCCGCCGGCTCCGGCGACTGCAGCGCCTCGCGCCGCGCGCCGCCCGCGTGCGCGTGCGCGTGCGCGTGTGCGTGCGCGTGACTCGACAGCGGCAGGGGCAGCTCTGCGCCGGACATGCTCGACTTGCTGTCGGCTGCCGATGGCGAGTTCTCGGATTTAGTATCGACCGCGAAAATTTCCCACGTCAGCGGTAGTTGACAGTGCGGTATCGAATCGTATAGTTTTAATATTTTGATTCTACGAAATTACGAAGTACAATATCGAGGTAGATGATAATGCGTGTGCCCCGCTCGTACATTTGATTTAGTCGCTGGTCCTTCGTGCTGGATCAAAAAGTTTATAGCGATAGTAAATCTATAGTTTAACGAGAAAGTTTTGGAGGCTGGCTGACGGCCGACTGTGGTTTCCAAGTCTACCACGGGCTTGGGCTTCCGGAGCTGGTAACGTCGTGATGTATAACCTAATAGCTTTATCAGAATTTGCTTCTACTTTCACCATCCGTACATCGAAGGAGTGGAACTCATTGAATGCGTTTTTTTTCCTGAACAGTATAATCTGGGTGTCTTCGAGTCTAGAGTGCATAGGTACCTTCTAGGCAAGCATGTTCTATCTTCGGCCGCATCGTCACTTACCATCAGGTGAGAAAGCGGTCAAATACTTGCCTATCTAGTATAAAAATAAAGAATATTATAAACCCCGTTCAAAACATAGGCTTAGCGTGTTTTCCAACGCTTACGGTCTTTCTGATATAGATAGGTACCGATCAAATATATTTTCATCAGCTACCGAAATCTAAAATAGCGAAAGAATCCTCACCATCGATCCCGGGGGAACTGTGTCCGTCTTTCTTGATGCCATCCTGGGGCGGTTTTGTTCCGTTGCCGGCCTTCTTGGGCTTGCGTTTTCGTGTCTGGATGCCATCCTTTCTCATCGCCAGCGGTCTGCAAGTCATACGACAAAGTAGTCAGTGTGTGTCCGTGTCGGATTACTTGGAATCATAAAGATATAGATAAATTATGTATATGTTATGCAAAAATTCGTAGTTTCCGTCTAGGTGGGTTGTCAAGGTAACATAAATATGTCGGTAAAAAGGTACCCACCGGTTTATCCCGTGCAGCTTGTAGTAGAGGCCGCACGCGTTGCAGACGGGCTCGCCGTCGTTGTTGCGGCGCCACAGCGTCGTGTTGCGCGAGCCGCAGTTAGTGCAGCACTGGCCGTGCCGCCGTGCCGCCGACTGCCGACACACCGTACGTTAACACCACACACCGCCGACATCATAGCCTCTACTATCTACGTGCTACGTGCTCTACACGAGCTACCTACAGGTGCGGTTATGATGGAATCATACATCGTTAGTAAATCTTTTCACCGTTTAAAGCGCGCTCGTAAACATTTTAGAGAGTTTAACTGAATCAAACTTATTAGCATGCGAAGATGTGTCGATGTAAACTCATCAGCAGACTACCGGGCGGCCGCGGCCGGTTATCTATCCGCCATCTTGTATCAGCGGACGAAAAATTAGCATTGTGCGCATGCGCGGAACGAGTCGGCATTGTCCAATAACGGGAGGATGGTCGCGGGCGGGGCCGCGCGCCATTGGCGGCCGTGCCGGCGCGCCGCCCCGCCGCGCGCCGATAACCGGCTCGATGCCGCGCATCCAGCGGACACTGCCCCGCGTCGTGCTCGCGGCATACCAAATACCAACTGACTGCTATATAGGTCCGCCGCCCGCGTCATACCCCGACAAACATGCAATTACCGATCGATTTGTTATCTGCGGGAGACGAGCCTTATCCACCTTAATGGGGCCCCGGACCGGAAGCCGATAGGTGTAGACACTACTCTAGGGTGCGAGGGTGCTGAAGCACGAAGTGGGAGCGGTAGCGTGTAGTCTCATCGCCCCGAAGCCAAAGAGAAGAGAAACGCGTGCGATAGAAAGAGTCGGGAGGGGGAGGGATTCATGCACTAGTCTACACGCCACCGACTCACCTTCTTCATGCCCCGGGCCATGCCTTCCACACTCATCCATCTCTGCACGGAGCCGTCCTTATAGAAGCGCGTGAGCAGGTCCGCGTCGGCACCTGGTCGCAAACAGAGGCGTTACTAGAGCGGCGAAGACTCACCAGCCGTTTGCTCGGCTTCACGAGCGGCCGGTTGACGCCGTTGATCTTGTGGTAGAGGCCGCACGCGTTGCACAGGTAGTGGCCGGTGGAGTCGCGGCGCCACAGCGGCGTGTTGTTGGCGCCGCAGTTGACGCACTCGCGCCCCTCCTCCCACGCCTCCATGCCGCCGCCATCTGTTCCCAAACACCGGTCACATGCTGCCTACTGCCTAATGCCTACTGCTAGACCTGCCTATACCTGCCGCTGCCTGTGGCCGCAGATATCACCCCGATAGCTTATAACGAATGCTGCATAGGTTCTAGAGGTCTCTTTAGTATGGTTAATTATTGAAATTTTCTGAAATTAGGTAGAATGTCCGAACTCGTATAGATCCTAGATGTATTCTAGTGTAAATAAAAGATACAAAAGAAAACGTGGTAAAAACACATTTGCCTCTGGCTGGCCTACCTTTCTATGGCCGGGTTGCCATAGTTGCTAGATAAATGAAACTTCGTCAATCAACAAATATATTACCTAATAGCGATCCGCCCCGGCTTCGCCCGGGTGTGATAAATGAAGAACCGCTCGACCGATTTTGTGCAAACTTCACATAAACCATCTACTAAATAGTCCAAACAACTTGACTTGACTTATAAAATTACAACTAAAAGTGGCATTGATTTTTATATATATAGATAGATAGAAGATATACGGTAGTACCTACCGTTAATTTACCGAATAGCAGCATTGCGCAAACAAGACTTGTCAGTCACAACAGCCAGTAAATATGAAATAACAAGTTTAATGAGATTACACCTCAAGCCTCATGTAGAGCAGAATTTTCCGGTGCTACGCAGTCCTTTTATTATTTTTCGCTTACCATCAGGTGAGATGGCGTTCAAAAGTTAGCCTATCTTGAATTTAAAAAAAAGATTTTACGGAAATGCTTGACGTTTAATATCAGGCTAGCTACGAGCTTATTTCCTTTTTAATTAGTTACAAAAACCAAAATTGTATCTAAGTAGCCTTCATTTATCTTGAAAATAATTTAATTCATTACGTAAATATGTCCAAGTACCTACCTAATTAGTGTGCATAGCTATCGCTCTCTTATCACAAGCTGATGCTAGATGTGATCTTTGTTCACCGCACCTACATTATGGTTCCGAGAAAGGCACGGCAGTATATTTGATGCACAGTGGTGGATTGTAGGTTTTTAGCATAGATAATGATTTATTATTATTATATAATATACCTTTAGTGATGGATATAAGCTTACCTACCTAACGAGCCCTGTGCTATCTGAGGAGCGATAAGCTTGCCATCAGTCGCGCTAACCTCAATCCATATAAGTAAATTATTAATATACCTACTTACTTGATACGACTAAATTAATTGGTTCAACTTGCAGGTAAACGCTTTATATACACAGATTATTAAAACAAACTCTTGCGACTAATATGCGTTATACTTAAAGAAATGTTGAGCAAATACATTTTATTTTATTTTTTGAAGTATGTGTAGTTTTTTTAAATTTAGATTTTATGGTTTTATATATGTATACAAAAAAAATATACCTCTACTTAAGGCTTTAAGACACGAATTATATTATAGACTAATCTGTGTACCTACACATTTACGTCGCATTTATAATATTAATGTGATAGTGTGATTATATAGGTAGGATATCGTATAGTACCACCTAAAACCGACTTTTCCTTAAGTCGCGAACCTGGCATCATGACCCCTATACGGAGATTTTTATGGATATCGTTTTATTTATTTTTGAGAATAACTTAAAGGTATAATAAGGTCTTTTCATTTTCTAGGCTGAATTTTCTAGAACTTTGTAGTAATACATCTTAAATGAGTTAAAAATATTAATTTAAAATCGTTTATTCACATGGGTCCCAAGAGTATCTAAATCCTTCATGAAAATTAACAGCTCTACTCCCAGATTCAATAAGTTGCAGCCATCTCGAGAAAAACTTACACGGAACAAAAACTAACTTAACAAAGAACTGGTGACACGGAAGGTGGCGCATTATTTGCCACCATTGATACATTATATAAAACTAACTGTGCCTCACGGATTTGCCTTACTTACTGTCAATTATAAATCAAGATAAAAAACAATGTTCTTCTTAAAATCGGTCTAGCCGTGATGAAGGAACAGACAGAGAGCTACTCTCGGTATAATATACGAGTGTGATAACAGAGGAACCTACATGTCCTCCGTCACATAGCTGTAATGTCCCTTGTATTCAATGAATAATCACAGTCGGTAGAATACCTAATTTACTTGTACATTGACGTCATCCTTTTTCAGATAGATACTGATTCACTAACTTTCAATGGTTTTAATGAAGGTAGGTATAATTTATAAACATGATATAGTTAGCGGTACTTATATAAGGAAAAACAAACAAAGGAAATATGGTGCTACAAATGCGTTAACTGTGCCTAAGTGGTAGAACGTTATCATCGACTCATAGGGAAGTGATAAGGTATTTTATATAAGTTAGGATATCAATTTGTTTGACATTTAAAAGTAACTGATATATTAGTTATACTAGTAGTTCGCGCCGAACTGAGCTCTCTCGCCTACATTTTGCCTTATAGAGAAAAACTTTCGAGGTTAATTTCTTATAACTTTTTTCTTACAAATATTTGTTTGATTTCTTGATTTCGTGTTGAAGTTTAGGATATAACGAAAATTATGTTTAAGTTTCAGCTTTTAATGTAAAGCCGTTTTTGAGATAGACCCCTGGCTGAATACGTCTAAAAACAGTGACTTTGATGGCTTACCAAATAGTTATTTTCCAACATTTTTTTTAAATCGGTTTTGCACTCTTCTTACAGAGTTCTTTTCTTCTCTATAACTAAGTATACCCCGTAAAGATAGACAAAATAAAATATCTCGCTTCCGGCTTACGAATATGTTTTAATTTATATTATTTTAATTGCCATTTCTGGCTTTGGGCCATAACTTTACATATTCTCGGAAAATTTAAAGTTGTTAACTTGCATGGTTTAGACGCTAGATGCCTCTGACAGACGGATGGACGGACGGACGGACAAAGTGCTAAATCACCCAGTCAACATAGAGATCTCTATGTACTGTATGTAGCGTAGAGCTTAGTTTTAGACACTACTTATTGTCTATCTTATTATTGTGTTATGCCAAATAAACAAGAGTAATTAACCAGCACCCGTGTGTTTAGCTCGTATCCCGATACGCTCCTATTACATGGCCACAGACAGGACGGGTCGTCCATTCGCGCGCGATTGGTAACACAACATAATAATCACTTCGACCACATCGTCACTTTTCATCAGGTGAGAAAGTAGTTAAATGCTTGCCAATCGAGAATTAAAAAAAAAGAAAAATAAAGAGATAAGAGTATCTATAACTAAGCTCTACGCTACATACAGTACACTCGCTTCGTTCGATCAATTAATACAACTATCGTTGTACTAGTTATGACGCTTTGAGGGAGCAGGCGAACATGCATAAACATAAATGTATGTACATACACATTACAAAGGGTGCTAAAATCATAACCCTCCTTCTTAAAACAAAAAAAATTGGCCGTAGTCGGGTAAAAATAAACATAGTCTTATACTATCTAGATTATTTAATACATCTTTATGTTTCATCTGTTTACATAATTTCATTAATCATTTCAGCAAATACCTACATATACATAGTAGGTAGGAAAAATGCAGCACAATGGTTGTTATTATCGAAATTGAAATCGTAGCTATCAAACGCACATACGGAAAAACGTTCATAATATTAGAGTATGGGCAATACTAATATGTATAGACATATTAGTATTGCCCATACTCTTATATTACTAATCGAATCTTTTCAAGATGTTATTATCATACCTTTTTGTAAATCTATCGTGTTTACTACCTTCGACCACATCATTGTTAACCAACAAATGAGAAAGTGTTCAAACACTAGCCGAACAGAGATTAGGAAATTCTACTGTCATGCTACGAAATATTTGTGATCACTTTAATTAATCGGAGAGTTTTAGTAGCCACGTAGTTTCAGTTGACTAAAACTTCAGGTACTTAAAATCAGAAAGCTGGGGTCAGAAAATGATGTTAGAACCGAAAAACTGAAAGGATTGTATAGTCAGTCGTTCGGGTAGTGGAAGTAGTTACCATAGGCGGGCGGGCGCTGCAGCGGGTCGTAGGGCGCGCACCACGAGCCCATCACCATGTTCTGCGAGTAGAGGCTGCTCGGCACCGAGCCCACGCCGCCCACGCCGCCCACGCCGCCCACGCCGCCACCTGATGAACAACATACGTTATTACTAACGAAAATATCAACGCAACCCTCATTATATCAAAGCGATGATGGCGTAGTAATTCAATTAATATGTTTCAGATTTTTAATCCATATAAAAAAAAATACAATATTACAGCAAGATTCCCATTCAATATTCCAATGTCTAAAATCCATGGGTCTCATGATCGTCTTCCATGGTTTGCACCTACTGAAATACAGTACCGCAGTTTGTCACGCACAAGTGTAAAGGTATGTCGCCAAAACATTAAAAATTCAGTTTTATGCTAAATTTAGAAAAAAAAATATGCCCTGTCTGGACGCCTTTTTCTGGAAAAATACTTTATTTGCCTCTACTTCATGATGCTTTACCTATGCATCAATCACAGGTGGTCAAAGAGACTTGCGTCTGTTTGAAACACAGCATTATCATTTAAAATTGTCAATTGTGTTTAAAATCCAGTGATTTTAGACAGAATCGTCATTTTTATACAATCCTGGTATTTAACACACCGACCTTGAAAATGTTTCTGAACCTAATAATATATATTATTAAACCTAAATATAGTTTGTCAGATCCAAAAATAGTTGTCTTGTCCTGTACAATCACATATATAAAAAACATAACCCTCCTTTCTGATTCACCTTAATCGGGTTAAATAAAATAATCCCTACGTTCTAATGACAATTATGGAAATATTTTCAAGTGACCAGTGCTAAAGGACTAGTGATATGGTTTAAAGTAGTGTCACTAGTGCCGTTGATTGTACTGGCGATGGCGATGTAAAGCAGTGTCACCATCGTATCGTACCATTAATGGTACTATCCATGGTACTAGTGATATAAAGGCAAATATATTTCGATGACTACAAGTAGTGCACGGAGATTCAAGTAAGTTCTTATGTAAGCCTTTTATTTATTCAGCGACGTACAGTCAGAACAGTAGCAATAACTAATAAACAAGTAATATTGAATAACAAAATTTAGTACTAGGATGATTTCAAAGGAAATAACTAATAAATGCACGTAATAATCAAGTACATATATCAATCTTTAAGTACCGTCAATTCCAAGAACACCCAAAAGTGTAGATAAGTATTTATTTTCATTTGTGGCACAATGGCAAACATGAGCTGAATCATATAGTGTTACACTCATTGAGCTGATTTTATCTTAGTATAACGTTATGATAATATCACATAATCTTCAACCGGTGAGATAACATAAGCAATGACAGCTGATTTGCTGATATTTACCTATCTTTTACTTATTTTGTAAGTCTATTTGAGTAAGAAGTATCTATTTTATATTGCAAGTTATCAATAAAATAATGATATGTTTTATGTACATTACCTATTATTACGTAGGTATTTCATATTACATGTAGCGTTAATTTATTATCATGCTTATATACAAGTATATAAGTATTCAGACTTTGTTAATAACTCTATTACCAAAATGTGCAGTGTTTAACATATTTATATTTTCATAGTCCTTAGCAGTCTTAGCACATAGTCAGTAGCTGACCATGTACAAGTGTTAGCAACAATACTTGGACGTCAGAAACTATAACAAAAAACGTGGACATCAGATCAAAGGAACAATCCCACCTGCGAGTAGCGCCATGCCGTGCATCTCCAGCCAGTGAGATAGCGTGTCCATCGCCAGTGTACAATGTAAACGAGAGGGCACTATGACACGAGCGTTATTGATATTACAAAGTATGCGACCCGTCGGTCAGAGGTCAGGGCGAGCACTGGCTGACCGGCGCGCGGCGGCTGCGGCGCTCTCGCGGCTTATCGCAGCTGATTCACGAGCGCTCCGGCCGCGGCCGCCCGGAACCACTGCCATCAGCGATCGAGGATTACCGACAGACATCAAATACGCAGTGGTTCACATAACAAATGCCATACAACAAGGTATAAGGTTATAATATGTACGAAAGTTAGCTTGAAAGAGAGAAGAAAGATGTCTTCAATATAATCGTGAGCAGCAATATTTACTGTAATGTAATAGATGTACTTATTGTCCTTTTAATTATTGTCGTGATCTCCTCAGCCAATGATAAATGGTTACGAGCGATGACGCCGGATATCCATTTAGTTCAATTAGTACCCCGGTCGTTAAGTCGGAGGTGACTTTTTTATAATATTGAAGCACACTTTTTGCTGCACTTTTTATGTTGAGGCCAGAATGACTATAAAACAATAAAACTTTAACCGTGTTCCTAATTTACAATCGCTCCCTCTCTTCCTTCGGGCCGCTCGCGATCATGGCTCAGTGTATTTATCCTCCCCAAGGAAAATTATTTAATACCGGGAATTGACTGATATGAATCACGTCTCGTGTCGGACGATCCTATTATGACCTAATTTATCCTGTTTACATAAACTTACACCATGCACGTCGACAGTTACTTGAACACAAGAAGGAATTGATAGTTAAAATTAATTATTTCTCGACTTCATAACCGAACGTCTGAAAATTTTTGTGACAAGTCAAAAAGTTTTGATTATTCTTCTGTACTTGTAATTTCTAAAACTTGTAAATTCTGTACTGTTCACGCCAGCAATCAACTATTGCTACGCTTAAACAAATTGATATATTATATTCATCAATTATATGTTTTTTTTTATTTAAGATTTTGACCACTATCTCACCTGATGGTAAGCGACGATGTGGTCGACGATGGAGCAAGCTTGCCTAGAAGATACCTATTCACTCGTGACTTAAAGACTCCCATATTGTACTCATCAGGAAACACCGACTCGGGTAAGGAGTTCCATTCCTTTGCGGTTCGCACAATGAATGTGGAGGCATAACGCTTAGTGCGCATTTGTGGAATGTCCACCATATAGCGGTGTCGCTTAGCAGTTTGTCTGCTTGTCCGATGATGGAACGGGGATGGGGGAACTAGATCGTGCAGTTCCTTAGCACCCTCTCCGAAATGTATCCGATAAAAAACCGAGAGACGGGCTACCGTGCGGCGATGACCCAAGCTCTGAAGCTTTGAATTAGTCAGCTGCTTGCTACCAATAAGTCTCTTGGCTCTACGCTCAATGGTGTCAAGAGCCTCAAGCTGGTACTTAGCTGAACCGTCCCAAAGATGAGAACAGTACTCATTACATGATCGGACTTGTGCTTGATACAAATTGAGCAACTGTCCCGGTGTGAAGTATCGTATCACCTTTGCAAGGATTCCCAGCTTTTTTGCAGCTAGTTCGGCTTTTGACTCGATGAAAGTACCAAAATTGAGCTTTGAAGTTGAGTCATACCGAGTAACTCGAGATGGTCAGTTACTGGTAGGGATACCTTTCGGAAAGTTGGAGTCAGTTCAAATTGACTCCGTTTAGCGGAGAATAAACACGCCTGTGTCTTGGTGGCGTTATAATTGACCAGGTTGGCGTAGCCACATTCGGAGTCTGCCTTTAAGGATTAATTTAAAAATGAAGTGCATCATCATCTTTTAATTTTTTACACGCTTTTATTAGGTCTACGCCGATGTGTACATATACGTTTGAAACTAAGTACAAGTACTTATTTAGGTTAAAACGTATGTTTGTTTGCGTTTGTAAAAGGTTCTGCCTATTTTCAAAACATATTTGCAGCGGTTTGCTCAATGTAATGACCATTCAGAGGGATAATACTTGCAGCGTAATTGACACGCTGCACTCTTTGAACACTTGCTTTGAACTAGCTGGCTTGTAGTGAGTTCATTTTTTGTATTTTTTGTTATTTATATGTTGGTAAAGTTTTAATTTTAGCTAAGTTTCAGATAATATAGGCCCGTTTAAAAATGTTTTATTTGTATGATTTGTTAGTAAGTATGTCAACAAATCTAAAAATCTAATTTCCTTTCGATTGGCTGCAGTATAAACTACTTCTTTTTTAATTAAATTTGGAATGCACTTTCCAATTCAGTGCCAGTTCATCTCTTACCAAACAGATGAAAGTCAAACGGTTCCTAGTATAAGCCAGTAACTTGATTGATGATGAATGAAACCTATGAAATGAAACCTAGCTAGATCGATTTATCATATTAAAATTCATGAAAATCGTTGGAGCTGTTTCCGAGATTCAGATATTATATATCTCCACTAATATTATAATTAGAAGTAAGTTTGGTATTTTTGTATGTATAAAATAAACTTAAAAACTACTGAACCGATTTCAAGCATTCTTTTGCCGTTAGAAAGCTACATTATCACTGATAAAGATAAAGATTCTTTATTTGCGTAAAACATGGTATGAAGATCTTAAATAGTAGAATGTTAGTGAGGCACTCATGTTTTGCTATAGGTTAGTAGCATGCAAATTTACTAAGTCACATTGTTAAAATATAGCAATAGTCTTTTGTCGTTATCCAAACTAAACATATATAATTATGTATAAGTAATAACAAAATTGTATTTAATTAAAGAATTCTCGTACATCATACATTAATTTACTTTGTAGCCATTTATACAATTTATTTTTAAATTTTGTAATATTTAAATTTTTAAAGTCACTTGGTAATTTGTTGAATATTTTTATACACATAGCTACACAGTTTTTACTATATTTAGCACTTTTTGGTATAACATTGTATACCAGCCGATGTGGGTCCCGTTGTACCCTTTTTGAAACATCGAATGCGCTTACAAATAAATGTTTATGTTGCATGACAAAGATACAGGTTTCGTATATATAGAGGGCAGGTAGTGGTAATAAGCCAAGTATTCCAAACTGCGGTTTACATGATTCCCTCGGTCGGATTCCGGAGATAGCTCTGATGCACTTTTTCTGTGCAACGAATGCTCTATTTGTATCAGTACTATTACCCCACATTACGACTCCATAACGCAATATTGATTCCACATACGCATGGTACGATTCAATGGCCGTCTTCTTATTTGTTACGTTTTTTATTTTATTAAGTGCGTATACAAATTTATTGATTCTCTTACTTAGGTTTTCCATGTGCAATTTCCAATTTAAATCTTGGTCAATTGTTACTCCTAAGAATTAACATAGGCTGACTACTACTGAGTAACATAGGCTATATTTATTACTAGAAAAAAATTTTAATCCTAAGAAATTCCTACTAAAACTAACCCAAGGTGTAAAAAAAATGCCATAAGATGTCTTTCATCGCATGCGCTGCGAAAAGTATTGATGATAGAACAAAAAAATGTTCTACAATATTATAGAACATATCAATATCTACAAAAAAATTTGCAAAACCATATGTCCAACTTTTGTAGTAATTGGTGAGATGACGGTCAAATGCCTATCTTGAATAAAAAATAAATGTCACTACAATAACTACCTTTTTACATAGGTATTTTTCACCTTCCACCCCTCCTTTTTTGATTGCGATTGTTAGATATAACCAATATTCAAAAAGTTTTTAGTATGGTATTAAAGTACTAGGCGACCATAAACGTAAAAGAGGTAAAACACTTTCTAATCGTCGCCATTGCAACGCATGCCTGGTACGCATGCCTATTATATATATATATAGATATATACTAGCTGACCCGGCAAACGTTGTTTTGCCATATACATTATATCTAGGAAATATTTTTTTAGTTGAATAGTTAATAGTGTTGATCGTAGAAGGGTGAAAATTTAGGGTGTATGTATTTTCCAATATCTATAATAATCATAAAATAATAAATACTAACATTTTTGTCCAAATAATAAAATGGGTTGGACCACCCTTACCATTTAGGGAAATGAAAAATAGATGTTGACCGATTCTCAGACCTACCCGATATGCACACAAAATTTCATAAAAATCGGTCGAGCCGTTTCTGAGGAGTTTGGTAACAACAACAAGCCGTGATACGAGAATTGAATTGCTCGTTTAAAGGTATTACATAGATAGATATAGGTAGCCGTGTTTTATCGCGGTCGCACATTTCAATATGAAAATAAAAATATTGGGTATTGGAATCCCATTATATTTAAAAATGTATCTATTTTACATATTTACTAGCTTTTGTTCGTGACTTCTCCCGTATTGCTTGCATAGACTCTATTTGGATGAGTTTTTAGTTTTACAACCAATCATACTCGTTGACGGTGGTTGAGGACGAAAAAAACCTGTTTCAAGCCTTTTAACAAAACAGGTTTCATCAAAATTGGTTCAGTGTAAGATTGAGGACTTTCAATATGTTAAACTTAATTGATTAAGATGACAGACGAGCATGCGTACCCACATACTTAATAACATAAGTTGCTAAAATAATTACCATTCTATGTGGTTCGTCGTAGTCAGATAAAAAAGTGCTACGTTGCTATCTTTGCGCAAAAATCAAGTCATTTATTGTGCAGGCGGGGAAATGTATACACTTGCGGTTAAATAATTCTAAGAATCCTTACTCACTTCTTTACATAGAGATTTAAGTTTTTAGGTCAATAGTTTACTTATGCCTATCGTTTGGAATAAATTAAACGTCATTATTTTCTCGGGCATCCCCGCTCCTACACTACAATTACAAATAGGTAACTAGTGGGTAAATGAACAGAGACAACAATCGCCTAGTCCTCTAGTAGTAGAAAGTATTCTTCGCCTGCGGTCTTCGTGTTATTTTATGGTAGGTAATTATATAGGTATAAAACAGTTATTGATCTGTGCTAATTAAGCGTATACCCTAGCGTTATAAGCTATCATCATTTCAAATGTTACCTTTATTCGTCCAGCCGCTTTAGCGTGAAGGAGTAATAAACATAATATCTAACTCACATAATAATAGTGAGATTAGCATTATTTATTCGTAGACGTGTGAAGCAGTTCCGCAATTCACAAACAACCCGAAAACGGATTTACCATAAACTTGAAAACTTTTGTGAAATACGTTTACTTTTTACCGACTTCCCAAAAAGGAGGAGGTTCTCAAGTAGACTGTATTTTTTTATGTGTTTTACCTCATAAACTCGTAACTTTTCTCGACGTGAGCCTTTTTCGAAAATTTTTTTTTAGTTTGAAAAATGTCGCTTTCTAATTGGTCCCATTAAATTTTGATCAAGATCTGATCAGTAGCTCTTGAAATATCGTTAATAATGCCTATTTTGTGCACTACTTTGACGATGTTCTCGTTTACCCGACTTCAAAAGTTACCTCATAACTTCTTTCGTTGTGAGCAGCCGATTTTGATGATTATTTTTTTATTTGAAAGCTGGTGTTTTTGTGTGGTCCCATTGAAATTGATCAAATCTCTAGTTTTTGAGTTATAGTCAATAATGCGTGTTTAATACATAAAATCTGATCAAGGTTCCGAAGATAAAGCGGAGAAGTCGGTTTTTTAAGCTTTGCTTGCGTTTAATTATTGAAGCAACACTTAATAGGTAGAGTTTGATTTTGTTCTTATTAGCAATTAACAATGAGGATAAATTCGAACTCTACATTTCATTCATTATCCTGCAACAAGTATTTTAAACAATAAATGCTTCGGTGGGATTCCAGTTAAGTAGATCAAAATAATATTAATAGATTGCTGTGTGAATATGTACAAACGAATATGACACACATACAAATGAATATGTACATATATAAACGGATTATAATCATTTTCCTTTTGTGTGCATACAAACAAAATGAACGATGGATTTATTAGCAGTAGTACCTACTTACTTCAGTGTTCCTAAACAAAAATAAGTTCCTAATCTGAATATACTAGCTGCACCCCGCGGTTTTACCTTACGGACCCGAGGGAATTTCGGAATAAAAAGTAGCCTACGTGTTAATCCAGGGTGCCAGCTATCTCCATACCAATTTCATCAAAATTTGTCCAGCCGTTTGAGCGCGAAGATGTAACTAATATACAAACACACTCAAAAGCTTTCGCCTTTATAATATTATAGTGTGATAAAAACTGGATAAAGTTACCTATGAGCTCAGTACCATGTAGCGAGTTTTTATTGTGGTCAGTTGCCGATTTCTAACCCCCCAAACACACTTCAATAAGTTACAATTTTATTTAAAACAAAATGTTAGTATTATGAAAATTAAAACTATCATGAGTATTACACATAATTAATGTTGTGACTCATCCTGATGAAGGACAACAAATTTGTCCGAAACTAGTCGACTACAAAGTAAGTCAAAATTTAGACGTGTTTCAAGCCGTACACAACATTAATTAAATGTTAGTATTGTTTCCCAAATAAAAAGCTTCTGTGGAAACCAGATCTATGAGCACACGGTTCGATGTTTGATAGTTGTCGCAGCGTTCAGTTTTAATCTCGTACTAGGAAAATCATAAGGTTAATTAAAATACGATGTAAGATCAACTTGTATATGTACACGCGTAACGAACGAGCTATCGCTGCAAAGATAATGCGCTTGTACATTTATATATCGTACCAACTAAGTAGTTTATCTGAGTAGGTGTGCGTATCTATGTGGGGTACCTACTATCGTGCGAGATAAGCTCGCTGTGGACTTTATCACTATTGTTGTTGCGCTATCAGCGGGTTACTCATGCGAGGAGACAAGTACCGCATAAATACTGTTTAATTATATCTATGAGCAAAGTGAATACAATCGACCGCGTGATTAATTGACGATGATTAAGCGCTGTTTGTCGAAGCCATTATACATATATCTGTTAAACTTACTTGTGTTTTGTGGAATTGTACATCGACTGAACCGCAATACGTGGTTCCATATGTGAATCTATGTCCATATATCTCTCAAGTATTGATGTACTCGTACTTATACCTAAAACCGCAATATTCTTTTGTACTCAAATACTCATTTATTCATAAACATTCGTTGACTCGCCTTTAATTCATTATACAGTATACCGAGAAATATTATTACTCTTCCAGTAAACAAAAAATATAAACAGTAAAATATATACTTCTACAAGACATTGCTTTTAAAATGGTAACCAAAAAAAATTTGAAAATGTCTACCAGGATCATATCAATATTTTTAAAATCTCATTTAGTCTACTATTGTCAATGAAAACAACATAGAATAAAATCTACATAAATTATTACAGTTTAAGTGTCTGTTTGTAATGTCAAAAACAGCTTTTTTATATGGAAGTATGTATATACATAGTAAAGGTGCAACAAAAAACTAAATCAAAAACTTTTGTCTGTCTATTTGTTTCGAAACGGCTGAACAGAGTTTGACGGGTCTTTCACTGCCAGATATCTGATGTTCATAAAAGCAATTAAGGCTTCATTTATTTAAGAGAAAGTAAAAAAAAGAACTGTGGTTCTGTAGTAGTGTAAACTCATCGGTAGTAGAGTATGAACGTATGAATAGGATGTAATTCAGGTTTAAAATATTTCTTATATGTAATGTTTGCATTTAAATACTAAATTACTTGTTTGTTATTATACTTATTAGCCAATATTACATAAAACATTAAGACATTAGTGCTTCATGAATATAGGAAGCAATGTCTTAATTCATCTCACAGATACACGGAAAGATAGCATAGGTATGTAGGTTCACACCTTATGTAATGTGTATCAATTGTATTTCAGTTTTTTATTATCTCTGATACGCTAGCTATTGACCATTATGTCATGTGATGAAAGGGGTGATGCGGCCGGAGATGTACCTTATCTAGAAGATACTTGTTTGCTCTACTTTCAGGGCGAACTACTAGTATATTTTGTGCCATTCTGTTACAACTTACCATGTTTCCGTTATTGACACAATAAGTAGGTGTATTCAAGAAATGTAGAACACCTACCTACCTATCTTGATACCAAGCTTTTTTAGTTACTCAACGAATTGCAACTACCATATAAAAAAGGCATTCAAAATGATAACTATAAAAACACTGAAGATTTGAGGGGCATTTCAAATAAGGTTATTGGTTTCTTACTCGATACAATTACGCCTTACCTTGTCATTATATTTAATCTTTTTGTCAATTAAGGGATATTTCTTGATCTCATGAAGCACAGCTAATAACTCCAACATTCAAATCAGGTTGTACACCCTCCCTTTAACTATATACCAGTTTCTGTACTACCTGCCTACCTACTAATATTTGAAAAATAAATCTGGTTCTGGGTATGACGTGTATGTTGTGTGTGTGTTGTTAATGTTTACGGCCCCACGACACAAGTCACAGTGTACTTTAGGTGTGGGGCGGGGCGTGTGAAAGCGTTTATGTGTATGCTTTGAGGTAGCTAGCAGCTAGTCAGTAATAAAACGTGCATTAATTAAGAAAGCTGATTATAAAACGATTCACTAAATTAATTATGACAAGGATGCATGGAGGCAAACTGCACAAGCGCTTTCTAGGGACTATATAATATGGATATACCTAAGTTAATTTTCCTGTAAAAGTGTAACTTCTCGAGATGGCTATAATTTTGCGAATCGGGCATTAGAGTTTTCAACTTTCATGAGTGCCTCTTTGGGGATAAATGATTTTGAATTCTGACATTTTCATTATGGTGCTAGTGCCACCATCGCATCCAAAATTAAAGGCCGTCCTATCTTCCATGGAATAAGGGTCATGCCATCAGTCTCTTACTATCGTCACGTATCAGAGCATTCGATTCGAGTATATGTGGGTGTGGGTACCGTAGGAGTCGTGGTGCGCGGCGTGGTGGTGCCACACGTTCTGGTGCGGCGCAAAGTGCGCGGCGTACTGCTGCAGGCGGCCGCCCGCGCCGCCGCCCACGTAGCCCAGCCCGTAGCCGTCGCCCTCGCCGCCGCCGCCGCCGCCGCCGTACGCGCCGCCGCCGCCGAACATGCTGCCCGCCCTCACGCGCGCGCGCTCACCATCCTCCGCCGCCCGCGCCTGCCGATAAACACATTCATTTATACATACATACATTATAATAAACATTCACACTCACGGCTCCACACTGAGCTCTTTTTATCATATGTGCTGGAAACGTTCACATCGCATACAGAACGCTAATGTCCCTTGGGGAAAAAAATTCGGCTCGTTCAGGGAATATAATACAGGACCCCCGTCATATTATTCAATTGTCCTCTGCAAAATACACAAAGGTTCTAAAAACTCTTTCGTTGTGTTTTAGTGCTACTGTAGGGCTGAAATCGTTTCTCTTTTTCCACTCTCTATTTGTGTTATTGAAGTTGGAGTTAAAGCATTTACTAAACGTAAAAATTATGCTCGTAGTACTACTTTTAGAATGGCTTCAACAAAAAATCTATTTGGCGCGATGGATCCAGCTCGCACAATGTATATCTCAGGATGACGAGCACACTACTTTGCCGGGTAGGATTTTGAACTACTCCGGGTTACACTGTAACGGGAATACGTGACCCTTGCCACCAGGCGAGGGACATGCTCGTCTTGTCTCTCAATTACGTATAAAAAATACATCGTAATGTGAAATATAGAGTCAGACGCGCGATACGCAGAGGCGAGCGGCTCGGGCCTCGGCGCGTGACATCATCCTGATGAAGGACAACAAATTTGTCCGAAACTAGTCGACTACATAGTAAGTCGAAATTTTCGACGTGTTACAAACCGACAACATAAATTTGAAAAATATACAATTTGAAATCTTTATTTGTGTTTTAGTGTCTGATAGATGTGACGCTAGGCTAGACCATCACCGCATTATAAATTATGATATGGACGAAGATGGTAAACCCATTAGGCTTAGATGACAGGCTTTCAAGGAAATGGAACGATGGATTTCTAGTGTTTAACAACAAGTAATAAAACCTTTGTGTTTTACGTATACATGTATACATACGATATTATTATTTTGGTGTATGACATTGGTACAATGATTTCTTTATTGTGATATTACTAATGACATTGGTAATATTTAAAATGGGCCAAGTGAATTATCTGGGCTAGCATATATTTTTATTATTATTACTAAACATCTCGATTGGTAGTTTGCAGCGGGCGTAAACTCAGCTTCGATTAGATAAGAGGCGATAATTAACCCATACGTAGCTCGCAGAACTGCTAATCAGCGAACTGTGAATACCCGCGGCGAAGGTTATGTGATTTTAGATAATTATTCTATTTGAAGAGTTATTAAGTTTCGTGTTAAATATTTAAATACTTACTATTGTTTAACGCGCACCTATCGCAACACACGATATCACACTCATGCCAGATAAAGCACGGATTCAAGCGCGCTTGACCATCATAACATGCATCTTTCATAGGCGATTTTAAACCTTATTTTAAAGAAAGTCGTGGTTATTATATTTGTTTGATGGCACATCCGTTTGATTGGGAAACAGTGACTCGGTTACCTAATATCAGGGTATTGCAATCCTATCGTTGCAACAAGTATGTCAGTAATGACAAAGTGTTTTAGCCGTACTGAGAAAAGCCTTACAATAATATTTTCTATATTGATGGAAACGACGCGCTTGCGTAACTAGGTCAGGTTGATAGAGCTCGATGAAGTAAGAGTTCGAGGTCGGCTTTAATTGAAAAACACATTTAATCTATCTATATATTGATTCAATTGAAATTAAATGTAGTAACCTATACTTAGGTATAGGCATGAGGTCTCTATTTTTAGTTAATCCTAACAATACCTACCGGTTCCGACTATACGTATACATGTGTGCTTGCAGGATAGCTTGTGAAGAAGATTGATTTTACTGAATTCATAAAAAGCTAAAGAGTACCATTAAATATCGTTATTTAAAAACTTTCCTAAACTGATTGCCCCTAAAGCTGAGATACGTCGCATCGTGTTATATCATGACGCGTATTTTATATGGAGTTTTAGTTCATAAGTTAAATTATTTATTGTTATACTAGTTAAATATGTATGCTGAGTAGTTCCACTTCTCAGCTAAGTGCTGTTTTTTCATATTTTTTGCGGCGATTGCAAATAGTAGTGCGTGCGTTATAACATCGAGCATTTTACGAGTATTTTGTATCGCGTGGTCGCGCGACGTCGGCGCGGCGCGCGGCGGTGTCATAATATACTACAGTTTATGAAAACAACTCGAGTTTCTACAAACTTAGCTTGTTTTCATAAAATGTACTAAATTATGACGCCGCAATATAATGTTACTACAGAGTGCATAGTTATAGGTTACACTCGTACCATACTCGTATACGCAATGTGACGTTTAAGCTAAATTTATATTTTAAAGTTTTTTTTATTATAAAACAATGTATGCAGGTAAAAATGTAAGCAGTATATTAGCAAACATTATCATTATTAGTTCACAAAGATACAACACATTTTCTGTTGGTATTATATGACTAGATACGATACAGTCTTTTTAATATATAAACTCTGTTTATCTAACCTGTAGTTACAGATATTTCTTACTAGTACAGCTGTCTGAAATAAATACATCGCGTAATAATAGTAAAGACTTAGTAGCGTGTACAAGATATAATAGGTATGATGTACTTGTTGTAACAGTTGTAACGCGTCGCATGTTATGTACTTACCTCTTGCCACGACCACTCTCGTAGTTTGTGCCCAACGCATGCTTCGCTATCGTGTTCTACTACAACGTGCTGATTCAACCATCATCAAGCTAGTGGAGTCCGAGTTGCAGAGACTCAGTCATCGACGTCAGGTAGCTAGCCTATCGGTGTTCTATCGCTTACATTTCGGAGAGTGTGTGCACTCGAATTACATCAGTTGATTCCCCCATGCCCTTTCTATAATCGGACCACGAGACGAACTGACCAACGCCATCCATTTATGGTTGACATACCTCATGTCCGCTCGAAGCGTTTTGCTCCTACATTTATCATCCGTAGCGTAAGGAGTGGAACTCGCTGCGCGCGTCTTTGTTCCCTGATAATTATAATCTGGGAATCTTCAAGTCTAGAGTGAATAGATATCTTCTAGGTAAGCATGCTACATCTTCGGCCGCATCATAAATACATAAACAACACAACAGCTGACTTGAGAGCGATGTGTTGCGATGCACATAATTACATAAATATCTGAAAGTTTGTGGGTGAGAATGTTTAAAACGCAGAATCTCAGTAACAGCTGATGCACTTCGGATGTTTGATTTAGAGTTTTAGATAGTCTAGACCCTGAATTAGGACATACATACGCTACGTCACGGAATATCTATACTGGATACAGCTAGTCAGTATAATGTTGTATTACAATATACTTGCTATCAATATTACAATGATTTTATACTACTACTTACAACATTTGCGAAGAGTATTTTTACGTTTTATATATGAACATAACAGGTTATATTTCTTTACCACATTAGCATTAGAATATAAGCGTTGCGTGTCAAACGCCAATTGACGATACATCGCAAAAAATAACGACACATGAGACCGATAGCGTCGAGAGTGACGACGGATTTATGGCGGTTGTGGTGGATGTATTCCACATTTTTTTAACCGTTCTGTCAACTAATTCGTTCGAATATGTTGATAATAAAACCCGTAACCATTTGTAAGTTCAGTAGGCATTTATTCAACCAGGTCAGTTGCGTTTGACTTCGGTACGCAATAAGTTAATTGGTACTGTATGGATCTTGCTGGCTCTCTTTACTACTCAAACTCATTGTAACATATAAAGTACAAGCTATCTTTTGTAAGCTATATAGTTATTTTCTAAGCAAGCATGCTACTTCTTCGGCCGCATACTTTCCATCAGGTGAGATGGTGGTCAAATGCTTGTCTATTTGGCATATTAAAGCTATTCCTCGCAGATTTGCCTATATTCTATTGCAGGCTTTATACTATCCACAAATAAAATTTCATCCATATTTGTGTAGCCGTTACAAAATGTATGCATCCAATATTGGCGATTTTTGATATATTAAGCAGAAGGTATCTTGGTTTATAAATAACGTAGGACTCGTGTTGCGCATGTGGATACGGAGTTGTTGTGGACACGTGTACGTGCTTGTAAATCACGGCGACACGTTACACCGCGACACCGGCGGCGGTGGTGGCGGCGCGGGCGCACCCTTCCGTCGCCTTCGGCCCGGGCTCGTTACCACATTCCCGGGATTCTGGCGGCTCAACTTCACATTCTATACTGACAACATCTAAATCAATAGCGGGTAAAGTACAGTAATGTACAATGTTGACAGTCACAATTTCAAAGTTAATATGGATATTTGTGTTTATAGATTTTCGAAATGTTCATTAGGTCCTGATAAAGATTCATAAACGTGAACAAAGCATAAATTAACGCCGAGAGAAGAAATCCGTTTGACAAATTACACCTCGCAGATTTTATCGGCGTCGTAAATAAATAATGGCAAATGTTTTATGTTTAAATCGACTGTTGGTGCCGTTCTGTCTTCTACAAATCGTAAAAGGTTTCTCATAGCAGGCTGGAATAATTTGTTATTATTAATTACATTTATATAGTTATTTCAGGAATGATGCGAATGTATTGCTACGAGTATGCGTAGGTACTTATCTTCCGCATTTGTGTGGTATCTACAAACAAGTTGTGACACAACTCGTCCACCGATACAGCGACGTTCAGTCCAACCTTGCTCGTCGCACTTTACCACAGTCATCTGTATAGTGGCCTTATGATTTTCGTTCTTAACGTCTCGTTTATAAGATACATTTTGCATCTATACACTGGCCAACAAAACTGTCCGCTCAGTTGATTTACGCGATGCATTAGCGGCGGACCGACGGACAGTATATTCGCATCGATTTATAGCCAAAGCTGAAAAATTAAGCTGATCAAATCAAAAATGTCCCGTATTCGCCAGCTTATTGCCGTATGCATTGCTATCACATCCAATGGGTTTTTGTTTTTCGCTCACTGGGTTTTCATAACTAGGGACATGATCTCATTATTAATCGACATTAATCACAGAATGACATGCAGGTTTGATTAATTAAACGCAAGTCATTAACCACATTAATGTAGTGGTTATGAATATGATTAGTTAAACTAATGATTTGTTGTTTTTAAAACACTTTTGAATTGTTTTAGGTAACTCAGTTCAGGTTGTCTTTAAAAAAGAGTAAGTATTTAATATTCATCTTTAGCTAAGGGTCAATGTCAGCATGACTGGCTACTGCTAACTATTAGTGACCCTGAAAACTCGTGTCACTAATATACTTCGTGGCTTGTAGTGAGCTTCTTTGCTGTATGGATGTATTTAATATTGGTTTACATTTATATCATATTACAGCCAGGTGGCCTGTAGAGCATACTTTAGCTAATCAACTTTTTGTCCATGAAATTAGCTAAATAACATTTATTGTGAATGAATTCTTAAATTTTAAGTTAGGGTTAGCAATATTTGTGACTTTGTGGTGCAGTAGGTATCGACCTAGAGCACGCACAGGTCGGCAGGGCAGGCGGGCGCGGGCGGGCGGCGGCGATGGTGGCGCTTATTTAGAACCACTTGAAAAGCACGCGGCTGCGCCCGCGCCCTCGCCTGCCCGGCGCGGCGCCAGCCCGCGTTCTGGATAAACTCAAGTGCCATCTGATGCCAGTATATCTGATAAATGACAGATTGTGTGTGATTATTTCTTACCACTTTTACTTTGCGTTTCATTGGGTTAACACCGACATTTTATGTCGATGTCAAGCAAGCGGTACGCACGGACTGAAACCTCAAATAAAATATTGGGTTGCTCCCAAGCAACACCTGAACCCATTCAGCGACCATTCAGCGACCATTCAGCGACCAGCGACATTTTCTTCAGACAATTTATAAAGAAATGTTACAACTGGTTTTTGTGTAGTCCCAGTCAAAACTTTAATGAGAAATCTCATTAATGGTCGAAAATAGTCGCGCTGTCAGCGCTACTATACTAGTAGTTCGCCCGGAACTGACCTTTGCTTCGACATTTTGGATTATAGAGAAAACATTTAGAGGTTAATTTTTTTTTATTCTGGTTAGGCAAACGTTTGACCACTATCTGACCTGATGGTCGACGATGAATCACGTTTGGCTAGAAGATGCCTATTCAATCGCAATTTAAAGACTCCCATATTGCATTTATCAGGAAACATAGACTCAGGTAAGGAGTTCCATTCTTTAGCGGTTCGCATAATGAATGTGGAAGCAAAACGCTTCGTCCGTATATGTGGAATGTCTACTATATAGCGGTGTCGCTTAGGAGTCTGTCTTGATGTCCGATAATAGAATCTGGATGGGGGAATTAGATTGTGTAATTCCGTTGCACACTCTCCGAAATGTATCTGATAAAATACCGAGAGACTCGCCACCATGCGACGATGCCCCAAGCTCTGAAGTTTTGCATCAGTCAACTGGTTGCTGTTAATAAGTATCTTGGCTCTTCGCTTAGCTGAACCGTCCCAAAGATGAGAACAATACTCCATACATGAACGCACCTGCGCTTGGTACACTACAGGTCGAGTAATTGTTTTGGAGTGAAGTACCGTCTCGCTTTTGCAAGGATTCCCAGATTTCAACTCAATATAAACCCCAAAATTTAGCTTTGAAGATAAAAACATACCAAGTCATATACATATATTTATATAGATTTTGTATACGACAAGGAATTCCTATCATACATCAAAAAATTGTTATCCTTTAATCAATAACTTCATCACAAAGATATTATTTTAGATTACGTGGTCTATTCATAAAATCTACAGAATTTGGATTACATTAGTTAACAGAAATATATGAATGCAACAGTTTAAAAAATATATAGTTGTAAAATTTGGTACAAATAAAGATAGTCCAATGTATGGAATAGGTCATAAGCTATATGTTTATCTTATTTAAGCTGTTTTTTTCCTTAATATATTAAATAATGTAACACTATTTTTTACCGACTGAATCTTAAGTATGACGGTTGTGTAACATTTAAAGTTTCTTTTTCAGCAGCTAGAGCTATCGGAACATTTCTTAAAATTAGTGTAGTTTTTTGACAGATACTTTAAAGTTGTGGGTGTTATCGATATTTTTATTTTGCCATGGTTGATGGTAGTGAAGACCAGAAGGACAAAATTTGATTTTATTTTTTAGATAAACCCAACTTTATTGTAATTGGGTGGAGTTTGTGAATATTCCATAGCGTGCAGATGAAATGCCGTCACTTCGGCTGCGCTCTGATTGAAAGTTAGTACGACAGCGGTATCTGCAAAACGGATGGTCGACAGTCGGCCAGATTCGGCCCACTATGGCGTCGTTTCCATTTGGGCTGTACTGTATCTGGTATCGCAGCCGATAATCAATCACGTTGATCCTAGCAGCCACTCCGCCACTCTACCGGCTAATACGCACATTGCCCGCGTCTGGCCGCCGCCGCCGCCGCCGGCTAATGTGAGATCAATGCAGTCCCGATATAAATAGGAGCACTTCATCATCTGCTGCTATGAATGTTCTGATCTAACAATTTTATCTCTCTATAATTGAAATTTAAAGGTGCCAAGATTTTGTGGTTATTGTTTCTTACTATTGATGGAAGTTTATACATCGAACAATAGATTCAATAATAAAACTATGTAGAGTTTAATAAAACACTATACAAACTCTCATAAAAATATCACTTGAGGTTGGGTTTGATCCCGCGGCCGTAGGGTGTCATGGCCAATTGCTACAACTTCTGAACTACAACAACGTCAAGGTAACTGCATTGTTAGACATGCTGGCCGTAGTACTTCGCCCCGAACCTAAGTGGCCTCGTGACAACTTATTGACAATTGCTCGACAAAAACTTTGGTATACGTATTTTATAATTTTAATTCATAGTTTAGGGTTGAGGCTAAAGCTTGCAAAGTGCTGAAACATCCGAGCCAACTTAGCGACTTCGCTTCGTTTTATTAATTAAAATGAAAATGTATATACTGTGGTAATCATTTTATTAACACACATTATGTTTAAAGAAATATATTTTTGAATACGTTTTTGCTTAACTCTGTTATGTCATGCAGCAATTATATATAGATTACTAGCCGTTTCCCGAGGCTTCGCCCGCTATTGTCAAGTTTAAAGTAGTCCATGTGTTAATTCCACGTATAAGCTATGTACATTCCAAATTTCATCCAAATCCACATAATCACATCATCTCTAAACATATACGCTTTCACACGCACACATTAATCTTTAATTAAATATGACTGTATTTGCACGGCTGCAGACAATGATTTCATTGCAATTAATAATCTGTACAAGTAATAATAAATACCTATAATACTGGTTTATGACTTTGACATACAACAAAATCATACTAATATTATGAATTCAAAAGTTTGTGTGTTAGAGTGTAAATAATTATGTAAGCGTGTAATGTGTGTATGTATGTTTTCTCTTCACGTTGTAACGGCTGAACTGATTTGAATTAAATTTGAAATGTGCATAGCTTATGCCTAGGATTACAACAATGGCTATTTTTTACTTTGAGAAAAGCGGACAAAGCCGCGGGGAACGGCTAGTAAATAATTCATTTTTGTAAGGTTAACGACTTGAAAAAGATAAGGTTTACAATTTGACTGAGTATATCTTTTTTCAATTGTTTGGGTATGGTACTTAAACATACCTACCCGTAACCTTATGATATATACGTATTATATGTATATATATATATATATACTAGTCAAACATACTACATCTTCGGCCGCATTTTTTGTAAATTATTGTAGTGGTATAGCTGATAATATAATGGAAGTAAGTAAGTAAATAAACTGTTGCCTTACAAAGATTTACGTTCATAGTGATCGATTTGTGTAACTCGTGATATCTGTGAACACTTGCTGTTCGCTTCGAATGTTGTGAACTCTTGAACCCTTAGTTTTCAGTAGTTGGACGAGTTTCCGACGCAGCCACTTCAGAGCACATTGTGGGTGCATAACGGTGCAGCTCGGTTCCCACAGGCGCGGCGCAACGGCGACAAGTGGCACCGCAGCTAGCAGGTGGAAGCTCTTCAGACCAGCCGGCCGCGGCGCGATGGGTTGGGGACATACGTTTTCAGATCAGTCGCAAAAAATTTAGTCTGCGATGCGATGATGACAAACGCTTACGGTTTCTTCGAATTATTTAAAATAAGCCATAAAAGTAGTTTAGTCCCAAATCTGGGAGTATTCAATAGGGATTTTCTTCACATTTTTATTTACCTGTTGAGGCATAATTTGGCTAGGAATACATGTAACGAGTACATGTTTGTCTTCATGATCACTTTTCATCAGATACCAACCAGTGAACATATTTAAAACTGGGCAGACTCACCGCCACACCTTTTTGTCAAACCAGTGTTTTTTTTTTGCATTGTTTGATTTGATCGCCAGTGACTAGTTTTTCGCCCCGAACTGGAAAAGCTTTTGATGTTAATTGCACGTAACTTTTTTTGAAATAATAATTGTTTGGTTATTATATTTGTTACTTAGAGGATATAACAGATTATAGACGCGAATTTCAACCTTAAATGTTTAGCCGTTTTTGACCTAACTGTTTTTATTACAGTTTGGCCTACAAAATTGCAATTGCCAACATAATTTTTTTTTTTTTTTATGTTCGATCAGCAAGTGTTCACAGATATCACGAGTTACACAAACCGATCACTATGAACGTAAATCTTCGTAAGGCAACAGTTTATGTAACTTACTTCCATTATATTATCACCTATACCACTACATTACTTTACCTTGTGCGTGAAAAAGAATCTTTTTACAAAAGTAGTGTCGTATTCTACTTGCTCTTTTCAAAAATAAAAGACACAGCAAGAAAAAAAAAATTTTTTCGTTGCCATTTTTGGCTTAAGGTCGTTTAGTTTTTTGCTAACCCGGCGTAAATGAGGTGAAAAATAATTCACTAAATATGCTCCGCGAATTAGCTCGTCAATCTGTTAATAAACATTAAATTTTGCCCTTGTCCTCTTCCATGAGTTGAGGGTTTGGATATTTGAATTGAGAGAGAGAGAGACTTTTAGCTTCACTCCCCTAAAAGTAGAAAGTTGGTCTGAATATACTAAACGTGCTCCATCGTCGACCGCATCGTCACTTACCATCAGGTGAGATGGCGGTCAAACGTTTGCCTATCTTAAATAAAAAAAAATAATACAATACAATAACTCTTTATTTGTCAATAAAGAAACTAACTAAAAGATAAATACAGCTTACAGAGAAACTTATAAAGATTGGTACAATGGGCGGTCTTATCGGTAAGAGCGATCTCATCCGGCCAACCTTTGGATGGAAATATAGGGTCCATATTGGCTCGCATAAAATCTGAAGTCATAATTTAAAGTGGCATAAAAACTTTAGGCCCACGCATCAATACGCCACATGATGATAAGCATAACGTTTAAGGCATAAACATTTTCCGCATAACAATATTGAGCATAATGATAAAGTGGCCTAAAACGAATGTGCATAAATATATCCGGGCGCTTCGCCAGCCGCTGCCGCGGCACACTCGCTACGCTCGCTCGGCTCGCGCGTTTATGTGGTCACCAGTAACCTAACGCTCCTTCTCGCTTCGCTCGTCGTTGCACCTATATTATGACTTAGCCAACAATTCAAATATTATGCCTAAAAACATTAGGCCAACAAATATGGGTACTTGCCAACTGATCATAGCAGTGCCGGATTAACCACGTAGCAAGAGTAGCAATTGCTAAGGGCGAAAGGGGGCCCCACATATTGAAACCCACTCATCTCTGCCTGAGCGTGTATTTTTGAGTGAAACTTATTAAAATGTGGTATATTGAATTTACTTGATGTCAAAAAAACGTGAAACGTTGAATTGAATTTAATATATATAAAATATACTTTAAATAGATAACTATTGGTTATTTTTTTAGCGAGGAGAGCCACGAGTAATATAGTCGAGAAGTGAGTTTCCTGCGAAAAATTGTTAGTATTATGGCAAAAATATGAGCGATAGCTCATTTGATACCAAAGCAAATTTTGAGAAAGACATTTTTTTTTATTCTGGTAATCTAAATTTTAATTTGTTATTAAGCTTTTTGATAATAACTCAACAACCATGAGTGATATTGAAAATCGGAATAAATGGGGAAATTTCCTAAAAAAAGTTTGGACTCTCAGAACTCTAGCCCCGCCCCATACACAATAATTTTATTTAATATTTAAATGAGGTTGCGCGTGGCTACTGTTGCACGAGCGTGCCTTTTTTTTTGTGCTTACGTTAGAGCGCCTACGCGCCTACGTTAGAAGGGTATAACCCAAGAAATATTTTATATGGGTATAAAATAATAAAATCGTTCGCGCCGAACTGAATTCTCGCGCCTACATTTTGCCTCATGGATTTTTTTTTTATGTTTGATAGGCAAGCATTTGACTACAATCTCACCTGATGGAAAGCGATGATGTAGCCGAAGATGTAGCATGCTTGCCTAGAAGATACCTATTCACTCTTGACTTGAAGACTCCCAGATTATAGCGTTTGGGGAACAAAGACGAAGGTAATGAGTTCCACAATCTTTTGAGGTTACTTGATTATAACTTTTTTCTATATAATAATTGTTTGATTTCTGTATTTGTTATTAAAGTACTGGATATAACGGATATAAGTATAAGTTTCAGCGTTCAGTGTGAAGCCGTTTTTGAGATTGACTCCGGGACAAAATATGTCTAAAAACAGTGACATTGGTGGCCTACCAAGTCGTTATTTTCCAACATAGTTTTTTTTTAAACCGATTTCGTACTCAATTTGTCACGCCCTTTTCAGCGATACCCCACAAGGATAGATATAAAAATAAAAAAATTGTTGATCCCCACTTACATGTATGGTAGCCCCCTTAATATTTTTATTCATATAATTTTAAATGTCATTTCTGGATTCGGGCCGTAGTTTTACATATTCTATGAGAATTTGAAGTCATTCGCTTATATGGTTTAGGCGCTAGATGCCTCTAACAGACGGACGGACGGACCGACGGACAAAGTGCTGAACGACCCAAGTCAAATTAGAGATCTCACTTCGCTCGATCAATTAATATTACAATCTGAAAAATATCTCATACAATCCAAACACTAAAAGAAACCAAGTCGGAAATCTCATCTCTGGCTTTTTGTACTTGTCAGAGCCTAGCAGGGGTTATAGTAATCTACTAGACTATTAATTACCCACAAAATTGTAACCTATAGATGGCAAATGAACGTATTGAGTATTGCATTGTTATTTTACCACTTTATACTAAAGAACCCATACCAGATCAAGGGCTCTTTGAAAGAATTTGCTACGGGCCCCGCGCTTGCTTAATCCGGCACTGGATCATAGTATCAGATTTTCACATTAACCGATCATAAATGTTGTTCCCATCTGATCTTAAGATCAGTCGCAACTCAAATACTTATGCAAAAATAAACGATATGCCCTAACATTATTATGCCAAATCATGAATATGCCAAAACTTATTATGCGAAACATTTTTGGCCAAATTAAACTAGGAACTGGAAAATTATGCGAGTCAATAGGCACCCGGAAATATTCACGAAAAGATAATGTAGAGATAGTGGTGCGATAAAATGAATGAAATAAATTAAAAGTAATAGAAGACAGACTGCATTGCGACACCGATACATGGTTGATATTCCTCAAATGCGCACGAAGCGTTTTGCTTCCACTTTCATGATGCGCACTGCAAAGGAGTGGAACTCCTTGCCAGAGTCTGTGTTCCCAGATAAGTACAATCTTGGAGTCTTGAATAGGTATTTTCTAGGCAAGCGTGCTCCATCGTCGACCGCATCGTCACTTAACATCAGGTGAGATAGTGGTCAAATGTTTGCCTATCACAGTTAAAAAAAAAAAAATAGAAATACTAACATTGTTTAAACTACATAAACAATACACACGAATAATAATATAACAATAATAATTAAGTAAACTTCTATGAATATTGACGACCCAGTTGGCGCAGTGGACAGGTCTCCGCCCTCTACGCCGTGGGTCCTGGGTTCGATTCCCGGCAGGAACACAAATTCCTACCCAGGAGATATTTGTGCTTCTGGTTCTGGGTGTATTTGTGTGTGTGATGTAAATGTTTCCAGCACCCACGATACAAGTCTTTGAACTTAGTGTGGGGCTGTGAGTGTGAATGCGTTTGTTTTTTTTTGTTTGTTTTTTATTTAACATATATAATTCACATATAGTAATGTTTACAGATTGGACAAATAAAAGTTTTTGACTTGAGTTTGGTGTTTGTTCTTGAGTTTGCGCGCGTTTGACATTCACAGGCGGAGCATTCCAGAGACGCACGGCTTTTATGGTAAAAGATGAATCGAAGAAGCTCGTGCTGTGTGCTGGCATTTTGAGAAGCAAGTTTTACTATGAACTTAGCAACAGGGATTTAGAGAAGTCAATCATATATGAAGGGATTAAAATAATGTTATAAAGAAGAGAGACTTCCACTCCTTAGTAGTATGAACTCCCATCCTTTTAATAATCTATCTATCCTATCCTATGGTAGACTTTGCTACTGTATTTTTTGTCGTAAAAAGTTCCTGCATCCGAATAAGAGTTGGCAGCCGTAACACAGGTTCGACCTAGCACGGCTACCAAAGTGTTGTGTTACTTAAAATAAAAATAAAAAATTGTTTGTATATACCTTTCTACTACTAATCAATTAGATATTATTTAACTTACTTACTTACTTTGCACTTAGTTATAAAGATGTAAACAATATATAAAAATTTAAAAAAAAAAAAAAAAAAAAGAAGATATTGTAAATGAGTATTCCGACGTAGCCGTATAGGGAGCCACTTGAGCTTTGAGCGAAACTCAGAGACATGGTCATATTTCCGGAGGCAGTAATTAAACCGAATACAGAAATGTTATAATCGCTCTAGTTTATTTAGCTGTTCTTGACTCTAATTTGCGGTTAAGTGTCTTCTGCGCACGCTCTCAACACGTAAACGTTGAATGTGTGTAACAAGCAACAAAATCGTTCGAAAATTTGTGGAACGCAAGCAAAGATTAAAAAAACCGCCTTCACAGCCTTATCTTTGGAACCCATGATCAGATTCAATAAATGAAATACGCATTATTGAGGATAACTCAACATCTACTAGTCAGATCTTGATTAAAATTAAAATTAAATGGGATCACGAGAAGCACCAAAACCACCTTATAAATACAAAACAATCAAAATCAGTTCTTCTAGAATAAAGGTAACAAAAATAAAATTATACAGTCGAATTGAGAACCTCCTCTTTTTTGTGAAGTCGGTTAAAAAACTAAGTACTCTACACATTGTTCCATTTGATAATCTCGTAAAATCGCGATAAGAAACGCAACTTATATTTATCAAGCTATAATTTTATTGGAAAATAATACGGTGATCTTACAATTTGACCCAGAAGCCTGGAATTCGATCGAAGGCCACCTGAATGCATAATTCAACTGATGGAGTCACGTGATCAAGGAATAGCAGTCAGTTCCGCGTCGCGCCGTGTCCCATCACATAAACAGGTAGACATTTTGATAACATTAATGTTATCAAAAATTTACAATTGATTATCATTGAGATAACGATATTTAAGTATAGGTAATTTTGGCAAAATTTACATCGATCAATGTGATACCTTAGATAATATTTTTGCTAAAACAGCGATAAATTTTGTATCATTTGAAAATGATATAATGAAGAGTTTTTATGCATTACTGGCAAATATTACACCGACGCCGTAGAACAGCTTTATTTATTTATAACTAGGTAATGCTCTGGCAATAAAAGTTTATAATAATATTCCGAAAGATCCCGTTTCAATTATATTAAATAAAAATACACCGATTATTAATTGAACATTGTGTGTACTTACGCTATGAAATAATTTTGGAATGGTTAATTACGACAGGAAAATTCGAATAATTATTGACACAATTAAATTGTTTGTATTGATATTATTGATCTTTTTATTTGACATAATTTTCTTTTAGACAATATTAATAATTAGTACCTGGATGACCGAGCTTTGCTCGTTAAAACGACGTTTTCAAATACAAGACATTCAACCCAAATATATTGCTCGTTTAAAGGTATTAGATGACATATCTTTACAATTAAAAGTACATACCAATTATTATTTAAAGATGGAAGTATAATTTGTGTTTAATTTTAATTTTATAATGATTAGAATGGTGAAACATGCTGTTGCAATATTATTCAAACCCCTTATTGTAAGTACCATGTTTCAAGCAAAATAAATATTCTCTTTTAATAAAATTTTCATGAAGGATTAAGTATGTACATGCATTTCTACATGGTAGTAGAAAAGATGTGGGGCTGTTGAGGTATTCAGATAAAAACAAAATATATATAAGTTGCAGAATTTATAGCGGGATCTTCATGAGCTACTGCAAATTTTTATGATCTCGAAATTAAAATAACTGGTTAATAAGTAATAAAGGACATACAGGCGTTTATCGAGTAGCATTAATCTTTTGGCATCCTGAGAGTAGCTTCAACTATCTTGCGCAGAACACGTGTTCGGAGATAGAGAAGCCTGAGCTTGTTATCAATCTCACTATCGTGCATCGGCACAGAATATATACTAGCCATCGGCGCGTCTCGTCACATTATAGCGACATTAATAATCGCATGAAGCGGCGCGTGCGCATGGTTTGCCATCATTAGTGCCATCTGCTGCGAGGGGCGGGAGAACATCCCCCGGTGGATAAGATAAGGGTTGAAATATTGTTCCAGACGGTGCGGCATTAGTGCTCTCACTGATGTAATGAGTGCCGTTATTTCGACAGAGCCGAGTCCAAACTTTTTGTAGATGGTTTTTGCAAATGCAGATGTTCGTTTAAAATAATTTCACAATATATCGTAGCGCTCAGGCTGGTAAAGACATCCGTTCTTTACCGTACCTTTTAACACAAATATAGCGCTTTTACTAATTACCAAAATGTTTTATATCCTTGAGTTCCGTTCCGTTAACAAACGTTATTAAATTCGTGGGAGGTCCCACACAATAATGTTTTGTAAATTTATAATAAAAACCTTTATACCATTGTAATACGGTACCGCATGTACTCATCTACTCAAGTACCTCTCAGTTCATCACTCGTAAAAGGATCATAAAAGCTAATTATGAAATGGTAGAACCCACACAAATTAGTTCGAAACATGTTTTAATAAAATTTAAAATATTCACTAGGTACCTACTACAAGTTTATATTTTAAGTTATTTGTCAAATGTTATTCAAAATGGTATGTAAAAATAACCGTTCATAAAAATATCAGATCTTTAAGTTGATTGTGTATGTAATATGTGATTAGTCGAGCAGAATTTGCCTGCAGAGGCCTTTTAAGAAGATCTCGAGATAGTTTGTGCTCTGCGCTAGCTTAGCACACAAAACTATATCAAACAGGTGAGATAGTGGTCAAATGCTTGCATATCTACCATGAACAAAAAAAACAAACTGAGGCATGTAACTTCTCCATTAAAATAATTGAAAACGAGGCGAAATCTGTAAATAAATAGCATAGCCGCACATTACTCAAATAACAACGAAGCGGGCATGCCACGAAAACAATAAAGCGGTCACTCCGACATGAATACTAAAAGCATTGAAAGAAGAAAAGCGTGTTGTCAGGGCGAGTTCGGAGCGCCTTGCATGCAACTCTACGCTACAAATATCGTAGGGCGCCGCCCCTCGCGCAGAGCCTCCAGGCCGCGATGCCCCGCCCCGCCCCGCCCCGGGCGGTGGTAGTCGCGCCCGCACGGGAAAATAATTTATTGTAATCGGGTGACCATCTCGATATACGAAGGGCTTATTAAACCTTTGACGATTATTTATTAACATTGATATTTATCTCGACCTGCAGTTAAAAATAATGCGCTGCGATAAAGCTTATTTTATTGTAATGAGGTCACAAAATAACGCTTGTGGGAAATAATGGATATATTTTGAGAATATAAGGAACGTTCTGGAATTGTTATAAATTGCCAGACTGGCTTTAATCGCCGACTCCTAAAATGTATTCTGATGAGGGTTTTTTTATTGCTCAGGGACATAATCCACTGACTTTCACGTAAACTTTATCATGCTATCAACTTGTAGGTAGTTACTAGATTCGGATTAATTCAATGATATACAGTAGTTTTAAATATGCATAAAAATTAAGTAGGTACACATATTAAATAACGTTTTATATCGGCAATAACAAAATATAATGATTAATGATTATTTATTGAGCTTCAAAATAACAATGTTTAGCATTTATTAATAATTATAAGAAAATAAATAAAATATTTGTCGAACAACCAGTGCAATCGCACTGCCTCATATGCGCTGTAAACTTCAAAAATTCTAGTCCAAAATTAAAGTTACAATGTCCATGTCGACCAAGTTGTCCCCATGCAGTGACACTCGGATGGAAGACTCAAGTCCGTGACTGTGCCCGTATCGTGGCCGCCGCTCTGTCGCAAGATAACACTGTTGTGGATGTTTCACAACCAAACTGGTATTTACTTAATATGCCTACGTTTCATTTATATATCTATATATTGCATCAGATCATATCATTTATAGCACAATGCCGTTTCGAATGTATTCGTTTTATACAAAAAGTTTATTAGATTTCCCACATTATAGAGGAAACGTATTATCATTAATTAGTAAGTATACTAAGTCTTCAATGTCAATGCTTCATCTTTATATTCGGAGCTCTACCTACAAGTGGCATATAAATAGTAAATATATCCATAGAGAGTGTAACTTAAGTTAGCGGCAATCACAACAATTAGTATAATATATACCACATTGTTATTTTTTAAGATTTTTGACCTTTCTAACTTGCTAGGGTTGAGATCGTCGGAGAACCTCAAGCTCTAAATGCCACAACACACCAGCTCGTTTTATGACAGCTCATTCAGTGTTGAAGCCGCTTGGCTTGGAATGCGCTTCATATAGAAATAAAGCGAGCTCAGTCGCTGCCCATACTTAAGGAACTCGTCAAAGCTCACATTTGTCTATTATCATTACTTATAATTAAGTATATTATAATTTTTTTTTTTTTTATGTCTGTTACCTTTAACTTCTCTCCACGTGAGCCGATTTTAAAGATTTGTTCTTTAAACCAGTAAATTTGCAGTTACCATGTCATAAATGGTTTTTTTTTCATCTTATGTTATACATTTTGAAAATATAAGACTAAATTGAACTATAAAACGAAATTTAATTTAACAAATTTTTATTATAACTAGTACAAAATATAATATATTATTAGATTACGTTTTTTAATCTAATAGACCGATGCCAGTTGGAAAAATGACCAAAATGCTAGCAGCATTGCCACGTTAAATGGCAGCTACGTTGAAGGTTAAAATTTGTTTGTAAAACAATTTTGACTTGAATATTTCTTTAGTAGTAATCTTAGAATATAGAATAATACTAAGTCTGTTTTGATTTAGGTACTATACTTACAATTGAAATAATATGTTTGTATATCCTGAGGTAAATTTTAATTTTGAAATCCTTCTATATCCTTATGAATAACTATCTTCTAATTAGGTTAAAGCGAATAATAGCTGGGGCCTGGTTGAGTCTGAGCCCCTGGTGACCGCGGGAGCGTTGAAGCCGATGCTGGCGCGATCGCTGCGGTGGCTGGCAGTGGTCAGGGTGACGGTTTTCCATGCGTTATCAAGCGGCTGCATTACCCCTGTCCCCGCCCGTCCGCGACCCTGGCCTGGCGCCGGGGCTCTTAGCGCGACAAGTTCATTTGTGTTTGTTTTTTGTTCGGCGACGGAGAAGGTAATTAATTAGGGCGCCTTGTGGGAAAGCCGCTCGGATTTGCGATCCACTCGCCCTCGGTGACCGCTCGACCGCGCTCGGTACCGAGACCTCAGAGTGCAGTAGCCTGTCCCTGCCGATTACAGCGAGTTGTGATCGAGTATCTCCATGGCGAGGTTAATGCTCTACAAATGCTACACTACCGTTTTTAAATAAAGAATAAACGTTTTCACACATACAGACCCACACTAAGTTCGATGAATTGTGTCGTGAGTGCCGTAAACATTCACAACACACACTCACAATAACAACCATTTGATACGTATTTGTTTAGAAGTGCGTCATGCAATCACAGGTCTGTAGGTGGTCATGTTATCTCTACAAAATTCTAAATCACTGTCATAATGAAAGAATGTCTCCGGTTTTTAAGTAATTCAGATGTCTGGGAGGCTCTTCACACCGGGCGGCTATTGTCTTGCGCAGGTTACGTTGCGTAACGATTCTCATAAAGCCCCTAAACTACAAATGAGTCACAAGGGTGAGATGCGAGATAACACCACATGGCAGTGCGCGGTAATTACGCGGAGATGGTATCTGCGGCTACCGGCGCTACCTTGTTATTAATATTCACGTATGTTATTACAGCGAGAGCCTCCGCGTAGAGAGGTCCCGGCCAAGCCGCGTGGGCGAGCGAGACGGCTATGCCGCCTTTGTTTGGCGGCTATTAATAACGCCACGACACGCTGCCCAGAGTGGATTAACACATTAACGGGTCCTCGTCGCCGGAATAAAAGCATTCCCGGGGAGTGTTGAGAAAAAACGCGGTCCGGGGACATCGCGCGGATCAATTAGTAGGCCTTGTAGGCGCCACCGCCGCCGCTCACTAAACACTTCAAGTTTATACCCGACGCTATTAATACTCCCCGATACTATTTATGACCCATTAGAGTAAAAGAAAAAACCTGTTAAGCCATCTGGTTTTCTCTTTCTCCGTCACTGATAAGTTTGGAAAGGCAGAAACTCTATATTCTCTCCGAACAGTGAACACGCCAGCAAAGGTTGATGATTTTGTATCGTCTTCACTATGTGTAAATGGCATTCCTACAACGCTTTAAGATAATTGAGCGTATAATTTAGGAGGAAAACCTTTGTTTTGCTTTGTTGTGTATCCCTAAAGATATCCTTATATTTTGCATTAGGTAAGTATCCCCGTGACGCCTGACGCGCGCGCTGTGATACGCGGACTTGTTTATGAGCGATAACTTGCGTTCGTCACGCGCTGCGGTTGCGGTCAGATACCGCACAGGCCTCGTCGTCTCATCTTGAATTGTTGTGATTATTACGGTAAATCAGGACGGTTCTTGGGATATAGACTTGGAATATAGACAAACATCGCCGTTCGCATGAGAATCTATCTGATGGTAGAGTGTCGGCCGTGACTGCATCCTCAGCACCTTACTTAGCTTTAATTATCTGTCTTTGTAGTTAATTGTGTTTTATTTATAGATTTTGACACACGTCTGGTAATTGGAATGGAGGAAAACGTGATTCCGTATAAAACATGAACAAGTGTTACCCAAACGGGTTTTCCTGCTGATAGCATATCGCACAATAATCCAATAACCGTTTGATTCGAGTCAGCGACAATACTCATGAAACAATCAATATCTATGAAACCCGCAAAGGAGTTCTGCATGTCGAATGATAGGTACGAGTACATATCATATTTGTAGAATTTACTGTAATAAGCACTTACTTCTATCAAAGCATCAAAGCACTATCGCGAATTCACCTATTAATGCACAAATTCTGTTTAAATATTAGTAAGATACATTTGATAACGAGAAGGTTTATATATCATTCAAAATGATTTATTTGCACAAGGGCACTCAATAATTTTAGTTGTTCTAATGCCAGAATCGCAAAGTCAGTTAAATTGGCTATCAATGCCGGGGTTCCTCAAGGGTCGGTTCTCTTTGCAACGTTGTTCCTGCTGCATATTAACGATCTGCTTAAGCCCGGTGTATTTGAGTAAGCAGACGACAGTTCGATTGAGGAGAGTTACGTTTCCGACGGACGATCTAGTGGAGCACAAATCCAGCCCCAAAGGGGGCAATGGTTGAACTCCTAAACTTCAACTTAAAAGCCTTAAAGGCAGTCTCCGACTAGGGTGATGCCAACCTGGGCAAGCTTAATGCCACCAAGACACAGGCGTGTTTATTCACCGCTAAACGGCGTCAATTTGAACAGACTCCAACTTTCAGAATTGTATACCAAACTCTAACTTCAAAGCTCAATTTTGAAACTTTCATCGAGTCAAAAGCCCAACTAGCTGCGAAAAAGCTGGGAGTCTTTGGAAAGGTGAGACGGTACTTCATACCGGGACAGTTGCTCAATTTGTATCGAACACATGTCCGTTCATATATGGAGTACTGTTCTCATCTTTGGGACGGTTCAGTTAAGTACTAGCTTTAGGCTCTTGACACCATTGAGTGTGCCAAGGAATTGCAAGATATAGTTCCCCCATCTTCGTTCTATTATCTGACAAGCAGACAAACTGCTAAGCACCACCGTTATATGGTAAATATTCTACAAATGCGCACTAAATGTTTTGCTTCCATAATCATTGTGCGAACCGCAAAGGAATGGAACTCCTCACCTGAGTCGTTGTTTTCTGATGAGTACAAAATGGGAGTCTTCAAGTTGCGATTGAATAGGTATCTTCTAGGCCAGCTTGCTCTATCTTCGACCACATCGTCGCTTACTATCAGATGAGATAGCGGTCAAAAGTTTATTAATTATTTATTTTGAATAAAAAGAAAATTAGGTAATTGCTGCACTGACTATACTACATTTTATGCAAATTAAGCTTAACCACAGAGATGACTTGTGTTAAACATACGCATACACCACAGTACAAACATACGCAGTATGTCAACTCGAGGCTTGTAGGAAAATGCCTACTCTTTGCAGGGTTGTCACCATCTCAAAGTTTTGTAGGTACCTATGTAAAATGTATAATAACAAACGAATAAGTAGGTACCTATGGATACAATTTAATTAGCATGAAAGCTATAATTTGGCATGAATATATATTAGCCACGCCGACAGAGTCAAAACAAAATCTTGAAAAAACGTTTTTTTTCATATGTCAAAAGAAATCACGGTAGTAGTATATACATGTAACAAAGTTAAAAGAAATACTATGATAGTATTTTTTTTAACTTCGTAAGCTAAGTGTGCTTTTCAAGTTTACGTGAAAAGTGATGAGCGACCAACTTGCAAAATGTACTTGGAGAAGTAAAAATGTCGAATAAATTCCATTGAACATTATTTTTTAGTCCGCATTATTGCGATAGGCACTACTTACATTGCGCGTGGCCCGACACGCACTTGGCCGGTTTTTGATGATTGTTAATAATTATTATTCTCCTTGAATAAATAAATGTTTGCAGCATGTACTTGTGTACGACCCGGTAAAGATCAAACTTTTATTTAAATTACAAAAAAACCTACCTATCCAAAAACCTACCTAGCTAAAACGTAAAGTAGATTACACTTTAACTAGGTATATGTACTCTGATTAATCATGAGATACCTATTCGTGTACAAAATATAACATAATTTATAATTATTTCTATGCGAATGGCGCGAACACTGTGAAACGACGACGACGAGCGCGGGCGCCGCCCCTACTCGTGTTGGCTTTGCCGGCTAGGTCTGGGGCTGTAAGTTATCATAGTATGCGTGCTGAGGCACTTGCGTACGTGCGTGCACACATACAAGCCGCGCTTGGTATCACTCTATGAAGATAACATACTTCTTATGTTTGTACTATGCATACACTCACAAACCTTGGGGTATTGTTTTTCACAATTAACTATTGTTAACTGTTGGTAGGTAGGTATATGTATTAGGCATTGATACCCTACTAATACAAATGACTAGCCGTGGCCCGCGGATCGCCTGCGTTAATTAAATGAAAAAGTAACCTATGTGTTTTTCCAAAACCTAAAAATTATATATTAAAAATTTCATCAAAATCGGTTTATTCCTTACGGAGATACGTGGTAACAAACATTCACACACACACACAAACTAGAATTTATAAAATTAGTTGGATAGGATATTAGTGTTTAAACCAGTGTTTCCTCTAAATTGTAGTGTTTCTTTCACAAACAAGCTATACACATTATTTTAATGTTTTTTTTTAAATATAACTTATATTACTTATTACAAAAATACATAATAATTCATGATATTGTTGCTAGGTACTGACACTTTATTTATATTTATTACTAGTTGTTCCCAGCAGCTTCGCCCGCGTAAATAAAAAAAACATTTATCGGCTCGAGTTGTTAATATAGACAATTGCCTATCGAGCATAAAAAAAAAACATTCTTGAATACACCTGAACACATAAAAAATTCATAAACATCGATCTAGCCGTTCAGAAGGAGTTCAGTCACATACACACGTATAGAAGAATTAAATACAATATAATAAAGATTTCATTTGTTTTTTTTTTTATTTACATAATAATCACTTATTATTGCGGACAAACCAGCGTGCAGACCTATATTTATAATACATATATAAATAAACAATTTGAATTTAAGTGTATTCTGAACCATAACTAAATTCGGGCAAGCCTGCTTTTCTCCCGAATTCACAAAAAAGGAGAAGGTACTCAATTCGACTGTATTTTTTTTATGTTTGCTACCTCATATCTTCTTTCCACTTAAACCGATTTTAAAGTTTTTTTTGTTTGAATGCTAGTGCTTTCTCATTGGTCCAATTAAAATTTGGCCAAGTTATGATCAAGTTGTGTTTGAGTAATCGTTAATAAGTAATGCGTATTTAATACATTGAATTTGATCAAGGTTTCGAAGATAAAGCGGTGAAGTCGGATTTTTTAAGCTTTGCTTGCGTTTAATTATAATTTTGAACAATTCCTATATATAAGCACTTTTTGGCGCTGATTGTTACATAGATATATAGACATATATAGTATATAGATATCAGTATGCTTTCTGAGAAGGCAAACTAGGATCACTAATAGATACTGGACGCGGTGATAACGCAATGGTAATAGAGCGGGCTCTATGAGCAAGCAAAGCTATTTTTTAAATGTTAGATAGGCAACCGTTTCACCACTACCTCACTTGATGGAACTTGACGATGCAGAAGTTGTGACATGCTTGTCAAAAAGATACCGCTCACACTAGACTTGGAGAGTCCCAAATCATAGAACAAAGGATCGGGTAATGAGTTCCACTCCTTCACTGTACGGATGAGGAACTGGAGGTATATCAAACAAAAACAGACAATATTTGACAGTAAAAAGGGTGTGACAGAATTAGCTCGTGTAATTCCTGCTCACACTCTCCAAAATGTAAGAGATAGAATACCGATAGGCTTTTTACCTTACGTCGATGACCCAAAATTGCACTTTGTATAACGTAACTAAACTTAAAGTATATCCAGATTCTGAATTAGTAAAACATCAAAAAGCCAAAAAAGGTTAATAAAATAAAATTAATCAATAACTGTAATAGCGTTGGTCCGGCGGTCGGCGCATGCGCGGTGGAGCGGGGGAGGGAAGTAGGAGCGGGAAGAGAAGGGGGAGGGCAGCGGAACACGGAAAGGCTTTTGAGGCGGCGCTTCAGAGGGCGCGCGCCGACATTACAAGCCTCGGGCACACTGGCAAATGATTGTTCCTTAATTAATCCGAAATATTTTTTAATATTTCAGTTGAATTATTTTTTATAGCATAATACGTTTGTACATATGAGTAATTAGTATTTTCATAACGGAAAAAAGGACATTAAATAAATCATGCTTAAAAGGTGAAAATATCTCAAAGGTCGAGATTATTTCGAAAAATGTATTTTATTAGTTTAACATTAAAATATGAACCTCCGTTGGAGCTAAAGTACATTGTTTAGAATATAAATATTATTTGCTTTTATGGTTCTAACAACAAGTATTATTTTCAAACTGGTGGAACTCAGCCAGTGTGCCCACACCCTACGAGACAAGCCGAGCGCCGGCGCCCGATCCATTCCCCACGTTATGTCCTTGACCACTGCCTGATATTACCTCACTTCTGAAGACACCACACTTAATAGTTATAAAAGTTGAACGTACTTGCTATAAAATTATTAAAAACTGACTGTTGATAATGATGAATATATATAAAATACTAGCTGCGCCCCGCGGTTTCACCCGCGTTGATAATGATGAAAAGTGATGATGATGATGATGATGAAAAATAGATGTTGGCCGATTCTCATAGATACCGGATAAGCACAAAAAATTTCATCAAAATCGGTCAAGCCGTTTCGGAGGAGTATGGCAACGAAAACTGTGACACGAGAATTTTATATATAAGATTTTTTAATTGTTACTGCTTCCCTATGACTTATATAAAGGGCTAAATACACGGAATGGGGGGCAAAAACCATTTCAATTTCTTTTATATATGTCCATTATACTTGAAAAATATTTCAAAGGTAAAGTACGATGTTAGAAAATAAAAATTTGGTAAGTCACTAAAGTCACTGTATTAAGACCAATTTTGTCCCGGGGTTTATCTCAAAAATGAATACACATTTAAAACTGAAACTTACGGATAATATCCGTTATATCCTGTACTAAAATATTTAACGCAAGCAAAGCTCAAAAAAATGGACTTCACCGCTTTATCTGCGGAACTTTGATCAGATTAGATGTACTAAACACGCATTATTGAAGATATTTCAAGAACTACTGATCAGATCTTGATCAAATTTAAATGGGATCATATGGAAAGCAACATCTTTTAAAAAAAATAATTTTCGTTTCGGTTCACGTGGAACGAAGTTATAAGGTAACACAAATGAGTACCTCCTCCTTTTTTGTGAAGTCGGTAAAAAAAGCAAACAATTATTATTTAAAAAAAATTATAAGCAATGTTTGTGGGCAAAAGTTTTTTCTCTTTTAGGCAAAATTTAGGCGCAAAGAGTCAATTTCACAGTCTACTAGTATTAATATAAATTTTGCAAATACTCGTATATATTAGGTATTATAGTTAAAAGTAGTACATACGATTGAAAATTAATAGTACTACGTCATTTCTTAGATCAAAGATATTTATAAAATAAAACTACTCTTATTACCTAATCCTTCTGGAGATGATCCAGAATAGTTATTGTTCAGAGAGCGAGATTCTAAGGGAGGGGAAGGGGGAGGGGAGGAGAGAGCCGCCGTCCATCAGGCGGCACGGCGCGGCGGGATCTGATAACGCTAATGTACCTGTACTACAAATGTCCCCCATCTCGGTCGTAAAGCGGACATCCAACACTCATGCTTTTTGGACGTTTTCTACTCTGATGTTGCTTTTGGTGACGTAATGATTAGCTTTTGTACGTTTACTGAATGCCTGTTATATATGGGATTTGAGGCCAGAAAGGGTTGTTATTTTTAAATATATTAATAAATTTCATTCCACGTACCTGACAGGAAGGCTTTTAATTTGTAAAATCTGTATTCTTTTGTAGTTTGAGACTTAATTAAATATTTTCTCTATATAACCTTAGTTAAATGAGGCTATTCAATTATGATCTAAACTTGTACATATGGTTAATATACATATACATATATATAACTGGCAACTTATTTGTTTAGTCGACGCGATGTTTGAAATATATTTTGCAGTAATAATGTCACTAGGGCGGTAATACTCATGTCAGTAAAACTGAATAGTTAACTGGCATGCAAATTTTAACAGTGAGCTGAAAATCTCACGTATTTTTCAAAATTAATGAAATATGATTGTTAAAACATTTTCATCCCCCGTTTTTTCGTCGATAATGAAAAATTACCAAAAGTGAAATTAACTGCATGTTCCTAGTTCTGAGTAGGAAGGAGATTCATAAATATGACCAAAATAGGCATGATATATTTTTTTATCCGAATAATTGGCATAATGGACTTTCTGTGGCGGAATCTCTATAACGCAGCCATACAAAGACGTCATATCACTTGCTGCCAAAAGATGACCATCAAATGTAAATTCAAGATACGAAACGAAAAAGAAAAAAAACGAACGCTCATAAACTAAAAATATTATGCTTCGTGTTAATATTAAAATACTAACATGGCTATCTTAAAGATGGTTCAAAATTAGATAAGACTAAATTACATAACGATTGAGCTCTGATCCAATAACCAAAATAAGACATTACAAGAAAAAAATGAGACATTATTCATAAAGATTCGCTATATACGTACAATGAATCTTGCTTTTTCTCTTCACTTTTTTTTGTTACCTACGGGTTACACAAAAAAAATCTTAGGTCTTAACCTAATCTATAGTTAAATTAACTATACGTAAAGTGATTTACTTTTGACCAAAAACATAATATTATTTTGTTGGATAGGAGGTTGCGCGCAGCCGCGGCCGTCGGCCTTAAACGTGCCTACGAAAGATCTCAACGCGCGCGCGCGCGGTACTGTGTAAAATTTAAATCGTCTAGTCTGTCACAGCATCACGGCGACCAAACTAATTAAGCGATAGCGCAATACAAAAGCTCGTGTTGAAGTTGTGTCAGTTAAATACTCGTAATACATTTGTCACAGAATAAGTGGTCTTCATAAAAATCTGCAATGGCATCTTTGGTATACTTTGAACATGTGGTAAAATAAATTACACTAGTGACTCTGTGAACTGAAGACCTCGCGTATTTATCGAAATAGCTAAAGCATATTTTTATTTTTTACATTTTCAATCTACATATCTCCGCCATTTCGGAAAATTTCCAAAAACTGAATCGACAAAAAAAAATTGTATTAATATTAAACCCGTTCACAAAAATTTACGAGACTCTATTGAGAAATGCGATCTGAGAATCTGCGAGAGGAGAACCACCAGAAATGCAGACATACGAAAGCAATTTTGCCCAAGCTGAAACGGAGACGCTTTGCTCGTACTTTGCGCTTGCTTGGTCAAATACATAATATCGGGGATATATCAAATAAAAGAGTTTTATCATTGAATTTTAGAAATGTTATAACACAATACCTACCTATATATGCAAAGCATAAAATAGACTTAATTAGTTTAGATATAATCGAGTTTTAGTTATCAAATAATGTTTTTCTTTCTATTGGCAACTGATAATCATCTACATAATAAAATTATGTAATTGAGCAGTTGGTCCAGTTTTTTTATATTCCTGCTACCCGATGAGCCGATTATATAGGCCGGCAATATACAACTTGCAGAATTAGATTGTTAATGTTTACATTTTAATGAATTATGTAGTTGAATTGTAAGTAAAATGTTCACATTCCAATATATATATTGATTGAAAAAAAAAATGAATGAAAAAAAAATGCGCCGCCGAGTTTCTTGCCAGGTTCTTTTCGAGATGGCTGTAATTTTATAATTTTGCGAATCTGGCAGTAGAATAATTAACTTTCATGAGTGCCTCTTTGGGGTCCATGTGAATAAACAATTTTGATATTTCTTTTTTTTTATTACGAATAATGGTGTTTACTTGATGACATGATGTACTCGACCTATCGAAATATAATAAAAATCAAAATAAATTTTAATTGGGACAGTTTATTGTTCAAATATTAATTAAGCGTTACCGAGCAGAATGGCTAATGGTATATATTTTTATATTATTCTGCTAAAGGCCGGATGTAAACTTTCTAAATCTACCTCGATATGAGTTTATTGAAGTTTATTAAATAATGCAATTTCTAGAGTTGTTTATTAGGTTAATGTTTGGTACAAACACAATCATTGTAATAACGCCCGATATCAACACAGGTATTTATATATTTAAAGTTAAAATCTTATGTTTATAAACAAATTACTAACGTCGATTTTGTTTTAATAGCATCAGCCATGCTAGGCATAACTAAAGTAGTAAATTTAAAAAAGATAAATTATCTCTGCAAAAAGCGATAATTTACAAAAAAAAAATATTGCTTGAAGCATATATATGTAAAAAAATATTATAGATATATAATGGAATTATCTCGGCCAGAGCCTTTGAACCCAAAACTCAAACCAAGTAAAATCTAAATATATATAACTCAAAGGTGACTGACTGACTGACTGACATAGTGATCTATCAACGCACAGCCCAAACCACTGGACGGATCGGGCTGAAATTTGGCATGCAGGTAGATGTTATGACGTAGGCATCCGCTAAAAAAGGATTTTGATTAATTCTACCCCCAAAGGGATAAAATAGGGGATGAAAGTTTGTTGTACTTCTTAACGCGAGCGAAGCTGCGGGCAAAAGCTAGTACGCTATATAATTACATCGGCGACATTCGACGTTTTATACCGACGCGCTCGGAGCGCGAACAAGAATATTATATCACAAGACTGATGATATGAAAATAAATACCAGTTTACATATCAAATTTATATTATACACATGCTACACTTTCGTACTAATAAACATAATATATATTTTTCAGTAAGTTTGGGTTTTGTTAATAAGAAAATATTTCAATAAACAAAATATATCTTATTTTCATAAATTTTCTACGTAAGTACGTTTTTAAAAAGATGTGGTCCTAAGTCGTCGTTCTTAACACAAGAAATTTAGCGTACAACTACCGATTTATCCATAGACTACTTTGATTTTGATTTTGATTTTGACTATCACACAAGTGATTCACAAATGTAGACCTGATGCTCACGCGAAGATGGTACAAACATGCTTATAACTTTTTGACAACATTAAATTGTTTTCAGATTTTGGATTGCAATGACCAAAATTATTTGTATTCAAAAATTTTGGTCATTGCAATCCAAAATCTGAAAACAATTTAAAGTTGTCAAAAAGTTACAAGCATGTTTACATTGATATTTAGCATGCTACATTAATATTTCATTTATATTATTTTATTTGCCATTTCTAGCTTTGGTATGGCTCAAAGCTAGAAATGGCAATTAAATTTGTTATTACCTTACATATTCTCTGAGAATTTGAAGTTATTTGCTTTTATGGTAAGTCGGTAAATGTCTCTGACAGACGGACGGATGAACGGTGAAAGAAATGAGGGATGAAGGTGCTGAACCACCCTGGTCAACGGATTGATCAACTATATTTAACGTATTGTTGTTAATGCATCTATGAGAACTCTTAGGGGAAATTTGTGTAACTTATTCTTGACATTTTTTTTTTTTTTTAATAAATAACGCTAAATTTTTTTTTTTCATATGCTGTACTAACTACGGGCCAATTGCCTATATTTCCTAAAACTAAACTAAAACTATGTACAGCAAAGAACTAAAGTTACCTACAAGACATCGAGCTTATAGGGAACTCAAGTGCTCAAGCCCACTACCAGTGGGTAGCGTTCCCATCATGCTGGCGGCATTGCCTCTCTGAATTGCAATGCTAATACGTTGAGCCAAATAAGTGCCAGCATTTTGATCACGCGTCGCTTCAACCAGGCGCTCTGATAGAATTTTGAAAATAGAATGAGCTCCCGGTCCCCACGGACCCAGTGTCTCAACACCAAACGGCTCAAATATGTAACCACTGCCAAGGTTTCCATATTTGCGCCGTTTACGCTGCTCTGCCGAAGTTGCCGCGACGCCAACCCCATTCTGTGTTTCAGGAAGATGTGACGGAGCTAAAGTATCGACACAAGTTGCATCCCATACTAAAGGCCGTCCCATCTTCCATGGAATTAAAGTCATGCCGTCGGGTCTTTTACCATCGTCACGCATCAGACCATTCGGTTCGAGAATGGCTGGAACGTTGGCACTGGTAAAAGCCCGGCGGATGATATCGTTGAGGCTGGCGTGGCGGGAAATTCGGCCAGCACTTTTCTGGCACGAGAGGCCGTGGTGACCGAGCTGGTCAACAGCAGTACCACACTGACAGCTATGGGCAACATAGCACCTTGCACCCAAACGTAAGCATATAGCGAGACGGAAAGCAGATGGATCTATAAGTGTACCAGTATTAAAAGAGGGAATAGCCTGCAACCAAAGCCCTGACTCCCATACAGAAACTGCTAGAAGTCGAGCACGCTCTGTGACGCTAGGACACGTATCTAAAAGATGTTTCCGTGCTAGTTCACAGAGCGGCCGATCCCACAGTCTCTGTGAGGATAACCTCACTGGGAGCCCGGTATTTGGGCATAATATGAATGTTGCCGGCACCCGCGACACGATTCTTTGAATTTAGTGTGAGGCTATGAGTTCAAAAGCGTTTATGTTTGTCTAACCTGAAAAGTCTAAGTAAAAATCCATTCACATAACGTCTTCGTATATATGTGCACTGGACAAGTCAAAGGAATCATTTTTCAATAAGCAAAAGCATTCATATTTATTTGCTAAAATATCAACACATTTAAAAATAATATGTGGGTTTACCACGCAATCTTATATAAAATCGCATTAATTAATTAATTTAAATGAGTTTACATGAAATCATACTCATGCTAATATTATAAATCTGGAAGTTTGCGTTACCTTATTGCCGCAAAGGCTAAGGTGAGCGCTTTAGCCCGAAAGTTTATATATTACTGATCTATTTAAAATCATTTAACGATTTTTTTTATATTTGTGCAAAGTTTCAATACATCGCGGCGATTCCCCCTAGCTGCCGTTTTGTATAAGGAAAAAAGACGTAAAAAGTAGTAAAAAGAAAAGTAGACACATCTACTAGTATTTTTTTAATTTAGAATATTGAAACGCAACCTAGATCAACCTTAATCTTCCTTATAATTTATACGCATCTGCTACAAGTCATAACTTATAATATACTAAATAGTAAAGAAATATTATCTGATGTATATAACAAAATTTTTTTAAAAATGTTAATTACGTATTTTTTCTTATTACGGCAGTACAGGGCGCGCGTCTCGGGCGCTTTGTATATCAAGTCCCTTAGATTGTAGTACTTAGATTAATTTACTATAATCACTTACCATATTGACCGACTTCCCAAAAAGGAGGAGGTACTCAAGTCAACTGTATTTTTTTTGTTTTTTTTTATGTGTATTACCTCATAACTTCTCTCGTAAGCCGATTTCGAAAAATTTTTTTTAGTTTAAAGGTTGGTGCTTTCTAATTGGTCCCATTAAAATTTGATCAAGATCCGATCAGTAGTTCTTGAAATATCATCAATAATGTCTATTTTGTGGACTATTTTGACGATGTTTTCGTTTGACTGACTTCAAAAGGTACCTCATAACTTCTTTCGTTGTGAGCCGATTTTGATGATTAATTTTTTATTTGAAAGCTGGTGCTTTTATGTGGTCCCATTGAAATTTGATCAAGATCTGATCTCTAGTTTTTAAGTTATAGTCAATAATGCCTATTTAATACATCTGATCAAGGTTCCAAAGATAAAGCGGTGAAGTCGGTTTTATTAAGCTTTGCTTGCGTTTAATTATTTTACAACTTAAATCATACTCTGAGCGAATATGCTTAATAGATTAATTACATCTATGAAAGCTTCTTATGCTTATTGCCCCAGAAGTTGTTAATCTATTCTAATGGCGTGAGAAAATTATTTCTCTTTTCCGGGAACTATAAATTCCAAGAGCCTCACTACCTGGATCTTTCTACCGAACTTACGAGTTTTAAAAAAGCGTAATTAGGATTTGTTCGATCCAATTGAAATATTGCAACTTATTCGTTTAGTACCATCTTTTGTTTATCTGATACTTGTATAAAAAAGAAAACTGTAATATAGTTATTCTTATTCAGTATCAACTGAAGCACAAAGTATTTTGTTTACTTGTTCATAGTGCCAAATATTTTTCATTTCATTTCATTCTCATAATATAATTATATCCCATTTTTAGTGAGCGTTGGCCTAGTTATAAAACTATCGTTCTTTTCAATGAGATAAATACTGGTAAATACTTGTTCCTGTAATGGGTACCAATATTCCATTATTTATTACTAAACTATTAGTAGTTTAGTAATGATGTATACATATATAGTAATGATGTGTACATATATAAATAATGGAATATTGGTACCGCTTTAATGACAGAGTAATACAAATTACTGATACATTCCGATTGGGCTTCGATGCTCGAGCCTAGAGAGGTTTCAATTCATTTTAAATATCCTTTAATCGGCAGTGGTTAATTAATTTTCGCAAGTTATTGAGCAATGCAATGAGATCAGACGATATTATACCACGAGCTTGTAAATACAGTGTTTGATTTTGGAACAAGATTTATATTACTTTATCAATATTTTATTGGCACTTATTTGGCTCAACGTATTAGCATTGCAATTCAGAGAGGCAATGCCGCCAGCATCATGGGAACGCTACCCACTGGTAGTGGGCTTGAGCACTCGAGTTACCTATTAGTCTTTTAGGTAACTTAGTTCTTTGCTGTATATAGTTTAAGTTTAGTTTTAGGAAACATGAAACACAGCCCCTAGTTTATAGATAAATATCGCATGTTACATATCGGACACTTGGTGAATGAGAGTTAGAGCGAAAAAACTGTTACAATACTTATGTGTAAAAATAGTTCAGCGGTTTGGTAAACGCAAATCCAATGCAGTCGGAGAACGCCTCGCTTATTGTATATACGAGGGACGCTGGTTTAAACTCAAACACTCAAAACGACCTTTGGTAAATTCGGTTTTTATTAAAAATCCTATAAAATAAAGAAAAAGAGAGCCTAAACTATGGGTGGAAGAATCTCGACTAATTTCTTATATAATTACTTTTAAACGTTATTAATTTATTATTTCATTGTGGTTAATATTTTACTATAAGGTAAGTACGTCATTTCAACCGTGTATCACCTGAGTTTTTGTTTTTTCTCGACTGCGGCCAACCCTTTAAAAAACGAGGTTCACTGATCTAACTCAAAATCGATATCTGGGGCAATCGGGGTGCTGAATTCGAATTCGGGACAAAATAAAGAGCGCGGGCATGAAAAAAAATTACAGTACTGACTAAGTCAATTAAAATCTAATACTATAAGAATCTTTGTTCTGACATACTGATTTACTGACTGACTGACTGACTTAAAGACAACGCACAGCCTTAACCGCTGGTCGTACAGACTTGATATTTGGAGGGCACATTTGTCTTAGTACGTAGAGGTTTACTAGGAATGGAATATTGGAAATTCAACCCCGAAGAGGATTAAATGGGGAAAAACGTTTGTATGAAAGTTCTTTGTTTTTGAACTTATAGCGATGAAAATTTAGATTTGAGTAATTCATTTAATTAAAAAAAATAAGTAATTAATATTTTTTGGCCATGGGTGCAATAAGGTGGTGCAATGGGGATGAATGGGGATGAAAATTTTTCGAAAGTTATTTACTTATGAAGTTCCACTGATGGCAATTAGTATTTGAGTAAATTATTTAAAATATAAAAATGATGTTATCAATATCTGCCAGGGTTGCATTACGTTGGTGCAATGGTGAATGAAAGTTCATATGGAAAGCTTTTTATTTATGAAGTTAAAGTGATGTAAATTGTATCTGAGTAGTAAATGTAAAGGTAATTCTATTAATAAGTTATTACAGTAAATTAGACATGACTACTCTAACGCGTAGTTAACTCTTTTTTAATCACAATAATATTATAAATTCAAAAGTTTGTGTGTAGGTAAATGTTTAAGTGTGCAAGTATGTTTGTTTAATCTTGACGCTGTGACAGCTAAACTGAATTGGCTGAAATTTCCTGAATACATAGCTTATACTCAGGAATAACACATAGGCTACTTTCTACTTAATTAACGCGAGTGAAGCCGCAGAACACGGCTAGTTTGACATATAAGAAAATGTTTGTTGTTGTTTCATTGTTATAATCATAATTTTTGATCTAAAGTGTGACTGGCTCTCCAGGTACCCTTTTTTAAATCTTGATAATATTATTTAAAGAAATAGGCATACTTTTTTTGATGAAATGAAATATTATGTTCGCAATAATATAAATCGATTTTGATGATTTTTTTATGTTTGGTGGAGTATATTTCAGAGGTGGTCCCATATTTTTTTTTCGAAATCGGTCAAGCCAAAACCGAAATATAAGCGATGAAGTAAGCTTTGCTTGCGTTTAATAATTTTTTGTTGTGTTTTTAATTATTGTCAGGGCATGGTTAGCGCTTTCTGGCGACTAGATTATATACCTAGGTATATATATTTTTCCTATAATTCCTGTATTAGTCATTTAATATTTTTTTATATTCTTTATTGTACACAGATTGATATTTTTTTTACAATTAGCTCAAAGGATTGAAGTGGCAGTGGGCTGGTCACATATGCCGCAGAACTGACAACCGTTGGAGTAGACGAGTTCTGAAGTGGAGACCACGAATCGGTAAGTAGCATAAAGATCGTAGCGAAATGTAAAATGTACAAGGCGAGCTTAACCTTTCACAGAGTTTTCTTCCAGCAAACCTTTAAGTAGGATATAATTTATAAGAGCGAGTAGGTTGTTACAAGAATAATAATACAAGAATAATATTATGTTAAAAATATACATTCAATAAACAACAATAGACATCATTTCAAATATAAATAGATAAATAAATATAAGCAATATAATAAAGTAAAAATAAATACCAATATCAATTAGTATTACCTATGTTTATGTAGGGGGTTTAAAAAAATAATAATGAAAATATGCACCGCTGAATTTCTTGCCAGATTCTTCTTGAGATGGCTGTAATTTTGCGAATCTGGCAGTAGAGTTATTAACTTCGTGAGTGCCTCTTTGGGACCCATGTTAATAAATGATTTTAAGTTTGAATTTGAATTTGACGGCTTCATAGTTCGTTAATATTTTTTCTTAAATATTTTGCAGTATCTACCTGCAATCCTTTCAACCCTTCGCACGGCAATAAAAGTGTTACGTGGTGACGTCACGGTACTGGAGTCACGGAGCGACACGGCAAGGCGCGGCGCCGGCGCTTCCTGTACGCAGGCTCAGGTAGGATCCTCATGATGGACTGACCTACGGCGTAGTACTACTATTTATTCTGTGCCTACGGCTCCGAGTTCCGGATTTCGTGGAACTATCCCCGGAATGAGTTTATCAGATCTTGATCTCAGATAAACGTTAATTGCGTCCTAGTTTCGATCGGCGCGACGTCCTCACCGCGTGGTCGCGTCAACGCCATTTTTAAACCATTAAGTATAATGGGTTTTGCGATCAACCCTATCCGCTTTTTGGACTTAGTGACTCATTAGTCACCAACTAATTTAAGTAAAACTTTTCATTTTCTCTGACAAAAGGTTAAGTTTGTGTGGTTGGCAGCATTGACCTACATATATTGAGATGTGTGGTTGTGATTGTGTGTGATATGTGATAAGTTTAAAAAACAGGCCATTGGTTGACGCTGACTTAACGCATTCTTACTCACACTGCGCGATCGCAACGTGAACTCATCCTGCGGAAGGCGTGCTCGAAACCTACGTCGACAATTTCAATCAAAGGTCGTAGTGAAAGCCGTTATACCGTGAAACTTTCTTAATAATTTTCTAATGTTTTTTTAAAGCTCAATAGGCAAGCATTTGACCTCAATCTCACCTGGTGGAAAGTGATAATGCGGCCGAAGATGTAGCACGTTTGCCTAGAATGTACCTATTCACTCTTGACTTGAAGACTGCCAGATTATATGGAAAATTCAGAAGTTTTCCTTAGCTGTAGGACTGACTAGCTTCCACTCTATCCTGTTCTGTACCAGGATACAGTAAAAGCTGTCAGTCCTACAGTAAGTATAAAGTATACCTCATTAAAATAAAAAAAAACCCCCATGGAACAATCAATGGTGTATCAAAGTATTCTAGGTTTTCTTTTAGATTTTATATCTTATTCCCTCAAGCACATTACTATTTAATCACAAATGAGACAGTGTGAGTAGAGTCAATCAGCTAATTACATGTGAGACTAGTATTGATATCTCTCTCTCTCTTTAAGTTATTTTGCCTTTTTAACAATGTGGCTTAATTCGAAAACGTAATCACACTAAGAGCATTTTCCCATTCGGGCCGAAGCTCGTTGTCACCGATACATCTATTTGTCCCGACATGATACGTGTTGAGAGCCATTAGGATTTTTTACCTCGACATCCCAGGATTAAGAACTCGTAAACCTGACAAAAAACTGTGGACTCTCGCTCGGGACAAATATTTCGCACTTGGCGCGCGGGCGCCTCGGAGTGACGCCATGCAAACGTACGATGCTCGATACATTTCGATACTTGAAACATTTATCAGTAGCTATCTTATTATTTAATTAAA